>CM076967.1:13251181-13658681 GCA_039105355.1 Benthosema pterotum | reverse complement strand
GCTATTTATCTTTCTATCTACTAAACCAGGAAACAATAAACAACTCTGACACATAGTTCACATCTTACTTGGTGTTCTGTGTTATGTTTGAGCAGTACAGAATCTGAAGCAGCTGTATTGTCACATGCTGATCACCGTTTTACTGGTAAAAATCAGGGGCGGATGTAACATTTCCCAATGGGGGGGTAGGAGTAAATGGTATGGGGGCGGCCCATACCATTTTTGGTTACAGGACTTTTATTAGGCAATCAAGCATCAAGTTGTTGTTGAAGTTGCAACAGACACGCAGCATGCATAAAGCTAAAGGTCTCACTCAGATTTTCTGTTTTCAATGATGAAATGCTGTTGCTGTTGCTGTAGTTAGTTAGTAGCAGTAGTAGCAGAGTTTCAAATCATTTTAAATATAAACACTTTAATGTGAAATATCTTGGGTTGTTTTGCATGCCATCGTGTTTGGTCGGGCAGGTGGGGCCCCTGGTAAAAATTGAAATGGTGAAAGTTTAAAGTTGTTTTTTGTACATAGGTTCGTTTTCCAAGACAAACAAAGAAAGGGAAGAAGAAGAAAAGAGGGAGGGGGGCATCAAGGCAGGAAAAGAAAGTTTCAGCACTTTTACCACAAAACATGCAGGATTTCTTCTGTGTGGGTCTTAGATATTTATAAGCTTTGCTACAAACGGCACAACCAAAAGGTCTCTAACTTCCATTTTTAACTTTTTAATAGTACATACTGTATATACCGTATATGCTGTAGGTGCCTGCATCATCCTGTAACAGTCCCTCTGCGCTGCGCATTACATAATACATCCTTAAGTAGTTTGAAAAGCAACAGAAAGTTCTCCTTGATCAACAAAGGACAGTACTCTTTGAAAAGTACTGAAGCGTACTACTCACTGTATTGTTGCACTAAGCTAGTTTTAATTATATTTCTCAGAAACGTTTTGCTTTTCTTTGATGCCTATTTTGGTCTCACTTGAAAAAATAGACACCTTTTTAAGCAGGATTTCCTGCTCAATTAAAGTAGAATTAAACACATGCACGCATACACGCACCCGCAAACACAGACACACACACACAAAGACTGGCCCACCACAGCGTGCAGATAGCAGAAACGCTACCCCCCCCCCCCCCCCCCCCCACACACACACCCACACCAACAAACAAGCCCTGATAAAACCACTTTTACACAACGCCACAAATGACCAGCAGACACCTACACAGCTCTTTTGCTGTTGCTGTGACTAGAATGATGCTGTCAAAAGATTCAAGATAGCACCCCCTATAGCGCCCCCCTATGGTTGTGGCCCACCGGAATATGCCCAGTACATACTTTATGCCCAGTTGGACTGGCCATAAAGTATGGCCAGTCCAACCTTGCACACACCCCAACCCAACCTCACCCCAAGTCAAGTAAATACTGGCATAAGTCTGTTCATATAATACTGACCGTTGACAATGACGAGACAGCGCCCTCTCTACCAAACTTGAGCATCATGAATCACCACCACGCAAGACGCTATAGTGGGCCGAGTCACTTTGCTGAGCATTGCGGGACCCCAATCCAACCCTTGATGCTGAATGCCAAGCAGGGAGGCATTGGGTCCCATTTTTAGAGTCTTTGGTAAGACCTGGCCGGTAATCGAACCCCAACCTCCCAGTCTCAGTGGCATTTTGACACTATCAAAAGGCCACTGAGCTGGCTACAAGGTACTCCTATATGAACAGAACGTCTGTGCTATTTATACGACTTGGGGTGAGATTGGGCTGCATGCGCACACACACACACACCCACAAACAAGCACAGCTCGGCTCCCCGGGTCTCTGGTTTTCCCTCTACCTCTCTCTGCTCCCACCACTCTTTCTACCTCTCCACTCCGCTCCACTCTAACCTTCCTCACACCTGTTTGGCAGACAGACACGGTATACTCTTCCTCTCCTCTCTAATGAGTGGGAACACAGAAAGCCTTTTATCTGTTTACACACCGCACCGCATTCAATCCATATTCCCTCCTCCTCTGCCTCCTACTCATTCTGTCTGTTCCTCCTACGGGCAGAGCCACAAACGTGCGTGTGCCTGTGTGTGTGTGTGTGTGTGTGTGTGTGTGTGTGTGTGTGTGTGTGTGTGTGTGTGTGTGTGTGTGTGTGTGTGTGTGTGTGTGTGTGTGTGTGTGTGTGTGTGTGTGTGTGTGTGTGTGTGTGTGTGTGTGTGTGTGTGCATACACAGATGCATGCAGTACATGTAGTGAGCACATATGCCCCACATAAGAATAAAGTACAAACCCACAACTCCACTTAAACAAACAGGAGTGTCCACACGCACACACACACACACACACACGCACGCACGCACGCACGCACGCACGCACGCACACACACACACACACACACACACACACACACACACACACGCGCGCGCGCAAACTATAAACAAAATGCTGTGTCAAACATAAGACGTGGAACGCATTCTTGTCAAGGTTATATAATTAAGATCAAAGGATGAAAACACAGACACACAAATTGTACGTTAGTTATCGCTCTCGCTTTTCACAGCATGCTCTCTTTCAGTTTTTCCTTTATTTAATTATTTTACTCTCTTGCTGCAGTATTTTGGTCTATTTCTCAGTTTGCATCCCCGTTTCCCTGCCAGCAAATTTTAAGGTGATACTTCAAGTGTCTATGTGGGACAGCCATGGGGACATACATACACACATGACTACTTCATGGAGCTGCTAGGCACCGCTCAAAAACAGGCACATACAGTACGTATCTACTTTCACTTAAAAGTAATAGAGGCAACTTTTTAGCCAAAAAAAAATCAAAATAGATATATAGCCATAGATATATACAGCATGCAGTATATATAATAGGCTAGATGGCTTGAGGCAGAGCCCCCAGAGTGCTCAATGCTCTATGGCAGCCCAAACAAAAACAGCTATAACTCGCACCAAAAATTGGCAGATTTACAAACGGATTGCTTTATTATGAACGCTATCAACGTGGCTATGATTTTTCTTCTTCTAAAAACATCATATAACGGCTCATATGATGCGGACATCTCTGACGTTTACAACAAACCAATCCGTTTGAAAATCGGTTGAAAGTTATCGTCATTTAAACAAATAAACAAATAACCTGGCCATATAATTCAATATGTGAATACGAATCTAGCAGGCAAACGAGGATACTACTAGTACACATCCACTCCCCCCGGAGGCAATCCAATGCCTATTCTCATAGCATTAATTAGCTTTTATATCTGAGGACAGAGGGCCAGTCCAATACATATTCTCATAGTATTAATTAGCATGCATATCTGAGGACTGCAGGGCCATTGGCAGAGCGTACTAAGTAATATACTGGAGTGCATCCTCCTCCACCTAAGGTCAGCAGTAGCCGTGGGCCCTGCATTAACAACTGGCACATCTCACAGCAGGGCCGGATCTAGAGGGGAGCAGGGGTGGGCAGAGCTAATATCAGTGGTTTTCATCAGTGGTCCGGGGACCACCTGGACCTCTCCCAACCACTGGTGGTCCCCGGACCACTGATGAAAACCACTGATATTACCTTTCATTGGGTGGGCAGGATGCTAAATGCTAAATGATGGAAAGTTGGTTAACCAGAATACCATATGTAACTCTTTGAGAGCGTAAAGATGAAACCAAATGGACCCACTCTCAAGAGTTAAAATATCCATGTCAATTAGCACCATGTCATTTTGATCTGGACTGTTGGACTGTTTTGTTTCCCAAATCCAGCCTGGAATTGTGGACAAAACTTTTGGGGTCTGTGGGGCTAAAATGTCCTCAAATGGTGGTCCGTGGCTCAAATGCCGAATAAATAGTGGGCCCCGGTGTCAAAAAGGTTTAAAACCACCGCTTCATATGAAAAACTTTGGAGTTGCCCATGCCCACACTGCCATTCTTCTAGCCCACCCTAGTAGGGCTGGCTAAATCCGGCCCTGTCTCACACTGTTTCACACACGCTAACCATAGCTCTCTGTCTCTGATCTCTGATCTGCGCACAGCAGCGAGTCAGCACTTTTCAAAGAGCAAATGGAAATCTTTGCCTCTTGCATGTGTGCATTCGGTATAGCGTGCGTTGCGTGTGTTTGCCATCTTTTTTTGTGTATTTATCGAACTGGGTGTCTCTCTCTCTCTCTCTGACGCCGGCTGTTGTGTGCACAGCTGTGTTTGCAAATCTATGCCTACACTACTACTACTACTTCTTTGTACACTAAGCACGTTTTGCTATCAGTTCATATTTATTGAGTGCGTCAGCAGCCTTATTTCACACAGCCAATTATTGATTTATTTTTGTATATATATATGTACTCATAGGGTCACTGTTCTCATCTCCATTTGACATCCATGGCACACAGGATGTCAAGGATAATAAGCATCTGCTCCCGTAGCAGCGATGTACTCAGTCGTGTGTGCGTGCGTGCGTGCGTGTGCATGTGTGTGTGTGTGTGTGTGTGTGTGTGTGTGTGTGTGTGTGTGTGTGTGTGTGTGTGTGTGTGTATGTGTGTGTGTGTGTGCGTGATGTGATATGAATGCACACACAAAGCGTTGCCTAAAATAGAATTCAGAGCCTGAAGGACTGACATAAGGTCAGTTATTGCAATTTTCACCCAAGGCAGACAACATGAGTGATAATGTTACCTACTTTCCATGTTGGCACATGCACTGGGTGAGAAGGTTTATACGTGAAAATAATGTGTGGCCGGCATGTTTTCTTTCAGCCTCTGTTTATTTATACTTGTATACATCCCTGCTACGTCCTCCATAAACACTACTGGTGCTCAATGCCAATAACAAATGTTTTCATGCACTCACAGGCATTAATAACCACTTATATTTCATTTACTGGGGTCTGACAGCTTTTCTATATATTTTTCCCAATCGAGGTGAGCAATTCCACCCCTTTCGTGACGGCGCCCATGGTTCAGAAATGTTTTCCCCGTTGATTTTGAAAAAGATTTATGTAAAAACGATGATGCCACGGACAAAGCCAACTCGGGTCGTGACGAATGACTCAATATTACCATACAACATCTAATTAGCATGAAGAAAAAAAATGGCACTTTTTGTTTTTCCTCTTAGAAATTATGTGATTGTCACAAAACATTGTGTGTGTTGTCATGATTCGCCATGACCTTAATTGGCTTTATGCGTGGTGTAATCTTCTTTATATAAATAATTTTCTAAAAGTCTATGAGGAAAATGAATAAGTAAGGGTGACGAGGCGGGGCGGGACCGCTCAGCTCTATAATCTACCCAAGTCACCAATCTGCACCTGTCAGGGGCGGATTGGCCACCTGGAGTACAGGGAGTTTTCCCGGTGGCCTGCGCCACCTAGTGGCCTGCTGGACAAGATCCAAAATGCACTAGTGGCACTTCCAAAATGCACTAAAATGTGCTAGATGCTCGCCTGGAACATACAGATCAAAATGACCATTAATCTTCTAATTCACATGATGAATATTTTAACTCTTGAGGGTGTAAAAATGAAACCAAGGGTAAGGGCAAGGGTCCATTTGGTTTCATTTTTACGCTCTCAAAGAGTTACATCTGGTTAAACAGTTGTCCCCCCCAGGGTGACCTGGCAAAGGCAAACTTGTCCCGGTGGGAAAATATGTGCCAATCCGCCCCTGTCACCTGTTGTGAGCTTATATATCTGATGTTTTGGTTGAATGTTTGAGTATTCTTGCCAAATGTTTCACTATTATGATACCTGCAGTAGGCTGTACAGTTCATGTGGTCGAGTCAAGCTTTTTTGTGGTTTAGATACCGTTCAAGTCCAGGAGACACAAAGTCTGACTCTAAAATGCTGCCATTTCACAGGACTGAACTGTGAGACAGTCTGAGGATAATAAGAATAGACAAAATGCACGAGTTCAACAAAACAACTCGGTTATATCGGTATATGCATCTTTCTTTATTGTAAGCACTTTAACAAGCATAGCTTTGTCTTGTATTCTCTCATGCTGTGCCATGACCGAATTATATCATTCCCTACTGAGGCAGGCTACAGTATATGCGACATGGCTTTGGCATGGGCTGAAATGCCAAATGTAATTTGATAAAGTCTACAATACTTCTGTGGACACAGACACGAATGTAAATCTCTTTTTAAAAGGAATCAAATTAACACACATTTCACTGCAGGAAATTCAATTCATGTACTGAGTCTTGAGTCTGTTAGCAGCCCATACAGTATAGTCCACCAACAACCAACTGGGAATTGGTCAAAGGGTATAGGGTTGGAATCTTAATTAGATCATGTGGTGCTGTGGACAGATCATGGGGTCGCATCACATAGTGTTTAGGGTTCATCTGATCTTCCTTCCCGTGTTTCATGATTGTGCAGATGTGTGGAAATCTGCAAATGCAGAATCTGAGACTTCTTGTACAAAAAAACGTTGCCCGATATCAGTGACGCCGACGGTCATTACCGCAAATTCTCGCTTAGAATGGCATGCAAAATGAGTACCGTAAACGACGGTGCTGTGGTGCACTGAAAAAAAGTATGGTGGAGGAGGAATTGGGGCAGAACTAGGAACCAAACTGCGCCGAATGGTTTTGGGTCGAGGGCAAAAAAGCAGCACTTGGCTCTGATTGGTTATCCCCGGGCAAACGTCGGCCGATTTGGGCAAAAAGCTCAGCATTTTTTATCTTTCCGGGCGACGTCGTCCACCCACGTTGCCCAACGTCGCCCGTTCTGCTGCTGTCGCCCTAATCGGCGGCTCCCATAGTGAAATAATGGATGTCGGGCGCAGTCCCTCGCCGTTAAAACGTAGGGTAACACATTATATAACCATTGATTAGATTCATACAGTAGATGAATGGTTGGACAGCAATGTATCTCCGCCTGAAGTTAACACCAGTAGTTTAAGAACCTGAGAGCACACTGACAGCAGGACATTTTAGGACCAATTACTAATTCATGGTGTTTCCCAGCTGTGCTCATCTGTCTCCCCTGTGCCTGGTGTGTCCTCTCTCTCTCTCTACAGAGTGTCCGGCGGGATACTTCAAGCCCACCTCAGGCTCGGCACCCTGCTCCGTCTGCCCCGCCAACAGCCGCACCAGCCAGGAGGGATCCCGCGTGTGCGAGTGCCGGAGCGGCTTCTACCGCGCTGCCAAGGACTCCAACACATCCTCCTGCACAAGTGAGTTTTGGAATGCACGCAGGCCCGGATTTAGCCAGCCCTACTAGGGTGGGCACGAAGAATGTAGCAGTGGTTTTCTATTTGGCGCCGGGGCCCACTATTTATTCAGGATTTGAGCCACGGACCACAATCTGAGGACATTTTAGCCTCACAGACCCCAAAAGATCTAAAGATTTCTTTTGATTTTGTCCACAATACCAGACTGGATTTGGGAAACAATTAAAACAGTCAAACATACAGATCAAATTTACCATTAATCTTCTACATTATCAAGTTTTGTAGACTTGGAATAATTCTGGTGATGAATATTTTAACTCTTGAGAGTGTAAAAATGAAACCAAATGGACCCGCAAGGGTCCATTTGGTTTCATTTTTACGCTCTCAAAGAGTTACATTTGGTTAACCAACTTTCCACAACTCAAAGACCACTGGTGGTCCGCGGACCACTGATGAAAAGTACTGATATTATCTTTCATTGGGTGGGCGTCATGCACATTTGGGTGGGCTCTGCCCACCCTAGCCCCCCTCTAGATCCGGCCCTGAATGCACGGGATGAGAGGCAACTTAGTTTGTTTTTTTTCTTTTGGGGCTGCATGGAGAGACGTTGTCCAGCTCCAAAGCCGCTCTGTTTCCGTCCCGTCTGGGCAAAGAGTGCTCAGTCCGAAAGCCAAAAATGTGGTTGGAAGAAACGTGACGTAATGGATGCATGGATGTCTCTTTTTCTCCCTTTTGATTAAAATGTCTTCCCAGTGGCGTGATGTGAAACACTCATGTTGCCTTCAAGGTTTTAGCACATGCATCTGTGCGGAGCCAAGTATCCACTACATATAATATGCATGTCTAAACATGCTTTCCCTTTCTATGGTACATCTCTCTGTCTCTTATCAGTCTCTTGTGTTGCTGTTTTATTTCTCCCCCCTATATGTCGTATGTGAACCGGCCTTCGCCCTTATCTCTCGCTATTTCTCTCTCTTTCTCTTCCTTTCTTCTATACCCCTCTGTCTCTTCTTCCCCTTGTGTCCCTTCATATGCAATCTATGTGAGGCGCTAAATGCACGATTTATTTATCCTATTGGCCTGCTTATAAAACTAGCCTTTTTCCAGTGTAAATATCCTAAAACAATGAGGTCGTATTGTACTAAGGGGCTATACTGTTTGACATTCAATGTTCTTTTTCCGCAAATGACACCTCCTGGCACCTCATTCGAACTGACATTCTCTTGGACTCAGGCAATAGTCAGCTTTAATGACTTCAAATTCCTTTATTTTAGGTCGTTCTTTAATAATGGTACAACGTAAACTTTACAGAGACTTTAGTTGTCACTGAACAACACTTTCAACAGCTGTCATTTTGCATACGTACTTAAAGGGGAATTCAACCCATTTTCAAAATTTTCCTGAGAGGATACAAATGTGAACCAAATGGACCCTAGCGGGTCCATTTGGTTCCATTTGTACCCTCTCAGGAAAAATGGGCCTGAAAGAGAAATCATTAACATGGTGAAATACATCCTGATGCTGTCATCAGATGTATTTCACCATGTTAATGATTTTTTTTTTCAGACCTCCATTTGTAGGAAATACAGACTTGAGGGAACTTTTTTTATCATGTCCACACAACATCTCTGAGGTACGACATCTCTCCTTTAAATAGCTCTTAATTGCACCGCTCTCCTTGAAAACAATGTATTTCAACTCCAGTTAGTCACCATTTCGGCTCTGCATGAACAATGTGACCAGGCTGTACTCTTGACAAATGGCGTCGCAACTCTTCCTTTAAATGCCTCTCCCTGTCTTTGTCTCTGTCCCTTCTCTCTCACCCCAGGTCCTCCGTCTGCGCCCGTCTCTCTGTCCTGGGAGTACGACAGCGGCGACGGAGGGGGCGTGTCCCTGCGCTGGCGCCCCCCGGTGGACATGGGCGGCCGCGAGGAGGTGTGGTACGCGGTGGTGTGTCGCACCTGCCCCTCGGCCACCTTCAGCAACCCGGCGTCGTGCTCCTGGTGCGGGGAGTCGGTCACCTACAGCCCCGCCCAGAACAACCTCAGGCTCACCCGCGTCACCCTCAACAACCTGCTGACCAGGGTCACCTACCTCATACAGGTCGGCCTGTTCTCTGTTTCACACGTTTACACACGTACCGGTAACTGTGAATGCAGTGAGTGAGTGAGATGTCTGTGTGTGGGTCACACACTCTACAGTATATGGGAGTATGACATTTTATTCACTATTGAACAGGCACAGCCTATAAACCTCTAAGCAGTGTACACTGGTCCATTTGCTTCCATTTTTACACTCTCAGAGTAAAATTAATATACATTTTACAATATAAGTTGAGGTCCCAGAGACAGAAATGTCATTAAATGGGGGTCTGTAGACTAATATTCATGTCAAACTGTGGGTGTCCTTGAAATGAAACAGGTTGAGAATTCCTTCTATTCCTGGAGGTCTTGTCTTATGGGGGTCCATGGCATAATATTGTGGACTCCTCTAGAGCTATGGTTTTCAACTTTTTTTTTATACCAGGGACCACTATTTACTCAGCATTTCAGCCACGGACCACCATTTGATGACATTTTAGCCCCACAGACCCAAAAACTACAGATTTATTTTCGCTTTTGTCCACAATTCCAGGCTGGATTAGGAAAACAAAACAGTCAAACATACAAAATGACCATTAATCATTAATCTCTAGTTGTGTAGAGTTGTGTTAATGCATGAATATTTTAACTCTTGAGAGTGTAAACATGAAACCAAATGGACCCGCAAGGTCAACCACTTTCAACCACTGGTTGAAAACCACTGCTCTAGTCTAGAGTATAAGGGCCTTGGAGATATACAGTACAGTGTATGTGAACGCTCAGGAAGTTGAAGCAGTGACTGGAACTGACTTCCCTCTGTAAATTAAATGCTGTCTTTTATCATGGTTTTCCATTCATGCAGACATCACAGCTATCGAATATCTCTCAGCCGTGAATTCTTGAATCAATATATGCCTTTCTTCAGAAGAATAATTGCCTCTGTCTCTGTAAGGATTGTCTTCTTGAACAAAACACGGTGAGGGGGATTATGGCGTTTCCTTATTTTACCTCATACTTACTGAGACGGCGTCAGATGTTCATAAGTAAATGTGCTGAAAGTTGCACATACAGTAATTAGATGATAAAGTAATCCCTGTGAGAAGAAGAACACTCAGGCAGACTCGGAATCCTAAGGTTTCAAAGCATTTCTTCTTGCTTTCTTTTAACAGTGAATGCTGCAAAACTACTCCAGCAGTACGGTCCCAGGATTAAAAATAAATGCTCGATACTGAGTTTCTGCTAAAACGCAATGCGAAATTTCCATTGGAAGTATGGCAGTGGTAGTCTGAAGACGTCATGCCTGTAAGCTCTCTGCCTGCTGACCCAGAGTGTGTTGTCATTTCTGTTGCCAAAACAAAGCCCTGTCAAGTCAGACCTGTTCCAGCTTGATGTGGAAATGAATAGGTGTGTTCAGACCTTCTGTGATTCTAACGCATCGGTAATATTTACCAATGTGTTTGTCCTCCCGCGTAATGAAGTTCTTATTTTTGTTCTGAGGTGAGATATCAGTCCTAACTAGCCTAGCCTGGGTTCCAGCGTGATTCACTCTGTTCCGCGCATCTAGGGTGAGCAGATCTGTTCATTTGAGGGACAGAAGTGTTGTGTGGGACGAGTCAAGTGGGACGCTTTGTGGGACGCTTGAAGAGTGTTGGAAATGGGGGACTGTCCCACACAAAGAGGGGGACGTGTGGTCACCCTATACGCATCTCAAATCGTTAGCCTCATAGTTTAAATGCCTACGTCAGTTTTAGTGAAACTGAGATCATAAAAAAACACTTTCTAGAAAATCTATTCTAAAAAATGACTTAGGCATTCATCCTATGCTATCCTATCAAAATGTCACTTCACAAATCAGTCTGGCCAGAGCTTGCCTGACGTCTCCTGTTACTTTGCAACATTGGTTCTGATTATGTGTTGTCCCAACAAAATTAAACTAGTATTTTTTTTTCTCTAACAAACCACAGACCAATCAGAAGCCTCGGCTACATTTTAACCTTCGTATGCCCCGCCTTACCTCTGGGGATAGGCTCCTGGCCAGACTGATTTGTGAAGTGACATTTCAGATGTGCAGAGCGGAGGGAAATTGGGCTGGAAGCCAGGATAAATATTAACGTACTTTGATAAGGAAAAAAAAGAAAGCTCAAGTCACAGCAGGACATATTTTCAGTCACAATAGTACTTGACAGGGGCGGATGTAACATTTCCCAATCGGGGGGGCAGGAGAAAATGGTATGGGGGCAGCTTTATCACCCGTGTCGCCTGTGTGAAGCCACACCCATACCATTTTCTGTTACAGGACTTTTATTAGGCAATTAAGCATCAATAATAACATCAGTTGGTGTTGAAGTTGTAACAGACACGCAGCATGCATAAAGCTAAAGGTCTGACTCAGAGAGTTTTCTGTTTTTAATGATGAAATGCTGTTGGTTTAGTGGTGCCACAGCTGTAGTTAGTATAGCAGTAGTAGTGGTTCAAATTATTTTAAATATAAGCACTTTAAAGGTAGGGTAAGTGATTTGAAATTCATGGTGTAGTACCAGCCTGGTGCACTAGGGGCCCCCAAGAGTAGCTACAGCTACACTATGTGAACCTGCTGCTCGATCCTGATTGGAGGAGAATTCACCCTCCACCTGGGGAACTTTTATTAGCTCCTCTGCTAACGTGGGGGAGGGGGAAACTCCATATATGGTCTGCACACCTTTATAATAGAGCATTTTAACAGAGAAAAAGGTTTTGGGGGGTGATATCTGACAAAAGTGAAATCACTTCCCCTACCTTTAATTTGAAATTTCTTGGGTTGTTTTGCATGCCATCGAGTTTGGTGGGGCAGACTGGGCATTTAGGAGGGCATTGCCCCCTTCATGCCCATGCCTAGATCCGCCTCTGGTAGTTGACCTGATAATATAGCCTATTCATGGGTCTCATTTGTAGTTCTTTGTCGGCCATGTTGACGGCCAACATAGGCGATATTAGCTATGTTGGTCCCCTAAAGGACTACAAATGAGATCCATGAATACTGAATACAGTACATCTCTATGTTAGAGGTGAGTGGATAAACACTTGGCATCATAGTGAAGGGAGGTCGTCCTGCAGGCTCTGTTAATCTATAAGTGGCGTGTAAGAACAGGTACACAGTGACATGCATTATTCACTGTGACATACATTGGCTAAATCGTTCCTTATACCTTATTGATGATGGATTGGTACGCCTGCATACTGTACAGTTTAATACACAGTATGTGAGTCCTTCACACAGGGTGCAATACATCGACCCAGCTGGGTGTATACTATCATTTGCTGCTTTACAGCAGTGGTTTTCAACCTTTTTGATACCAGGGACCACTATTTATTCAGCATTTTGAGCCATGGACTACCGTTTGATGGCATTTTCACCCCACATACCCAAAAGTAAAGACTTATTTTGCTTTTGTCCAAAATTCCAGGCTGGATTTTTGCAAACAAAACGGGCAAACATACAGTAAATCAAAATGACCATTCTCTTACATTGTGTAGACTTCTTAATTAAGATCATTCAGATTATGAATATTTTAATATTGTAAGGGTCCATTTGGTTTCATTTTTACGCTCTCGAGAGTTACATCTGCATTAACCAACTTTTCATCTGGTTAACCAACTTAGCTGGTGGTGACCACCTGCTCTCTCAAGGACCACTGGTTGAGAACCACTGCTTTACAGGGTTAAAAATAGGACTACCGTGGTTAATGGTAAAACATTGACTTCTCATACTGCTCACACGCTGGTGATCTAATTGAAAACATGATATTGCTTGCACCTTTTCTTTGTGAAGTCACTGTCTGGACGGTGTAACTGTATGAATGTGCTAATGTGAACGTGTCGTTTGGCAGATCCAAGCCATCAACGAAGTATCGGCTTTGAGCCCCTTCCCACCGCGATACGCCAGCATCAACTTCACCACCAGCCAGTCAGGTGAGTGTGTGTGTGTGTGTGTGTGTGTGTGTGTGTGTGTGCGTGTGCGTGTGCGTGTGCGTGTGCGCGTGCGTGTGCGTGTCTGTGGTGTGTGCGTGCATGTGTGATTTATCTTCCTTTCATTAAACCATCCGGGGAGACTTGTCTCTACATCTATATTTCCTACTCTCTCTCTCTCTCTCTCTCTCTCTCTCTCTCTCTCTCTCTCTCTCTCTCTCTCTCTCTCTCTCTCTCTCTCTCTCTCAGGGGCGGATCTAGGTATGGGCATGGGGGGGAGGGGGGGGCAATGCCCCCCTAAATGCCCAGTCTGCCCCACCAAACATGATGGCATGCAAAACAACCCAAGATATTTCAAATTAAAGTGCCTATATTTAAAATGATATGAAACACTACTACTGCTACTGACTACTGTAACTACCATTGTGGCACCATTAAACCACCAGCATTTCATCATTGAAAACAGAGTCAGACCTTTAGCTTTATGCATGCTGCCTGTCTGTTGCAACTTCAACAACAACTGATGTTATTATTGATG
Organism: Benthosema pterotum; assembly: GCA_039105355.1. Classification (NCBI taxonomy): domain Eukaryota; kingdom Metazoa; phylum Chordata; class Actinopteri; order Myctophiformes; family Myctophidae; genus Benthosema; species Benthosema pterotum. Next base: position 13,644,955 of record CM076967.1, on the reverse strand, counting down.
CTTAATTGCCTAATAAAAGTCCTGTAACCCAAAATGGTATGGATGCGGCTTCATCGCCAGTGGCGCAACGCGACACGGGCAATGAAGCTGCCCCCATAACATTTTCTCCTGCCCCCCCCCCCCCAATTGGGAAATGTTACATCCGCCCCCCTCTCTTTCTCTCTCTCTCTCTCTCTCTCCCCCTTTTTCCCCTTTTCCCTCCGAGGAAGAATGATTAAAAAGTCAGTGCTCAGCTTCAGTCGTCGGCAATGTTCAAAAAACCACAACCCCAGCCAGAAAGCTCAGCATATACTAGTCATTGGCCGCAGACGTGAATTTTCAGCAGCCATATTTAGACAATTACAAAGTCGGCCCACTCTCACCTTTCAGAGTTATACGTTTGTGCAAGGATTAAAGGACTCGTGTCTCAGCAGGATTTTTGGAAGAACTTGTCCATGCATTTATCTTCCAGTAGAACTTGGCGGTGTGGCGCTGTCTGTCTGTCTTAAGCCTTAGTGTACTAAACGCGTTCTGGTGTTCTCAGCATTATGTTTTAACTATTGAAAAATAGCAGATCTACAAGCTATGAGCTTGTATCTCTGCTATTTTTGAAAAATTGTGAAAACTTGGTGGAAATCTTTGAATATTATGTTATTCAGAAACTAGAAATCTAGACACAATGGGTTAGTACAGATCTCTACCCTAAAGTAATCTGTCAGACGGCTCCTTCCATCCAAAAAGGCTGCTCTCAGGTCCTCACTAAAGAAAGAAAGAAGCTGGAAGGAAAAGTGGATCCTTAATCATCTCATCAGTCCAGTTCTCACGTCTTGACACTGGGCTTTCATTCACAGCACGTCAAATAATTTATTTCAAAAACATGGTACTGTAGTACTTTTATGCAAGACAGAATGATATAAGAAAAAATTACATGTCTGATCATGAGATGTCTAGAGAAGTGGTTTTCAACCTTTTTGAGCCCACTATTTATTCAGCATTTGAGCCACAGACCACCATTTGACGACATTTTCAACCCACAGACCCAAAACTAAAGTGTTACCCAGATTTATTTTGGTTTTGTCCACAATTCCAGGCTGGATTTTCTGTGTAGACTTCTTACAATATCCATGATCTGTATCAGCCCACTTATTTAACTCTTGAGGGTGTAAACATGAAGCCAAATGGACCCGCAAGGGTCCATTTGGTTTCAGGTTTACGCTCTCTAGAGTTACATTTGGTGAACCAACTCTTCAGCTGTCTAACCAACTTAGCTGAGGGCCACCTGGAACCCTCTCAAGGACCACTGGTGGTCCCCGGACCACTGGTTGTAAACCTCTAGTCTAGAGTCACGAGAAGCAGAGTTTTTTATGCACCAAATGAATGGAACAAACTCCCAGTAAAAAACATGCAAATTTGGTCTGCCTTCTCTCAGTGATGACTTTTACTAGGGTTTTATGATTTCTTTTCTTACCACGCTAGACTTTTATAGTGTTATTGCATTCAAATGTTCTTTTATAATGCATTTCCTTTTGCACTTATTGCCGCATCTTAATGTCTCAATGATTAATGTTTTGTTATAAAGGCACTTTGCGTCGGCTTGTCCAAATGTGCTACGCAAATAAACTAGCCTCGCCTTGCCTTTCTCTCCTTCTCGCCTCGTCTGTCTGTCTGCCTGTCTGCCTGCCTGTCTGCCTGCCTGTCTGCCTGTCTGCCTGTCTGCCTGCCTGTCTGCCTGCCTGCCTGCCTGCTTGCATGTCTTTCTATCTGTCTGTCTGTCTCTCCGTCTCTCTCACTGCCTCACTTTTCTTCTACTTTTCTTCGTATATCTCTCTCTTTCTCTCCCTGTACAGTGTCTTACTACATTTTTCTATCTGTATCTCTGCCTCTCTCTGTACTATCTCTCTCTGTCAGTCTCTCTGTCACTCTCTCTCTCTCTCTCTCTCTCTCTCTCTCTCTCTCTCTCTCTCTCTCTCTCTCTCTCTTCCCGTCTCTTTCTCTGCTCCATCTTTTCGTCTCCTGCTTTCTGGACCTCAGGTGGCCCGAGGTCACGATATCCTGTCACTTTGCATTATGTTCACTATGGAGCCAACTAACGAGAGAGAGGGAGAGAAAGAGAGTGGGAGAGAGAGAGAGAGAAGGAGAAGGAGGGAGGGAGGGAGAGAGAGAACAGTGCCATGAACAAAGATAAGACATTGAAAGCAGCTATACAGAAACAAAGTGTAATGTGCTGGTTACATGGAAAATGAAAAGCATCAGAAATTCCATTCAGTTGAAATGGGAAAAGAAAAGAAAGTGAGTGTGTGTGTGTGTGTGTGTGTGTGTGAGTGTGTGTGTGTGTGTGTGTGTGTGTGTGTGTGTGTGTGTGTGTGTGTGTGTGTGTGTGTGTGTGTGTGTGTGTGTGTGTGTGTGTGTGTGTGTGTGCGTGTGCGTGTGTGTGCGTGTGCGTGCGCGCGCATGTGTGTATGCGCGCATGTGTCCTCCAGGGATTATGTGGCTATTGGTAAAATTACTGGAATGTTGGAATGCTCTCCTGATCTGGGTTAGAACGGGCCAAACGGCAACCACAGAAACTAAATACAGCCCCATACAGTGCTCTGTAGTCAGTTGCCTCAGTCTCCATCACTATGATTCTATGAAACATCCATCTCTCCTACCTACCGCTTTGGCAATGCTGCCCTCTTCTGGTTAATGCAGCAGCAGCGCAGCTGTGAGTTTTGCCCTGGAGGACAGTGATGAGGGGTCAGCCTCTGAGTAAAACATTTGACCTGGTAGCAATGTAGTCCTATGTATATGCGCAACACACAGCACTGTCGCACCAGTGTTGTTTGTGTCGGCTAAGCTTAGCACTCAGCGACAAGGGCTGGATTATGGGGTTAATCTGTGCGACATTGGGGACATTATCATCTGGACTCTGATAGCCTTTCCAGCTAGATATACCGTGTAATCTACTCAAAAAGTACATGTGTACCTCCAATGTGCACCTTCAGTTGTTTAGTGTATTTTGTTTTGAGGTGTGTTTTATGTTCTATGTACCCCTGAGGCGCATATTTGTATGTTGTTACCAGTGTTGGACAGTAACTAATGAAACATTACTTAGGTAATATTATTACCTTTTCCAGCCAACGTAAAACATGAGCCAAAATGTGTAATAAGCCAAAACACACCTCATTACTTTTGAGCTTGTTGTTGCATGTGATTAATAACAGATTCACATGCTTACAAACAGATAACAGAGATGTGCATTAGTTTGTAGATCCTAATCCACCGCAGCATTCGGCATACATGACCTACACTACAAGTTATCCCAGTTGTCGCAATTGTCACTAAAAGATTGTGTTGTACATCTCTATTCCTTTGCGGGTGGGAGGAGGGGACTTGGGAAAGTAATATTGCTATACTGTAATATATCATTATTTGATTCAAGTAATAAGTAATGTAATGTTATTACTTTTTCGGAGGACTTGTACATCGCGATGAGGAGACAGAATAGCCTCCTGACATAAGATGCCACATGGCCTGGGTGTTACTTACACAAGTGTGCTTTTGCCATTTCCCCTCAGTTCCCTCCACTGTTCCCATGATGCACCAGTTGAAACGCGCTCCAGACTCCATCACCCTGTCCTGGCCCCAGCCTGATAGACCCAACGGCGACATACTGGAGTACCAGCTCCGATACTACGACAAGGTACAGTACACTACGCTCATTAAAGAGGGGTGCCGTGATTTTTGTATTTTTTCCAATTTTGTACATGTTGAAGAGGTGATGGTGCTTCATTAGAACCCTTGGTCTGTTTTATGTGTTATGATGCCTTCCCTTTGTATTTAAAGTTTCTTCCTGGAGGCTAAAACCTCTCCAGTCAAATGTGTCAATGGCAACAAAAAAAAAATCATGGCACTCTATCTTTAACACTCACATACTCCAGTCATTCAGGTTCAGTGGTTCTCAAATCCTTTTAATGTCACGAAAGGACCCCAAAATTCATATGTAAGGAACGGACCCCCATCTGAAAATATTTGTGTGTGTGGTGAAAATCCTAGTATACTCAACATCTCTTCGCAAGTAGAGTATAAAGGGATTAAAAGAATACTCCTCTCATATATCAGTAGCAATACTCCCAATAAGACCCTTTCTGTGAAGCCTCTGCGTGTAACTGCAGAACAGGACTGACTCCAGCCTGTTTGCTGCTGTGTGTCATGTGCTTCAGAGAGCAGGCGGTTGGGCCAGCTGTGCGGTGCATTGAGTAGGAATGTTATTTTATTGATTGGCTCCCTATCAAACTGGGCGAAGCCCCGGGCAACCATCCAACTCACTAGATGCCACTGACATCATCAGTGTGGGATTCCAATGCTGATGGAAACTACAGCTTTTTCTGTTCCTGGAACAATGGCACGTTAAAGTATCCCTGTAACATCACAGAAGATGTTTTAAATCTAGTTTACAGTCCATGGCAGGGACGTTACCGTTTCCACTTCTGAGACATAGTAAAAAGACAAGAAAGAAATGGTACTGTCATATGCAGCATTACTGCATTAGTAGTGAGGAACCAAAAGAAAAGAGGCACTTTTTACCAATTTTCATTTTACAGAATCCCAGTTTGATTTGATATAGGGTGACCTGATGTCTCATTTCCAAAGCCTTTCAGGTGTCCCACGATTTAAAGGGGAATTCCACCCATTTTCAACATTTTTTTCTGAGAGCGTACAAATGGAACCAAATGAATCCATTAACATGGTGAAAATACATCTTGATGATGTCATCAAGATGTTTCACCATGTTAGTGTTTTTCTTCAGACCTCCATTTCTTGGGAACACAGAATGGGGGAACTTTTTTTACCATGTCCACCCAACACCTCGAAGGTACATCAATGACATAGTAAAATGTTGAAAACGGGTGGAGTTCCCCTTTAAGCACCCTGTCCCACATTGTGACTGACAGTGTTCAGTGTACAAATGGCTTTCTGTCGTCTCTTTTCCTTCTATGGATGTGTTTTTTAAATTTGTTAAAATAATAAGTATGCTCCTGGTTGTAGCGGACCCAGCTGGCCATGAAAGGTTGAATTCTGAACTGATGATTTTGAAGTTTCTTTATTGTGAGATCAACGTAGAACTAGCACAGGACAGACAAAAATGCATCATTATAATCACATACATCAATTTATAAAACATCTGAATATCTGCACAAACACATTCTAGTAAACCATAATTGTACATCTCATAATACATAAGTTACAAGTTAACCATATCAATACAAGATCAAAGCTACAACAACATTACATAACAATAAGACCAAACAACATTTAAGTATTCACCTTGTCCCCTTTCCAGCTGGGTGCTAAAGTGTCAATGCTTCACTGCTTGTTGTCCATTTTTCTCCTTCAGCCTTCCCTTTGTGTGCCCATTTGTGTACTGGTCTGGTCCCATACTGATGGCAGTCTCACTTCTCTACTACTGAGAGTCTTTTATCAGGTGCACCTGATCAACCCAATCAGCATCCACTGATGTCCTCCTGAACAGGAAACTGTCAGAATAAAGGTCTATGAGACCCAACATGGCAGTAAGCCCTTCATAATAAAAGTTCACCATCCCAGGGTCCGTTACACTCCCACCAAAAATTAAGTGATTTTAAAACAGTCAGGTTTAAAAATTATATTTTTTAAAGTCACGTGACCCCAGATGCATTTAAAAATGTCCCAATAAGAAATAATGACCTGTACCACTCTTCTCCCACCATAAATAGTCCTCTTTTGGGCAGATATACATGAGTTTCCCCTGGTTGCCTTTGCACTGCTACAAACAAGGAATCTTCCTTGGCAGCCCGAGGCTCTGCTCCTCTGAAGTGTAGAACACCAGCTCCCACCGTACTGCCTGGTGCCTCAGGATCCGAAGCCAGGGTAGCTGCACATTGCTGAGCTGACTCTTTGGGCTTCATTGCTGCCCTCTCCAAAACCTTCAGAGATGTCTTCACACCCTTTTCACCATCCAGAGCCCCCAGGTCTGGCTGTTGGGTCTGCTGGATCTCCTTTAGTTGCTCCTCTGTGTCAGTCAGGAGCCTTCTCTGCTGCTGCTCCTCTGCCAGGAGCCTTCTCTGCTGCTGCTGCTCCTCTGCCAGGAGCCTTCTCTGCTGCTGCTGCTCCTCAGCCAGGAGCCTTCTCTGCTGCTGCTCCTCTGCCAGGAGCCTTCTCTGCTGCTGCTCCTCTGCCTCAGCCAGGAGCCTCTGTTGCTCCTGCTCCTCTGTGACAGCCAAGAGCCTTCTCTGCTGCTCCCGCTCAGCTTCAATCTGCTCAGTCCATGTCATCTTTTTTGCTTCCTTTGTAGTCAGTTCTGTTGCCGTCTCAGATGAGGGTTTGGGGTGAAAAGGATCCTGCACCTCCATGCCATAAAATCTATCGTCTATGATACGTTGAGTAACCAATTCAAAAAGATCCCTTGAAATAAATTCACAAGCATCCACTTTAACCTTTACGTCATCTAATGCAATACGATTTTGTAGCTTTGAATACATTTTCATAACCTCCTTAGTTTTCTTCAATGTGTCAATGATAAGTTTTGGATTACTCTCCACAGTATTAGACTTTAATAATTTCTTTGCTGCTCGTGCTAGAACCTTCCATTGTTCATATAAGCAGAGCAGCTCCACTTTGTTCTCAATACTCGTATCTAGAACGTCAGACATTTTGAAAAATACTAAATACACTCCTTAAATTACTATAGAATCAAAACCAACATTACTGCCTAGAGCCCATCCCTTCAAAATACTCCCTTTTGTAAATTGTACATGTCCTCATTATAAATACTGGGTCTGTTTACTTTCCATAGTCAATGTTTCCTGACCGTGTGTACAACTGAAGAGTTCAGGTGCCTTGGAGTGAGATGTCCATTTTATTGCAGGTGACACAGCAGGCGTCCATGATGTGTAGAGATGAGTGTAGAGATGATCCGGGTAAAGTTCTACTGTAGCGGACCCAGCTGGCCATGAAAGGTTGAATTCTGAACTGATGATTTTGAAGTTTCTTTATTGTGAGATCAACGTAGAACTAGCAAATGACAGACAAAAATGCATCATTATAATCACATACATCAATTTATAAAACATCTGAATATCAGCACAAACACATTCTAGTAAACCATAATTGCATATCACATAAGTTTCAAGTTAACCATATCAAAATACAAGATCAAAGCTACAACAACATTACATAACAATAAGACCAAACAACATTTAGGTATTCACCTTGTCCCCTTTCCAGCTGGGTGCTAAAGTGTCAATGCTTCACTGCTTGTTGTCCATTTTTCTCCTTCAGCCTTCCCTTTGTGTGCCCATTTGTGTACTGGTCTGGTCCCATACTGATGGCAGTCTCACTTCTCTACTACTGAGAGTCTTTTATCAGGTGCACCTGATCAACCCAATCAGCATCCACTGATGTCCTCCTGAACAGGAAACTGTCAGAATAAAGGTCTGAGACCCAACATGGCAGTAAGCCCTTCATAATAAAAGTTCACCATCCCAGGGTCCGTTACACTGGTGCCTCTATATTTTCACCCTCATTCCAGAGAGGCCACATTGCATGTACTGTCGTATCAAAAATAGCTGATCTACAAGCTAAAAAAATGTCACAGTTCAATTGTTTTGAGCTTGTTGATCAGCTGTTTTTGACCATTTTGAATTGAAATCCTGAATTATTATTTTTTTAATACAACATCAAATTCTTAATAATTTGCTAACCGCATTGGCAACGAGTTTTCACACTTTGTCCCACACATGCAATACTTCTGTCCCTCAAATGGACAGTTTAGATCTGGTCACCCTAGTTAATATGCAAATGCATGATACAGATTTGTATCTCTGGATCTCCAATCTACAAACATCTTAAATTAACCCTGTGTACAAACCATACTGTATATAAATACAACCAGATGGAGCCTTAATATACGCATTTGATACCATTTGTACAAATTCAGAGTTACATTTTGATCCCTGGTAATGCTTGCATGGGTTTAATAGCAGTTGGTAAATAATGTACTGGGAATATTGTTGATAATATTAATATTATTGACAAAAACAAAAAGCATCAGTTTCTTCTTTCTGCGACAGTGACAGTGACAGTGACAATGATGTTTTCATCATTCTCAGTATCGTATTGTTTTCAGCCCAACAGTGACCTACATAGAAACAATGGGACATTTACACTGACCACAATGACACAATGCCAGCCTGACACACACACACACACACACACACACACACACACACACACACACACACACACACACACACACACACACACACACAACACACACAACACACACACGCACGCACACACGCACACACACTCACGCACACAAGTACACAATCACACTGTATTATTACTGTAAGCTATGCACGCGCGCGCACACACACACACACACACACACACACACACACACACACACACACACACACACACACACACACACACACACACATTCTCTCTCTTTCTCTCTCTCTCTCTGTTAGCATCAGTATATGTTATAATTACAAGTGAAGTAACACATATTTGTTTTGGTTTTTTAGATTTGCGATTTTCTTGACCAATAACAAATGATAAAAACGCTATCTGCTTGCTCTCATTTCACTGCTGCACAGTGACGTCTGTGGATATCGATAACATGAAGGCTCTGTCCTGGTCCAAGTCGGCCCCACGGTCGTCCCGACCCGTGGAACGGTCACACCAAGTTTAATTTTATTTTATTTATTTTTTTGCAATTTCTCATATTTTAGAACATGTTAAATTCAGCATTCAAAGTTGTCTCCTTGCACCGTGTGATGCAGTGAAAAACAATTAATTTCATCTCATGTTCCTTTAATGGATTTAAAGGAGCACCCAGTGGTTTGGGTGACTTGGAAAACCCTCCAGTCCCCCGGTAACAAGATGTGCTCATGCACACACTCTACAGTGCAACGGGCCAACAGCACCTACACCAAGGCCCGCCCCCACTCCATCCTGATTGGAGGAAGGCCTCCTCTCATCCTGATTCTCCTAAAGCCCAAAACTAGGGTTTAAATGACTCCACGGACTCACTGGGGACAGGGAGGAACTCCTTATATGGTCACCATACTTTAGTAGGAAGGATTAGCCAAAAAGAAAAAAAATAACAATATACTGTATAAAACGTCAAATTACACAGGGTTGGCCCAAGACTTCTTCACTTAACTTGGACCGGGGCTGAGCCTTCTGCTATTCTGGACTAAGAGCGTTGTCAGCCCAATAAACTGAAAGTGTCTTTCTCCCTGTAGGGTTCAGATGAAGACAGCGCAGTGAGCGTCTACAGTGAGACCAACACGGTGACGGTGAACGCCCTTCTACCCGGATCCATCTACGCCTTCCAGATCAGAGCCCGCAACGAGAGGGGCTACGGCCCCTACAGTACCACCGTGTACTTCACTACTCTCATACCAGGTAATGAGAGGGGCTACGGCCCCTACAGTACCACTGTGTACTTCACTACTCTCATACCAGGTAATGAGAGGGGCTACGGCCCCTACAGTACCACTGTGTACTTCACTACTCTAATACCAGGTAATGAGAGGGGCTACGGCCCCTACAGCACCACTGTGTACTTCACTACTCTCATACCAGGTAATGAGAGTGGTCTACGGCCCTTACATCACCACTGTGTACTTCACTACTCTCATACCAGGTAATGAGAGTGGTCTACGGCCCCTACAGTACCACTGTGTACTTTACTACTCTCATACCAGGTAATGAGAGGGGCTACGGCCCCTACAGTACCACCGTGTACTTCACTACTCTCATACCAGGTAATGAGAGGGGCTACGGCCCCTATAGGACCACTGTGTACTTCACTACTAGGGGTGGGACAATTGACTTACATCACGATACGATACAATATTGGTATTTAGAGTTCTGAATCGATTTATATTGCGATTCTTAATTATGCTGCGATTTGATTAGATATATCGATATATCCCATTTTTCCCCACAAATGGCTGTGCTTTTATTATGCTAGAACAAGGAGGATTCCACCCATTTTCAAAAAAAAATCTGAGAGCGTACAAATGGAACCAAATGGACCTTGACGGGTCCATTTGGTTCCATTTGTACACCCTCAGAAAAAAGGTCCTAAAACAAAAATTAACAAACATAGATAGATAACAAAAAGTGCAATCATACATCAATACAGCCTGATAACAAATTAATGAGTAGGCCTGCATAAATATATATATATATATATAAAAAAAACGATTTTGAACCTGGCGATTCGATATTGATATCATGGCATTAAGAATTGCAATATATTGACATATTGATTTTTTTGCCCAGCCCTATTCACTACTCTCATACCAGGTAATGAGAGTGGTCTACGGCCCCTATAGTACCACTGTGTACTTCACTACTCTCATACCAGGCAATGAGAGGGGCTACGGCAAGGTTGACTTTTGTTTTGGTTTTTACGTGGCTGCATGATTAGGCATAAATTTCATATTTTATTTTTGTGCCGCAGAGGAACATACACAGCAGATTCAGAATCGTCTCCCGCTGTTGATTGGCTCAGTGATGGGAGGAGCAGCCTTCCTATTGGTGGTGGCAGCCATCGTGGTGGTGGTAGTGTTCCGCAGGTGAGTGCATCGACTCATATCAAGAAAAGGTTGAGTCCGACGTATGTTTGCTGCATTTCACATTACATGTAACACGACTTGATTGTACAGCGTGTAATGTGATGTGACGAGGTCACACAGATGTCATATATGGGCGTTTTCCCCTGGGAAATCCCAAGGATTTCGGCAAAAATCGTGTCCATTTGAAATGAAGTAAGATGCTATTATCTGACAACAATGAATACAACCCAATCTCTGTGTGAGCTGTAATAAATTACAAACATAATTTTCTCTTCCTCATCCAACATTTTTAGGGGCTAGCTCCCCTCAATAATGTATAAAACAAATGCGCTTTATATCATGTATCATATGTAAGCGATAACACCCAACGAACCGGTGAGTTGTTTCCTATTAATTGACCAAGGCGCAACCGAGGTCAGTTATTAGGAAACAACTCACCGGTTCGAAGGGTGTTATCCTGCTTATTACATGGCTTAATATTAATACATTAATAAATAGCTAATAATTGACAGAAATAGTACACAACAAGGCTGCTTTTATTTATCTGCAGTTGTGTAGGCTACGTTTGTCCGCCCAACGAGGTCTGTTGTTGTGACCAGAACACTGGCTTCTGATTGGAGCATTCATTCAAGCCATGTAACAAATATATATATACTGTACTGATATACTTTGTGAATGTGGTGCTTATATTCACACTCTTATGTCCTGGTCCTTCCGTTGTGGCAGTAAGAGGAGAGAGAGTCCGTACAGCGACCGCCTCCAGAGGTACATCAGTAACAGAGGTGAGACTGACCATATAAGGAGAAGAAGAACAACATCCCTTTATTGTCTATTAACACATGGTAATTCAACTTTGACATTTTTTTGGTGTATCCCTTCGAGACACGTGTGCACAAGCGCAGCACGCATTTGCACGTGTGCACACACACAGACCCCGACCGCTGAACTCACTTACTATAGAGGTCAGAGCACTGCAGGTTAAACTTCCTGGACCTCTATTGGGGGTTTCAGTCAGTGTCTTGCTCAAGGGCAGTGCACTTTGGCTTCCCCCTAGTTGCCTTTTTTCCTCAATACTGTGTGTCGGTTGGGAAATGGAGCCATCAACCCTACTTCTGGACCGACATTGTCACCGGACAATATCACCAGAATTTATGCACCACGTGAAAGAAGAAGTATTTGTGCTAGTACTACTGTTCTAGCACAAATACAAGCTTCAGTTGTCAGATTGTATGCCTCTATTATTAGATTTGGTTGCTTTCGGGCGGAAACCTTGTATCTCCACATCTTAACTGCCCCGACCCGTAAATTATTAATGCTCTATCTCAGAGCACCACACAAAAGAATAATGAAAATAGCCGATCTACAGGCCCACAACATGCCAAGTTGTTCAATGATAATGTGATGCATTTTAAACCTGTAGATCGCCTTATAGCCACTATAAACAAAGACAGATACAAAAAGCCTTTGACATACAAGGTTTTCGCCCGACAGCAACACGATTTCTAACAAGCAACTAACAACAAAGAGTGCATGGTTCAATACTAATCTCAGGCACCTGCTTGTCTCTATGGAGTTTATGTAAGGGATAACACCCGATGAACCAGTGAGAACTGGTTCAATCGAAGGGTGTTATCCTGCTTATTACATGGCTAAATAACTAATAATTGACATAAATAGTACACAACAAGGCTGCTTTTATTTATTTGCAGTTGTGTAGGACTATGTTCGTCCGGGCAAGGTGGTCCGTTGTTGTGACATATGTGACCGATCACATGACCAGAACGCTGGCTTCTGATTGGAGCATTCATTCAAGCCATGTAATAAGGCATACTATCAAATAACATCTCTCTGGCCCACAGTAGAGCTAAATGGAAGTAGCAATAAAGCCCTGCTGTGTTCACTTATATCACCTGGGTAGGATAGAGGGGGAAAGGGGGGTCTGGTATAGAACAATAACAGTTAGATAAAGTCAATCCTGTTGCAAATGAATATTCCTATTCAGTAGGCTCACTCATGTTATTCACACAACTGAACAACTTGGCTTCCATATTAAGCTAAAGCCATGATGCGTTCCTCCTGTATAGCGTGTTTACTCATGGGAATATTGTGCATGTGTTTGCCGGGCAGGAGGGGTGAAGTATTACGTGGATCCGTCTACGTACGAGGACCCCAGCGAGGCCGTCAAGGAGTTTGCCCGTGAGATCGACCCCACTCATCTCAAAATCGAGGAGGTGATTGGTGCAGGTAAGATCATAGGCTATAATACAATACAGAACAATATTATAATGTTTTATGAAAAAAAAAACAATGCATGGAGGATGCACCTGGGACTTAATCCTCACTGTTAGTGATCCTCCTCTCACTTTTTTCTGTTTGCTTGGAACGTCCTTGTAACTGCTCCCTGTGTATTGATTTTTGTATTTTGGCCCGCTGTTTTTTTTTGTTTGTTTGTTTGACATCCCTGGTTTACAGTGTTGGAAAAAATGACAATTTAGGATGCATTTGGTTCCATTTACTCACAGTTTGCATGGGTCCATAATACCCAACTGGAGCTGCTGAAAATGACATTGTATCGGCCGGCTGAAATTGGCCTATAGGGGGCAGCATTGTTCCCATGGCCATTACATTCCTGAAAATATTTTCAAATGATAGTATAAAAATAATAAATGAAGAAAAAGGAACAGAAAAATAGCCCGGTCTCTGAAAGGTTTGGAATGAAAAATATATATATTTCTTTTGGGTAAAAAATGGAAAACATGGTTGTGGAAATGGTGCATTTATATTAGTACTTAATCCATGGCGTTTACATTGTGTTGTGCATCACATTCACCCACTCACACACTGGCAGAAACCATACAAGGCACCTATCTACACTTCAGGAGCAATTACCGGGACAGGTTCAGTGTCTTATTAAAATGTGTTGTTCAGGAAACACTGCTTTGAACAGGCAAGCATCGAAGCATCTGTTTTTAGAGCCCTAATATCCTCTGATCTCCTCCTCTCTCTCCACCGTGTGCAGCCCAGTTCGGGGAGGTGTCCAGAGGCCGCTATCGGCCCATGGGACGACGGGAGGTGCTGGTGGCGGTCAAGACCCTGCGCTGGGGGGCCACGGACAGGGAGAGAGGTGTGTTCCTCAGCGAGGCGGGGGTCCTGGGACAGTTCGACCACCCCAACGTGTTGAAACTGGAGGGGGTGTGCACCCGGACCCCTCCGGAGAGAATCATCACAGAGTTCATGGAGAATGGACCCCTGGATGCCTTCCTCAGGGTAAGACAGATTGGCCATCTGGAGTACAGGGAGTTTTCCTGGTGGCCTGCGCCACCTAGTGGCCTGGACAAGATCCAAAATGCACTAGTGGCACTTCCAAAATGCACTAGTTGTGTAGACTAAGTTGAGCTAATTCACATGATGAATATTCTAACTCTTGAGGGTGTAAAAATGAAACCAAATGGACCCGCAAGGGTCCATTTGGTTTCATTTTTACGCTCTCAAAGAGTTACATCTGGTTAACCAGCTGCCCCCGCCCCCCCAGGGTGGCCTGGCAAAAGCAAAATTGTCCCGGTGGGAAAATATGTGCCAATCCGCCCCTGATATACTGTATATGGTGAAATATATATCCAGCTCTTATGTGTATAGAAGATTGAGAGGAACTGGATTTTTAACCAAGCAGCCTAGTAAGAGAAGGGGAAGTGATCCTCATCCAACTGCACTGTAAATTCCCACAAATTCCCACTTATCTTTTATTGGCACAGGGGATATTAGTCGCTGAGAAGCAGATTAGCTAATCATTTTATCTTACGCTTTATTTGCTTTTATTATTATTTTTGTATAAGAAAAGCAATCAGTATGTTAGCCTGGCAATCATATTTTATTTCATAATACGGGAAGTACTGCTGTATGAACTTATTTGCTGTGTTATTGTAAGCTACAGTAGGAATGTTAATGCTTTCTTTATCATTGAACAAAGAAATACTGAGTGCTCTTGTCCTGATTGATAGAGTTTCAAATAAACAACTCCAGTCCAGGTGGGTACGAAGTGCTCACGTCAAAATACAGAGCCCACGCAAGAATATAGTTAAATTAAAATGCCAACAAGGACTAGAACCCGGACTCAACCTGCGTGAGTCTTCCTTAGGCGTGGGAGTAGGTGTATTTACTTGTTTCTTTTGTTTTTTAGCTATGCTTTAGCTATGATATGTTTGGCTCATTTGTGAGTGTATCGGATGTGAGCTGACGCGTTTCCATTTGTTCTGCTGCTAGTTTATCAATCATTGTCACACACCAGTAATCACAGTAAAGCCCCGGTTGCAGATCTATGGATCTTTTCCCAAGCGTTTCCAAAATATCCAGAACAGTGGACCTGGCATCTGTAGTCATGGAAAACTGAGCTTTTGAGAAACTATCACCGCTATCACCGCTCATTGGTGCACATCATTTTTACGATAATATAGGTTAGAAATGAAGCTTGCACACACTTATATGTCTGTTTACATCACTGTGTTAATTACTTAATTGTTGCATCAACTGCAACACGTTACCAGCAAGCAAAAGCTTTGCATTTTGCATCAAATATAAATAATACTGGTCCAGTGATTCCATGGTGGTTTGTATTTGTATTTATTGATGATGTGGAGGACGATGCCTGAATAATGCCATGTTGTGAGCTTGCAATGTTGCAAGCTTGTAAACTTTGCAGACCTGTGCCATAACTCATTCTCATTCCACACCTGTAAATTACTGTAATCCCTTCACTCACTCACTCACTCACTCACTTCTCCTGTCCTTTGCCTGTTTCCCTCTCTCTCTCCATCAGGAGAATGAGGACCAGTTCAGTGTTCTCCAGTTGGTGGGCATGTTGAGGGGTGTGGGCGCTGGCATGCGCTACCTGTCCGAGAGGAACTTTGTCCACCGGGATCTAGCAGCGAGGAACGTCCTGGTCAACTCCAACCTGGTGTGTAAAGTGTCTGACTTCGGCCTGTCGCGCCTCATGAGAGGCCTGGATCACAACATGCCCACCTACACTGCCTCACTGGTGAGTACCAGGAAATAATGTGTGATGTTACGGGGATGTTACCAAGGACGGATATAGGCATGGGCATGGGGGGGAGCAATGCCCCCCTAAATGCCCAGGCTGCCCCAGGAAAAATGATGGCATGCAAAACAACCAAAGATATTTCAAACTAAAGTGCTTATATTTAAATTATTTGAAACACTACTACTGCTACTAACTAACTACAACTGTGTCACCACTAAACCAACAGCATTTCATCATTGAAAACAGACTCTCTGAGTCAGGCCTTTGGCTTTATGCATGTTGCAACTTCAACAACAACTGATGGTGTTATTGATGCTTATACTTATGCTTATACTTTATGCTTATAAAAGTCCTGTAACTGAAAAAGGTATGGGGGCGGCTTCATCGCCCGTGGCGCGAAGCGACACGGGCCACCCATACCGACCCATACCTTTTTCTCCTACCCCCAATTGGGAAATGTTACATAGATGTTACTACTATTTGAATGTACTTTGTGTATGTTTACTTTGAGCACACAGTGTTTTTTTGTGTCAGCATTGGGTGAGTAAAGTGCTGTGTGCTTGGTGTCCCTCAGGGCAGTAAGATTCCTGTGAGGTGGACGGCACCGGAGGCCTTCCAGCATCGTAAGTTCAGCTCAGCCAGTGACGTCTGGAGCTTCGGCGTGTTGATGTGGGAGGTGATGTCATATGGAGAGCGTCCTTACTGGGATATGAGCAACCAGGAAGTGAGTATGAGGCATTCTGAATTCATACAGCCAAATAATATCATGTTAAGTTGAATTGCATTAAATACAAATGTATTTAGACATGGATTGTCCAACATGTGCTGCAGTGGTCTATACTTGTGGTCGGATCAATGTTGGAACTAAAGCCTGTACCCATTAGACTAATCTATTTAATAACTTATTAAACAATAGAATGATCTCTAGTTTGACAGTACAAAAAGGGAGAAAAGCTTCAATCTATCTACAGCTTATAGATCTGCCCTTTTCAAAAATCTTTGAAACCTTCTAAAAACAAGTAGGCCTACTGGTATCTAGTATTGGCAGTTGGCACAAAATATTATCAGATGGTTGTCTAAATGGGTACAGGCTTCAGTGTGCAATAAAAGATTTGTGTTTTTAAAAGGTTTCAAAGATTTTTAAATCAGCAGATCTATAAGATTGTAGATCAAAGCTTCTCTCACCTGTCATTCTCCCACCTGTTTATTGAATATTTTTGTTTAATTATCTGGTACAATTGTAAGTATAAGTGAATGTATCAATTAGTCTATCAATCATCCTCCTCCAGGTGATGAAAGCAGTTGCAGATCAATACCGGCTGCCGGCTCCACATAACTGCCCTCCTGCCCTCCATAACCTGATGCTGCAGTGCTGGCAGACCGACAGAGCGGACCGGCTAGGGTTCGATTCCCTCCTTTCATCACTGGACCGTCTCATCAGACACCCAGCCTCCCTGAAGGCAGAGCAGAGCCGGTGAGATGGGAATGAAAGCCTTTTTATTGACAGCACTGCATGGTGGGATGTGGATTTGGTTCAGCACAGAGTAATGGAACAGCTATCTATAAGACAGATAAAGTAGACATTGGAAAACATATTCTACCGAAAGTGGTACCAACTTCACACCAGACTACTTCACTATATAGTGCAAGTGTAGTGAAACCTTACAAAACCACTCAAACCCTCACATCCCTAGAATAGATTTACAACCTTAGAATGCATGGCAAGGCAATGTAGATTGTACCTTTTAGATCAGTTGTTTTTTGTGTAGATGGGGGGCGAAAAAGGTTAGGGCCGCCTACTACAGTCCACTGGGAGTAATTATAATTTTGAATTAGATTATGCCATATTTCTGAACACACTGTAACGAGTTTCGGTTTCTCCATGTGAGACAAATTATTAAACTGTTCTGTGTCAAATTGAATGTCCTACATATGCTCTCTATGTTCCCTGAAAAAACTGCGGTTTCTAGAATAATTTTGTGCACAGAACATGTCCCATGTGTTAACCATGCTGCACTCTTCATTACCATTTTCAAAAGAAATGGCCAATCTGCATGCTCACAACGTGTTGATGATTCACTATTTTCTGCTAAGTGTGAATTACTGTACGAGTTGATGCAGCACATCATATCTCTATATCTTCTCCCTGCGGTGTGTCACCGGGTAGTTCTTGGCACCGTGCCACACTAGTGACAGCTAGAACCACTCATTTCTTCTTTAACCACTAGACAGGCGGTTGTTTCTCATTCAGACTAAAAACCACTGATGTCAGACCAGCCTGGCCTGATTACTCCAACCCTGTTTACCTCCAGTAGCAGTAGTCAACAGCCGTGTTTTCCTGACCTTGACGCCCTCCTGTTTCTGTCCTTTCCACAGGAGCTGTTCCCAGCCATTACTGAGCCCCACCCCCACCGACCTGTCGTCCGTGGCAACAGTCGGCGATTGGCTGACGGCCCTGAGGCTGGACAGATATAAGGATGCGTTCGAGCGGGCGCACCTGGACACGCTGGACAGAGTCAGCATGGTCACCATGGCGTGAGTATATACATACTGTACTAGTATACGCCACGCATGTGTCACACAACCCATCTCTTTCCAATTTTTCCAATTTGGTTACTGGTTATAAGACGACTCCCATTTTTAAGACTCATTTGTGAAAAAAGAACATTGAATGTCAAATAGTATAGCAACTGAATCCGACCCCATTTTTTTAGGATATTCCCTGAGTTGAGCTGAGCTGGATTTGATTAAATTATTTGTTATTAAATCACTATACTACTATATATGTAAGTAGCTAGTAGGCCTAGAACTTCCAAATGACTAGGTTTCTAGGAATGTGGTTTAACAAACACAGAACAGTAGATACGGCAGATAAGGCCCATGCAATAAACTATTGTGTATTGTCCACTTATTGAACGACCAGTATTTGCCAAAACAAACACACAGGCGTAAACTCTGTGACTCTGTGGGGCTTCAGCCCCCATGAGAATTCAATGATTTAACATGTTTTCAATGTCAGAACTACTTTCGTGTATTGTAGAGAATCTGGATGTTTTGGAGAAAAGAGACAAATCGACAAACAACTCCAACATCCAGCAATTGGGGCTAATTCACCCAGAAATAGCCTACTATTGCATATATTTGCATCTCAATAGCCCATTCAGAATGATGATACCTATCCAAACGATCCTGGGATGTGGGGGGTGTTGTGCAGCCCCCCTGAAGATTTTTAAAAGATTTCGCTCCTGAAACACACATTAAAGTGAAATTATAAACTATATTTATCTCATTTGTTGTCCTAAATCCCATCCTGTCTTATACCTATCTTCCATCAGAGATATCCAGAACCTGGGGGTGAACCTCCTTGGGCACCAGAGAAAGATTTTCAACGCAGCACAACAGCTCAGAGCCCACCTGAACCAGGGCCAGGTGGAGGTGTGAAACCACCCCAGCCTCCACCTCCAACCCCACCACCAAGCACTCACATACACGGACAGCTGAATTGGATCTGAACGGGTTTCAATCTTTTCCACTGGCTGCTGTGTCTACAGTACTTTTGCTGTTATTTGTTTCACTTTGATACAGACCAAGGCCAAAAAAAGAAGAAGAGAAAAAAAAACGTAAACAAAGAACCATCATTGTATCTTGTGGCAAACGACCGCGTGAGAGGAACGACGAACATTGCACCATGAACGTAGAAGAGAGAAGATATGCACTTACATGAGCTGATATAAGTAGTCCAGGTGCAGGGCAGAAGTTTTCTCTCCGAAGGAGAGGAGAACCTGTACTAAAATGTGTTATTTTTTAATGATATTTCACTTCATTGCTTCACCTAAGTCTTATCCTGCCTCTGTCCTCACTTCCACACAAGCTAAAGCTTTGTCGCACGGCCGCGCTGTACGGAAACTGAACGGAGCGTTTTCGTCAAGGGTCAAGGCGACGTTAAAGAATATTTTTTACCCTCACTCTCACTGCTGTTCCTTCACACCCATTCCTATTCACCATCGATCCCATGAGTAGAATAAAACGGTGGAAAAAACTGTGAAAGCCATAGGGATCCCCCACAGCCTCTCACAAAGAATTGCGCAGAGACAATCAAAACACTTTCTTTTTTCCTTTTTGCTATTGTAATATCGTTCTACAGTAGCCTACATGATGAACATCGGTGACAGAGAGAAGCAAATAATTATTTCTGTGCCCACTCTGGTCAGCCATCAGTCCAAAACGGGTTGTGTGGAAACAATACACAACAAAGATACTAATTAGGAAAGAAAAATAATAAGCAAAGTAATACAAGATTGATAGGGTGTAATAATGGCTTCCATTTGGATCTCAGATGTCATGTTGAGGATGACATATTGCTGTGATCGACCTTCAAATATGGAGTTATTTGCCTATCCATTGACTTCCTATACCCTGGATCACATCCTGATTGCTCTGTTCCACACATTGGAAATGTCACTTCGCAACTCAGTCTGGACAGAGGCTACGTGACTCACATTTCATAACGTCAACCGTTACCACGTTGTTGATGGTACATCAACAGCCAGCGCCAGTGGCTACAAAACCTACTGTAATAAGTAAATGATTCAGTTGTCCACTGTCCGATTTAGTAGTATAAAAGTAAGGCTGTTGAAAATAACAAGTACATTAGTTAATTTAATTTTGTTGATTAATCTGATTAAAATTTTCAACCCAATTAACTCATGTGCACACTGACTCAACCCATTTTCTCTTTGAAAATGGGTAGAGCGTGTTTTTTACAGAGACGAATAGCTGTGTGTCTCCCTGTAACCAGAGCCGTAGAGTATAGCTCTTGAGCTCTACAAGCATTGGGGGCTTGTCGATCACCTATTTTGATAATTATTTAAAAGATAAACAAATCTTTGTCCAAGATTATTTTTCTTTTTTAAATGTTCAAATCCTGCAAAGGAAAACAGGAATTTGATTATTTTTTTAATCTGTGAGACTGTGGACTGGGAGTTCAGTGAAGTAAGGGACATTGCAGGACAACAGTAGCTGCACAGTGCACATTCGTCCTTCTCCAATAGGCATGTTAGTAGAGGAAGGCTTGACCTGCATAGCAACAGTTGCTAAACTACTGTATTCGGATTGTCATTGGACAGTGACTAAACCCCGCCCCACCGGGTGCAATTTTGAGACAGGCTCATTTGTGTTTTTCCTCAACCCGCACCACAGACCAATCAGAATCTTCGGCTGCATTTCAACCTTCATATGCCCCGCCTACCTGTGGGGATGGGCTCCTGGCCAGAATGATTTGCGAAGTGACATTTCCAATGTGCAGAACAGAACAATCAGGATGGAGTGTCCAGGCTACTGACTTCCAGTATGCCTAGTATAGATAAAGTTTTAAAAGGTGAAGTGTGTTCTGTACATCCCTGGCTTACATCTGTGGTGGACAAACAGAGAACACACACATACACACAGAAGACTCTCTTATAGACAGCTCACCCCATAAGAACCACTGCATTTAAAAACAAATAAGTAGTTTAGATTTAGATTCCATTCACGCTTAAAATGTTATTATAGATACACCTATAAGGCAGATATCAGATATGGCCTATTTTTATATGTTGTATTTATTTATTTATTTTTGAATGGCCTATAAACAAGAAAGCTCAAATTTTAACATTTCGGGGTAACTAAATGGGTACACTTGCACTGACATGTTTGTTCCTTGACATTTTCAAAAGAGCGTAGTCAAACCAGTGTTATTTTAACCGAGTGTAAAAGCATATACACACTCACATAACCTACTACTAGTGTATGCATACAGTAGCAGTTGTTCAGTGTATAGAGCCGCTCACACACACACACACACAGGGCCTATACACACTGTTCTCTACTAGGAAAACACGCTTAACCCCAGCATGGAAAATAAACATCAGTCTTCTATGACAGTGGTTTTCAACCATTTTGATACAAACAAAGCAGGCAAACATAGATCCAGATGACCATTCTTCTACATTCTCTAGTGGTGTAGACTTAGGCTAATTCACATGATGATTTTTTTACATGTTTTTTTTTTTTACTCTTTTCTCTCATACATACATCTGGTTAACCAACTTTCCATCATTTAGCCTGGAACCCTCTCAAGGACCACGGTGATCCCTGGACCACTGGTTGAAAACCACTGCTCATCACTCCCCGGTTACATCTTTTCTGGATTACATTCATGCCTGGAGTATTCCACTGAGCATTCAGTGATTTTGGAAAACCCTCCGGTGTCCCCAGTAACACGATGTGCACATGCACACACTCTACAGTGGGGGGAAGTGCAACAGGCCAACAGCACATACACCAAGGCCCGCCCCCACTCAATCCAATTCAAGCCAAACTGAAACTAGGGTTTTTTGTTTTACCCCACAGGCTCACTGGGGACAGGGAG
Source organism: Benthosema pterotum (assembly GCA_039105355.1). NCBI lineage: Eukaryota > Metazoa > Chordata > Actinopteri > Myctophiformes > Myctophidae > Benthosema > Benthosema pterotum. Next base: position 13,622,916 of record CM076967.1, on the reverse strand, counting down.
GACCTCCTTATATGGTCACCACACTCTGTAGCAGGGAGGAATAATAAAAAATAATAATAACATTTTAATTAAGTGAATTCACTTACTATACAGTACCTTTAATTCGTACATGTGAAACTCTGAGCTGAGAGTCCACAAATGGAACCAAATGGACCATTTGCTTACTTTTGTACATTCTTGAGTTAAATTAACACTCAGGACAACTGTGTGGATGCATTGTAAATTAACCACAAAAACGCTATACTCCATATTCTCAACATTTGGGGGAAATAGCTTGAAGATCGGCTGTTTCTTTGACAAGGATATTCAGTGTAGGTGCAAAAACAGGAGCCTATACCAACTATTGAGCCCTGGGTGACCCCAGTCAGCTAGGGCTTCAGTGGTTATGGCTAAAGGGAGTACATAGATGTACAGTATATTTCACAGGTCACCTCTTTTTGTGTGGTTGTCATGATGTGAATGTGAGGGATGATGGCTTCAAATAGGAGGACAGTATAGCTGCTCTCACCTCCACTACAAGGAAGGAGTTACAGTATGTGCTGGTCACTGTTTTGCTGTGTGCTGTGCTGTATGTATTAAGCTGCGTGAATGTGTGTTGTTGTACATAATGTGTGTGTGTGTGTGTGTGTGTGTGTGTGTGTGTGTGTGTGTGTGTGTGTGTGTGTGTGTGTGTGTGCGTGTGCGTGTGCGCGTGTACGTGCGTGCGTGTGTGCGTGCGTGCGTGCGTGCATTTTGAGGGCCAGTGTGAAGCCATGCACATGAGTAATTGTGTTTGTATGTATGAATGTTCACCACTATTCCACTATTGTGCAAATTTGTAAAATAAATATGATTTTATTTAAATCCTTGCCTTTGCTTGCCATTTCTCAAACAAAAAAAAGTATTTTGATACTTTGACAGGGAATGCTACTTTTCATGTGTGTTTTTTAAGAATCAAAATCTGGAAAAAATGTGAAAGATGCACTCAGGTGGCAGATAATAAGGACCTAAATGAAGTTTGGTTGCTTTAACTTTAGACTTTTCCGCTTCAAATACGGTATAGAGTTGCATGTTTTATTTGGCGTGCTCTTGATTCGTCCTTGCGTTCTATTTTGTCCATTTCTATTGTGATATCAGGGACAGAAAAAACGACTTTGGGGGTCACAGAAAAGGTCACAAAAACAATAAGCAGATCATTGAACTCAATAAAAAAAACTGTTAACCGAAAAAATTAAAAAGAAAGCTGTCATAATAGTTCTCTGACAGTGTCCTACAGAATCCACACTAACACACACATGGATACTATTCCGCAGGGTATTTACGGTACATGCTCTACTTTCCAGACAGAAATGCTGACAAAATGCCTAAAATGCCAAATGAATGGTAACGGGACGTGCATTATAGGCTGCATAAAGCCTCGAATTGAATAGGACCAGAAATTGGAACAGGAGTAGCACAGAGAAGTAACTCATCACCCATTCAGCCAGTATGACAGACAATAGGTTCTCCTTGCTATTCTCAAATCACCTTGAAAGTGTGAAAGAGCAGCCGCCACGGCGGTGACTGTCTGATGGTGTGATCAGCAGGTTTTGTGTGGAATCGTGGCCGAAGATCTGTCGAGTTCAGCAGATAACGGAGAGAACAGACACCGCTCTCCCACATCCCCTGTGTTCCTCCCACGAGTCCCATATCCCTGATTCATTATCAGATAAGATGAGGACAGAGAGACTGATAAAAAGGTCCTTATGCAACCTAGCAGAGCCCGACCGTCCCCGATATGGAATTTTGGGAACGATACGATACATTAGAGGTGTCCAACCACCAATAATTGATTTGAGAGTGATAATGTTATTCTTACCTGGAATAATAACAGGTGAGGATTGTGCAAAGATTTTACACCGATACGATTATGCAAATTAAGGTACAGTCAAAGTGACAGTAGTAGTAGGCTGCCTTAACTGATGCTTAGTAAGTAAGTAAGAAAGCCTCAGCAAGCCATGATGTCATGAGGCTAGGCCAAGCCATCGTGCCCATAGGGCAAGAGCCTATCACCTGTTTCTGTAGCATGAGGCAGCTTTGATGTACAAGTACACCACCTGGAGCTAGTATGTTGTGGGGACTTACCCCCAATCCAACCCTTGATGATGAGTGCCAAGCAGGCATTGGGTCTTTGTAAGACTAGTCATGTACAGTATGACCTCTCAGTCTCAGGGCAGACACTCTTCCACAAGGCCACCGAGCTTCAGAAATGGATTCCTCATAGACATTTCCAAAATGATTTATAGAAAGACCATTACGCCATGGTCAAAGACAACACGGGTTGCTACAAATCATGACAGTGTTTTGGGACAATGAAATAATTTCTAAGAAAAAAGAAAACGAATCAAGAAATGCTGTATCCTGGCGTTTTGTTCTTCTTGCTAATTAGATATTGTATGGTAAAATGATTTCTCACAATACAAGTTGGCTTTGTTTGCTACTATGGCAGCATTAGCCAGGTGCTCCTTGTTTCAAATTAAGAGTGGGGTTTATTGGCAGACATGGTTTAAAAGGGCTGGGCTACATTCATTCAGGGGACCCCCTATCTTCTGTGAGGTTGGCATATCTGAGGAGGACAAGAGTTTAAAGGCATGGCTTTCCTAAATGTGTCAGCATACTGGCTATGGCTGCCTGATGAATTTGTAAGTAGAAATGCCCTTATTCCATGCTGTTATCTGCTCCTTCTCCAGTACGCCAGCTGCATGGTATACTACAGGGCTGTCTTGGTTGTTTATATGATTGTTGACTTTTAACAAGTTTAAAAGAATTACTAGGCCTACCTATTGTACAACAAAGAAGAATAAAAACCCTTTGTTTAAAATGTCAATGTATTTCCATGCTTATCTCGGTTACACAAACCTGCGCTTTCTTATTGTTGGAGAGGACCTTCCCTCTAGAAAATCATCATTTTTGAAAAGTCATTGAAGAAAATCAATGGGGAATCCATTTCAACGTCACTTGACGCTCTATGGCTACTGTACCAGCGAGGGGTAAACTGTCATTCAGTGCAGTGTGAGTATAGGTAACAGGGCCTTAAAAGTTCCTCTACCTAAGGCTGTTAAGTGTTGTATGCAGAACAAGATGGCACCAGGTTCTGAAATTTAATACACACATAGACACATAGATTGGACACATGACATGACCAAATATATGAGAGCTAAGGAGTCCCATCCCTTTCATGACGTCGCCCGTGGCCCAGAAATGAATTCGCATGATTTTCCCCAGACTTTTCCAAAATTAATTGTATAAAGATGATTACGCCGTGGGCAAAGACAACCCCCGTCATGGCAAATCATGACAACACACACAATGTTTTGGGACAATCATGCAATTTGTAAGCAGCAAAACAACTAAAAGTGTTGCATCCTTTTTTTCCTCTTTACTAATTACATATTGTATGATAATTGTGTTTGTTTGCTGTCACAACCTGAGTTGGCTTTATATGCAGCGTAATGAGCCCTTCTCAAAACCGCACCTTTGGGCGGGGTTTAGTCACTGTCCAATGACAATCCAAATAGTTTAGCATCTGTTGCAATGCAGGTCAAGCCGTTATGGTCAAGCTTTTCTCTATTACCATGCCTATTGGACAAGGCTGGATTGGGTAGGGACTTGGTGAAGGGCTCATTGTCTTTATTAATAATTTCTATGAGGAGTAAATTTAATAGGGAAATTACTTCTGGACCGCAGATAACATCATGAAAGGGGCGGGACCGCTCAGCTCTATAGTAGGCTACAATGAGGAGAAAGTGTAACCCATAAGAATGGTATTCAAACACAATACAGGCTAGGCCACTACAATGCCCTATCATCTCCCCCCTGTCCTGTTTTAAACATTTTTCATGACAAGAGAGACCAGTTTAACGACAATCTGGATAGGTTCTCTTCTGGTCATCAGTTACATTCTCCATTAATCGTGAGATACAGTGTAACCCACAGTGTAATCACTGAGGTACAGTGGAATATACAGTAGCAGCAGAATGAAGGGGACAGACCATGGATGAAATGCATCACAGCCAGGAATACAAGTAAGGTTTGGCTAGTAACTATCGTATCAATGTTAATAAGGCTCTAAGAAGACTGCATGTAAGTAAATGAAAAACAATGATGTCTGTCTACTTGAAGTTACATTTCTAGTTGATTGTCAGTATATACTATTACTAAATACTATTATAATAACGTGGTAAACAGCATAAGGGTGGCTAGCCTTGTAGTGAGCAGATGGGAATCTGCTGTTGACATTAGCATGGCCAAGCAAGCCAAGATGTACCGGTGTAAAGGTCTGTTTAATTTAAAAATCAGAAGATCTACAGACTCGCACTTGTGAACTTGTAGGCCACACTTGCCATGTTCTGCTATAGGTTGCACTAGAGCCTACACTATGTTCATTGCTTCTGTGTTATATAACACAGGTGTCAGCAGCACCTATCATAAGTTGTAGTGCTCAGGTTCATTAGCATGTGGAAGAATGACAGGCAAAAGGTGTGTCCTTTTTCCTTAACCCTACCTTATTAAAGCCCTAACCACAACACAGGGTCGTCATGCGACTTCTTGCAACATGCAACCCCCTATAGGAACTTTTTTTTGGCATGCACAATGGCATGTTGCATTGGTGTGGTTTGTTTTGGTGCAAGTTGCAAGGAGTTGCAGCAGGTGTGGTTTGGACCTCAAAAGGGGCCATTTAAAAAAAAAAAACTCTGGGCTTCGACAGATATCCTTTATTGCTTCATTCAATATTTAGATGGTTAATCATCATTTCATCAGATAGCTATAACGCAACATCCCTGTTTCTTCTAGAGATTGACGATTGTTTTTCTAATGCGTGAAGGGCCTGAAAAGATTCTCTTCCTGCCTTAGTAGGACCAGGTCAGCCACCAGAACCAGGGATGTAAAATGAATATCAAATATCTAAACATTGAAGCCACTCTAGTAGACATCATAGTGTCTACACAGAATTGTTTCAATGAATGAATGTACAGCAAATATAGCCAGCCATTCCTAATACAAAAGACCTTTTGTGAGATAACGGTTCCCAGCTGACAGAAGCTTGGTACTGAAAGTTATTTAATTTTCACTACAGACACACACAGGTAGCAGAGGTCAATGTTGTGACATCCAGTCTGTGCCAACACAATAGACGGCTTCCCACCATTGATCTTTTAAAACTTAAGGCTTTAGTCGCTATTGGACTATTAGGCTGCGGTGTGCCCACTTCTTTTATTCAAAATGGACAGCTGTTGTGACAGAGATGCCAGGGGACACATGTTCCGAAACAGTGGCGTGAACCACACAATCATGTTTTTATGTTGATATTGTGTCTCCATAAAGACATTAACAGGACGGAAAAACCCACAGGTATTTGTGACGGCACTTAAACACCGTGCTGGCCACTCTGGTAAACAGCTATTATCCCCGGCAATACTAAAATGACGGCCACGACTCGAACCATTAGCCAGGCTTCCTATAGCAGCCTGCTAAACCCTGTTTATCCCGCGGCCAACCGGCCTCTTACCTCATAGCCTATATATGGTACAGCAAAAACAGCTAGGAACACTACAACCCAAGGCAACTTCTAGTAATAGACAAGGTGGATGTTTGTCGACTGATTCAGCAGTTTACCAGCGTTTCGGTACTATTGTGGTGAGATGTGAATTTCAGGTTCAATATGGTTCACTTTTTTTTTTCTCCAGTCACTCTGAGAAGTGTCCGTTTGGGAGAGGCAAATACTCCCCTTTTTACCTTTGTTGTTGTCTTGTGAATTAAAGCAGAATGGTATGTCCTCATTGGACAACATGTGGCCAACCTCTGAATGATCATTATGGTCTTTGGAATGTAGCAATTAAGCGTGTTTGTGAAGAGTCCCGGGTTGACACATCAATGGTGTTCAACATGTTAAATCATTCTGAATGAAAGCTAATTTGTTATGAGTGTGTGTGTACAAGCAAGGTGCAGCATGTTGGAAAAGCATACATCATCACCAGATTTTGCTGTGACAAACACAGCAAAGTAAGACGATATACAGCAGCAACAGATTCATATCACCGTAAACGAGCCAACACAACATTTTGGGTGCAGCAAATGGAAACCTTGGAATGAAGATGACTGGAACTTCTGGCTTTGGTTACAAACCGGTGTTCAGATGCTCTGGCGTTGGCAGATTCAGAACCGGTTCCCTCTTAACAATGACAATTATGTGATGACTGTCATGATGTTGCACATTTTTTCATGGGGGTCATGAAGGTGCGCAATATGAACCTTTGATGGTACAGTATAGCAAGCTATAATGCTGACCTTATTTGTTATATCTTGAGTATACAAATATATAAATCACACCTGTGTGAAGTGAGGGGCACGCTATCATCTCATTCCAGACAATCACAATTTGCATCCTCACCTTTCACTTGTGAGTGGCTATACCTTTTACCACGATGACCATGTATGAAGTTTTTAAAAAAGGAGGGGGAAAGTAAAGTATCTTAGTGTACTGTGGTATGTCATGCATGTAAATGTATTTTGCCATTTGCATGGCCTGAGCATTTAAATCTGAATCCACTTTATCATATCAAGTACTGTAAAGGTTGTGAGTGAAAAAAATATTTTCTGTATAGTTCCCAATGTGTTATTATTTCAAGGGAAAAAAAATAAATGTTAGGTGAAGTAGAGCAAAGAAAAGCCACAAATTATAGAGCTTTCCTTAATACTGTATATGTGAAAAACCTTTACTACGACCTTAGCTAATTGTTCCATAAAAATAAATAAAAAAAAAGTAAGGTTTTACTGAAAATAAAGAGGTTTTACCAGGTTTGGCCAAATGAATGTCATGGGCGAACACACAAAGCCACATATTGGGCTGTCCAACACCTCTCAAAAAGTTGAGTCTGTTATAAACGGAAAAGAAAAAAGAAGCAGCCCCACTTAAACAGGGGTGAAGTCATGGTCTGCTACTAATTCCCACCGGTATGGAGAGTATTAGTTATAAGGGCCAAACAAACGACACCTCACACTCTCGGGTGACACAATACAGGGAATTAATTGACATCTGCCTGATAATAATAATCATAATAATGCCTGGTGGATTAAACCTCAAAGGCAGACTTTTCCTGTGGCCATCATTGTCTGACCACTACTGGTGAAAGTACAGACCACGCCTCTCTCCTCCTACCTGTCCGTCCCACTCCTGAGGTGGAGTGGGACGGACAGGTGCTATGTAATGTCAGACTGTTCCGGCTGGCCACTCCACCTGTCCCCTCCCTTTGCACTGCTCCCATACATACAGAGGCTAAAGGTGACTGAGGTTTCACTTCTCCTCAGGACATCAGTGGGATATTCATTCTATGTGAGGCTGCATGCCGTCTTCAACCACCATGTGTAACGACTGAGCAACACTGGAACTATAGAGGCCCTGCATCCACTGCCCTGTGTTTTAAAGGTAAGCACAATTAAGGATACGGTATGTCAAGATGCACCCATAAGGAAATTCTTGGCCGTTACCGATGTTTAAAATATAACAAAAAATAATAATAATAATAATAACAATTTTTAGCTGATTTAGCTGATAGTGATCTACATGTTTATTTAGTTTTTGCTATTTTTATTTTCCCCTTTTTGTGCCAGGTAGACAAATACATATTCAATACAAGAAATTACACAGTTAACGCAAAACGTATTGCTTATCAACAACAGATAAACATCGGCTAATGCCACGGTTAATGTCAGTTTTATTTTCACATCATGAATATTGTCTATTGAATAATGCTGTCTTTTTTAGCATTTTTTAAAAATAACTTTATAACTTGTTGATAACTTATTAACGTTGAATTTGACCAGATTCAATGCATTTTATTAAGGCTACATCACAAAGGGTATACACTAGCATACTTTTGAGCCTTGAGGTGTCATAAATCAATGAAATATCTGTGTCCATTTGGTAGCTGATTGATGTATGTACCTTCCTACAGTAGCCTACTACTGTATGTAGTAAGATGAATAATGTATGGTTTTCGGACCCCAGGAATAGGTGCCTTTGGCATCAGCTAATCATTAATCATTAATCATTTGAATAATTAACAAATTAATTAATTATTATGCACATGCATTAACACCCACCTGCCTTAACCACTCAAACCTCTATGTACTTTGTCAACCTAACCAGAATACAAAATCGTACTGTACACTATAAAGTACATGTCGTTAGATGATATCTGTAACTACAAAATGTACAATACAAGCAGTAATTACAACAGATGCTTAATCCTTCCATCGTTGTCCAAACTCCAAATCTAAATCTTAACTCTTGGCTTTCAAACGATGTGTTTGGCAACTTGACAATTGACTGAACATTTCACTTTCGTTGACCTGTTTTCTTTTTTGTTTGTTTGTTTGTTTGTTTGTTCCTAGTACTGTCTCCCATAATCAAACGTCACATACCACTCCCCAATGTCGCCGGCTCTGGCCAGATCGGCCCCCAGCGAGCTCAACCACTGGTGGAACAGGCTGAGGTTCCGGCTCCAGAACAAGAAAGGATGGAACGAGATGCTGGATGAAACCTTCATGCTGCAGTGCAAACAGTGAGTGTCCTGACCTGCTGTCTGACCACAACATCAACCAGAAAACCTCAAGTTCCTCAACACGTCACACCTCCCAGGCAGGCTGGGGCCTGGGTTAAACTTAGGTTGTGTACGCAGGTGTAATGCACTGAAAATAGGCAATCCAACAGGCTTGACATGTTGTGAGACAGTATTTAGGCTATTTTAGGTGCACAGGCATAACAGTTCAAAGGTGTGCTGCCAATTTATTTCCTTCCCTTGTTGCCTTTTCTACGCAACCTCAGCCTTATCATATGGATAACTGGGCGGAAAAGTTGCAGGTACACAAATTAGGCTGAAATTAAAAAATCACACTTGTGTGATATCTTTCTTCATTTACTCTTATACTATAGGCTACCAAACAAAACGGGTTGTGTGGGTAACAATCCACCACAGATTTAACTTTTTGCCTTTGAAGCCTAGCTTTCATTTGACAAAACATCCCTTATTCATTAGCCTGACCTCAGTCCAAGTTGTTTCACTTCATTATTCAGACTGAATGGACGTTCATTCCGAATGCATTTTGTGCATATACAGTACATTTTGTGTAAACAAGGACTATCCTACGTGGGCATAATGGAATCCCTGACTGACTCATTTTCTGGAACTTATACTTTCCTTTCTGGTACCTCACTTCCTGTTATTTTCTTAAAATAAGTGCTAATGTAGCTCCAGAGAATAGGTTTTGTCTTAATAATAAATATTATTATTTTATTTATTTATTTTGTGATAAGATTACTTGTTGTCAACATCCTTGTTTTTCTACTATCCTCACTGCTTTAGGTCAAATAATATTCCTCTCTTCTTCGCGGCTCAAAAGGACAGTGTGGGATGCATCAAGAAACTCCTGAGCTGTGCGTCCACCAATATCTTCGAGAGAGGTTAGTGCAGCTGGCTTAAGGGACAGCATTTAAATAATAGTGATAATAAACAAATACAGTACAGTCATGGGGTTTAGAAGATTTAGAACACTTTCCTGGGGGTCTTCCTGTGTGTAATATGTGGTTAGATATTTTAGATTTTAGCTGTGAGCCCAGTGTCTCTGATGTCATCGACAATACTTCCTTGACTACATCCAGGAAGTTCTTAACCAAAGATGTTAGAAAGAGGATAGGATGTGAAGATCCCTATGTTGGAGTCAATACTGGTTCATGGAAGGAATTAAAGGAAACAGACTTTCACAATGGAGACCAAGGATGCTTGGTCTCCATTGCGAAAGTCTGCTTCCTTTAAGTCTTTTGCCTCCTATCCTCTTTCTAATATCGCTTTTCTTAACAAGGAAGTGTCATGGTCACATGACCATGACAGTCCATGGCAGCAAATCAGGTCTGGGGCCTTGTGGTAGGCCAAAAGCCCATACCACCAGTCCTGGGCCTGGGCTTACCAAATAATTAGGAAGGGCATTGTGGGGTCTGAGGAAGAGCATTGTGCTTGAAATGTCATTCACCTTTATGGTACAATAAAAGGTACCAGTCCAAGATTCTGAGCCCTCAGTGTGCAAGCTTTTCTTTACTATTTTTGTTTCAATTGTTTACTGCTCGGCACCTGCCCTAATATGGGTTTGGATGTGCCTGTCTGTTTTTTTTTTTTTTTTTTTTTTTTAACTCTAACCAAATAATTACCCATAATAATTGAAAGCAGCCATCAAGAGCTTCAACTCATTATGAGCAAAGTAGGGTAGTATAGTAACATTTTAATTGGGGGGTCAGGTGACTTCTGGACCTTTTGAATTGCAGGTTTTAATTATTCTGGGTAATTATATAAGCCCATGCCCAGGTCTGGTGGTACAGGCTTTTGGCCTACACACAAGGTCCCACACCTGATTTGCTGCCATGCAGCCAATGAGAAGACTTACACCATACATGCAACACCATAGCGTTCGAGAATACCAATGCCATTGTTTGTTCAGGAGCTGGTCACTGCTCTCATTAGACTCCAATGCATTCCACCAAACTTCCAGGAGTATTTTCACTCCAGGGGGTTTGCCTCTGGAGTTGCATGATAGCAAAATTGACGTATTCCTAATACTTGCTCACATAAATACCTTGGACAGCTACATGTTGTCCCACTAAGACAACCCTCCTCCTCTCCACAAGGAGGCGCAATGCAACAAACAAGTATGGCAATTGTAGTCCAGGAAGTAGTCTGATGTGATGTCCATGACATCAGAGAAACTGCCCTCACTGATAAAATCTAAAATATCTAAACCCACATATCACACACATAAAGAAGATTTAGAAGTGTTCTTTGCCGGAAACACAAGTTCACAATACATCATCATGTGATGTGTTGTGGTCTTGTTGATCAGCTGAACTAAGCTCAGCCCAGAATAGGGACAACTAACACTCATCTCACCATTGTTGCCTTGAATATGTTTAAAAGCTAAACCAGTGATTCTCAATTGTTTCTGGATCATATAGCCCACTGGCTGAGAACTGGGTTTAGCTGCTAGACATAACGGTGTTGAACATATACGTGTCATGCAGGTGCTCTGGGAGAGACGGCGCTGCACATAGCTGTGATGAACGACAACGTGGACGCTGCTGTGGCACTGATGGAAGGAGCACCGGAACTCATCAACGAACCCATGACCTCTGAACTCTTCCAAGGTAGAACGCCACAGACACGCCTAAGTGTTGTGGTGAAAGTAAAAGTCTGTTATTGAAGCGATGATTCATGTGCGCATGCGGGCGGGCGTGCGCACACACACACACACACACACACACACACACACACACACACACACACACACACACACACACACACACACACACACACGGTAGCTATGTTTTTGAGGACATCCATGTTTGTCAAATGTTGACCGATGAATCACAGGCGTGACTAAGTTATATATTTTTTGTTTTGAGTATGTGTGTGTATGATGTGTGTTTTCTCACCAAGGAGTGTTTATAAGAAGAAAGTGCTGTTCATTCCAACAAAACATCTCTGTCTGTAACCACTTTTAGCCTGGCATCTCTACTGTTTGAAATGATAAAATGGGTCTTAAGTGGCTTAACCTTAAAGACGCATTCCACCCATCAACATTTTAGTACGAATTTACACAAAATGTGAGGTTGTTTTTTGTTCCACATAACTACTCTGAAGTGTATTAAGGACCTAGTAAAATGTTCACAATGGGTGGAATTCCCCTTTAAGTCCTAAGGCAAAAGGTTAAAGGTTAATCAATGTACACAAGAACTGTGAACATTTTCTATGTAATGACATGCTCTCAAAACAGAGATGCCAGGTTATAAGTGTTGGGAATTGGCGTTAACCTCTAGCCTCTGTCTCTCTCTCTCTCTCTCTCTGTCTCTCTCTCTGTCTCTCTCTCTCTCAGGTATGACTCCTCTCCACATTGCAGTGGTCAATCAGAATGTCAACCTGACCAGACATCTCATCAGTAGAGGAGGAGACGTGGTTTCACCCAGAGTCACTGGACTCTACTTCAGAAAGAGGATAGGAGGACTCATGTACTATGGTGTGTGGCCGTGTGTGATCATGTGTATGACAACGTGTGTGTGTGTGTGTGTGTGTGTGTGTGTGTGTGTGTGTGTGGGGGGGGGGGGGGGGGGGGGGGGGGGGGGCAAAGGTTTTGATTCAACATTGTGCCGTTTACACAGAGTTGCTGAGTTATGACCCATCCCACATGGGATTATCAGACACAGCAATTAATACAATAACAGAAAATACATCCAGCAACTCCACGAAAATACTGCAAGTGGTGATGCGGACTTGTACCTTAAATAAATATACAGTATAAACCAATCTAAAACAGTTCATGTACAAGTTAATCTGCTATTCATTTTATCTGTATGCAACTTGCATCTTTATATTGTATGTGTTTAACGCAGTGCTTCCTAAAATGCTTCCCGTTCGTATATTTTTGACATATATAATTTGCTCTGCAGGTGAGCACATCCTGACGTTCGCTGCCTGTGCTGGGAATGAGGAGATCATCTCCATGCTGATAGATGCAGGCGCTAGCACCAGAGTGCAGGACTCCCGTGGTATGGAATTACACTACCTTCCCCCTGGATAGAACAGTTCCCTTGCATTATTGACGATACAGGGTCCCACATACTGTAGGTGTTTATAGGTCTGCCCTTCTCTCATATCTTAAATACTGGCAATGGTAGCCTACCATTTAAAAAAAAGTTTTCATATTGAGAGGAGATAACACGCCTACAAATTACCCAAATTGTCATCAGATATAGGACAATAATCTATCAAATCAGTTTAAATTCCTGTAATAAAAAAAAACTATTATTTGTGTGAGCGGAGCACAAGCGATCGGTATGCGGTCATCAGTCATCAACCCTCCCTCAAAGTACTCTGATTGGCCGGTTTAGGTGATAAGGGTGACGTACGTTATGACATTATATATATATATACTGTATATATGTAGCTAATATCATGACTATTAGCTCCCTCATGCCTACTCATGCACAATGCACAAGTTTGCATTCTACTGAGTTCTGATCTAGTGTATTCTAAAGGTGTGCTGTTCTGTTTCTGTACTGTAGATAATTTGACAAATGATGACAAATTAATTAATTATCTATATTATCTCTTACACCCACCCACTCCTTCCTTCCTCCCTCCCTCCCTCCTAGGTAACACAGTGCTTCACGTTCTGGTCCTGCAGCCCAACAAGTCAATAGCGTGTCAGGCCATGGACCAGATTCTGACCCGTGATGCTGAGCTGGACCAGGCGCTGCCGCTGGACATGGTGCCCAACTACCGCGGCCTGACGCCCTTCAAACTGGCCGCCAGGGAGGGAAACACCGTGGTGAGACTCATTATGGGTTCAAAGTAAAATGTCTGAGTCATACTGTGGTTGTTGTCGTGTCAGGTCTCACCCCGTCTGAACGTAGACGGTCGGTAAGCTCATAACGTGTCATGGTGAGGTGTGTTGTGAGCTGGTAGCTTGGCTATTTTCAGCAAGTGACACCAGCATGTAACTATGTATAAATTATCCAATATTGAGAAGGGTAAACAATAAACACACAAAAAACATGCGCGCACGTATGCACGCACGCACACGCACGCACACACACGCAGTTAAAGGGATTGTGTTTTTGTCATTTTTCTTAATTTATTTAGGTTTTCTGAGCTCAGTAGACCTTTCGGTAAGCCCCTCCGCAAACTGTGGTCCAATGACAGCTAAGCTAATAACATGTGATTTCAATTTTCCAATTAAATTTTTGTTTTAAAACTTAAATGTCACACACATATTTTCCCATTGCATAAGGCATGCCTTGCTGATGGATTTTGAAGGTCTGGTACCAAAAAACAATATTTAATGTGTAATGTCCATTATATTTGCATTGTAATGAATGAGTCTGGCTGGAAATTTGGACACTGGGGAAAAAGAAGAAGAAGAAAAAAACCTGAACATTTCACATTCAGTAGATTTTCTTGTGGACTGAGGTTTTCTGGCTCAAACAGGTGCTTTGATTTTCCATGCTGTTTGTGCATGTGAAAAACAGAACAAATTTACAAGCTATCAACAGATAACAACAGAGAAGCGCAGTTGTTTGTTAATCCTAATCCACTGCAGCATTCTGCACACATGACATACAGTACACTAGAAGTTGCATGCGAAAACAGATCTACAAGCTACAGTATCAACACATACAGTATTTGTTGTTATCCGTTGATGGTTTCTAAATCTGTTCTAAAAAATAGCTGCTAAACCTAGTAATGTGTTTATAACACAATGTGTGTTATAACCCATAAGATGTCTAGGGGTACCATGATGAGTTGGTGCCCCTAGACATTATACTGTATAAGCTACAGGCAGTGTCGCTACAGGAAGCATCGCCTCCTCCAATTATCACAGGCACTGAACAGAATTTGGCACACACTCCACCAGAGGCAGGGGAGAATATTGCTCCTCTGTGCCTGTGAGACAGAAATCTTATGAGGTCTGCGGTCCTGTGCTCCCACTTGCAGGCCTTCCAGCATCTGGTTAATAAAAGGAAAGTGGTCCAGTGGAGTCTGGGGCCCTTGACCTCTAATCTCTACGACCTGACGGAGATTGACTCGTGGGCTGACGACATGTCAGTGTTGGAGCTCATCGTAGGCAGCCCCAAAAGAGAGGTACAGTAGCATATGACAGTGTGGTAGCAGAGGATATAGATCTATACTTTAATTACCTGTGGTTCCCAAACTGCCCTCGAGCAGGGCCCACACAAAAGGCACACATACTGAGCACTCAACAATGTGGGAAGCCTTTGGGTAGGTGCATTTTCAGCATGTCTAATGATGTCTAATGATCTAAATAAATTGTGATCACTGGGATGAACAGAGTAAACATATTATACTAAGTTCCTGTTTATCAGCATCACAAGGATAAGTCATTTTTCAAAGTAACTATACATTTCGGGACAGGAATCCATTTTTGTACAGTACATGCAGTATATGCCAACATACATTTTTGTACCCTAGTTTTTTAGAATTCAGGATTTAGAAGGCATTTTTAGAATCGGCTCAAGTCATAAATTGGTTAAAGACAAAACATAGAAAAGAAATAAGGTCCGCAACACTGGATGAGAGACTCAGCTCCTCTACTTTATTCAACGTTTCGATCGTTTGTGATCTTCTTCAGGAATTCCTGAAGAAGATCACAAACGATCGAAACGTTGAATAAAGTAGAGGAGCTGAGTCTCTCATCCAGTGTTGCGGACCTTATTTCTTTTCTATGAACTTTTTTTGTCCTGCACCTGGGCCAGTTATTGGATGTGCATGCTTTATCTTTTGTTAAAGACAAAACATACCATGAATGTCTTTTGGTGAGCGGTCATCATATAGCCATCTGAGCAGCCATCAGCTGTGTATAGCAATTATTTTCCTTCCACTGGGGACCACAAATCTGTAAAATTCTCTGCCAAGATGAAAGGTCACATATCAAATCGTAATAAATGCTTTAATTTAGTGTTTAACATGACATAAAAATTTGACAATGACAATGAATTATTCTCTTCCCCTGATGTTTTAGTAGAATGTGTGAGTTGTTTCCAGATACATTTTTAAAGAACTTTTTCCATGAAAAGTAAAACAATGCCTCTTAAGCCATTACTCCAATGCAATCTTTAATGACAGAATTATCTGTGATTTTGAATGAATTCGCACTGGTTTGGGCAAATGTCAGATGACAAAACCTAACAGATGAAACATTTTTCTTCAGGCTAGAAGAATACTAGAGGTCACTCCTGTTAGACAACTGGTCAGCCAAAAGTGGAATCTGTATGGAAAACATTACTTCAGGTAAAAACAACAATCTATTGAAAGTGAAACACTTACTGTACACCTTGAAGTCTTTGACCTTGCATGGAATTCATTCTCTTGACAATGTACAATATTACAATTTACAAATAATATGGTCTATGGTTAACAGTTTAACCAACCACATTTTGTTGTATGATAACTTTAACTTCTCATTCAGGTTTTAAGCAGCTATGTGATTTTATTATGATGTAGACAATGTTTTTGTGTCTCACAAATTGTAAGATGTTTCTAAAAAAAAGAAAAGCGTATTTTCTTAATCTATCGAAAAACAAAGATGCAAAAGCATCAATTCTAGCGATGCACAGATGTATCGGTCTATGTAACGGTTTGGCTGGTACTTGCTGTTATCGAGTAATATCATTAACCCATCACAGTAGCCAATGTTTATTTGTTGGTGATAAGCATACATTTTGCTATGTGTTGGTATGTTAGTTATTTGGTGTATGCCAATTGCCAACAAGCTGATGATGTATAGTTTCCCTGGCACAAAGGGTGAAATAAAAACAACAAAAACAAAACCAGCATATATCGGTTGAATTGTCATTTTAAACATCAATATCTGTATCGGGCAAGAATTTACATATTGGTTGCATCCCTAATGAATTCTACTGGACATCGTGCACACTACTATAGCTGTGAATAAATATGAGTCAAGCGCTGTAGGCCACTGTAAAATAGAGGGATAGAAGGATTGATTTAAAGATCTGCCAGTGAAACATTTCCAGTGTAACTAGTGCAGGTTCTCTCCTCAGACTGCTGATGATCATCTATCTGCTGTACATCGGCACCTTCACACTGTGTTGTGTGTTCCGCCCCCTGAAGGACGCCCCGGAGAACTACAGCCACTCAGAGATGGACAAAACCATCCGAGTTCAGAAAACTCTAGAGGTGACTCACAGACGAACAGACTCTGTTATATCAGTGTAAAACTACTAGGGTGACCAGATCTAAACTGTTCATTTGAGGGACAGAGATATCGCATCTGTGGGACAAGTGGGGAAACGTGGTGCGTTTATCAAAATTATTAAGATCTTGATGAGCTTGTAGATTAGCTATTTTGACACAACAGCACATGCAATGTGGCCTCTCTGGAGTGAGTGTAAATATACAGCGGCACCAGGGGAATAATCGTGTTATTTTAACAGATTTAAAAACCACGCGCAAAGAGGGACATCATCTGGTCACACTATACGTACAACATGCTCCATCATGTCATGAGGGGTTCATTATGTTCTCTGCCAAATTGTTGATTGTCAATTAAGTTTGTAATTAACCCTTCTCATAGGGTGTTAACTGTATTAATATATGCAAGTGTTTTCCTCTCTCCACTCACAACCCAGGAGAGTTATGTAACGTATGAAGACAACCTGAGGTTGGGAGGAGAGGTCATCAGTGTCCTGGGAGCGTTGGTCATTCTACTGATGGAGGTCAGAGTCACTATTTAAATATAGACTCATATATTCTGTTATTGCCAGACAGTCAGTCAGTCAGTCAGTCATACTGTCAGCCATAACAGGGCAGTTCTTAAAGGACCACTTCACCACTTTTCTATGTATCTTCATATAATAGCTTATAGGTCCTCACTAAAGTACATGATCAAATACCAGTATTTTTCCTACTCGGTCTGCGTCTCACAGGAGGGCTGTGAGCAGTTCAGAAACCTGTCTTCGATCTGCATCATCAATGGGGAATCCAAGCCAATTAGAACTGCAGGCTTTCTATTGTTGATGGTGATGTGCATGGAAAACAGGTTTCTGAACTGCCCTCAGCCCTCCTGTGAGACCATGTAGAAAATGATGGGATTTTATCATGTACATAAGTGAGGACCTACATTAGTGAGTGGTCCTTTAAACATCAGCCTCAAACACCAGTATTCCTCTTATCCCTCAGACTTTGTCATTAAACACATACATGAATTTCCTTAATGACTACAGAGTTTCTCCCCCTTTGAACAGTCTGAGATGAGCACTGCTAATGAGAGGAGAAAAAACAGCTGATCTGAGATACGATACATGAAAAACATTTCACATCAAAGCAAATGAAACAAAATGAAACAAAAACTGTCTTTTTTTGTCACTCCTGCAGATCCCTGATATCATTAGAGTTGGGGCCAGACGTTACTTTGGCCAGACGGCTCTAGGAGGACCCTTCCATGTCATCCTGTAAGTTCAAAAGGATTGCATTGAACCACAGGTCACATAGTGCTCATAATGTGCCACATAATGCCAATTGGTCAGCCCTGAGCACCTCTCAGCCTTCATGTCAGAAAGGTTTCCGACCAATCACAAGTCATCACAGACTGCATATACTGCATATTCTGCATAAAAACAATCATTGCATAACTGGGTGTGTACCATTCATTTCCAATCATTCACACGAGTAGGCTTGTGCCCAATGGGCACTGTTCTAGTTTTGTGAAGAACAAGGTTTTTGGTCATGCAGCAACTAATTGGAAGCAAACATCAAAGCGCTGTACAAGTACAGTATGTCTCATTAAAAAAAAATTCACACCTCTCCTCCCGCACCTCTACTTTTTACCGTTTTGCAATAAGGTCTCCTGAGACAATTGTCCAGAGATGGGTGTTACTAATGATATTATTACTTGTTTTCTGTATACAGAGTTGCCACATTGACCTTGTGCATGTCCTCATATTAGGATTATAAATATTTGTAAAGATGTCGACTCTTCGTCTGACTAAAAAGACTGTGTTGTACTTTTTTGTGGGTGGGGTGGTGCAAATATAATATGTTTCATAACAAATAATAAGTAATGTAATATTATTATTTTCTAGAGGAGTAATAAGTAATATATTAATGTCGTAAGTCATATTGCCCCACACTGCTATTATCCCATAGGAATATCACAAACAATATTGATGTATATTAGCCTTAATAAACACTATTATTATGTTGTATATATACTATATTGTGGATAGTATAATAAGCTTGTATGCTAACCCTGGTTGATGTGTGGTTGCTTCCAGCATCAGCTACGCGTGCCTGGTGGTGCTGCTGTGTATTTTCAGGGCCAGCGGTCTGGACGGAGAGGGTGTGCTGATGGCTCTGTGTCTGGTCCTGGGCTGGAGCAACGTCATGTTCTTCGCCAGGGGCTTTCAGATGCTGGGGCCTTATGTCATCATGATTCAAAAGGTATACATACAGTATATACAAGACAAATGCTCAGCCTCCACTTAAATTGGCACGTTAGTGTTCTTACCTTCGCCTTGGGGGTGACGTGAGTGGGAAAAAAAGGACCATCATGGGAAGAATACAAGACGGACAAAAGAGGGACATTTCCAAAATTTTCCTGAGTGTTACTTGGGCCGACCCTTCCTGTTACCGAGGGAATTAGGCTGTGTCAGCCCTAGGGCTGAAAATAGTTAGAGGAGCCTGACCTGAATGCCCACAAACACTCCCAAAATAAAGATTCTTTCGGGTGCACGGCCAAGGAATGTAACGTGAAGACAAAAAAGCCCGTACCTTGACCTTTCAAAAATGTATTTGCCTTGGGACAACCAGACAAACGGATGCATTTCAGCTAATCAGCCTTCATCCCCTCGTCAGCATTCAAATTCTTATAATAGCTAGCAGCATGTGCTTCAACATTCTTCAGTAAGTGCATGGCATAGATGGTTTGAATCACTAGCACTGTCTGACACACACACCTGGGCACAATACACATGTGTTGTTTTGCTCTGCATTGTGGTCAATCTAGTTAGATTCTCAGACATCACGCTGTTTTCTCTCGTTTCCTCCTAGATTATATTTGGGGACCTGACAAAGTTTATGTGGCTGAGTTTCATCGTCCTCATCGGGTTCTCCACCTGTAAGTATATTCTGGACCTTGTGTTGTTCTGTGGAAAGACAAAAACACTTAGAGGTTAGGTCCTGCTCTGATGGGGAAAAAACAAACATGATATGAAACACTAGTGTTTACAGCTCTACTTGGTTCCCCATCACCTGCAGGAGCAATGTGTTGTACACTGTACAAATGTCCAAAATGTTGTTGTAGGCCTGATTGTGATAAAGAAACCATAAAAACGGGCAAAAAGTATAGAAATATAGTTGCCTGCTGCACTAGTGCTATGGATGCCACATGTAGAGCTGAGATGTCACCTCTATAACGTCACCCCTGCTCCAGAAATGTATTTTCCTCATAGACTTTTCGAAAATTATCCATATGAAGCCAACTCGGGTCGTGTCAAATCATGACAACAAACACAATATACCATGAAATATTTAATTAGCCAGGAGAAAAAAGGCAGGATACAACACTTTTTGATTTGTTTTTTTATTATTAGAAATTATTTGATTGTCTCAAAACATTGTGTGTGTTGTTGTCATGATTTGTCACAACCCGAGTTTATAATAATCTCATATATACAGTATAATCGTCTTTATGGGATCATTTTCGTCTATGAGGAAGCTGGGGTGATGTCATGAGAGGGTTGGGACGGCTCTGTGGTAAAAATAATAATAATGTCAATTGAATACAATGGTGAAAGTTTGCTTATTACTAATTGTTATAGTTTTCAGTGAATAGTGCTAAAGACATCAAAAACATTTGTCTCTGTCATTGTTCCACCCACCCCCTTTGCCCTCTTTGTATATATTTAATTTCCCTTTCTCCCCCACTATGATTTGCTGCCTTTGGATTTACAGAAGTGAATGTTTCTATGTCTCTAAATGTCATGCAATGTCAAGCGCTGTACTGTCCACTCACAGTTATCAATCAGTCTTACACTTAGTTGTGCTTGAATTTTACTGTAAATGTACAAGCTCTTAAAGGGGAATTCCACCCATTTTAAAAATTTTCCTGAGAGGATACAAATGTGAACCAAATGGACCCTAGCGGGTCCATTTGGTTCCGTTTGTACCGTCTCAGGAAAAAGGGGTATGAAAGAAAAATCCTTAACATGATTGGTGAAAATACATGTTGATGATGTCATCAGATGTACTTCACCATGTTAGTTTTTTTTCCAGACCTCCATTTGTAGGAAATACAGATTTTTTTATCATGTCCACACAACATCTCTAAGGTATATTAATGACATATTAAAATGTTGAAAATGGGTGGAGTTCCCCTGTAATACAAGTTTCATTCATTCGTTCATTGGCCCCACTCCCTTCCCTCTGTCTCCACCTTGTGGCCTATCTATGTCTCAGCTCTGTGGATGGTGTACATGACCCAGGACCCAGAGTCCATCCCGTCCTACCGCTCCTTCCCCATCACGCTGTTCTCCCAGTTCGAGCTGAGCGTGGGCCTCATCGACCTGCCGGTGGACCACACCATCGCCACGCCGCCCATCGTGCACGTGCTGCACTGCTCCTTCTCCGTGGTGTCCTACATCCTGCTGCTCAACCTGCTCATCGCCATGATGAGCGACACGCACTGGAGGGTGGCGCAGGAGAGAGACGAGCTGTGGAGGACGCAGGTATAGTGTTGCCAACTGCCAAAATCCAAAATGCACTAGTGGCACTTCCAAAATGCACTAGAATGCGCTAGATGCTGAAGGGAAGCACTAGAGACGGCACACAACTAGAGAATGTAATGACCATTAATCTTCTACATTCTCTAGTTGTGTAGACTTGGGCTAACACACATGATGAATATCTTGAGG
Organism: Benthosema pterotum; assembly: GCA_039105355.1. Taxonomy (NCBI): domain Eukaryota; kingdom Metazoa; phylum Chordata; class Actinopteri; order Myctophiformes; family Myctophidae; genus Benthosema; species Benthosema pterotum. The sequence continues at coordinate 13,601,405 of CM076967.1, read as the reverse complement.
GTGTGAAAATGAAACTTTGGTTTCATTTTTACGCTCTCAAAGAGTTACATCTGGTTAACCCGCTGTCCATCATTTAGCCTGGGGACCACTGGTTGAAAACCACTATCATAGGAGGAAAATGGTGAAAAATGACGGTTTTATCTCTGGCGCCTGTCAATCAATTTCGCTCCAACTCACCAGGTTTTTTTCACCAGGTCTGGAAAAAAAATCATTAACAACAAGATGACATGAAAACAAATTTGGTTCCATTTGGTTCACATTTGTTCATCCGGAAAAAAATGGAAATGGGTGGAATTCACCATTAAGTGTATTTTATAAAATTAGATTTTATTTCTTCTTTTTTGGCTAATCCCTCCTACTATGGTGTATTGACCATATAAGGAATCCACCCCTGACCCCAGTGAGCCCCTGAGATAAAAAAAAAAAAAAAAAAAATCCTAGTTTCAGTTTGGACTTTGGGAGAAAAGTCTTTCCTTCTATCAGGATAGAGGGGCCTTCCTCCAATCAGGATCTAGTGGGGGTGGGGCCTTGGTGTATGTGCTGATGACCTGGTGCACTCCCTTCCACTGTAGAATGTGTGTGCATGTGCACATCCTGTTACCGGGCAGGACCATACGGTTTTCCAAATCGCCCAAATCACTGAATGCTCCTTTAACAACAGAGATGTTTTTTTTTTTTTTTGTTTTTTTTGCTTTTGGGGCTTTATTGATAGTTACAGTGAAGACCGACTGAAAGAGGGGCAGAGAGAAGGGGAGAGACATGCAGCAAAGGTTGTCATGAACGGGACTCAAACAAACAATATTCTGTCAGTCCAGAGCCTGTGGCTTGCGCCGACTAGGATAGCAGGCGCCTCGCTTTTTGTTTTTATATCCAAAAAAACATACCCAAACCATACCCAAAATAGAGCCTTCATAATATTCTGTTATTATAGAATCTGATAATCATAAAATAATTAACTGTCCCTAGCTGAAGGCATGTGCTTTTAGCTGTCTGTAATAAGTGTCCTCTCCACACACAAGAATGCAGAATCTACTTTTGTGAAACATGCAAATGCCTCTGTTCCTGAAGGCAGCCTTCAGAGGAATGGCCTTTTTCAGAAACACTCCTGGACTTCGACAAAGTGTTTTGCACTGCAAGAATTTGTCCTCTGTGTTAGCCGGGGCTCTCCCCTTCTCTCTCTCTGCCTGTTTCCTTTGTATGTTCACTTCAAAATCAAGACAAAGGGCCAACAAAAAGAAAAAAAGAAAAGAAATCCATGTTGTACACACTATCGTAAAGAGTGCAAGGTTATGCCCCGGGAATATATGTTTAAAGAATAAATTTCACCCCCTGCATCTGTAACATTCCCTGCATGTCTAGCTATCTGCAGCAGTGACCTCTATTAAACGGTCAGGTATGCGTCATATACTGTATGTATATGTTGTTCCGCAGGTTGTAGCCACTACCCTGATGTTGGAGAGGAGGCTGCCCCGCTGCCTGTGGCCTCGGCTGGGTGTGTGTGGCCTCAGCTACGGCCTGAAGGAACGCTGGTACCTGCGGTAAGACAGCATTACAGCACCTTAGGCACACACACACACACACACACACACACACACACACACACACACACACACACACACACACACACACACACACACACACACACTTGGCATCTTGTTGTTGTTGTTTTTCTTTTGTTTGACTTTCTGAACACAACCATTTATTGCAAACGCAGATTACTATATAAGCCAGGCCGAAATGTCTGTCCGCGTGTTTTTTGTGCGTCACACATGGGATGCACACCAATAAAAACACATGGGACGCAGACATAGGAAGCGAAACAGGTTACCTACCTGTCATGTACTTTACCTTAACCATGTGAAATGAGATACTTTAACAATGATTTCAGCATTATAAATGAAATTAGGTCATTATGGTTGTTTAGCAATGCATCCTGCCGTTACAGGAGTAACTATGTTTTTGTTTCTACCCCAATCTAGTAGATTCTCTTTGTTTTCTGTGCTCTCATATCAAACACTGCTCGTGTGTTTCATTACAACGCAAATAAACAAAGAGTAATTGTTGCAGGGTTGAGGACCGCAACGACCCGATGTTTCAGAAAATGCGACGCTACGTGAAGGCCTTTGCAAAAGACGACGACAGCGGTAAAGAGAAGGAGGACCCTGAGAAGCCAGGCTCTCCGAGGCTCAGACCCAAGCACAGGGGTGGACTCAACCTGAACAGGAAGTCTCTGATCGCCTGGCAGATGATTCGGAACAGCGCTTTAGGGTTGGACATGGAGCATCACGAGGTACTCGAGGATGACGAGGACATCAGATATGTTTAAGAATATACAGTATGCTCCTTAACAACAGTGCCGATACTAGAGGATGATCAAGGACATCAGATGTGTCTAGAAGTCGGTCCTGTTTAAAAGAGAAATTATCTTTATCCATCCATTGACTGAGCACACAGAATGCTCTTTAGTGACAGTGCCATGTTATATACGAGGCCTTTGGCTTTGTTCCTGAAACATGACCGTTAGGACAAACTGTCCACAGTCTCCACACTGTGCTCAGGTTGGATTTGTGTATTCAAACATCGGTGACCCAACTGTATTGGTTGCTGTGGTAACGACATAAACATCATTGACGTGAGCATTCATATGACGATGCCGCTTGCCAAAAACAGAGAATCTACAAGACGGTAACGTTTCGCCATGTGCATGCCAAAGTATGAATCTGCCTTCAGTCTCTGAGTGTGGAACACATCTTAGAAATATGTTTTAAATCACCTTGTGTTTTGCATATAGTCTTGCAGTTACATGAACAATATGCGACCAATGCTACAATAGTGTTTTAATTGACGCCAGTGCAACGTGACTAGAACTAGTGAATGGATATGTGCCTTGCATATGGAAGGAACTACTGGTCTCGTCGTCTTAATGTCATAAAAAGTGAACCTTTAGTGGAAATACAATATCTACTAAGCTCAGTCAGAACATGTAGCACTTGAAAGCTTGTAGATGGGAGGGTAGAAAAGGAGTGGACCAAGTACAGAGACCTGGGGGACCCCAGCCAACTAAGAATAGGGGGTTTAAGTGGATATTAAACACACTGAAACTCAGTGACTACGCTTTGTCATAGTGCAATAAATATTGTAGCACATGCTAGGAGAAATAATTGCTTAATTGGTAATGTCTGTATGTACATATATATACAGTATACTGCAGTGTAGTAGTCCATGGTGCAATTATTTATGCAGTATTATGCAGTGTATTATTTTGTATAGGATTGTGTATGCTAGTAATACAGAATAGAAAGTAATAATTAGTCTAACGTTGTATGCATATTTTATATATGTATACTATCCTGTTTGTGTATATACTGTATAATGTGTATTGCATTTTTATATGGTAATAAAACCACAGAACTACTTTAATGAGGTGAATTACTGAATATTTATTACATTTTATTACTTCAGAACATACAGTGTCAGCTACACAAGTGCAAATTGAGACAAAACAATGACATTTTAAAATACACAGTTTATGTCTGTGTGTAATCAATGCACCACTGACCCATGCATACAACTTGGACCAGTACATAAAAACAATCGCACCTGAGCAAAGTTAGTGGTACAACAGTGACAACCAGTGGTGAGAATATGTTGTCTAAGGATGTGGTTGCACCACTTAATAAGCATAACAATAATAATTCAGTACAAAAGAAGATAGAATCAACATCATGCTATTGCATTATATGAAAAGAGAGCTTGAAATGAAACTGGTACAGCTACTTTGGGCATCAGATTATAGGAAAAAACAAAAACGTTTTGAAACAATTGTATAGGCGCGACATGCTTGAGGCACAGATGTACTGTATCTGGCAGGAAAGATCAGTGGTGGGAAAAGTAATCAGAAAGTATCAATACTGGGATGTAAAAATACAAAAGCAAAATTCTGGTAGTAATAATTTCCTTGAGTAAAAGTACTAAATTGTTGACAACAAAATGTAATTAAAGTACCAAAAGTAGAAAGTAGTCATTATGCAGACTGTATCATTTCAAGTTTTGAAATGTATAACAATCTTTTGAAAATATACCAGATCTTTTTGACACATCTGAAATCTATGCAGTAGAAAGAACATTATTTTATTATTATGATTTTGTCAGACTGTGTTCAGCTGGATGTTGTCACAGTGTCTTCTGACAGATGTAGTAGGTCATACCAGTGCAGGCGAACTTTCTCCAGTTCTTGTCGTCTGGCCTCCCTTCATCCAACATCACACAGTCCTCACTGGAGCGGTTGTCCGTCTCGTCCCAATAACTGGCAACGACAGAGGAGAACGTTTGCTTTGAAACTCATCAGACTTATTTCAGACATCATCAGACCTACGGACGACTGCAACTCGAAACTTGGCTTTGTTAAAAAATATGATCCAGTCCACCCACCCCCCTTTCCCCTCTTTGTTTGTATTTCTTTTCCCTTTAACGTCCACAATGATCTGCTGCTTCTGGCTGAACATGGTGGCTCCTATTCTAAACAAGCGTAACACTTAACTGGAGCTGTCCACTCACAGTTATCAGCCTTGCATTGAGGATTAAAATGATTGTATACTGTATTGTATACTGTAGCACAGCTGTACCTGTTCCTCTACTATGATCATAGCATAGCTGGTTTTATGTAAAGTGAGGGAGCGGTCCACTCTCCTTTTGTATTTCTTGGGCTTTAAGCTTACAATAGGAAGGCTGAGAGACGCAGCTCTCATGTGAGTCAATTGACCACGGGACAGGCCTTCACTCTGATAGGCCACAAAGATGTCAACACTACCCTAATGTTACAAGAAGTAATGATAATGAACAAAATAAAACAGCCACATGGAAACCATTAGTGCAAATAAAGAGAAGAGAAAAAAACAACAATTAAAACATTTTTTCCAGGGGTCTAGTTAGTATATTGAAGAAAAAATGCACGATGATGACACATACTCTCCATACAAAATCTGATCAAAATTCAAAGGCACTAACAAAAGGACTTAAGGACATAAAATGACTTTTCAGGAAGTGATTTAAAAGAATAGAATTGGTGCCTTGCATGGTTTCTGCAGCTTCTGCAGCAGCTTCAGTTTCTGTATGTTGGTGTGTGTGAATGGGTGAATGTAATGCACTAATCTATAGTATATGTAACACGGTTTGCATGAAGTCTCTAAATGCACCATTTTAACAGGAGGCAGACTCATGTCTGAATTCTGTGCCATTTGGAGAACTAGGATACAGCTTGTTTTATTTTTATTGTTTACAGACATACTCCACGGCACGCATGCATGAGCGTTCTCTCTCACCTCTGTCCTAGGGCAGTGTTGTCCACCCAGGTCCAGTGACTTCCTTGTTGCCTCAGTCCAATCCAGTAAACTGACAATGCCTCTTTAGACAGGAAGTTCTGAAAGAAATACAAGTGGAATGTATGTATGTAAAAAAAAAAAATGTGGACGTAGGGACAAAGCCAGGCCTTGGATGGAGTGGTTGGACCATTCAAACAAATGTTTCAGTGTTTTCTTTGTATGTTGAAGGTATTTGACATACCTGCCAATAGCCTACTAAAGCCCTTTTCACACCAAAAGGTCACCTGTCAACTCCTTTGTTCCAAGGAGCAATGCAAGACTTAATGCTAAAACAGTCTAGTGCCTAGCTCTGGTCCATAGCTCCACTGCCCAGGAGCTCTCCCACTGCTATGATTCTGCCTTGCAGTGTAGCTCTAGTTGTAATGTCCCAGAAATGACATGACAGGTTACATGAATACCCCAAAAAATGAAAGAAAAGGACAGACAAAACAATATCTCTCGGATGGACCTCCGACTAGCCTCTCTTCCGGAGTGGAAATATGGGTTTTACCTACTCATTTACTTAAATTCAAACAACTTGGTGGAAAGAATGAACGACTGGACGAGAGAAGTAAAGGGATTGTCTTGGGACAATGTGACCCTATACTACCTGAACCCTCTGGTCGTTGATGACAACCAGGTGTCCTCCTTCCTCCTGGCACCTGCTGTTGCTCTGGTTCCAGTTGCGTCGCTCTGTGGACAGATAGAAACAGGAGCCTTCCGAGTGCAGCCAGCCTTTAGCACACCGCCGACACACTGCAGAGGAGATAGGGGACATTTTAACTGTCCTGAGTGTGTCACACAAAGCACAAAGCTACAGCCATTAATACAAATGCAATGGAGTTGTTTTGTATTGTGTTAGTGAACTTTGGAGGTGTGCTGTTCAACATGGCAGAAAACTCACGACGGAATTCGGGGAACGTAGTCTGGCATGTGTCATAGCTGCACACTTGACTTTGCGTGGTGTTCACCTCTTTGGTCCCCAATAAAGCTCCATCGGTCTCAACTGTAGAGGAAAGAGGGTTGGGAGGTGAGACACCACCAGACATTTACTATGACATCATATGTTTGTCACAATGTACTGGAAATGTGCAGAAAAAAAACATTGGCCACATCATGGACCTACATTTTAATGAATAATCCATTTGGGTTTGGCAGGCATAACCCCTAATAATCCAGGCATAATCTATCATCCATAATTGGTTGTTTTCACTGTGTTTAATTCCAAATATAATGGAGATACTGTACTACTCACCCATCTTAAACTGGAAAATGATGATGAACAGAGTCAGACATATTATGCTGAGGAGCACACACACAGCCTGATAAACGCGCACAGTCCTGCTGAACTTGTCCCCTGGGAGGAGAGAAATAGAGAGAGAAAGATTGAGAGAGACAGCTATTTCTAGAAAAAATGCCTTTTTGGGCACAGGTCTCCAACAGGTCAGGTTGTGGCCTCCTGGTGGCGCTATAGGCCAATCTGAAAAGGGTGCCTTTGATGGTAATTGGATGATTTGAGGCATTCTTTTTGTCCAAAAATGTGTTTTGGTAGCACTATACAGTAACAGGCCAATGTGAAAAGCTGCCTCCTGATGGTGCTATAACAGACCTGAGGCAGAGGTTCATTGTTGGCATCTAAGGATTCTATTCATTCATTTGTTCATGTCAGAAAGACTGGCTGATGTTATCAAGTCGCCCCCATTCTGTGTTTCCTAAAATGGAGGTCTGAAATAAATCATTAACTTGGTGAAACACAACTTGATGACATCATCAAGTTGTCTTTGTATTGTGTTGGTGAATGATTTTTCTTTTAGGACCTTTTTTCTGGGTTTGTACGCTCTCAGAAAAAATCTTGACAATGTTCCAGTATAATAAAAGCACATTTTTTGTGGAAAAAACGTGATATATATATCGATATATATCAAATCAAATCGCAGCATAACTAAGAATCGCATTATAAATCGATTCAGAACCATAAATATCAGTATTGTATCGTATCGTACGGCAAGTGAATCATCCCACCCCTAAAGTTTACAACACTGCTCTACTCACTCAGACTGACACACCCAGGCTGGCAGCTGCAGCACGTTGCCCATTATCCACTGCTCCACCCCTGCTATAAAAGCCAGCCGGCTCAGTGTCATGGCAGACACAGACCAAGCAACAACTCACTTCTGCTTCTTAGTTAGCCTTTTGTTTCAGTTCTTTGTTGTATTATTTCAGTTTGGCCTGGAGATGGCTGGTACTCTCTGTTTTATTAGCCCATAGTTTTTAAGTTATTAGTTTTCTTAATTTTTCTCATTCTTTTCCTCTGCCGGTATCTCCAGATCCTCCTTTGTTCTTCAATTGGTAATGTAATCCAATCACTGTAATCTGAATTTGAATTATTTTGTACTCAACCAGTCAATATTGCTGCAACTGCAATGAAAATGTAATCTAAGTACTTTTTGGTTATGAAAGTTGGTTAATAAAAAGATGTTAAACCGTGTACACTTTGTGATTTCTTTCCTTTATGTGGGGGTTTCCATTTTGAGCCACTTATTTAATATCTTGTTTGGAGACCACAACGTTGAAAATGTCCACAAGGCCTAGCTCACCAGCGGCCATCTTACTAGGGTACTTCAATATTGTATGCTCTATGACAGCTCAAACAAAACCTGAAGGATTTACAAACAAACTAGAAGGCTGATTATACCCTTGTAAGGTGGCCACCACGTAACAACGTCACTTCCTATTGGCCAGCAGCACGGGCAAGCCATATGACTGTAAGGCAACAAGTGCAGACGGATGGCCTTGTACCACGTGCATACTAGAAAAAGTGCTCCTCGGAGCACAGGTCTCCACCAGGTCAGGAACGTTTGTTGTGGACGTGCACTGTTTGGTATTGAGTGATCATAAGGGGGGGCAGGAGAAAATGGTATGGGGGCGGTCGCTCCATGGGCAATGAAGCCGCACCCATACCATTTTTGGTTACAGGACATTTATTAGGCAATTAAGCATCAATAATGACATCAGTTATTGTTGAAGTTGCAACAGACACACAGCATGCATAAAGCTAAACTCAGAGTTTTCTGTTTTCAATGATGAAATGCTGTTGGTTTAGTGGTGACACAACTGTAGTTATTAGTAGGAGTAGTAGTGGTTCAAATCATTTTAAATATAAGTAATTTAATTTGAAATATCTTGGGTTGTTTTGCATGCCCCTTGGTGGGGCAGCCTGGGTATTTAGGGGGGCATTACCCTCCCCCATACCTGACTGTTCTAACACGGACACGGACAGACAGTGCAATTTAACCTCTCCCCATGCCTTCAGCCTGGTGGAGAATATAACCTCTTACTCCTCTCTGCATTGCAGCCTACAGTACAAAACACCCTGACCTACCTTCATTCTGCTCCAACTCAACCAATAGCTTGGGCTCAGGTGGCAGCTTTCTGTCTGCCTCATCGGATCGCTTATCCAGGTCATAACTGCGGCAGAGTTTTATGTACATACCTTCCTGTAAGTGGGTGCGTGGTGGATGTGTGTATGTGTTGTACAGGCTTGCTTACAACAGCCCATTCGGACTTCCAGTGTAGCTAGCTACTGTATGAGCTCACCACTGGCTGGGTCACAGACAGACAGTGCTGTTCTGACTGAGACGGTCTCTATAGCAACATGTGGTGTTCTTACTGAATTATTTATGAGGGCAGTTGCCCTTGAATTCCCAAAATATCTACAGAATCTCTCTGTCCTTGTCCGTCGGTCTGATTGTCTCTTTCTGAATGTTTGTGCACGTCTTCAATCTTCATGACCCTGAAAAGCAGTATGTTGTATTCCAAAACAACAGATTGGACTGTCTTTCCACTTTAATTTTAAAAGTGTGTGCGTGCAACGTGTGTGCTTTCCTTAAGACAGGAGGGGCGAAATCATTGGGACATCCAATACGCTTGGTGGCCAAACTGTCGCGACTATGCCAACGGTTGATGAATTGATTTCCACTGTCTCTCCCGTAAGACCTTGTAAAGCTTAAATATTGCTACAAAACAAATGCAGTCCCTTCAGGCCAAGCGTGTCTTCAAAACAGAGAAAATATCTGTGAAGTGTAATACAGTAGGCAGCATTCATTGTGACATTTGGAGGCCAGATGGGCCAGATAGCCGCCACTGGTGCACTCTGATACAGGAAATCAACGATAACCACAATAACCTCGATTTCCTATTAGCAAATTTAGTGCTGCATGATGCAGCCATAACCCTGAGCCTAAATCCCCGACCCTCCACCACCTCACAGACCTGACGGTCTGTCAGGTTAGATTGAGGGTCGGGCATTTAGGATTAGGGTTACGGTTGGAGGGGGCTAGGGTTTTGCGTCTGGGAACAATGTGAGTCGGCAGAGCATGGCCATTCTGAGACGAAAAAGTCCTGCTGAGTGCTGATGACAACTTGATAACTGCGATCTTATCCACTGATAACGGTCGAATCCTTTTTGTTTCCAAGCCGTTTCAAGTTGAGGATGAGCAAGAGATTCTCAGACCGCAATAATAGGCTACACGCAAACCACATAGACTACTGTACGAAATAGAGAAAATGAAAGCAAAGATCATTTGGTCCTATTCTATTTATGGGAAATGAAATTAGTGATCAGTCTCTTCATGTGCCCTTATTGCCTCTGAGTCAACGAGAACAATTGATTCATAATTTGCTCAGACCTGCATGACTTATGTGTTGGCAAAGATGTGCCAGGATTAAGAATAGCCTGTGCATAGATGTCCTCAGATGGACTCTGCAGGCTGGTGTAGATGTCTGAGACCACAAACCAAAGGAGATTTTTATGGCATGTGAAAATATGTTTAGATTGCCAAATCAAGGGTCAAAATATCTATTATTAAACAGTGAAGGTATACATTTGGGAGAGGGTACACTACAGCATTGAGAAAACAGCACTACTATCGTGAGACGAATATCACCAATGTTATTTCAGTCATTTCGTGACAAATGGCAGCATTTTCCCTCAAAACTAAATAGTATACAAAAGTAAGAAATCATGATTTTTTTTGTGTAAAATTAGCAGCTCTCTTTACATGTACAGTGGGTGTACATTGCATTCTTCACCTCCCATGCCTGACGAAGGTCACAACTGACGAAAAACAAGGTGTTTATAGTTAATTAAAATTAACCTTAAATAAATAAATGAAATTAATAAAAACTGAAATATATATACACTAAAAAAGTGCCCTTCTGGGCACAGGTCTCCACCAGGCCAAGTCAGGTTGTGGCCTCCTGGTGGCGCTATAATAGGCCAATGTTAAGGGTGGCATTTCTTCTTATGACTGGCATTTGAATGGTTTTAGGCATTTTGTCCCAAAAAATGTTTTGCAAATATCCACCTGGTGGTGGCGCGATGATAAGGCATTGTGAAAAGAGTGGGATACAGGTATTTTTCTAGTTTTGTCTAGTATGAAAGTGTGTTAGGGATTTTATGTAAATTGCCTGCTGTTGTCATCATCAAAATGCAGGTCAAAGAGTCATCTTTGTCCTCTAAGGAGTGCAAAAATACATACACATACATACACTTCGGCGGTCGGCCTGGTGGAGACAAAAATACAAAGCTAAAACTAACTGAAATTATAGAGACTGTCCTTAGTTTTAGTTTTTATCAATGTATTTTCAAACTTAACCTGTTAATTTTTTTTTCCCAAATATTCTGGAAAAGTAAATATTTGAACAAAAAATTATAGTCCCGCTCTTTTTGTTACCTTAGCACTTTCAACAAAGGATTGGACCATTCTCAGACTGCAATAATACACGCAAACCACATTGTGTACAAAATAGAGAAATGACACCAAAGCTCATTTGGTCCTATATCTGGGCCATGAAATCATTGCATTTACTACATGAACACAGTCAATAGGCAAAGCAATGTGTCATTAAAACAAGTATTTTCACATGCCCTTATTTCCTCTTGGTTAACAAGAACAATTAATTACACAATAGACAGCTCTCAGAGCTTCATGACTTACGTGTCGGCAAAGATGCATAGACGTCGTCAGTCGGACCCTGCAGGCTGGTGTAGATGTCTGGTTCAGTTGCCTCTGAGACCACAAAAAAGAGACCACAGTAGAATCCACTAATAGAGTTTTATACATTTCAATTCAACAGAGCTTTATTGGTATTTGAAAATTTACACTTGCGTATAGCCTACAGTTGGGATTGGACATGGACAACATTGAGTAAACAGTGCTACTATTTCTAATACAGTGTATAAAGCTTTGTGAGACCAATAGCACCAATCTTTTGTATTAATTTGTGGTCACATATCAGCATGTGTTTGTGTAATTAAAGTAAATTGTGAGTACATGCACAGTAGGTCTAAAGGTTTACTTGATCCACTACATTCCTTTCGGTATGTGGCATAATTGAGCATTATGGGCAGCTCCCATAATGCCTGACGAAGGTCACCAGTGAACAAAACCAGGACTATAAGTTAGATCGAACTAAAAATCTAATGTAAAAAAAACCTTTCCAGTAACATAACTAAATAAAAAGTTGAAGTGGAAAAGAAAAATTATAACAAACCGTATTGTGTGCTTATAAAACTAACTGAAATGCCCTTAGTTTTAGTCAACACTTCATTTTTAATCTTAATCTACAACTGAATATGCTTGTTTTTTTAAATGCCATTTTATTGCACAATACTTATTCTGCGCCTGACAGATATAAGTCAGGATAATTGGATGGTATAAAAGGAAAAGAAAACTAAAACTATTACCGGTATAACCTTGACCAAACACTGCAGGTTGACCTGTGTGGGGTGTAATGTTTTATTTATTGCTGATTTGAAGGAACTTACTCATTTTGTGACCACTTAGTTCATAGTTATCCATACACCAATCTCAGAGCATTTACTTTAAAGCACCCAATTGGACCTGGACTTTAGTGTTCAGTGGTCTCACATCAATATCAAGATGTCTTTGACCGTACCTGCAGTCCTGGACTCGGCTGTTTCTACACTTGGTTCCTCATAATGTGGATCTTCTTCCTGGGCTCTGGTGATATCCTGCATCTCCATCATGACTGCGGACATCCCTTCTTCTGCCCCTCTTAACTTTCTGTTTCCTGGGAAAGTCTTTCAAGTCTGCCAAAACCTCTCATACACTACAAAGCATTTTGTTCCTCACTAGACCGTGCGCAAATTCCAATTAGGCTCAAAACACGTCCGCAAACTGTCCAGCATTTAGCATCTTCTAATTTGATGTCGGAACACTTCCCTATGATGACTTCTCCTTTCTCCTTTCTGTTTGATTTCCTGTCTGGACGTGTCATTCTATCAAACTCAGCTCTTGCGGAGTCACATGATGACGATTGGGAGCTAGGTATTGACAGAAACAGAAACTATGTTCATTTAAAAACAAACAAGAATGAATCCTATAGGGATAATTGTCGGGTGAACGAAGTGCTGTCTCTTGTGTCGTTTTCTTCAGTCTTATGATTATAGTTTTATTAATAGGTCACCAACACCAACATGTTATTATCCAGCCATGGCATCACCCATGTCTGATGCCTGACGTTGTGATGCATGTTTTAAATTTTCCTTAAAGTGAAAAGGAAACCTCCACAGTACTGGGTGTGGTGATCCACTGGTAGCCTAATACAAGCTCACAATGCACCGACCAAAATGTTTGCAACTCCATGGAGCACCTGGGTGCTTTTTGTTTTTCACCATGCAGGTCGCTGAATCCCTAATGCAAGTGGTTTTGTTGAGCTTTGGAAGTCTGTTTCCTTAGATTTGCCAGAGACCAACCAGGGCGACCGTTTAGTCAATGGAAATAGTGCGAGGAGGTAAACGGGAGGGTAATCGGGCAACCTTGTGGGCTATGGAATGGTGCAACTACAGAAAAAGTTCCTGAGGGTGATCATAGGTCAGCTTTCACCTGACAATAACGCACACTGTGTATAAAAACACAACAAGGCGAATATTCATGCCTTTTCATTTTTATTTTCCACAAAAGTAGGATATTAATTTACAAAAAAAAACCTATTTGCATTAAATACAGATAATTGAGAGAGAACAATGACAATGAAGAGTGCTTAAGTAACTTTGTTTTTAAACTTTCTTTTTTGGCCTTCCTCATTCCACTATTATGATAATGACTGCATATTATCAAAGCATCCTTAAACACATCATGCCCCCGCAGATCACGCCAAAATACTGACAGACGTAGCCCTTGCCCACAAACCTTGCGCCACCTGTTTTCAACGCCGTATCTAGCTTAACAAGACTAATAACATAAGGAATAAAAAGGTAATACAGCATTACAAAAACACCCTTAGATTTTCACTCCCTCACATCATTTCCTTGCTTTCTCTTCCTCACTGTCTCTCTCTTCCTCACTGTCTCTCTCACGCACACAGTCCTCTCGTTTGTCCCATCTCAGGCACCGTAGACGCTCTCATTGCTATAGGTCATATAGAGAAACAGGTCTTCCTCGTGGTGTTGCTAAACAAGAGAAAGAGAGAAAATAATACACCATTTACAATCATTATATTAATTATGATTACTAGTAAACACACATTAATTCAACTGATGTCTTTATTTTATAGCAGATGTGAGCAAACACATCGTTTGTAGATCTACTTTTATTGGCTATGAGATTTGATACAGAGGGGGGAAAGTATAGATCCTTGGGGGATGTTATCACAATGGCCCAGGTAATAATAAAACAAAAACTGGATACTAAGCACTAGTGGCGGGTAATTACATAATCTTCTGGCGACATTATGGTCATATGGAACGATCACTTCCCACAATGCAGGGCAGGCTTGGGTTTCCCCCGGTTCAAGTTCATATCCTCATCAGTTTAAATAGGGGACTTGGCTTGTAGCAGGTCATAAGACTTACTGTATAATTAGACATACTAACTAAAAATGGTGCATATAATTAGTACAAAACAAACCAACATGATCTTAGTGTTTTTCTAGCCTGACCTCAGTCTGAATTGTCACTTTGTTTCACTTCATTATTCATGGATCCTAAGGGAAAAAATAAGGTACTATTTTTTTAAGGTCACGATTCAGGGCTGGGGCCAGGCTTGTTTTTATGAGATACAAAAAGCTATCAGTAATGTTCATTCATTCATCGCGACAAAGAGACCCATCTGTTCTTTGTACAGATTTGTTTTTAACCCATTTAAGCCTGACCTAAGGTTTCTGAAAAACTTGAAATATTTATATATCACATCCAAAAATAATTAATTATGGAATACTGTACATACTGTACAGAATCCAAATATGGATTCCCGGCCTGAAAGGGTTTTAAAGCAGACCTTATGTCCGCATAATACTGCTAAACTCATTAGCTGTCACAGTGAGTTACCTTCTAATCTATGATTCAATGCACGAATGTACCAGGAAAACAAAGCCAACAGCCTGCTTCAGCTACAGTAAACTACAATCATTATGCACTGCACCTTTACAGATGGAATGTTTTTCTTTTTGTCTAGTCTATGGACTTGCTGTCATGCTATTTGAATATTACTATAAATAGTGAAGGAACATCGGTATGCACGTGACTTTTGTTACAGAGGCCGGGCTGCTGGGTGTGGGCTAAAGAATGTGTGTGTGTGAGTTATAACTTGAGTGCAGGAGATATAGGAGACATATGTTCGTGTTTACTTTGGTTTGGGGGCTTGGGCACGTGGTGCTGAAGAGAAATATGTGTGTATGTGCATGCATGCGTGTGTGCACACGCTTGTCTTTGGAGAAGCCACAGCAGCACGTGTGAATCCACCTCTGTGGAGGTGGAGAAGGAGAGTTGTTCATACCTCATAAACAGCAGAAAGAGGAGAGCTGGACGGTGGGAGAGAGTTGTTGACGAAGAAGAAGAGTGCCTCCTCGGGCCGCATGGACACTCGCTGCCGGATGAGGAAGCACAACTGACCCACTGAGGAGGAACGGAATGAGGGAAACAGAAAGAGACAGAGATTGTTGGTGACATATCTGACCTAATAATAAAACACGCTTCTGTTTATTCTGAAATGGAACAAGACAAAGGAACAGCCGCCGTGTCAAGACATCTTGCGACATACACAGAGTAGAAGGAAAAGAAAGTTAAATGTTACGGATGTGGTGGAATAAACTCTTGCTTGCAACCAGAACTCACTCGCAATTTTCCACCGTGGTCAGAAAGATGACCCCTCTTTGAAACCCTTCACCACTCCGACAGTGGTTTGGCTGTCCTTGGCCGACAGACGAGATAAACACTGGTATTTGTTTATTTTTAAAGCAACTGATGGAACTTTACCGTTATTAAAGCTCTGCTAGACTGGAATCCAGTAACACATGCAACACGCTCCAGTCACTGGCTACCACTAAAGGCCACAAATGGAAATACAGAGCAAAAACAGCCTTGCTTTAGTGCGTCATATTGCTGATTCAAAAATGAGCAAAATACATTTTAACACCCTTGAATGTTGTGGTCGTACCTATAATCGTACTGTAATTTCCCAAAAACGTGTTATTGCAAGATGGAAAGGCGAAGCGCATAGCCAAGTGTAACAAACAAGACAATTCTGCAGTGTGTGTGTGTATACGCGTGCCAGTCACCTGTCAGGTCTGCAGGCACAAGGTATTTCTTCTTGTCCAAGTCAGGAGCTCTTGACCTCGCTGCTCTCTCCACAATGATCTGAGTTACAATGAAGACACAAGTGAAAAAAACATGCATTCATTCATTACCCACCTGACCATCACCAGAGCATACCCACTGAGTGATCTTATCAACAGCTTAAACGCTGTATTCTTAGCCCTTTACCTCACTGGGCAGCAGCAACATACTGTATTATAATTCAAATACATTTTTCCAATGGTTTATTTTCACATTTTCATTTACACTCAACAAAACTAGAACTGCATTCAGTAGAGTGCGAACTTACGCATTGCACACAACTTCCACACTTTGCAACCCATCTTCATATAATTCTCCTCACTAATGTTCATGATGAAATACCACTGTTTTTGTCGGTGCCTCATAGGAGGGCTGTGGGCAGTTCAGAAACCCCGTCCACCATGCACATCATCCTTCGGCAGATTTTTTTTTAAAGAATATGTAAAAAATAAAAAAATATAGTGATAACGATGCCTTCCATTTTCACAGTGCAACTTTTCTTCAGGGATAGAAAGCTTGCACTTTCTGTTAGCTTCGATTCCCCATCAATGATGTGCATGGTGGACGGGTGCCTGAACAGCCCTCCCATGAGACGCAGACTGAGTAGAAAAAGAAACGTGGTATTTTATCATGAACAGTAGTGAGGATCTATTACACGAAGATGGGTTGAGTAGTGAAGTTATTATGATCATATTATTATGATTATTCTGAATTGCATTCCGACATGCTATTCACGTGTGCATCCTTATTGTTGTATGGAGTCCAGCAGCAATGTGTTGTGGGTGTTTGGACGGGTAGCAGAATGAATGGTACTCACTGGTATTTTGTCCGGATGCTTGGCACGCACTCTCTCCCCCTCCGCCCTCCTAACCTCCAGGGGTACTGAGCGCTGGTATTGACTGCCCATCTTAAAAACACATTAAAAACTAAATATTAACATTGGTATGCTGCCATGGGGAAAAAGGTTCAATTGTGTGTTGCAATCATTGAATCAGTGCACCCATTCAAATTCAACTGATGGCTTGAGAGCCAAACTATACAATATCACTAAAGCCTACATTTCAATGAATTCCAGTGTCACAGCCTAGAATGGCTGTGACAACACTGGAATGCACTGAAATATAGGTACCTTCACAGCCATTCTAGGGCCGTGATGAGGCCTACATGCAGTCTATAATTATACCACAGTATCTAACCTGTAATCATGCAGATCCATTGTAATGAGCATGGGCAGTGTCTTAAGTGTACATGGTTTAATGAGCCTCATCAAACCTTGATCAAATATGGGAATGTCAGAATGGGTCAGCTGATATGGAAATTGAGTGATGAGGGCAAGCCCGTCTGGAGTTTAATCAGTCAATGGAGTGATGTGGGAGAGGAATGATGGATTGGGAAGAATAAACGTATATGCAACTTAAATGTCAGAACGTCAGGCCAATATTAGTGACATCAAGGATCTCCATATAGGCTTAATATTTACAATGACGTCACGTGATGTCACGAGACATGCCCATATATGGAACGGGCTTGCTTGACTGACTGACGGGAAATGCACGATTTCATGTCACAGCAAAATGAACATTACAGATCCTACAGTTGTTGTCACTGTACCATATAGGCTACTATAACGCAACCGTCTCAGCTATAGGCCCATAACCGGTATGACTATGATATGAGAAACAGATACATCACGAGTTGAGGTGACGCCACGTCAGAATTCCCACAACAACAATGCAAGGCTTGGGGTGGATTCCTTCGCACCCCAAGTTCAAAACCTCGACTGATTTTAAATGTGAAGGTTTGCATCAAACAAACGGCATGGAACTAGAATATCATCGAAAATTACCACACTCCACTAAATCGCTGTGTGCTGTACGTAGATAAGCTAACACGGAGATTGAAGGAACGAATCGAATGTTGTGCGGCCGTTTGTTGTTCCATCCGCGAGTCCAAAGCGATCCAGAATTTGCACCACTCGTTATCAATGTTGTTTAGCTACCGTGTGTCTTATTGTAATGCTCTGTTATTTAATAGGGCCGTTTGGAACCTCGCCCTAACAGCGGAGGGTGAGGTAATGTTCGCGATCGAGCTAGTGTAACAGTGCAACGTCAGTTAGCTGCTGCAGCAAAACAACACATTTATTACACAACAACACTCACCTTTTAAAGAAAACACACAGAAAGAAACAAAGGAATGTTATTTGCGAACGTCCGCGCAAGTCCCCAATGGGTCCGCTTTTATTATAAAACTCCCGTTGTGGTCAGTTATTACTTTTTACTTTCTAAATAAAGGCCTTCAAGGCATCGCCCAGGCAGAAGCCCTCCTAAGATGTCGACTGGAGTTTCTATATTTCTTCTCTTCTCTGGCTCGCTCTCTCTGCACAGAAACAACAACAAATACAGTCAGTCAGCTGAGCCCTCCCCCTCCGCACCGTTTGGGCGAATCGTAATGACAGGACTATAGCCATCTGGTGTCAGAGATGCGACATTGAGGGTTCTGGAACGGACCGTCCGAGCGCTGTTCATGCAGGCTGAATAGGGACAAACTGCTGTTGGATTATGCTGTGTTGCACTGTAACAAACTATTAACTAACAACTAAAGTGTCTGTAATGTCTTACTATTATAACAAGACATTTTAAAATAAAGGAATTTAAAATCATTGGCTGCCTACCTTGTGGGCAAGGACTTGGCCGACAGATGGCCGTCCAGTAGCCACCATCAGACCTGTCCATGGAAGTGAATGGAGATGTCATAACTCTGTTGCAAAGGTGCTGTGCATAAAGAATGTTGACACCCCGAGGTCTATCTGTCCATTCAGACAGAAACAGAGGCGGGATCTTTGTTTGTTTACAGTGCATCCATTGGCTCGATAGCTACCAATCTACCCGTTTATACGCCCTTTTTGGCCCACTTTTCCATCACTTCGGCCATGCGGCCCAATAGCAGGTCTAGGAAACTGGGCCAAACTAGGCTAGGGCCACGCCCCGGGCGCACCGCAGACACAGTGGGTGTCGTGCAAGTTAAGTCCATTTGTAGTACAAATTGTACTGTGAATAGCAACAGGAGTTACTGTGTTGTGTATATGTCTAATCAGTTGGACAATCTAGAAGCATGAAGCGTTGTGTAAATTTAAAGTTATACACAGTTATACACAGGGTCCCTGCACATTTAGTATTGTAGGATAAGGATTTGTTGTTAATTTTCTTTACACTAGTTGAGAAACCGTGAACTGGTGACCTGGTGACCCACGATGACCATCCATGTAATCATTTACTGAGAAGTTGGAGGTCAAGAGAGAGTTTCAATCTCAATAAGGGGAAGTGTAATGCACCAGATTGTTATGAAACAGCGGAATGCACTGTATGGAAGTCGTACAAAAGCACTAATCTTAGCCCATGTCCCCACCCAACACATACCTCATACAGTAGTGTTCAAAATAATAGCAGTCTGTTTAAAAAACTGAATAAAGCCCAAAATCCTTATAGTGGTTTTATTTCCATGCATTGGGAACACTGCACATCATATTTTAAATCAAAACATGAAGAAAAAAGCAGAAATTATTTAATTACTTTACAGAAAATGAAGAAAAATGAACTTTGGGCTTTTCAAAAAAATAGCAGTGTCTGCACTTTACTTTACAAACTCAAATATTTACTGTATTAACTGAAAAATATCCAGGATTCAGCATTCCTGTGAATCACTAAACTAATATTTAGTTGTATAGCCACTTTTTTTGAGAACCGCTTCACATCTGTGTTGCATGGAGTCGACCAACTTCTGGCATCTGTGAACAGGTATTCCAGATTTGACAACGTTCCATAATTCCTCTGCATTTCTTGGTTTTGCCTCAGAAACAGCATTTTTAATGTCACCCCACAAGTTTTCTATCAGATTAAGGTCCGGGGATTGGGCTGGCCACTCCATGACTTTAATTTTGTTGGTCTGGAACCAAGAAGCTGCTCGCTTACTGGTGTGTTTGGGGTCGTTGTCTTGCTGAAACACCCATTTCAAGGGCATTTCCTCTTCAGCCTAAGGCAACATGACCTCTTCAAGTATTTTGATGTATCCAAACTGATCCATGATCCCTGGTATGCGATAAATAGGCCGGGACCATAGTAAGCGAAACATCCCCATAGTAAAGCATTGTGGTGCAAGCATCCTGATACTCTTACTATGGTGCCGGGCCTATTTATCGCATACCAGGGAACATGGATCAGTTTGGATACATCAAAATACTTGAAGAGGTCATGTTGCCTTAGGCTGAAGAGGAAATGCCCTTGAAATGGGTGTTTCAGCAAGACAACGACCCCAAACACACCAGTAAGCGAGCAGCTTCTTGGTTCCAGACCAACAAAATTAAAGTCATGGAGTGGCCAGCCCAATCCCCGGACCTTATAGTACATGGGCCAAGGCCCCAGATAGGACATATCGGTACCACCTGAGGGGGCAAATTCTAGTCATGATTTTTTTGTTCCTATACATCCCTAGATTAGGTTTTGATATGATAGACATTTCTGACTGGTAGCTTTATAGTGGTTATCACCTCAAACCCCCCCTTGGTGTGTATGGCTTTGGTGAAATTGTATAAAGGCATATATTAATTCGCTAAAATTACATAAACCAACTTGGTAGTCTAAAATTTGTCATGGAGTATCCTGACACATAGGGGTAACTGGTAGAATAGGATTTTGGGGTTTACTACCACTGTATTGTTAAATATGACCTGCATCATCCCAGGAAACACAAGAAAATATAC
This sequence comes from Benthosema pterotum, assembly GCA_039105355.1. NCBI lineage: Eukaryota > Metazoa > Chordata > Actinopteri > Myctophiformes > Myctophidae > Benthosema > Benthosema pterotum. The sequence goes on along the minus strand of CM076967.1, from coordinate 13,580,650 downwards.
TGTCCGCCTAAAAAATAACAACAAAGATGGTTATTTACCAGCACATTATGGTGACTATCACAGCCTCACTTGTATATAAAACACATCCCCTGTCCCTAAGCTTCAATTTGACTCCAAGATGACCTTTCTATCTTGAAAATTATGCTTTCTGTAGCCAGAATTCTGCACTATACCTCAAATCTGTGAAATTGTATATTCAGTCAATATCAGCTAGACATATGGAATAAACAAATCAATGACACGGTATAAACTCCACATTGTGGAATATTTCTTACTTAAATGAGCCATGATAAAAAGTCAAAATGTCCCACCTATCATTTTTATGAAAATGAGTGTTGCAATTCTATAATTAAATGAAATGAATAGGTTGTGTGTGTATGTTTTAAGGTTCAAAGATCTCAGTGCAACTATTCCTAAAATGATGACATGTGTCTGTGGCATGCTTGTATTCTACCAAGTGCCAATAACAATATTGCATATACTATACAGTAACTTTACAAATAACACTAGACATTATGCTGCATTTTAAGCAAGCTGTATAGCAGTTTTCCCTAGTTTTGTCCATGAAAATCTTATTCCTGGCAATGCCGTAAACACAACTGTCTGGTTACTTAGACTGCTGATTGTATGCCATGGGTTCAACTCCTGAGCCCATTGTTGCATGCCCTCCTATCAATCAAGACAAAAAGACACCTTTAAAAAGTTACTCTCCACTTTTGAAACCCATATTTTATAACCTAGTCATGGTTCTAATGCATTAATCTAGTCATAGTTCTAATGCAGGGATATCAAACTCAAATACTCAGTGGGGTAGAATAGAAGAATTGGAACAAGTCGAGGGACGGAGTTTCAACACACGGGCACCAGATTACGAGGATGACCCAGGAAAACAAAAACACTTCCCATGTCCCATGTCCCATGTCCCATGTCCCGTTTCCTGTTCCATAATCCTCACCAAGCACTGCTTTCATAGTAAAATGAGAAAGTAAGTCAATCTTTAAGTAAAAAAGTAAAACATTTAGGTGCATTCATTTTTTATCATGATGTGTGCAATATGACCAGTTATAATATTGAATGAAATATCCCACGGGCTGAAGATAATTCTTTCAGGGGCCAGAGTTGGCCCCCGGGCCTTGAGTTTGACCATTATTTATTTGGCATTTGAGCCATTACCACCTTTGCCTAGAATTATCCGCTCTGACCAAAAAAGCCTCTTTTTCGCTTGGGAGACCAACTGGAACGCACTCAAGGACCACTGAAGATCTCCAGTCCACTGTTTGAAAACCACTGCTTTATAGCATATACACACGCAACAAAAATATAAACGCAACACTTTTGTTTTTGCCATTTCTCTCAAACACTGTTCACAAATCTGCCTAAATGTGTGATATTGAGCACTTCTGCTTTGTTAAGATAATCCATCCCACCTCACAGGTGTGCCACATCAAGATGCAGATGTCACATCATGGTTAGTGCACAGTTGTACCTTAGACTGTCCACAATAAAAGGCCACCCTGAAATGTGCAATTTTGTTTTGTCTTATTTGGTGTATGGGCCTCCGAACCAGTCAGTATCCGGTGTGACCAGTATCCGGTGTGTGAAGTTGCTGGATATTAGTGGGAACTGGTACTCGCTGTCGAAATGGCAATAATGTGGTAATAATGTGTTATTACCATTTTGACAGTGTGTACCAGTTCTTCCCACTAATATTCAGCAACTTGCAGCCATTGAAGAGGAGTGGACCAACATTCCACAGGCCACAATTGACAATCTGATAAACTCTATGCGAAGAAGATGTGTTGCACTGCATGAGGCAAATGGTGGTCACACCAGATACTGACAGGTTCTGAGTCCCATACGCCCAACACGGCACAAAAAATTGCACATTTCAGGGTGGCCTTTTATTGTGGACATTCTAAGGTACACATGTGCAGTTGTGCACTAACCATGATGTGACATCTGCATCTTGATGTGGCACACCCGTGAGGTGGGATGGATTATCTTAACAAAGCAGAAGTGCTCAATATCCCACATTTAGGTAGATTTGTGAACAGTGTTTGAGAGAAATGGTAATATTTTATATCTGGAATGAACTGTAGGTCTTTAAGTCCATCCCCTGAAAAATGGGAGCAAAAACAAAAGTGTTGTGTTTATATTTTTGTTGAGTGTATAATAAAATTGCAAACAACAAAAAACATCCTAACCACAAAGAATTGTATAGGCCAGTACAAAACACTGCACATTCCCTTACAGTATTCTGCCATATACACGTGACAGATCAAACAGTGAGGTTGGTAGAACTGTACTGCAGGACCACCTTGTATTCATATCCCTAATGGTTTTCACTCATCCCTGTCCTTCATCACAGTTTTTTTCCCCACTACATCAGCTTGTTTCCAAAAGCTGGTTTGCAACAAGCTGATGCTGTGACCCAAACGGCAGGAGCTATATCTCCTGTTGCCGTGTGAGGCAACTTGATATACCAGTACACTACCTGGACATGACTAGTATATCACAGGGGCCCTAATCGAACCTTTCAGAGATCAAACCCCAACCTTCCAGTCTCAGAACAGACACCAACTGAGCGGTTGAGGATGCAGTGCCCCTTACGGGTATGCAATTCTGAGTGTATACAAAATGGAACTAAATGAAAGCATTGTTCCTTGAAATTAAAACATTTTAGAACCTCTGTGCTACACTATATGAAGCAGCTACTTAGTTAGTAGGCTATAAGTAGCTATAAGTCTCAGGTAGCTCATCTAATCTCTCTATCTGAGACATATAGGGTTAACTGTCCTGGAGCAAGACACTGACCGAACCCCCGACGTGTGGGTTGGTGCCTTGCATTTTTTCATCTCTGATCAGTGTATGAATGTGTGAGTGGGTTAATGTATTGTACAAGCTATGTAAAGGTGTGTGAATAGGTGAATGTTATGCACAATCTACAGCATGTGAAGTGTCTCGGATACTAAATGCACCATCTGTATCTTCTGTACGAGCCACAATTAAGTTTACAGTGGACTTCACGCGTGCCAAATTGCTGTGGAAAAGGGTGGAGGCAAGTCACTGACATATAAAAGAACAGACTACCATTGTACAGAAGAAGCTGAGTTTGATCTGACGGGGAGGTTGGAGTTCCATACACTGGCCATGCCGTTTAGGGCCCTCCATGCAAGTGTCTTCCTCACTTTCTTATCCTTCCTTCCTTCTTTCCTTCCTTCCTTCCTTCCTTCCTTCCTTCCTTCCTTCCTTAAGCACACTGCACAGTGCACTTTTAAATCTAAAGTTAACTTGGCTTGCTTGTATGATATCACATGATGGCAGTGTCCCATTCAGTTTAAATTCCTGAAATAACTGCTCCACCACCAAATAATAGCAGTTATTTCAGGAATTATAGGCCACACCCACTTAATCAACCAATTTAATTGGACACAGGTTTGTTTAATCTATAATAAGGAATGTCCAAAAATGTGTTATGACATTTGATTGTGCTATTGAGTGACAGAGTTCTTTTTGGAATTAATGAAAATCCGCCTATAGAGAAAAATAACAAAATGCCAAAAAAATATAAAAAGCTACTCCTCTGGAAGGTCTATCATATTTTAATTTACTTATATTGACCCTATGAACATTTTAGTGTAGGTAAGGTTTTGCCCCATCAAGTGGTACCGAGATCCTGTCTAGCCTATGGACTATTAATCTGATAGAAAACTTGTGGGGTGACATTAAAAATGCTGTTTCTGAGGCAAAACCAAGAAATGCAGAGGAATTATGGAATGTTGTCAAATCTGGAATACCTGTTCACAGATGCCAGAAGTTGGCCGACTCCATGCAACACAGATGTGAAGTGGTTCTCAAAAACAGTGGCTATACAACTAAATATTAGTTTAGTGATTCACAGGAATGCTGAATCCTGGATATTTTTCAGTTAATACAGTAAATATTTGAGTTTGTAAAGTAAAGTGCAGAAACTGCTATTTTTTTGAAAAGCCCAAAGTTCATTTTTCTTCATTTTCTGTAAAGTAATTAAATAATTTCTGCTTTTTTCTTCATGTTTTGATTTAAAATATGATGTGCAGTGTTCCCAATGCATGGAAATAAAACCACTATAAGGATTTTGGGCTTTATTCAGTTTTTTAAACAGACTGCTATTATTTTGAACACCCAACACATACTGTAATTAAGCAGTTAACCTGGCCTCCCTATTTTGTGCTGTCATTATCCCTGTCGCATTAGAGACCCCATGTATTTTCCTTTCAAAATAAAAGGAAATATATTTATTAATATAGGAAATATTATATTGACAACTTAGCGCAGAAGCCGAACCATAAGCAGGTTTATTTTAAAATTGTGCTTTTCCTTTGTCACTAACTCGCCATTGAAGTCAAAACTGGTTGAGGCTGCATTCCTCCCTAGGAATAGGCTGTTCATGTTCTTCGGCCATGCTTTTGCTGAATGCACTGGCTACTAGTACTACTATAGCGATGTGTAGTCTATCACAGGCTGTATGTTTCCCATCTTCCGTTGCACCTTGTAGGCCATGCCAGAGTTGTGTGCAGCAAGTATGGAAAAGTATGGAATGTCATTTCCTTTTCCAAGAGAGGTTTAAGTCCAGCACTTGTTGTCTGTTTAAAGCAGCCACAGTAGTTATCTCCCACCTGCACATTTTGAATGTGGTGATGTTAAACAACTACAGACAAAATACAAAGATTTTCACATGTACCGGTAAAGGAAAATTGTGTGAGAACCATAATCTCAATTCTTGTGGAGGAAAATCTAGATTCTAAATTTGAGGAAGTATCTTGCAGCATTGGCTTTGCCCCCTTTGGATGCCCACTGGTGTACAGATCATCCCAGTCAACTACAGTAATACTGTAGGTGACGGCATCATCTGGAATCAGCAATCAGGCAGGGATGCCTGTATACCTGATTGGCGTAGTGAACGTCCCCTTCTGTGATGCATGCGGAACGGCTTCGCCTCTAGTCATGCGTCTCATTCGTGTGCCTCAAGTTCACTTGAGACGGTAGTGTGCCTTCCCTCTGTTAAAAACTATACTTCATGTTACAAAAAAACCAAGTGTTGTGTTGTTGGGAAGATAGTGACGGCAGCGGGATTCGAACGCAGTGGGTGTTTATAAGGCTATCTAACGACTAACGCTGCATGGCCTAACCTGAAATGATTTTGGCCTAGAGGGGTGGGGACCAGTGCAGCCACGGCGGTAGATCTGATTCGATCTCACCAACGTGTCATCCCTGGCCCCTCCCCTACTGCTCCACTGCTGTGCTACATCACATCATTTGGAGTGACGCCTACCCGAAAAGGTTGGCTCCCACTTCTAGTCCACCGTGGTTAACAGTTTAGTCCAGGCTTTCCGTTTTTGCGCAACACAGACGGAAATGAAATCCTGGGTGTTGAGGCTACAGGATACCAGGCTTGCTGACACAGATAGGGGTTTTCTGTCTGTAATTTACACACACACTACGAGTAGAACTGGTCCTGTGGAGGTTTTGGGACGTGCATGCGTTGCGTGTTCGCTTTCTTTACCAACGCCATCTGTCACAGCAACAGTTCTGCCTCCAAAAAGAGTCTTGGCGTTCACATGCTGGTGTCCGACATGGATGTCTCTAGCATCATTTTACTATCTACACTACTAGTAGTGTGTGGGGATGGAGCGGGGGTCAAATCATGCGGCAGGGCCCAGGGGCTTCCTCAAGTTTGCCCAGGGAAGAGTGCTTCCAGGACACCCAGGAAATGCAAATTAGACTTTTCTCTTTAATAAGAGCTTAAGCTTTAATAAGCTTTTTAGAACGCAGTATGCCCGGGCGGGGAGCGAGTGACCCACGCGCCTGGAATTATAATCTGGGGAAAAAAATTGATTTTTAAAATTACAAATCTGTAGCAACCCTGTGAGTGGCCTTAGCACATATTCACATTAAACATTTCATATACCCCAAATAAATAATTCAGTCTCACTTTGAATAGATCATACACGTGTCCGTCCAAACACATGCTTTTATTCGATGCATTTACATTTTCATTAAACACTGTCTATGCATAATAATACAATAATTGTCTGTAGTCTGTACATCTTGAAATTGCACTTGCGGTTTTGGGAAGTCGTTTAGTTTGCATGCCATCTGTGTTCTTTTCAACATACCAAAAACCAATACAAATTAAAGTTCTATTCAATATACAAAAAAAACATTTTGCTAAAACATATGTTAGTTCAGCATAAAACACATTTCCTCCAAAAAGCCCATCGACACATACTCATAATGTCAGGCTAGTTATATCATCTCCCTACAACTTTCAGAGACTGTCTCGGTCTGAACCCACTTTTCACAGTCACAAGGTCCCAAACTAAAATAGTTCAGGCACCTCATACGCTGGCCCTCAGCAACGGTTGCTGCCAGGGCCCGGCATGACCAAACAATGCTACATACAACTTTACAGTACTTTAACTGTTCTTTTCCAGACATGGCATTAGGTTTTCCATCCACTGTCGAGAACCACACCAGTTTGTATATAGCAGAGATCTCCGTTGCAGGTCCAATACCTCCAAATCGATGGAGCGTGTCACCCAGGGTGCTTTAATAATCCCAGTTAGTCTGTATGTATTTCCACATTCACACAGCAGCCGTGGCGGTTGTAAGTTTGAGGGCATCTGAGAGATTGCGCTCTTGGACTCTAGGGTTAGTTATGGTCTCCAGGTGGGACTCTGGCATCCAGCCGCGGTGCCTGTCAGACAGCCTGGTCCCCTCCACCCAACCTGGGGAAAAAAGAGAGACACAAATTATTGATTAACACCAGGAAAGCATCCGTATCAGCAGATATACAAGGTCACACTGTGTCGGATTTTATATATTTTTCACTTTTTAAATTAAGGCACTTTTTCATGAGTAAATTGATGTTTTAGTGCATTTGAGCGCCTCTACGCTTCAGTGGATGTTTGGTTGCTGCTTGAAAATGAATACTTGGAAATACCCATGTACACCCAAATACCCTTGAACCTGTCCAAATACATCCTTAACGTGAATGACTTCCACTCCCACAACACCAGAGGGAGTGCAACTAACCAAGGGCAACCCAGACTTGGCACAAAACAAGGGACTTAGGGCTCCATTTTCGTTACGCTAAACCCCTTATCCCTTAACTTCTTTGCCTTTTTAAACTATTTAAAGAAAACATTTTTCAGCAGTTCAAATGGCCAGTCTACAAGCTCACAACGTGTAAATAGATTGATATGTTGAAATATTCCAAAAAGTTTATCAAAATAGTAAAAACGAAATAGGGGATTTGGGATAAGGGGTTTAGCATGTAACGAAAATGGAGCCCTTAATTCCTTTGGCCCAAAATGTGGAAGGTCCTACCAACAGTCATTAGGACATGTGAATCCCCTGACTCCTCAAAAGCACTCTCAAACGGCACCTGTGGACAGCTGCAATTCAAAACTGGCCTCCCTAAAAATGTAAATATATATATCACCCTCACCCTTTCCCCTTTGGTAACAAGGGTGCCCTTTCAGTTTTTTTCTCAATTATTATCTTCATGATAAAGTTATCTTCATGATAAAGCTCAACTAGTGGTGTCAGCACTCCCTCTAGAGGACAGTTTAAAATTATGATTGTTTCAAGAGGACAAAATGAGGTTTATGGCCTCATGTGGCTTGGTGAGATAGAAAACAGACTCCATTGCCTTGTTCACACAAAGAGAGGTATTTTGTGGGAATTTGTTAGTCAACTGAGACGAAAATGGTTGATACAGGATATCTGTACCAATCCCGGAAATCCCCTTCAATGATAGAAGCCTCTGAACCCACACAATCATGGTTTTATAGAGTGGTGTTAAAGGAATAGTCATCTTAAAGCTGTCCCAGTGAACTGGAGATCAGAGGACACATCCAGCCACACAGACAGACCCCCATATGTTGGTGGATTCCCAGTTTTAATGGGTTGTTACTTGTTTCTGATTCTCCCTTCCCTGTTCTCTCTAGCCATGTACACAGGAATGAAAGAGGACCGCAGATTGCTTCCTAAATAAAACTGTGATTTGATGTGTGACAAGTAAATGTTTACCATTATAGCTTTTAAACCTTTTACGGCAGACCTTCAATTCCTGGAAAGTTAGCATGCTATAATAGAAGCCATTCTTCTTGTGTTAATAAGAGAAAAACATTTAAGTCTTGTTGAAATGATCAAAATGATCCTGCCACTAGATGATTTCTGAACTCAGACACAAACCATGTAGGGAAATGTATTATATTGAAGTGGTTGAAACTGGATGAAGGCACCCAGGTTGTTTTTATTCCAGGAAAAGTCTAAATACAATAATAACTAAGTTTAATTTTTTTTTAACCAAATTTAGTAACTTGTTTTGACCACTGCATGTTTACGGTTTGTATCCAGTGTTATCCAGCAAGAGTTCAAGCCATCAGTTTACCAGTTAAGCCCCTCATTCTGGTCCGTCAAACCTGAGTTTAGACGCGAGCCCTTTTACCATTTTTGGTGCTAAAGTGGAGAGAATTATTTTGTATAAGTTAAAGCTCCTGGAGCCACCAGTGGTCTTAGGACCACCCTGGAGGGAGAGTTCACTCTAAACCCCTGGTCAGCTTTGGTTTCACTCCTGCAACTCTAGAACCCACCCCAGACCCACCTCTATGCTCTGCCCAACAATGTGCCATAACACCACCAAGATGTGTGACGACGGCACATGGGACCGCAAACAAGGGTTGAAGCTGAATATGTCGCTGCCATACTGCCTCCTCTAGTAGCACAAGTACTCTTAAATACTCAGTAGTTCTTAGTTCTTGGCTTTGGCCAATACTAATGGACACGCTTTCTTCTCTCTCCAGTTTCTACTTGGCTCATGTCCTTCACTTGACTTGATTTAGAACGGCATCTTAATTCCATTTGGTCTCATAATCTAAAGGCTTGTGATAAAGGCTTGTAATTAGAGCAGGGGTTTTCTACAGGTGGTCCGTGGACCACTGGTGGTGTGTGAAGGTGTTGCAAGTGGTCCCTGAACATCTTTTTAGTAATGAAGCAATGTGACGAATTTGTATGTAGTTTCTTTCACAGACGTCACTGTGGAAGTGCATCAGTGTTATTGTCAGTTACTGGGAAGTCTGAGCCATAGAAAGGGGAGTTTGATTCTCAAGAAAATGCCTGAAGAGTCTTCATGCTTAGGAAAGTGCCCAGAGTAAGACAAGTATAATCATGTCATCATGTGGGGTGACTGGTGGCTCAGGGGTAGAGTGGGTGGATGATGGTAACCACAAGGTTGGCAGTTCGAACCCGGGGAGTAAAGTGTAAAGGGAATCATGGGAAAAGTAGTCAGATAGTCTTACCATCACTGCTCTGTTGGTGCACCAGTAAGATGTCAGCTTTCTCTAAGGACAACTCATCTGGTTGTTGGGCAACGAAGGCTCGGATGCATTGCATTTGCGTGAAATCTGGGAGGACAAGAAGAGAGAACAGATCAGATCAATGCATTCATAACGTTGCATGTGCATGATGTACAGTACTACTGCTTGATTCTAGCTGTAGATTCTGCAGGTATATTATGTAATCATGGGGTTTGGGAGAGAAAATGGAAAGTGATGACACAAAGAAATGAACAGATACAATTTAAACTGGAACTCTATACTGAGCTCTAACTACTGCAGGTTGTTGGTAGTGTTTTTAATGGTTGAGGACCACACATACTCTGTCTAGGGTTAAAAAAAGCACAGTGAAAACCTTTCCCCCAAACCCACTTCACCCTGGAGTATGTAAGAGTATAAATTAAGCTTTGGATGTGCATGCGTGCTCACCTTGTGCAGCGGAGAAATCGATTTCGGGATGCGGCCGCGACACAGCCGATATCCAGCGTAGCTTATCGCTCCTGAAAAAGAAAAGGAAGTTCACTTAATATTTTGCAATGTCCATAAATCACTGGACAATTCTATGGATCATGTGGACCTGTTGCTTCCATCCTGCTCAATTAATATTTTGTGACACCGGGTGAGGGCATTGGTAGTAAATTATCAAAATGGCAAGGGTCTGTGTTCTCAGGGCTGTAGATCCTAAAGCTACAAGTTCAAAGGCCAGTCATTATTCATCATCACATCACATTCATCACATTGTCTTACTGTGTGTCTGTCCTGAGCAGCAGGGCTTTGTTGGAGAGATGTAGACGGAAGAGGTTCTTCTGTAGGGAGTGGAGCTTGACGCGACAGTTCTCAGCACGCAGGTCTGATACCGGAGAGTGGTCTATCACCGTGAACCTGCCCCCTCTGGATGCAAAAAAAAAGAGATACAGTTAAATCAAACATATCTAGAAAGTGCTTTTTAACTGTACAAGGGGTGTCTACTACTTCTTCATGTTGGATGTATGAAAAGTATGTACTGTATGAAAGCTGATAAGGCCAAAGCATGTGAGCATGTTCAGAGACAGGGACATACAGCGAGGGAGAACTTATGCGAGAGATGGGGAAGGTATTGTTGACAGGGTGGAGGATTATAAGAAGTGTCATTATTACAAAGAGGAAGAGGCAGAGAAACATTCACCGAGAAGAAGCAAGCAGCTCAGTGCCTAACATGACATGATTTGTTTTCAATTGCGGATCAATTGAGCGGCGAGCGGCGAGCGGCTAAGACTCACTCTTTGTGCAGCGAGAGCAGCAGGTAGTCATTGAAAAGGTGCAAGTAGACGGTCCTCTCGGTCTCCTTTAGGGAAAAGTCCATTAACTCTGTCACTGGGCCCTCTCTCACCATCCTCCGAGACTGACTCACCAGGGGGAGTGTCTGGAACACACACACGACACAACACAATGTTAGGCATAATAACATAGAATGATGAGTAAATTCTAGTCACTAGTTTACAGAGTAAAGTAGGCAAGGTAGGCAGTCTAATGAACCCATTTTGACCTGAGAACAGATTCTACAAATGTCTCCTATTTATGGGGAACACATATGTCACTTTGGCCAGTAAGAGTGCCACATTTTCAGACCAGCATGGACCATTGAGGTAAACCGAGTCCTTACTTACCCGGCATTCAAAGTCAACCTTGGCACTGAGGGAGACCAGGGACTCTATACTCTTCATCTGCGTGATGCTGTCATTGCTCTCCTGAATCAGCTGAGGAACGGAGGAGAGAAGTAGAGTCAGTAGAAGACATGTGAGATATACTGTAGTGTATACAGGGAATTGATGTAAAACTCTGTGGAAGAAGTGCGAAGGAGGCTGTCAAATAGTATACCTTCTCTAACATTCTCAGCGCTTTGATGGCCTGCACCACCTCCTCCGTACCGGGCGCCGTTCTCTTCACTATGTTCTAGACAGAGAGAAGAAAGACAGAGCGGAAGTTAAGACAAACGCAAACAGGCAAAGTGAAAAGAAAACTAGAAGATTCAGGATCCTATATCAGGGGTTTTCAACAGGTGGTCCGGGGACCACCAGTGGTCCCTGAGAAGGTTCCAGGTGGTCCTCAGGCTAAATGATGGAAAGTTGGTTAACCAGATGTAACTCTTGAGAATGTAAAAATGAAACCAAATGGACCCTTGCGGGTCCATTTGGTTTCATTTTTACACTCTCAAGAGTTAAAATATTCATCATCTGAATTAGCACCACTTAATTAAGAAGTTTACACTGTTTTGTTTAGTCAAAAAGGTTGAAAACCCCTGTCTTATATCATCACCAGTGTGACATAATGAAAGTACACACACCTGGACCAGTAGTTTAATGCGGGTGATCCTCTGGAAGGGGAGGATCAGGAAGGAGCGCAGAGGAAGTCTCTGGCAGACAGGACTCCTCTCTAACTTCTCTACGACCAGCTTGAACCTTGGATTCTCATTCCTGAGAGGCAAGAGCGCAAAGAAGTGAGTTGGTTTGTGTGACAACACTCATAAATATGGTGAACACGCATCTCCACATCATCAAGATGTGATTCACATGATTGGTGGATTCCCCTTTAACGTCCTACTGCCCTATCAGTAGAGGAAGATCAACAGAATGCACTACTGCCACTCACTATACTGTAAAAGGTAGATAAGGAAATGCAGTATACTGCCAGTCAAATCATTAAAAGGAAGGAAGGAAAATACAACGTTGACTCACATGAGCCTCTGGTAGGTGGCGTCCTGATATGATTGGTTGGTGAGGTAGGGCACGTAAACCGTTCTGAAGCGTTTGCAGTGGCGAGCGATGATGTCACACACGGAAAAGTGCATGGTGTCCGACTCCACCCTCTCCTCCAGCTTTGACAGAAAACTAAAAGGAAAAAAGGGCCGGAAGGAACGTGTCAAACATATCTGACCAAACATACATCCATGTACAGTACATGAGAAGTTATACTGGTGAGGTATAAGGTACAGGTAAGGCAGTACATGTGATATGTAACACACGCCAGAGTTGTCAAACAAGCACAATAGCACATGCTGTATCACTGTTCAATTTAGTTGTAGCAAAAAGGCTATATAGTCCAATCTAAACATGTTCATGAATCAGACCTGTGGCTGATGGCGCGGACATCGGACAGGCGAGAGAACAGCCAGTTCCTGTCCTGAGTGGTCAGCAGCGCCCCCAACTGTTTGGACTTGACAAAGTTATCCACCACGATGTCCAGACTCCTGCAGTAGGACGCCTCCGATGTCACCACTTCAAACCTCACCTGGCAGGAAGGAAAAAGAGAGAGAGGGGGGAAGATGGAATAGAATAAATAAAAACAAAATGAAACAAGCTTTTACCTAAGTAAATATATCATCCATTATCAAGAAAGATCAACTGGACAACTGAAACTGAAACAACTGAAATTGCATAATTATACCGGTAGTAAGATTTAATGTAAAATCACTATGCTTATAATCACAATGCCTCTATTCTGGTATTTCCTGTTGCATAATGACAATTGTAAGCTATGGCTGTCATCCATGCAGAGTTGTAAAGTGATTGCATTGCTGAACTGGTAATCCAACCTTATTCTATGCTTGTGCTTATTGTCTGTGAAGAGGGCAGGAGTGTCAGCTACATTCCTAACATGTCAGGCAGGGTCTAGTTAGTAACAAGACAGAAAGGACCTCTCCTACTCTGGAATCCAATCATACAAGAACATTATACTCCAAAGACAACTTGGAAAACCACTCTTGGAGCAGCAATATAATTAGTGACAGGTGAAGGATGACTCAGAACTTCTCCAGAAGCACTTGCCGACGTCAGAGTTGGGAATCTTAGACTAAGTAATAATGACTAGACATACCGAAGGCAATTCTACAAAACAAAACAAAATTCCAGCAAAAAACAAGCTATTCCTTCAGGCAAGTGAAATTCCTTGAATTTCACGTGAAAAGTGAAGTTCCAAGTGAAGTTCCAAGTGAAATTCCTTGAATTTCACTTGAAACGTCACAAGAGTTATAACCGCAACAGATTGTAACTTTTACTTGGTAAGGCAAGCCTTATGGTTAGCTGGACTGTATGTCACCTCGGTACCTCTTTCTGATGTTAAACTAAATACAGTACTTTAGGATAATAAGTGTCTAACTTATAGTGCGAAACCTTAACGTGCAATACACATTGGTTGAAGCTTCTACGTGCCATGCTTTATATTGACTGGACACCACAGCCTAACAACATGCTGTCTACCATTCCTTTGACCAGTGATTCACCAGTGGTCATCTTTGACCAGCGATGTGTCACCTTACTTTGTATGTTTTATATACAGCCTAATTACAGTTGTAATTATGATTACTATGGAACTAATCAGTTCTCAGTAATTTGGGTAGCAACAATGGGACCTCAACCCTTTTCTAACTGTAGATTAAATGTGACAATATCACTGATTACTAGTACCTTTTGTGGTACAAAAACGCCTGCTTCCAACATGTCATTTGTAGGACCAAAGCAGTTACTGGGCACACGTGCATTTAGGCTTAATTCATGCTTGAAAAAATGTAGGCTGGAGATCTATTCTCCTCCAACACAGTGAGTGTCTCTTGGAGGTTTACCTCCTGCAGCCGCCTCTGGTCCTCGGTGAAGTCTCCCAGCTCGGTGCTGTTCCTGACCCCGGGCAGGTCCTGCCACAGCGTCTGGGTGTTGTTGGCGATGGAGAGGCGCGGCGAGGACGAGCGGCGGCCCTGCGACGCCGGCGGCTCCGGGAGCGGCAGGCTCTTGACGCTGGTGATGGAGCCCGTGTGGGAGAGGGAGTGCGGGTGTGGGGCGACGGGTGGCAGGGGGGGCAGGGGCCTGCGGGCGGGGGCGGGCGAGGACGAGGTGGGCGAGGAGGAGGTCGGCGAGGGCGGCGGCGACGCGGAGGACCCGGGCGTCACGCTGACGGAGACGGTGTCGGAGCGAGCCTGGCGCAGGATCTCGATGTTCTGCGCCGCCTCGCTGTACTGCTGGTAGAGCTGGGCAGCATCTGAGGAAGGGAAGGATGGAATGGATGGAGGGCAGGAGAGGGAAGAGAAAGAAAGAGGACGAGTGGGAGTGAATGGAGGGAGAGATTTTGAGTCGAGAGCTGGGTTATGTTTGTGCTTCACATTCCCTTTACATCTACTTGTCGGAATGCAAGGTCTCTTCAGCAGCAGCTGTTTTTTTCCCCCCGCCAGTTAAGAGATATGAATAAACCTGCAGAAACCTGTCTGAAGGCCCTGGAGCGCATATGTACACAGACGCGCGCGCAGACACACGCACAGACACACACGCACACAAAGCACAGACTAACAAATCTCACAGGCTCACACATTTATACAGTCAGACATTCTCACAGACACACAGGCTCGGCTCATGAGTACACACACACACACACACACACACAAGAGCGGTCTGTCCAATTTCACGCAATATCTCAGTGACTCATTGGGCCGGAGAGCTGCTGCCATTTTAAAAAACATACAAGAGTTTGTAGAAGGAGTCGTTTCCTGCCTCTATCTCCCTTCAACAACCATACCGTAAACAACTAGTGAGTCGGTGGCCCCACACACACACATGAATCACACACAATGAACGATGCAAGGAAAATGATCTTTTATCACAGACCGTAATCCCCAAACCACTGCAAGTCACAACCAGAGAGCCAGATTAGATCTGTAAACACGTCACCGTCTGCTAGGCTATTATGTTGACCAGTCATAAATGTTGCATCAGGTTTTTCAGGGATTACCCTCAAAGGTACATGATTTGCATGCACCACAGATGCAATACGTAAACACAGTACCACAAATGTGTGGGTTAGATTGAAGATGAAATGTCAAGTTATGACTTTAAAGTATACATGGAAATAAATCAGTGAATTGACAAACCCTTATCAGGTGTTTCAGAGGATTACCCTCAAAATGACATAATTCATATCACCACATGTGTCAATACGTAAACATTAAATTAAAAGAGAAATATCCAATTATGAGTATGACTTTATAGAATACGGAAAATGAAATCAATCAATGAATTCTAGACATTCTAGAAGAACATGAACATGTAAGCTTTGCATCAGCAAGTCCATGCTGATATTAAAGAGTGAGACAGAACTGTCCTGTACATGTCAAGACCTATTATAATCAGTATAATAGCATAATAAATAATAAATATGACTGAGTGCCAGATGACAGTGACTTGAGCACATAGTATACGGCAGCAGGCTAGTGACAGAAAGGTCAGAGTCCCTACACTGAAGAGGGAATCCTAAGACGCACATTTGGAAGCGGTCATTTAATAATCGCTAATTCCCCATGTGTGCTGCGGTCCCTGTCAACCCTCCACTGCTGGCCCTGGTAGGATGCAGACAACCACAGGATTCCCCCTGATACAGACAGGGTTTCTAACCACTGCTTATCACTGCAGCAACCGCCCCAAGTGCTGACAGGAAACAAACCCATGACTCTGTGGAAGTGGAGAAATGCGTTCTACCTCTGTCCCACACAGACAGATAATGTAATCTTAATAAAGATATGACGGATTGTGGAACATATGCAATACACTTCATACCCCCGTACCACTTGTTTTGCTCCCCGTGGAACAGCTCAGTGGCCAATACCACTAGGAATGGGATGTTGAATGGAAAACTGAAAGTGAATCCTTGTTTTAGAGGAAGAGGGGTATGATGAAATTACCCTTACTGTATATAACCAGGAAACACATAGTCTGCAAGACAGGACTTGTCTTGTTTTTTCATGATGCCAAAATTTGAAAGGGTACATACTACATAGATACATACTAGTTGGAGCTGAGGCCACAAAAATTACTTGTTTGGATACATTTTAGAATAGTAGAGTGTACACAAGAGATAAACAAATCAGTCATTTCCTCTGTGGCAGCCTACTGTTAGGTGATTGGAAATGATTTGGACTATTAGTTTGAGATGCATCGGCATTGTATCATTTGCAACAATTTCCTTCCCTGGAATCCAATTTTACAAATAAATAAATAAATAAATAAACTGCTCCCTGTTCCCAGACAACTGGGAACAACATGTCAACATGACGATGACCGGTGGGCTACCTAATAGCTAACTAATTACTTCTCCGAAGCACTTGCGGACGTCAGAGGTGGAGGCGAGGGCAGGTAATGACAAGATATAGTTTGCTGTGAAACGGATGCTTGGGATTTAGCAAAACGAAACAAAACTTCACACCTGGAGCAAAAAATAAGGATTTCCTGAAGGGTTTTCCCTGGCTTTCCCTTGAAATGACGCATTTCTGGCCAGAAACATGCCATACCCAGTAGAACGTGTCAATTTTACTTGTATTGTTCTTTTGTGGAGAGCAGCATAATTCTGTTCCTTTTACTTGTGGAAATAATAAGAGATACTCACTGAAAAACTTGGAATTTCTTTTTCTTCTTCCAATTGTATCCAAGACATTCCTGCAGTGGTGAAGATTGAGAAAAAAAACAAGAGTCTGAGAATTGTCCTCAAATTGCAATTTTCTAAAGAATCTAAACAAGTTATTGCTGTATATATGAAACATTAGCTTTACCTAACATTGCTACTAGAGTGACAACATTTATGCATTGTTTGCTATCCCTTTGTTGCTGTGATTGATGTTATTGTTTACTGTTATGTAAATGTTTCTGCATTGCCTGAAAGAAGTGAAAAATAAGTCTTACTCTTATGTCCCTGTACACAAGATGTAAAGTACTACCGATACAGTGTGACTATAAAGTTAATCAACCATTATACACAACAATACAACGGTGTTTCTGAAACACTGGACACACTCAGCTCAGGACTCACCTGAGATCCACCTCTCCCCAGCTGTCACTTCTACAATCCTCCCCATCTGTAAGTATAGAATATCTGTTATACTGACTGACAACAAAAGCCTTGCATTCTTCACGGAGTTCACGCAGCAGCATGGTTTGGCCAAACTCGTCTGGCCCTGTATCTCTGGTATGGCTGTACTACAATGTGCAAGAAACTAAACTAACTAATGTAGCACTATAAATAACTGTAATATGTGGATAAATATATAAAATGTAATAATTAAATAAAAAATAAATAATTAAAATAAATAAAATAAGTAAACAAAACAATGAGCGTCAGATAAGAGTTTAGTAACCAAGTGTCTGTCAGGTTGTGTCTGGCAGACACTGTGTGAGAGGCCTGTTATATACTCAGGTTAGAGGGATTTTCCTGTTATCTGATCTCCACCCATCAACGTCATACCGTCAATGCAATGGAAGGCACACTCCCACTTCCATGAAAACCACGTTTTAGAGAAGTATACACCAGTATGATGAAATTACCCCCATTTAACAAGGAAAAATATAGGCTGCAAGACAGGACATGGGCCACAACAAGTGTTGTTATTCCATATAAATATGAAAAGGATAATTGGAGGTCACATAAATTACTTTTAGAGTAGTAGTAGTAGGGATAAGCAAATCAGTCATTTCCTCTCTGCGGCAGCCTATGTTATTGTTGATCCAGTTAGCTGATTGGAAATGATTATTAGTGCAGAAGATAATTATTAGTGGCTTTGAGGCGATTATCAAAGCTGAGTTGATTTGGTCAATTAAAAAAAACGGATTAGTGGTCCAGTTTGAAGGAGCCAACCACCTGATTGTGTCCACCGTTTTTTTTGCTCCCAGCTTTACCTGGTGTGGTGAATATTCGGGTTCTGCGATCCCCTGCAAGACCTTCGTCTTCGTCGGCCTCCTGTAAGGACCCTCGTTTTCGTCTCTCTGTGGTTTTGCGGATGCCCCTTCTCCGAAAGCGCGCCTCGGGGCCCAAATCTCGGAAACTGACGCTGCTCTTCACCAGCACTGCCTTCTTCACTGCCACCACCTCCCCACCCTCTTTGCTCTCCCCTGTCGCCTCCCCCTCCTCCTCCTCCTCCTCTCCCTGGCTCCTCATTCCCAACTCCTCACCAGAACCCCTGTCAAATACCTCCTCATCCTCTTCCTCGGTTTCCCCCGTTCTCTCCTCTGCTCCCCCCTGACCTCCGCCTGCTACACCTGAACCAGGCTGCTCCACCTCAGTGTCGTAGCTGAGACTGGGGCAGCTCCTGGGTTTGTACAGGGTGTTACTCACCGAGAGAAACATCTCTACCTCTTTGCTCTTCTCTTCCTCAGCCCCCAACTCTGCTCCCTGTTCCCTCGCCCCTGACTCTTCCCTGCTCTCCTCTGCCTTACCCCCGTCCTCCTGACTCCTATCCTGCACTTCTCCCGCTCCTGCCTCTTCTACAAGTAGCTGTCTACTAGACGTCCCTTCTGTGTTCTGTGTGTCTGTGGGTGTGCTGCAGTGCACATCCTCCCGCCCTGTGTCTAACAGTGTGTCAGTGTGTGTGTCACCATGCATGTCCGTGACCTGGTCAGCATGCATGTCTGGTTGGCTCTGCCCCGTACCTCTCAGTTCCTCCATCTCCTGCGGCTCCACCTCCCCCTCGCCCTCTGAGACGTCAGTCCCCGAGTTCCGATTGCCCGCCTTCTGCTTCTGCACCATGGCGTAGATGGGCACCTCTCCGGCCCCTTCTCCGACCATCCCCTCCTCTTCTTTCTCCTCCTGCTGCTCCTCCTCTAACTCCTGCTGTTCTTGCTGCTGCTCTTCCTCCGGCATTTCATCGGGCTGACTGTCCTCCTGGCCCTCTTGCAGCCCCGGGGGTCGGGGATCATCAGCGATGGCGTGCTCCTCGGAGTGGCCCAGGATCTCGGACACAACGTTTTTGGCCCACTTGAGGTGGGGGGCCTGGGAGTGACGCTTGGCCTCCTCTGCGAGGCTCCACGCTCCGCTCATGCGGATGCGGATGGCCACCTCATCCTCCTCTTCTGGCCGCACAATTATGTGTCCATTTTCATCGGAAGGAGCTGAAGTGGGTGCAGACTCCCCCCGGAAGCCGATCTCGCCGTAGGGGTCGATGGGGCTCGGCATGCGTTCCTTCTCTTTCTGTTCCGCAAGCAACGCCTCTTTCTCTCTCCACGCCGCAAGGAGCTTTTCAGTCTCTGAGTTTTTCCTCGCTGGACCTATCTCGGCATACGGGTGCTCCGCCTTGACCTTGGCTCCTTCACCAGCCTCTGAGTCACCTGTCGTGTACCTGACCACTCTGGACGTATCGTCTGTGTAAGCTCTGGTCTCGTTGTCCCCCTCTCTCTCCGCCTGAGAGTCTCTGTCCTCGTTGAGGTTGACGGCAGGACATTGGTCAATCCTGCCAGGAATAGGAGGCGAGTCACTGTGACGTTGCTGCGTGATGTTGTCACCACACACACTACTTCCTGAATGTGACTGCCTGGTGTCCGCAGACAAGTCGGGTGACTTACTGGGACCATCGGAGCGAGGCAGGGTTTGCCCGATGACACAAAAGACAAAGGTGGGTTTTTTCTCGGGCACCTGTCTATTCCCTTCTCTACCCTCTCCCTCCTCTTGGACCCTATCCTCTCTCTCCTCTTCCCATCCCTCCCTCTCCACCCCATGCCCCTTATAGCCACTGTGCCTGCAGGCCTCGGCCTCCCAGCATTCCCTGGAGTCGCTGTACAAGCGTTCGTCCTCCTCGTCCCCGCCGCTGTCGGCAGTGACGAAGCCGTCCTCCCCTGACAGCATTTTATCCCTCTCCCCGTCAGTCCATCCTTCGCTACCTGAGCCCTCGCTGCTGTCGAAACTCTCCCCCTCACCCCCCAGTCTCCTTCCTTCAGCCTGTCCTCGGTCTTCCCCTGCCCAGGCCTCTCTCACATCCTCTCTGTCTACGCTCACACCCTCCTCCTCCTCCCTCCCCCTCCCGCGCTGCTCTAAGTGTGTGACTCTGGTGGCTCCCCGGTCAAAGTACCTCTCATCTAGTTCCTCTTTCTCTCTCTGCCTCTCCTTTCCGCTCCTTGTGCCCGGCTCTGTTCTCTCCTCTCCTACTTCATCCTCTAAAGAGGAGCCCTGACTGTACTTTCCTCTCCGTGGCTCCAGCCACATCTTCCTCGGCCTCACCTGCTCTTCCCCTCGTTCCCTGTCGGGTCTCTCGTCTCTCTGTAGGCCTCTATCTGTGCCTCCTCCCGCCCCCCTCCCAGCACCGGTACTCTTGCTATCTGCCATGCTCTCTTCCCTGTACTCCCTGCCCTCCACCCCTGCCATATGCCGCTGCCTGTCGCTTTCCACATCGCTGCTCCACTCCCCGCTGCTCTGGCCTTGCGGCCGGTCTCTCCTACCCCTGCCCACCGCCTCATCCCTCCTAGGGTCTGCCTCTCTCTCGCCCTTCTTATTGCACCTCCTCCTATCCTCCTCCACCTCCCTGTACCTCTCCCTTTTCCTCTGCCTGTCGTTGCTCGTAGCCCCTTCGCCATCCCGCCGTCTCTCTCCCTCCCTCTCTTTTCTCCTGTCTCTGTCCCTGCCTGCCTCCTGCCTCCCGTGTCTCCCCATGTCTCTTCGTCTATCGTCCTCCCTGTACCGCTGTCCGTCCCTGTCTCTCTCCCTCGACCCTCTCCCCTTCTCGTCTCCCTCGCTCCTGCTGTGTCTAAACTTCTGCTCGCTGTCCTCTATCCTCTCCCTTTGTGTCTTCTTTCTCCTATCCTCATCGCTGTCTCCTTCACTCCTGGTGACCCTCTTTCCTGCCATCCTCTCTGCCCTTTCTTGGCCCTTGTGGTCCAAGTACAAGTCCCTGTCTGGTCTTCTGCGTGGCGAGGACCCACGAGGGCCCTGCCTCTCTCCAATGTTGGGCTTCAGTCTATCCCTCTCTCTAAATGTGTCCTTCTCTTTTCTGTTGCACGGGTCGTTGACCTCCGGGTCTCTCTCTCTCCTCCTTTCCCGGGAGTCGCGGTCGGTTTCCCTCGGTCTGTCCCTCTTTCCCCTCACAGTCGTGTCTTCTATTCTATTATCGCGGTCTCTCTCCTGGTACCTCTCTCGATCTCCCTGCCTCTCTCTCCTCAGCAGTTTCTCTCTTTCTCTTTCCAAGTCGTCGGTGACTGTTCTTGGTTGCCGTTCCATTGGCCTCCTGTCGCCTCTGTCTTTCTCGTCAAACTGGTCTCTCCTTCTGTCCCTCTGGTCATCGTGCTTTCTCATTCGGGGAAACGTGTCACCTTTGTTCCGGGCCCTCTCCGCCTCTTTGTCCAAGACCCTTGTCTCAAAGTGCGAAACAGGCCTTCCGTTGGGCCGTGCCTCGTCCTCTGGCCTCCCCTCCCGGTCCCTCCGGTCTCTCTCCCCCTGTCTTGCTCGGGGTGTGACAGCCCCCTCTTTCTCAGGGTACTTCTCCCGAGGGTCCATGTCTTTCCTTTTGCCCCTTGCCTTGTCTTGCCTCAACCTCTCCATTTCTCTTTCCCTCCATTCCTCCTCTCGGGTCCTCTCTCGCTCCGCGGGGGCAGCGGCTCCCGGCCTGGGGCTGGGATCGCGGGACTTCCGTCCAGTCTTGTGGCTGCGGTCGCTGGAGATGTGAGCAGATAGCGTGTCGAAGAGAGCCCAACTGTGCTTTTTGGTACCCATTGTGTCATTATCTGTGACAAGCTGAAAGACAGGGATTAAAGAAGACTCATTAGAGAAATAGCCTCAAATGTATGCTTTGTTATGCTTTATTTAGGTCAGTGTAGAGAGATAAGAAACCGAAGGGCCTAGAGAGCAGAAATGTGATAAAGACGAGGATTGGATTTTGACTCTGGTACTCGTGCTCACAAGGAGCACATGGTCTGGCTGAGTCACCAGGCACCAATTCTCAGAATATCCTCGAAATAAGGACTCACTGGGCATTGTCACTAATAAATCACTGACCGAAAGGAAGCTGTAAAACTTAACCAAGAGGTTTTAGTTTGGGTTCATTTAGCTTAGCCCCTTTTTGGCCCTCTCATAATGCAGTGGGCTTATCTGATGTGCCTGTGCTTCTGCAAAGAATTCTACTGACTTGACTGCTACAACTGGAAAGTCAGCGTATTTCAGTTTCAAAATAGAGCTAATGGATGTTTTTGGAGTATTATAAATATCCTGTTTCTCTAATATTGGAAAGCTTTTCGTGAACACACACTCCCTTTGTACAGTAATTGTGGCTTGTGCCCTGCTGGAGTTCACAGTCCACAGACACAATCAATATGTATCCATTACGAGCGACAGAAACACTCAAATACAGCAATCTATACAGCTGCATAGCACAGTTCTTAGAAGAACAGCATACCAAACCAAAGGCAGACGCAGAGAGCCAGAGCTCATGACACACAGTTAAGGTATGTTACATGTAAACCACAATAACAACAGAAAAGTACAATATGAATCTGTGTTCAAACTCAGCAGCAAGAACCTAGAAGAACAGTGTGACTCAAAACAACACAGTAAAGAATATATTATAGAAGTAATTAGGTAAACCTGAGAGACTCACCTGAATAGAAGAATCTTGGAGACGTCTAGTCCCCCCTCCCCTCCCTCCCTCCTGTTGGACTCAGAGGTGGAAGCATGAAATTGCACAACTCACAAGCATTCCTTCACCGAAATCAGTGTTTCAAGGAGGCGTTTGGAAGAAACAAAACAAAATAAAAATGTTGCTCTTTTACAAAGTAATCCTGATACTCTGTCTCCTCTCTCTCTCTTGTTCGATAGCTTTAACCTCAAATGTGTCACTCTGGAAAGACTAATGTTTATGCCTTAGCTTACTCATTGCGTTTCCTTCTCTCTGTCTAGCTCTCTCTCTCTCCCCCCGCCCACCTCCCCTCCTTCCCTCCTCGAATTCCCAAACAAGTTCCAACAGATTGACACTTATCTTCCCCCTCCTCTCTGCTTCTCTCTCTCTCTCTGTCTTCTTCTTCCCTGCCCACCAGACCCAGTGTACAGAACAGGGGCAAAATGCCACAAATCAAGTCAACTCAAAAGGCCGGTCCAAGCAGGACCACACAAATCACTCCTGTCCTTTCCACACCCCTAACGCCAACATGATCACTTCTTGCAGAATTTGACCCGCTCAGCAAAAAAAAAAAAAAAAAAAAAACGCAGACCAGTTTCTCTCTTGCACCATTCTTCTCTGACACCAAAGGCAGGAAGTGCAACACCTCCTTGGAGGGTGTATCTCCCTGAGACGCGATTGGTGCTTGCAGGGTAGCAGGGTGTGTCCGCAAACACAGCACCCAGCCAGGTAAAGAGCTGTGATTATACAATGGACAGTGGTGGGGGAGGGGAGATACAGAATACACAGCCACTCTCTCTCTCTCTCTCTCTCTCTCTCTCTCTCTCTCTCTCTCTCTCTCTCTCTCTCTCTCTTTCTCTCTCTCACACACATTCACACACACACACACACACACATGGACATAGAAATGTGAAATGTGCACTCACCACTTTGGAGAGCGAACTGAGCTTTTCGCTGGGGCCTATAAAAACTCCCCAGACATTCCCCTGAGAAGTAATAAATATGGGAAAGACGTGGAAAAACAACAGTATGAGGCAATTGCACAAAAAAGGAGAGCAGAGGAGGAGTCTAGCAGCGGCTACTGTGCCGTATGTGTACAGTGGAGTAGGTGATCTTACCCCACATCAGGGTAACATAATACTGGTTAATTTAACCACAGGCTGTTTGCACTGTTTTCTGTTGGATCGGGCACTAATGAATGAGAGCAAGAAAGGTCACACATTCCTCAGGAACAGGCTAGTGGTTCCCAAACTAGGTTTTAGACTAGATTGCCATTGAAATGTTTTACTTTTATATTCACTCCAAGTGGCCCCAAAAACTGATTCTTGGAAGTTCCGTTGTGGAATATTTTCTAATCTACTCTATATATCCAGTGTGCATCAGCAATGGCCTTCATGTGACTTCATGTGACTTCATGTGGCTGAATGAAATTTGTCATATGTGGGCTGAGCCTTCACGTATTCAAATTAAATTCCCATTTACAATGAATCATTTGTGGATGAGCAAATTGCCTATATTTTGGTCCTACGTCATGATGTATGATAGCAAGAGTGCCCCTCACTTCACTGTTCACACACGGGTGTGATGTTTTTTTTTTTCTTGTTCTTTTTTCTACATCGAGGATGATCCGCCAACCCTAAGAGTAACATGATGGTAAACATTACATTCAGGTCCCAGTTCAGGCCAGTTTAGAAGCACTGATTAGACACAGAGTAGCTCTACTGAACTGTCTACGTGAAAACGTCACATACAGTACAGTACAGAACAGTGTTCACTGGACTAATGTTGTGTATTTACTGGAGGGTCATTGCGTTACGTTATTGGGAATGCCTAGAGTGCAGCATTCATTCCTTTAGGTTTAGGGTAAAGAGTTCAATTCCCATAAGGGACCTAACTGAGCTATAACTGGCCCATACTAAAATTGAGCACAATAATGACACACTTAAACTGCTCACTATTCCCATGCGTGTCATTTGTACTAATTTGGAAAGATTTTCATCGACTTGTGCAAGAGTTCGCCAGAAACATTGTATTTTCTTTCCACATAGGGAAGGAAGTCCAGTAGATACAGCCACGTGGCTGTAACGCACATTCTTTCATGATTGTGACTAAAATGAGAACCCTGTGATTGTGTTTTGATTAATGTCAATCATTTCTAAATTAAATGAAGAATATTATAATAATTACGGACTGTATGATGGACACAAACGATATACAAATGATAGAATTTAATGTTAAACAATCATGCTGCAGCAGCAACTAGGTCAACAGTCAACTGCTGCCTTATTAAAAACTACACTGGGTGTAGCCAAAATAGGTCTTTACAAATAGCACAGCAAACAGGCTTCTCGTGAATTGTTGACACATGCTAATCTTGTCACACTATGTTAATTAACCGTGGTTATCTGTGTTCCAATGGGTGGTTGAGACTTTGTGTTGGCCAAAGCACAATTATCTCATCAAAAACACTTGAGAGGATCTTAATCAGTCACACACAGTTTGTAGCTACATTTCATCAGAGCTATGAAGCCTATATTGTAATCTTGAAGCACAATTATTGTTTTGAAATGTTGTGTGTGGTCACATGAGGCCCCAATGTACTTAATGTACCGTGATGACCCTTGCTGCGGCACAAAATTTTATGTAAAAGATAACAATAAATGTAATCAAAGCAGTGTGGAGACAAAAACAAAGAGGAGTCTGTCTGTCTGTCTGTGACTGTCTGTCCACACGGTGTCCTGATCATCACCTAGTGGTGTTTCCAAGCAATTTGGAGCCCCAGGTAAATCCAGAGAAAATCTCCTGTGATGTCATACCTATGACAGGCGCCCCCCAAGGGATAAAATTATGAACTATTTTTAAACTAAATAACATATTATATGTGTTTTAAATGTTTAATTCTAGTTCTAGAGGACAAGTATAATGTATTTATCCATATGAGGCTTATTAGCCTGCGATCCTTTTAAAGTATGTCTGGTGGTCACCCCGGTGCCCTCCTACCCTCATGGCGCCCTATCCTACTGCCTACTCTGCCTAACGGCAAAAACGCCCCTGTCATCACCAGTCACACACTGGTGGTGACCACACACACAGGGTGTTGATGTTACAAATATTATTGAATGACCAGTGACTCAGTCACTGAACGCATATACTGTATAGTGGGGCCGATAAAGCATGTCTATTTTTACCATCTTATTATTGGCATCTTGCAAGTAAAATCTTACACAATTTGGGTGTGTTTAACATGTGGCTTTTAGTAATTCTTCTAATGGAGATGATTAAAGGAAATATTTCTTTCATCATCTCCTTTAGAAGAATTACTAAAAGCCACATGTTTAACCATGATACTCATTTTTTTTCTGGTGACTGATATTATCCTCCTAATAGTGGGCTGTGGACTTTGATCCACTGTTTTCATTTATTTTCATTAATATTGTTTTGGAAAGTGTAGCATCCTCTGCTATACTGATGAGCAAGACATAATAAAACAATATTCTTTAAAGAAGATTCACATATTAGAAGGACAATATCAGTCACCAGAAAAAGACAGACGTTTTTGATGTACCTATCATGGTGTTTTAAGTTATAAATGGTTTGTAGGCCTATATAGAAATATCAAAATTCTATAGATATCAAGTAATAGGTGCAGTAGTCTGACGTAATCTGAGGGTGCAATAAATAACTGCTCCTGACCAGTAAATTGTCTTCTTTTTGTTACAGTACATGTAATATCCCTGCTTGTATGACACACCTTTTGCCCTGCCGGTTTAGCTGGTTGGCAAAAAGTTAATCCTTGGTGTTCACAGACAGTAAATGAAGAATCTGTTATAAACAAAATATTATTGTCGAGTGGGTAGGCTGCAATTACATAACAAATAAGTAAAATCAGATAAATACAAAATGACTGCAGGATACCTTGCTTTCCATGTCAACAATCTCTTTGTGATTTGACACACAATAAACACAATAGAAAAGAAAAATACATTTCGGGTACCTGGATTTAATCCAGTAGGGAAATGAGCTGCATGTGCTATGATTTCAGCATTATTCACTGTTTCGGTCCATAATCTGAATTGCATAA
Source organism: Benthosema pterotum (assembly GCA_039105355.1). Taxonomy (NCBI): domain Eukaryota; kingdom Metazoa; phylum Chordata; class Actinopteri; order Myctophiformes; family Myctophidae; genus Benthosema; species Benthosema pterotum. The sequence continues at coordinate 13,553,811 of CM076967.1, read as the reverse complement.
AGGCCTATAGAATTAGGAGTGAGTACATCAGAGGGAAGGAGAGCGCATTCCAGATGTTTTGGAGATAAAGCCAGATAGAGATAGGTCAGAATGTCCTGATCGTTTGGGCATGTACAGGCGACGTATATTGAGTATATCGGTAGAAGGATGTTGAGGTCAGAACTGCCAGGCAGGCAGGAGGCTAGAGCAGGGGTGGATCTAGGCATGGGGGGGGGCAATGCCCCCCTAATTGCCCAGTCTGCCCCACCAAACACGATGGCATGCAAAACAAGCAATTAGAAAGATATTTCAAATTAAAGTGCTTATTTAACATGATTTGAAACACTGCTACTGCTACTAACTATAACTACAGCTGTGGCACCACTAAACCAGCAGCATTTCATCATTGAAAACAGAAAACTCAGTCAGACCTTTAGCTTTATGCATGCTGCGTGCTGTTTCCACTTCAACAACAACTGATGTTATTATTGATCCTTACTTACCTAATTTAAGTCCTGTAACTGAAAATGGTATGGGTGCGGCTTCATCGCCCATGGTGCGAAGCAACACAGGCGATGAAGCCGCACCCATACCATTTTCTCCTGCCCCCCTCAATTGGGAAATGATTACATCCGCCCCTGGGCTAGAGCAAAGACCAAAGAGAAGATGTATGGATGTAGTGAGCAGGGGTTGAAGCTAACACCTGCCTGATAAATTGGTAGGTGCACATTTTTAGGTTCCAAATATGCCTGAAATTTAATCTGTGCAACTTAAAAGTATGTTTAGGAGCACATTTGTAGCCATAATTTCTCCTTGCCATGAAAACGTTTCCATACCACATTGGGCATCCGTCTACCTTGATCCCTGTAACATCATATTCTATCATCGGATTTATTTATGTATTTTTTTTTTTCAATATGACATCAAGATGTTAATAATTTGCTAACCCAGTTTTGTTCCATAATATTTTCCACTCGTCCCACATGCACAGTGTGTGTGTGTGTGTGTGTGTGTGTGTGTGTGTGTGTGTGTGTGTGTGTGTGTGTGTGTGTGTGTGTGTGTGTGTGTGTGTGTGTGTGTGTGTGTCACACTCCATATTCGGGCAAGCCCAAATATGGAGTGTATATGCTGTTCGCTTCCCTTGCAGTGTCTTACTGATAAGAAAGGGAGTCTACTATAAATCTATGTTCACAAATCCAAAACAGGTTTGATATTTTTCTAATTTTCTTTTACAGAACTTTTAAATATCATTGAATCATGAATGATATGAATGTATGCTTTAAAGTGTGAACACATTATGCACTGGTGAGTTCCAAGTGATACCTGTAGAAGACGGTGCAGACGAACAGTCTGAAAACACTTCTGGTCTGTAGACTCAACTCAACTTTTTCAGCCATTCTTCATTTTTTGGAACGTCGCCTGTGAAGCATACTGTAACTGTGAAGTGTAAACTCTAGGAATCGGTCGCACGAGAAGTCGGCCCGCCGCGAAGTCGGCCCGAATCGTGTGGAGAGGTCGGGCCGCGGCTGTGGAGAGGTCGGGCCGCGGCTGTGGAGAGCTCGGGCCGGGGGAGTGGAGAGGTCGGGCCGCGGCTGTGGAGAGGTCGGGCCGGGGGAGTGGAGAGGTCGGCCCATGTCTGTGGAATAGTTAGTTACTTAGTGAGCTAGTGTCAGCTGTTTTAGGCCCTTGTAGCCTATATCATTATCCTTATTATTGTGCACTTTTTAAGGCTACAACAGAATGTAGAAGATTAATTGTCATGTTGATCTAGTGAATTGACTGCTTTGTTTCCCTGGTCCAGCAAAAGTGATGTGATTGACTGATAATTGCTGAGGGTATGTTCACACTTGGACCCGAGGTGAAATTGCTTGCTAATGGCTTCAATAACTTTAAAGTAAAATTAACTCCAGACAACTCTGACATGATCAACTCTATGAAATAACTCCAACACTGAAGCCAATTTAACTCTAAAGGTGTTGAAATACACTTTGGGAGTTGAAATCAACTCTGAAATATGTAACCCTGAAATTTTAACTCTCCAATTTTTGCTGTGTACTGTTTCCCACAATTGGGAAATGAAAATTACGTAATTCAGATGTTTAAGTATAATGTAACATTATACTTGGGAGCTCAAAGTGTATAAAAGTGATTATTACATTATTCTTGTCTAAAGTTCCGTTTCCTTTCCTCAACCCTAATCCTGCTGCAGTTTGGAAGAACACATCCACAATGTTTCAAACTGTTTTAAATATGTGTTATTGTCTAATTACTTTAACTCTGGTAAAGAGTGAAATATGTATTTATTCAACTCTGGGAGTTCAGGCATGTGTCAACCTGTTAGCCATTGCTATAGTCAAAACAAACATTTTGTATCCTAAAGCATAGAATGTATCCTTTTAGCCACATTACTGCAATCTGAAGCATAGATTTACATGAATTACTTCAATAACTTTAAAGTACTCTGGTAAAGAGTGAAATATGTATTTATTCAACTCTGGTAAAGATAAAACATTTAATTATTCAACTCTAGTTGAGAGTAAACCAGTATTATTGAACATGCATATGTCTTGATAATGGTTGATATGCAGTGATAATGGTGCCTATACATGTCTATTGTCATGACTTGATAATGGTTGATATGCAGTGATAATGGTGCCTATGCATGTCTATGATATGCAGTGATAAAGGTGCCTATGCATGTCTAATGGGCCGACTTCTCCACACCCCCTGGCCGACTTCTCCACACCACCTAGCCGACTTCTCCACACCACCTAGCCGACTTCTCCACACCACCTAGCCGACTTCTCCACACCACCTAGCCGAGATCTCCGCAGTTTTGCTCGGTCCGAGTTCGCGGCGGCCCGAGATCTCCTGTCCCCGTCCCGGAGCCATCGAGTGTCCAGAGTGGCGACATTGAAGGGTCAGAAACACACAGCTCGAGCGCTGTTACATGTAGCCTGGATACTATTTGTTGTCCCCATTTACAATAGAAGTCTGTGTATTAGTCCCCATTGGACTATTAGTCCCATGAAGTGAACGGAGTTTGCGTTAGGCCTACTCTAGGGCTCTGACAGCCCCATACCCTGGAAGGACAGGAACATTGGATTGTAATGGCCTTTATGCAGCCAAACACTTCCTGGTTGTGCTGGCAGTAAGGGATCCTTCCTGTCGGCAGACTCCCATTCACTATGCATGTATTGGTTGTGAATTTCTAGGCATAAAGTTCAGTTCTTTAACCCGCACTTTTTCATTTGATAATACCATTTCCTAGTTCTTCATAGTTTGTATTATTTGTGGTGTGCTATTGACATGATCACATGAGTTAGAAATGTCTAAAATCTTCAGTTAAAATCATGAGTACTTCATGGATTTCTCCAAGTGTTGCCATGTCCGCTTTTTATAAGCAACCCTTTTCAGTAAATTTGCTTGCAAATAATGAATGAATGAATGAATGAATGAATGAATGAATGATTTTTTCATTGACAGAGATGAGAGTTACAGTACAAGTCAAGTACACACTGCTACAAAACTGATAACAGCTTGGAGAATTACAGTACAATTCAAGTACGACTACATCAAATCTGACAGAGCTGATTGGACACACTAGTTAAGCATACACTTGTTTACAATAGTGGCCAACTTGTACATTACATACATATTATGCATTATACTCTAAGACTATACATTGGCAGCTACTTGAGAATAGCAGATCTGAAAGCTCAAAGTGTGCCACTGTGATCTGATAGATTTGATATTTTCCAAAATAATTCTTGTTTTATACAGATGAAAAATAAAAACCTGGCTGGCACAAAAAAAATTACAGATGGGGATCTGTGTGCACAGATACATGGAACATGGGGGCCCTTTGACAGTTTAGGTAGATTTTTAAGGCTTGTTCCATATCTGTGATTCTGCTCAAGTGAACAATGAGTCAAAGGGCCCCCATGTTCCATGCATCTGTGCACACAGATCCCCATCTGTAAAATGTTTTGTGCCAGCCAGGTTTTTATTTTTCATCTGTATAAAACAAGAATTATTTTGGAAAATATCAAATCTATCAGATCACAGTGGCACACTTTGAGCTTTCAGATCTGCTATTCTCAAGTAGCTGCCAATGTATAGTCTTAGAGTATAATGCATAATATGTAATGTACAGTGTATGTATAGCTCATGATTGACTGATTGCTTATCTCTCTCACACAATCTGGCAACACCGGAGCAAGTGCATTGTTCCAGATTGTGTGGGAGAAATAAGCAACCATGGTCTATGACATGGGGTTTCAACTGATTGTGAACCAGGGACCACCAACCTGACTTAGAATCAACATGGGGACCACCACAGTTACCCTAAATCCATTCTGTTACTTTATTCAACCTAGAGAGAAAATATCCACACTCACATAGCCTATAGTTCATGAGTTTTCTTATATTTCATTTCAGAGTTTCATAGAGAAATGAAATAAAAGAAAACTCATGAACTGTATGCGAGTGCGGATATTTTCTCTCTACATTGATGAGAATACAAGTTGGACTCTGAGTAGAGTGTGCCTACATAATGGTTCTATTGTTCTACTTTATTCAACCTTCCATTAAAACTTAGGTTATACGATATACAGTAGCCTAATGATAGTGTAGACATATGGCATTATTATTCCCACAGTGATGTAATTATGATAAAATCAGGCAAGCTTTCTTGAGATTCTAACACCCATTTCTGTGGATTTTCTTATCCTCAATTAGACTTTCAGTAACTGACAACGTTGGCATGCTTACTGTACATTGCACAAAGCTTTAGTGTGCTGTTCTATGGAAGACCACAAGTGGTCCATGGAACACCTATTGAAAATACCTGGACCTGGACTATGAAAACCAAATGAGCTACTATATTACTCTTTAAGACTTTAAGAACTTGTTTTTCATCTGGGGTCTGTGTGTACAGATAGTGTACATGGGGGTCCCTGGATGTTTGAGGAGAATCACAGGTTTAAGCAACATTAGGGAACAGGCTTGAATAAAACATGCAGCTAGTAAGTAGTAAACTACCATTATATTCAAGCAGCTTTACTGAAAAGGCTTGCTTATAAAAAGTGGATATGGCAACACATGGATAAATCCATGAAAAACTCCCGGTTTTAACTGAAGATTGTAGACATTTCTAACTCATGTGATCATGTCAACAGCACACCACAAATAATACAAACTATGAAGAACTAGGAAATGGTATTATCAAATGAAAAAGAGTGGTTTAAAGAACTGAACTTTATTCCTAGAAATTCACAACCAATACATGCATAGTGAATGGGAGTCTGCCGACAGGAAGGATCCCTTACTGCCAGCACAACCAGGAAGTGTTTGGCTGCATATAGTCCATTGGCTGGAGTAGGATTGTCAGAGCAAACAACAATATACTAATAAAATAATACTAGTAATAATTGTTATCTGCAACATTGCCTTTTTGATTTTTATGTAATTGATTTGATTGATTCATTGATTCAAATATCTATTCACAGTTGGAGCATTACAGTACATTTCAAGTAGGCTAAATCTACAAGTTCAATACAAACTCTATTGTTCAATACAAAGTCAAACTCTACTGAGCTTGTAGTCTTAAAGATTAATTTAACTGTGAGTGGGAACTGGAACTGGGGAGACACCATAAAGCATTTCTGCTTGTTTACAACAGCGCCCACCCACCATATACATTTCTATTTAGCCAAAAGCAGGAAATCATATAAGGTATAAAGGGAACATCATCAGCAAGGTCTGGGTGGACCCAAGCGTCATGTTCCCTGGCAACGCATATAATTTCCACTGACAATGTCACTGTCATGGGTTACAGATCAAACACTGCACAGCCAGAGTGTGTTGTAGTGTGTTCTAGGGCTGCCCTCTGCCACACATTTGACTACCCTACTGGGGTAGCCAGTTAGTCAGGCTCACGTGGATCATCCAAGCCCAAATGTGGAGACTGACGCAGATTTCTGCCTGGTTTTCATAGTAATGACGCTCACTGAGTTCGCAATTTAATAGTGATTTAGGTGATTTGGACCCCCCTCCCTATCTGCCCTAGTAACAAGATGTGTACGAGCACACGCTCTGCAGGCAAACAGCACGTGCACCAAGGCCCGCCCCGCTTGATACTGATTGGAGGAAGGCCTTTTCACTTACCACCAAAGCTGAAACTTTTTTTCGTGGAGACAGGGAGGAAATCCTTATAGATCAGCACACTCTATAGTAGGGAGGATTATGCATTAAAAACGTAGGGAAAGTTATATTTGAAGTCAAGTGAAATCACTGAATATACCTTTAAAACAGCTATAGCCTGTTATGACTCATGTCCATATCCAACTCTATGGTCATGTCCCTCCCGGCTATGGGATCCATCCATAGGATCAGCCGTTCATTGGACGCGAGCCAGTCACGTGGGATTTGTGTGTGTTTAGTTTCATTTCCGCATTGAGTAACTGCTGCCCTCCTCCTCCTCCTTCCATAGCTGCAGCTGCTAACGCATTGGACTGCACTTATCTAAAGAAGGATAACTTAATTTCACACAATTGCGCGAGGCCAGATAGCCCCGCATGTACTGTAAATTCCAACGGTAATCGCTGCCGCTCACTGTTATTTGCACATTATTACGGTTAAGGAGTCGCAAGTGGTCCCTGCTGTTGTTCTTTGTCGCTACTAGCATTGCTCCTCTCACTGGACTACAGCTAAAGTCAGCAGACAAGACAAGCTAACAGTTGTCAGGTGGTCCATCCTCATCATCATCATCATAGAAGTTCATCCTGAATGCTGTTCTGTTATCTACATAATAACATCCCTGCTTGTGTCTGTCTGGACTCATGAAGGTAGGTCCAAACTCCAACATGACCATATTCAAAACTTTCGACCTATAAAAGCCTTTTAATTTATACTTAACATATATATATATATTTTTCAACCTCTTGGCCAACCTGGGCATCATGTCATTTCAAACAAAGTTATAATTATTAATGTTTCTGAAATGGCAGATTTACAAGCTCACTAGTCTTCTCCCTGCTACCCTAGCCCTGAAACATGACTGTCATTCATGAGATGCATGGCTACTGCCTCTTGCGAGCTTGTAGATCTGTTGTTTTGCAGTGCGACACCCACTATACCACGAAGTATAACTTGGTTGTTTTCGCGCATAATAATAAACTTTATTATCTCATATAGGCTGTATCGTTTGCATATTTTTCATTGTGTGAGAATCACGTAGCGGATATCTTTATGGCACATAGCGGATATCTTTATGGCACACCGAATGCAGCTTGTGGTTTTCATAACTGTCGTGCTACTTGCAGTAGTTCCCAGTTCCAACTTCCTGTTTTAGTCTCAAGTATGTATGTATACGTGACTTTTTCAATGAGCCATTATATAATAATAATAATAAAATCTCCATCATCTGAATTAGCTCAAGTCTACACAACTAGAGAATGTAAAGTGGGGCCAAAATGTACCTTACATTATCAGTGTAATCAAGCACACACACACACACACACACACACACACACACACACACACACACACACACACACACACACACTCGGATGAATTGAAGACTATGATAGATGCATTTTATGTGGCTTTTACTTTCGTATTTGAAAATGTCTCATTTCTGCCTTGAAGTCTGAAAATTTGTATAATATATAAATAGAAATAATAATTTATAAATATATATTTTAAGAGCAGAGAGACTGGACAATCTCTTATCTGGCAGAATGGCATATCTGGCAAATGCCAGAAGGGCTGGCCAGGCCCTATACAGGGTCTTTGAGCCATCTTCGCGCCGGTGAAGACCAGAAAAGCCAAGGCCGATATTCTGTTCCATTCCGTACCTGTATTTAAGAGGAGTGTGGAGACAGGAAAATGAGCAGAGACGTGAGAGGACACGCAACGCAGATCCAGAATTTAACCAGTGGGGTTTATCTAGTCAAACATGGTTATCAAAAGGTACACAGCACACCTGTCCTTGTGAGGTGCCAGCCAACAGAATAAACGCTAATAATGAAACAGTTTAGCCACACACCTGTAGCTGCCAATGTCACATTTTTTTTATTGTGGACAGGGCACAGAGACAAGACCTGCGTGCTTCATGGCAAGCTAAGGCAGATACCCTGAAAGTAGTCTGGATAAGCGGTTGAAGATGGATGGTTGGAAAATGACATTAAATATGTGAGGAGAGTTGTAAATGTGTACAGACGATTGTACTGGAGGATAATAAATCACAGAAAAGTCTACTCCTACATCAGGGGTTTTCAACCGGTGTTCAGGGAACTACCAGTGGTCCCTGAGAGGATTCCAGGTGGTCCCCAGGCTAAATGATGGAAAGTTGGTTAACCAGATGCTTAACTCTTTGAGAGCGTAAAAAAATGAAACCAAATGGACCCGGTCCATTTGGTTTCATTTTTACACTCTCAAGAGTTCAAATCTCCATCATCTGAATTAGCCCAAGTCTACACAACTAGAGAATGTAAAGTGGGGCCAAAATGTCCTCAAATGGTGGGCTGTGGCTCAAATGCTGAATAAATAGTGGGCCCTGGTATGAAAAAGGTTGAAAACCACTGTAGTGGAGGATAATAAATCACAGAAAAGTCTACTCCTACAGTACACACATGGCTTCTTTTTATGTTGTTCCTCATTTTGCTAACCTTCTTCGGCAGGCATCGTACAGACCCAGCAGAATGGCTGCTCTGCTGCTGAGCCTTGCGGTCCATGTGGTGCTGCTGAGCGGTGGAGGACGCGCCACCGACGTCACCAGCAACTGCAAACTCTCCGTTGAAACTCCGTCAGAACGCAAAGTCCTCAGTCTTCTGGAGCCGCTTACCAAAAAGAAGTAAGTGATGATTTGCTGCTCTGGCCTGTTTGATATCCAGGAACTTTAAAAACTCATGTACTCAGGCTCATGTAATAGTAAGAATGATAATAATACCTTATATTTATAAGGAACTTTTTTAGGGCACTCAAGGTCGTCGTACAACAACAGATTAAAAACAGTCAAAACAAGTACGGAATAAAAACAAGCGAAAAAGTGAAACAACAAGCTGCAGAGTCAACCATAGACCTGAATGTTTAAGTTACTCCATTCAGTAATCAGTATTTAGATATTTGATCTAAAGTCCATTTTAACCATGATCATAGTCACCATATTTTCTTCTGGTAACTGAGGACACTATCAGTCACCAGAGAAAAAAAATATTGGGGGGTTTTGATGAATCTGTGATAGTTAAAATGAAGTTTTAAGTTCTAATGTTTTTTATAGGAAGGGGGCGGGGAATCTAAAATAAAATGAACATCAAATATATTGATACCGGGTCAAGTAATTTAAAAACTGTTTGGGGTGTTCACATGAGAATCAGTAGACGATAAAATGACAAAAAGGTTTTTTGAAAGTGAAATATCCCTTTAACAACTGGGCTCTATATAGAGCTGAGCAGTCCCGCCCCTTGTGACATCGCCCTTGTTTCAGAAATGGATTCCCTATTCATTTTTCTCATAGGCTTTCCGGAAAATTATTCATATAAAGGCAATTACGCTGTGAACAAAGCCAACTCGGGTCGTGACAAATCACACACAACAGACAATCGGACAATTAAATAATTTCTTAGAGGAAAAACGAAACAAAAAGTGTTATATCCTGCTGTTTTCTTTATTCTTGCTAATTTGATATTGCATGATAATATCATGTTTGTTTTCATGATTTGTCATGACCTGAGTTGGCTTTGTCCGCGGCGTAATCATCTCTATATTAAGCATTTTCGAAAAGTCTATGAGGAAAATGAATGGGATTCCTTTTCTGGAACTTGGGTGACGTCATGAAAGGAGCAGGACTGCTCAGTTCTATACTTATCTAGGAAATGATGCCTTGTATAGATTTACAGTAGAACCCACAACGCACTACGCTCAGGCTAGAGTATCAGCCTAGGTCCTAGCCTGATTGCCTAGGTCCTAGCCTAGGTTCTAGGCTGATAGTCTAGCCTGAACGTAGCGCGCTATGCATATCTGGGCACCTAGGACCTAGGTGCCCAGATATCCACACCAGCCCCCTGTGCAGCCGGGCCTGGGGACATGGCTTTTGAACCTATTAAACAGCCCTGGTTTTCTGGTTGGCAGCTTCACCGTAGAAAAGGCGAATGCTGAAACCAAAGACACCTACACCTACACCCTGCAGATATGTGGTGATGCCGGGGGCGTCCCGGGAGCTGGGCTTATTCAGGTGGACAAGGACAAGAAGACAACAATAGTTGGCTTGTATAACTCAACACAGGCCATTGGCGGAAGTAAGTATTCGCATTTTGCCAAATGATCAAATTCTGATTTAGGTCATTGTCATTTTATGTTCTTTTATATTTTATAATGTTCCCTTAAAGGTAATATGGGCAACTTTAGTGTGTACAAATTCTGTGTCTGTGAACAGACTTGAATCTACATACGCCTCACCTAAACTCTTATTGGCTCATAATGAAACTGCTAAAACGCCGCCTCACCCCCCACAACCCCCCATAACTAGCACCACCTTGTCCTTAGCAGGACGAATGTTTTGACAACATGATTTGTTGGCAACAATATAGTTCTACACCATCTGCAGGGCAAAGCAACTGTCTGTTACTCCTTGTAACCAAACTGTTTTAAATCCAGTTCACACCAGTGTAACTCATTACAGCTGCCATTGGGGATAATGGTTCCAAATAGTGTTACTTGTTGCATGTTGCAAGGAGTTAGAGTGGTGTGGGCTGGTCTTTAAACAGTTTTGTTGCAAAGAGTTGTTGCTAGTTGCGTCAGTGTGGAGTGTACTTGCCTTTTTAGATGTAAAACATGTTATAGAGCCCTAAAATATCTACATCTGTTTCAGTTCATTGAGCAGTTAAACTGTAGGTAACTGCAAAAAACTCTCACAAGTGTTGACACATGTCCCTCAAAAATAGCCTAAGTATCCCAATGATATATTTAAAATGCCTGATGCGGCCATACACATCTCACATTTGAGGTTTATAAAAATAAAATTACTACATCTGCCACTTTGGGAAATGTAGTTCTGAATCTGTTGATGTCGCGGGTGTATGACGACAATAGGAGATCTTGTTGCAATGCTAACTCCGATGGACACGCCCTTCTCCTCGTCAGCACGGTAGCGCCCCAGCAACGCAGATGTGCTTATTGAGTATAGACAGAATCAGCGTGGAGTCTAGACTATTTATAGCGCTCAGTTCTTGGAACAACTTTTCGGTCGTCTACAACTTTTTCGGTGGGTGCAGCAATATAGGTGGGAAGGGAATTCCGATACACGTTTGGCCAGTGGAAATCTGGCATGGCCTCAAAGCCACATTTGAAAAGGGATGCTGCACATTTGAAAAGGGACCTGTCCGACCTGGCATACTGAGCGTGGATGTTTTTACGCAGTGTACTCCTAGTCAGGGGCGGATCTAGGCATGGGCATGGGGGGGCAATGCCCCCCCAAATACCCAGTCTGCCCCCCCAAACACGATGCCATGCAAAACCACTACTAAACCAACAGCATTTCATCATGGAAAACAGAAAACTCTCTGAGTCAGACCTTTAGCTTTATGCATGCTGTGTGTCTGTTGCAACTTCAACAACAACTGATGTTATTATTGATGCTTTACTTGACTAATAAAAGTCATGTAACTGAAAATGGTATGGGGGCGGCTTCATCGTTGAAGCCGCCCCCATACCATTTTCTTGTGGCCCTCCAACATGTTCTTTTGCCCCCTCAAATGGGGCATGTTACATCCGCCCCTGCTCCTAGTACGCAGGCAGCAGTGTGCGTAAAACTCGGAAACAATGCTACTGCCCGGACATGAGATTGTGAAAGAGATTGTAAAAGCGAAGCTGCTGCTGCTGCTGATCCCCGAGAGGATCAGTATCAGTGGGTAGACGCAGCGGTGGTCTGCTGGCTCGTTCGGTTATTTACGTACGAGCATGTTTACCAAGATTACTCTCTCCTTCACAAATACTCCTCCTGTTTTTAATGTTATCGTCATGGTTCTATCCCAGCATAAAGCACAGTTGCTGCTAACGTAATGTCCATAATCCATCCACCGAGTCCCCTCGCATTCCAGCGGCAGAAAACAACTAAACGTTGGCTTGGTGCTGGTGGAGAACTCCAGGTTGTCTCCATTCAGGCAGCTCGAGCGCTCAGTTTCCGACTCCGCAATGTCGCAAGTCTTGTACTAGATGGCTCTGAGCCACTAGTCAGCTGGAGTGAGGCACGCCCCTCGCGACTGCAGTGTGTAGAACTATTAGCCACATACGCTAGCTCTGTTTCAACATGGATATTGCAAAAACGGTCTGAGAGACTGTCTGAGTAAAAACAACGTGTGGTGGCCGTGTGGTCCCCGGTCACGATCATTAACAGAGTGATGTATGTACTCCGTTACGAGAGTGTTTAATATGGTAATTCCCATGGCCACTCTTCTATGCAAGTCTATGCAAGTCAATGGGAACCCGATGAGATGTTCTCCTAATGACGCGCCATATGAACTCGTAACTTTCCGGCGTGATTGGCCAGTGCTTCGGGGGTTGGACCACCTTTCTTCTGATAGCCCCCAGAGCAAATACACACCAAGTATTGTTGTATTGGCAAATGTGTTTGTAATTATGACACAATTTGATTGGGAAAAGTAGTGCAAAACAGGTTACTTACACTTTAAACTCTGTCTTGAAACAACTTCAAAGTTGTTGTTTTTTTCATCCGGTGAATGACACACAGGGTACAGTGAGCTCAAAGCATGCCATTGCATTCCATCACTTTCTCAGGAGAAAACCTCCAGAGTGGAGCAGCCGTTTTCATTTTCAAATCTAATTCATCTGGTTCCTCCTTTTGGCAATTCTCACTGACAATCTGCTGCCCCCCGCAGGTGACTGGGTGATGCTGATCTACAAAAACGGTGAGAAATACCATGGACACTGCAACGCTGAGCCGAGGAAAGCCATTGTTATGATCTCTTGCGACAGGAATGCAAACCCGGTAAGACATTTGGCAGTTTGAACCCCATTAAGGTTTGTGTGCGATGAGAAAGACACATTGAGGTTCTCTCACTCTCTCTCTTTTTAAACTGTCCTCTTTAAAAGCTATGGCTGAATGTTAGTACATTTCTCCCTCGCCCATCTCTCCATACCCATCTCCATTGATGCTTTCTATTTTGTGTTTATTTGATACTCACTGGAGCCTTTTATTTTTTTACTTTTACTATGTTTATCTTGGTTTTACAAAGCACTTTGGGACCCCTTTTCTTAAAACAAAATCAAGTTTGTTATTATTTGCTCCATCTCCATTCCCCCTCTCACTACCGCTAATTTCTCGTTTTTGTACCACTGACCTCTCTTGCTACCATTCTTTTGTGTCTCTCAAACCTTTCTGTCTGTCTCTCGTTCTCTTTATTTCCGTTTCTCTCGCTCTTATCTTCCTGCCTCTCTTCTCATTCTCTCAACATCTTTCTCTCTCTCTTTCTCCAGGGACCGTTGGAGGTCGTGCTAGAGGACAGGGACAGGAAAGAGGACTGTTTCTACCTGTTTGAGTTGGACTCGAGTGCTGTGTGTCCAGCTGTGGAGTCACATATCGGCGCCGGTTCCATTCTACTCATAATGTGAGTAATGGCTCTCAGTTAAAACAATACCCAAGAGGCCCCGGCGCTACAAACACTATGTTTGAATAGACCCTCTAGGGTCCAGTGCTTGCAGAAATTGCTGCTGACTTCAAGGCACAGTGCCAAGAAAAGCAGTGTGATGGTGAACAGTTCTACTGTAGATATTGTTGTGGTCTGCACACAAAAGGTTGTTTGGAGCATGCGTGCGCACTGCGAATGCTTCATTGTGCTTGTGGATATACAGCAGTTTTAGGGATGGTGTATTGGCTGGATGGCAATGATTTAAACAGGCTGGAAACAGGCAGGCTTTACAAAGCTGATGAGTCACAACACCGGCAGTTTGACAGTGATTCAGGATTGTTCTCTGCGGAATCCCGGTGGAAATAGTTCCACCGGGATTCCGCAGAGAACAATCCTGATTCTGGGGATAACAATCTATGATACCGTGGCTTGATGGTTAGATTCCAAATATTTAAAAAAGTTCTTCAGTTGGACGGTAATGGAGATATGCTAGGGACCCACTCTGTCCACAACACTACAGAGGTCTACAGTGTACTGTACACCATCATGGCCTTCTTCCCAAACTAAACATTTTGCTCCTTGTCATGTCTTGTCTGCATTTTTCTAGAATGACCTTCGCACTTGCCATGCCATCTTGTCTGGATGGGAGTGTTGGCTAAAATGTCTAAAACATAATATGCAAATGATAACTCTGGGGAATTTGTATCTTTCAGCTTAGTCTGTGTCGTTGCTGTGTATCTCATCGGAGGATTCCTCTACCAGCGGCTGGTGGTTGGAGCCAAAGGGATGGAGCAGTTCCCAAACTACACCTTCTGGGTGGAGGTCGGCAACATGGCAGCGGTGAGGCTTTAGCCTGATTTAAATCTAAAGATAATATAGGATGAATGTATGGTAGGAAGAGATAGGAATCTTGACAAGGGACAAGGAGTGACATGCAGCAACGGTATTCGGGTTCTACAATCAAACATACAACTGGATGTCAGGCTGCTTTAGAGCCAATGGAATTTATCAATGGAGTGTAAATTTCGCCTTGGACATGGAAAACCACCAAACAACATATGGAAAACATCAACATCGAGCTAATAATTAATCATCAAAATTACATGAAATGACGACAAGCAGGTAACCTGTGATAAACTGCTAAATCTAGACTTGTATGTACAGTAGACTCCCAATTGCATGGCTCCGTTTAACATAATACTATTTTGTTATGTGTTGTAAATATGACACTTGTCATTTTTTTATACACACCCAAACCGGGAAAAGCATTTGTGTCATTTTAAGTTTTAGTGTTTTCAAAGTAGAAGGTCTACAGGCTCGTAGCGCAGTATCTGCAATTTTGGATCATCTTTGGAAACATCTTGAAAAATAATGTTTGATAATTACGGATTTAGAAGGAATTTGTAGAATACCCCAGCCAATTGGTTAATTTGCCAGCACTTCTAATAATTACTTATAGCGGTCCAGCTGGTTCACATAAAACCGGTTTAACCTCCTCGACTGTACTGGACTGGGTAAACCAGAAATCCAAAAGGCTGAGGAAAGATGACGGTTTAAAATGAGAAAAGAAAGTCAGTGGTTCATAGATGGGTGATCAAAAATCCAAGCTGTAAGATGCAGACTAGCAAAGAAAACGATTCCAAGGCACTCCGCCTGCATCTTATATCTTTTAGCAGTACAAACCTTGTTCAGACTACATGACCGATCTGCAGATGTTTTTGGAATTTGGAAAAATCTCTGAGGAATAATATAACTAGTATAGCTATAGTGATAGGTACTGAGTTTGTCTGAATGTGTTGTGTAAAATCTCTATACCAGTAGGTGGCAGCATTGTCAAACGGGCATTAACTAATTTATCATTTAAAGGCTTTAATAAAAAAATCAAGACATATAGGGCTCCAATTTCGTCTCATCTCCCTTTATACGCTATTAGAGCATCTAGCATTTGGGAAGAGGCGTTCCCACGTTAAAGTTGCTATTTTCATTACATTCCTATTTCCCTTAACCACCTCCTAGACCCGTTACATTATACATAGGTGTGGTTTGGGTGTTTTTAGCTTTCATCCAATCTGTGTTGGTCTTGCCATTGCCTTTAATTCATCCCATATCTATTCCCCTTATCCCTACTGCTATGCCTACTATGCCTGCTATGCCTAAGCCCGCAGCCTCGCTACATTTATCCCAAGTCTACAAAACGAAGAATGAAGAAATTGCAAAAAAGTCAGTGGAAACGTGAAAGCAGCAGCAATGCATCACAAGTGACCGACAGCAGGCAATCTACAGCTGTTTATAGGACTATCAATAAATAAGGAGATGAAATGAACTGACGCAGCAGCTGTTCCACGTGGACATCTCCAATGCGCACAGATGCTTGCACGTGCCAAACACGCCTATGGCCACACCTCTAGTCATAAATAACGGTGTTGGCATAAAGAATAGTGGCTAAGGGAAGAGGCGACGAAAAGAGCAATAAGGGAATTCGTTGCAGGTTGCGGGCAGCATCAGGGACAAGGCATGTTACAAAATGGAGCGCATAATATATTATCACTGTTCTTAACCACACATGGAAATGCAGAGTCCTGCAGCAAACTGAATGCATTGAAATCTGATCAACTCAAATGACCTCATCACTAGCCACTAGCCAGCCAGACCTCCCATCTACTTGACGAGATGAGGCCTGACAACGCAACATGTCAATTGAAAACTCTACTGTGCATGGCAGTATTCACTCAGAACCTATTTAGAATTAAGTGGAAGTGGGCACACGATATTCATATGTATTTTATGTTATGCATGCTGGTCTCAAAGTTTTCAGCCCTGAGGATTTCACAGAGGTCTTTTAATGAGATCTGTACAGATTTGTAAAATATCATTCTTGTTTTTTTATTATTATTTAAGCCCTGTGTATGTACACTGATAAAATACAGCAACCATTCATTCATAAAGTAACATTGTCCTCCCTGGTTATCACGCAGGATGGCTGTGACTTTGTGTGCCGGTCGCGGAGTCGAGAAGAATCACCGGCCTACAGGAGTGCACCTACAGAGCCCCTAGACGAGGGACCAGAGGAGAGGGATGACCATCTACTACCCATGTGATCTGGGAGCCCCCTCCTCCCTCCGGAAGAGGGAGAGGTAGAGAGTTTTGCACTGTGTGGCGCTGTTTTCAGCACAAGTCCCAGATTCAATGAAGTTGCCGCTAGACACCAGCCTACGGTCAGTTCTTCCCTACTGGTTTAGGTCTGGAGCTGTCGACACATGCATAGCCTAGACCGGTGCCTAAAGGCAACTTCTGTGCTGAATTGTTACTGCCCGGGACATGTTGATGAATTCTCTGAGCCCACCTACCCTCCACCCGTCCAGCACTTAAACTGTAATTCAGTGATGTGATTCCATGGCGATGGATTCATCCTAAATTACAAAGTGAAACACACGCAAGTGACTTTTCTGGCACAAAACCAGAGACGCAGCGATGGACACCCCGTCACAGTAACACCGCTACTCATGTTGAATCATATTGTGTAATACGGAGGTTGTTACAGTTTGATTCAGTGTAACAAAAGTTTGCGTTAACTAAGCAATTGCAGAGTGCAACATTCAACCTTTTCAATGGCCATATTTCAATGTATTGACCTGTGGACAAGTACTGCAAGTGAACAACAATGCTTGTAAAGTACTACGACGTCATGTTTTGCGCTGAGGTCTTCGTGCTTAAAGTTCACGATTGAATCCACTTTCAATACTTGGTTTTATGCAGGCCCACACATTGATATAAGTGATGCACATAAATTCGGCTGCAGAGAATATTTGGAAGAAAATGGCTAAAAATGCAATTTCAGCCTATTCGGTTGTGGAGAACATTTCACCAAATAGTGCATGCAGTCAATGCATTCAAAAGTGCTGAATAAATATATTATGGCCCCATAATGGTGATTGCTGTTTAAGTTACGTTTTGCCATAATCGTGTAGCTTTAAGGTGTGGCCATGATGGCAATGGTAAGAATAATCTATAATATTAATCATATTTGGCTATTCGGTATTTTTTTATTTTTTGGCTGTTTCCTATATTCGGTTTTGGCCAATATTTTCCCTTTCGGTGCATCCCTAATTGATATGAGGTCATTGAGGGCATTTTGTAAAGGTTGGACTCTTATTGTGACTGTAATTTCAGCCTTACTACTACAATAGTGGCATACCATAACACCATTGTTTTAACCATAGTTGGTTAATTTCCTTAATTACCAGAAACGTACATGTATGCATACACCAGTTTCAAGAAGGTTTGGGGACGGGTACTTCAAACATGTCCAAGAACCTAATAGGACAATGTGTCTTAAGAAGTTGAAGTAGTTGGTAGTTTTCCTTCCTTTATGTCACTTTATGTATGCTTAGTGCACAGTAACACATTCATGCATAGTTTGTGCATCGGTTCAGGTGATCTCAATGAATGCTGCGTACATATATATACTCTTATGTCCTGTATGTAGGCCTAGTTTTATTTTAGTAAACAGAATATACGAACGTTAGCAAATCACAGACATTCATAACCACTCGTGCTCCATTCCGTATAGCGTTACACTTAGATGCACGAGTGTCGTGCCACGTAAGATGGCAGATCTACAGTCTCGCAATGTGTTGCGGTGCAATGCATTGAGCTTGTACATGTGCCGTTTCTTTTTTTTCCTTTTTTTAAACAATCGGGATATTATAATAGCAAAAACATGGGTTGATATGATAACCCTGATCTGTATACCTGTCCTTAACACTGATATATTACTGACCCAGATAACGGGTGCACTGCTAGTTGTGCAGATTGCGTGTGCACATACGATCACACACCGTGCTTAGCATAGGATAGGCTAGGGTAGGATTTGGACTGAGCTCTGACCAAAAAGTAGATGACATCTTATCTGTTACTTGTTGACGATTGTAGAGAGTTGTGGGAAGTTGTTTGTTTTCCATATTCCTCTCAAATTGACCCATGCCTTGGTTGGGCTGCACGATTGGCCAGATTTTAAATAAAGGTATCTGTTTTGCCCTGAAGTCATGCTTAAAGGAAACTCCATTCTGGCTAATGTGTGAATATGGTGATCAATTCAATTAAAGGTATATTCAGTGATTTAACTTAATTCAAGTATCACTTTTTTCTTCACCGAATACTCCTTTAATGTTGAGATCCTGGTTATATTTGATCACCATACATTTTCACAAGTGGATATGAATTATTTTCAGCACAAAGGTTTTTTGTACACTCTTTGTGCATTATATAAACAGCACTGTGACGGTGAGATTGCAGTGGGTATTCTAAATGAATTGACATGTTGCTTAAATACCAAAATACGTTGAAGAAACTAAGTATTGATTGTAAAGATAAATTGTGCAGCCCTGAACCACATGGTAAGAATATGCTTTGATACTGACGTCAATGTCAATAAGTTATACGTTATTATTAATGCTGTGATTTCTTGGGAGTATGTAAGGGTACAGTAAAATCTGTAACCTTAGGCACTTGCCTCAATGTGACAGAGGATTATATTACTAAATTAATTTTTGGTTTGTTTACTGTCTCCTTATTTGCGGTATATTTTAATTGTTGGCATTTCCATGGTCAGCTCAAACAATATGACAAACTGCACTTATTACACCCAGATCTTGCTACTGTTTTTTACAATGTAAAACAAGGAACAAGGAAGCAGCTCTAAATAGGTGTGTTTGACTTGACAGCCTGCCTGTGTGAGACAGATTTCTGTTTTGTTTTTTTCTTGTTTGTTTTTGCCATTTGTTGTTGCAAGAAAAAGTCAAAGAGATTGTTTTATGGCTTTTGCATTAAAAAAAGAAATGAAATTATTGTCACTGTATTTTATTTACTGAAAAGCATGTGTAGGCGTAACATGGTGGTTACCGTTTTACATCAAATGTTTATTTTAGTTGTATAACATTCCTGGACAATACATTCAACAATTGTTTCATAAATGCTTACAGTAAAATGTGTACACTGTGGCCTTTCAGTCCATTTTATTTTTAATATATTCAGTATTGCCAATTGCCATACATTCAATATTGGTGGTTGAAATTTGTCATTTCTTAAGGAGCCATAAATAGATGCCTTCATTGTTCCTGCAGGGAAATTTTCCAGAACAATTCATTTCGAATGAGCTTTATTTTCATCAGAAAACAATGTTTACATTGCCAAAGCAAGTGTCACAAATTCAATACAATAAATACAGTTGAAAATGGGGAAAGTATATACGGTTGAGGGTGGAACAGTAAAGCAAGAAGCACAGTGCAGTGAAACCTAAGAAGTTCATACAAGGTTCAAACAACCTTTCCAGCTATATGACACCATAAACATCGATGTGACATTATACTCTACTACAAACACAAACAGTTCTGTTTTTTATGTTCTAAATAGTTTGCAACCTGAAATACTGTATGTATCTGCCTTTATTTGACTTTTTTGACATCATTGATATCAGCATTTATACAGCCGATTTGGTTACAATCACTTTCAATCTTAGGTGGGTTCTGATCAGCACATGACAGGTTGTCCTGTCTACATGTCTACAAGACATTTAACCCCAAATTGCTCCTGATATGCTGGTTTGTTGCATGGCTTTCGCTGCAACGTGTGTGTGATGGGTGAATGTCATGCAGAGCCTTGCATAAATGCACCATTTACCAATTGGCTTTTGTTTTAGTTACTGTAGTTGTTCATTTTCTTTCACCATTTCGTAAGCATACACAATGACATTATTCTCTTTTCTTTTGAAAAATAAGACTGAGGAGAGCTAGGTATCGAGCCAGCACTTCGTTCTGGCAGAGCATCCTCAACTCCTCGATGTCTTCCTGAACCGCGGCATCGATGTGGATGTAGTTCCAGTGGAAGTCCCTGGGTGGATCTCCTCCCTTGTGGTATTGTCTCACAAGCATCACTGCCTTGTCCATCTGAGGATAAACCAGATCATTTCCCTGCTTGTTGACATTGTTCACAATGTACAGGTACGCCTGCACCTGGAAAACATACTGATGATCCTGGACAATTTGAGCACGGTCACTGTTAGGGACCGTGGTAAATACCTTGCCCACCATGTCGCCTGTGGTGCCTTTGCACTCAATGACAAGTCTCTCACGCGAATGAGCATCAGTACCTTTTGTCGTCTTACTGTGGGGAGTCTTGATTTCAGCCAAAAAGTCCACATAACCACTCAGAAAGCCGTACTCCACCTTGTTCCCCCTGCTGTAGGAGACATTTCTCACTATTTCTAAATCATGGAAGAACTTGAGCATCTCTAACTCGCCCTTCTTCCAGCGGGTTTTATCCCCTGGTATTTTTGACTCATCAGTGTATTCTATAGGCCGCAATGCCCTGCTCCCTTTACTCAACGTGGGGCAATCCTTTCCCACCTTCACTGTCATCGAGCTCCTGGTCAACCTAGCAGAATATAATTCTGGTGTTGAGATGGCTATCTCATTCATGTACTTGTCTCTTAGTCTGAAACAGCGTGATTGAGCCTTGTTCTTCTCCCAATCTTTTTCTTTCGTTTCTCTTTCACCTTCTTTTTCTTTTTCAAAGAAGATTAACTCTGTGATTTTAAGGATCTGTTCTTTTCTCTTCAAACGCAGATAGCGTTTGACGTCTCCACAGGGGAGACGGGGAACAGGTTTGAAGCATAAATCAAAGCTCTCCAGCTTTTGGAGGATCTCCTTGGCATCCTGGATGCTGCTCTCCGCCGTGGCGAGCTCCACCACTGCCTGGGTAACCATGCCCTCTGGGAGTTTGATGGTCAGACACCCCAAGAGTTGGAGGTAATCAAACGGGGTCTGCAGACCATCAGTATCCTCTTTCACACCGATCTCCACTTCTTTGTGTCCACTACTATCAATATAACTTTCCTTTTCATCTTCACTTAGATTTCTTTGTTCTTTAACAGCTTTTCCACTTGTATCTCTGTGTTCAGCGTCATCTGTTTTACCTCCAGCTTTTGCTTTTCCTCTCGCCGGTTGTTTGCCATGGCCTTTCCACGCAGCAGGACGGTCTCCCTTTCTTTCATATTTGACATCTTCTTCATAATGTTGTTTTCCCACGGTTGCATATTTCTCCCACTTTCCGACTAAGTCTCTCACTCGTATCTGCTTACCTGCAATTGCTCGTGCCATCGTTCAACCACAGAGATTATTATTTAATTTGGAAAACAAAAAAAGAAAAAGAAAAAAGGTTTTAGCTAAGATTTGGAGAGTTCTCTCTCATTATTAGAACATGAAACACCAGTCTCCTGCTGGCTGTGGGCGATGTATCACCCAGTTGTGCAGCACCATGTTAGAGGACTATTTAACTGAGAATGTATTGACTTCTTTCCTCTTTGTCATCATTAAGGTGCAGATACAGAGCTGTAAGTTTTCCAAGTATGTCACTATTCATTCATGGCTCAATGATGTAATCATGGCTCAATGATAGCTGTATTCTGAGACTAATCTAATCTATTTATCTATTGTCCCCTGCAAAAGACTGGTGGGGTGGACATATAGACCAGAGGTTTTCAACCTTTTTCATACCAGGGCCCACTATTTCTTCTGCAGTTTCAGCCATGGACCACCATTTGATGCTGAGTTTAGTTTCTCTGACCCAAAACTAAGGATTTTCAAGTTTTGGTCCACAATTTAGGAGAGATAATGTTGGTCAAAATAACAATCCTTCTACATTTTCTAAATGTGTACAGGTAAAGGTATTTCAGATGTTTAAAAATAATTGACACTATTGAGAGTGTAAAATGATACCAAATGAACCCGTAAGGCTCCATTTGGTATCATTTTACACTCTCTTAGGTTACCAACTGTCCATTATTTAGCTGGTGACCACCTGGAATCCTCTCAGGGACCACTGGTTGAAAACCACTGATATAGACGAACAGTTCCACATCCTGGCGCCATCGCCAAACTCACCATTAGGATGTTGAGACCCGAAGTGGCCTGGCCCACCACTCGGTCAACTAGTGACCCTTGAAATCAGCTGTCCTATAGTGTCCTCTGAAGAGCTAGTTCAGGGAAGAGTGTCCCCCCCCCCGCCCACAGATAGACTAGCTGGCTTAGGGTTGACAGAGTACAACAACTTACAATGGGTCTAGTCCACTCCACAAGATTCGATACACATACCAAAATGCCCATGTACCTGTCCAAATACTTCCTTATGAACTCCACTCCCACAACACCTGAGGGAGTGCAACAAACCATGTGCAACCCAGATTTGGCACAAACAAGGGAATACATTTCTTTTCCTCCTATTGTATGCCACCAAAATGTGGAACACCCAACAGTGGCTGCAATTCAAAACTGGCCCCTGTAAAAATATGATTACCCCACCCGCCCCCTCTCTAGCCTGGTTCAGACCCATCGACCGGTTGTCTGATAATCAGGCTACCCCCTTCCCCCTCTTTCAATATTTTTCTTTTCCCCTTTTTCCTCCACTATGATTTGCTGCTTCTGGCTTTACAGAAGTGAATATTTTATCTATGTCTCTAAATGTCTTGATGAAATAAACAAGGTGGTTTCTATTGTAAACAAGTGTCTTCATCAAGACATTTAGAGACAAACAAATAATCACTTGACTGTGCAGTCAAAAGTAAGAGTTTGTGTAAAAGGGAAAAGAAACGGGAAAGAAAGAAGGATTTAAATAGACAAATAAATAATAATAATGTTCATATTGCATTGTTTTGTATTGTACAGAGCTCCAATGCAGGTCAGACTCAGAAGCAGACAGTGGCCGCAGTGGAGCTCTGGCCCAGAGCTAAGGCAGTGGGTGTAGAAGCAGTGTAGCAGTGGAGCTCTGGCCCAGAGCTAAGGCAGTGGGTGTAGAAACAGTGAAGCAGTGGGGCTCTGGCCCAGAGCTAAGGCAGTGGGTGTAGAAGCAGTGAAGCAGTGGGGCTCTGGCCCAGAGCTAAGGCAGTGGGTGTAGAAGCAGTGAAGCAGTGGAGCTCTGGCCCAGAGCTAAGGCAGTGGGTGTAGAAGCAGTGGAGCAGTGGGGCTCTGGCCCAGAGCTAAGGCAGTGGGTGTAGAAACAGTGGAGCAGTGGGGCTCTGGCCCAGAGCTAAGGCAGTGGGTGTAGAAGCAGTGAAGCAGTGGGGCTCTGGCCCAGAGCTAAGGCAGTGGGTGTAGAAACAGTGTAGCAGTGGGGCTCTGGCCCAGAGCTAAGGCAGTGGGTGGGTGGAGTTTATTTGGAGCCAAAGAGAGACGCTGCTCTGCTTGCTGCTGCTGCTGGACTGCTGCTGGTGGTTCCATCGTTGTTAACATTTTTTTTTGGACTGAGATTGAGAAAAAACGGCCAGTAACTTGTTGTTTACACTGAATTATTCAAAGGAGGTGAGGTAAACAAACATCCCAGCAGGATGCCAGGCGAGCAACAAACGATAACTCCTAGCCAAGGTGTTTTAACTGCAGGCAATTTGAACTAACATCAACTATAGTTGTAGACTAGAGGCTGCTGTTGTGTTTTAGTCCATTTAGCAGCTCGGCTAGCTGTTTCGTGCTAGTCAGTTAGCGAGCTGGCTAACATTAAGTTAGAACACAGCGGTTAAACGAAACGTGTGACCTATAGAATTCGGCGACTCCGGGATCACTAATGGAAAATGTCTTTTGTCTTGAATTGAGTGATGGCCACGTAACAATCATTAGATTTAGATGGAAAGTACAATGTCCAAATTGACTTGCCCTGTCCCACATATATGCATATTTTTGTCATCCGTGTGTCAGAATCAGATGTTTGTGTGAGAATTTTACTCTTCACAGTAGGTAAATACAATCTCTGGAGTCGCCATTTTCAATAGGACAACGATCTCGGTGTAACATTGCTGCTAAATGCTAGAGCATCACACTGTTGCGTTCCTGTTGTTGTCACACCATTATCTCCAACATGCATGCATGCACAATATCCCTGCTCTTCATCATTGTGTTGTGTGTGTCTGGAACATTTGTTTAGACTTAGATAACGTTAGCGTGGTTTGATTTGTTTTTTGTTAGCGTGCCTGTTAGCCATATAGCTCGAGTCATTATATCTTGTGTTTTGTCCCTCCCCCATGTTGGCCCTTTTTCCCTCACTTTCATCGATCATGTTGACACTCTGTCTGAAATTCTGCAATCCATTGATTTGCTCGCCACTATAGAGTCAAGCTTTGATTAAATGAACAAGGTGGCTGCCATTGTAAACAAGTG
Organism: Benthosema pterotum; assembly: GCA_039105355.1. Lineage (NCBI taxonomy): Eukaryota > Metazoa > Chordata > Actinopteri > Myctophiformes > Myctophidae > Benthosema > Benthosema pterotum. Next base: position 13,528,982 of record CM076967.1, on the reverse strand, counting down.
TAAGCTGTACTGGTGCTGTGTCCACTCCAGTTATTAGTCTTAAATTGAGTTGTGCTTGGAATTGTACTGTCAATCTACAAACTGTTAAAAAAATCTATGGTAATTGACAGTCAATCAAGCTGAGGCAGTGGTTGCAGATACAGAGCTGTAAGGTTTACTTTTATGCCAGTAATGGTGTCTTCAAGGTTGGTTGTAATATGAGACTATAGTCTTTCAATATTTGTGTAGTTTCTCCTGTTCGTTGTCTGGTGATGAGCACAAACTAGTCTGTGTTCCAGTTCTGTTATGCACGCCATGCAACATGCATTATAATAAAGCGCTAGAAAGGTGTGCTCCTTTGGGGACAACATTACCTGGCTGCAACAACCCACAACAATTGCCCCTCCTAACCAGGGGACCCATTGTTGTGGGTTTGCAGGCTGCTGTCAGGGTGTTGATGCAGCTCCATTTGTGACCTCAGTCCCTCTTCTACGCTCACTCTGTAGCTCTGAGATGAGCTGGAAGGGGCCGATGGGCTGCATGCGTTCATGCAAAGTTATGCATTTGTGCCGTTGGACGTGCGTGCACCCTTGAGGCCCCTCAACATGCATTTGCAAATCGGGGTTGATTGGATTGATGTTTTGACTTGATTGACATTTGGCGTTTCTTCTAGGAAATAGTCCCCCTCCCCTCCCACAAATTTCAAGCCCATTTCAGGCACGGAATGCCTATAAAACCCTGTTTGACGGAGCGCCTGCCTAGGCTGGCCTAGTGGTCCAGGCGTATGCATGCCACATATAGGCTTTGGCCTAACAGACAGTGTGTTCCATGTTCATGTCCCATACATGACGACCTTTGTTGCATGTCTCCCCTTCTCTCTCTCCCACTCTCCTGTCTGTCTTCACTGTAACTATAGCATCGTGTGTTCATGATTATTGTCTGTGGTGTCCAATATTGGCTGCAGACAGACGGACAGTCAGTCATAACACCAGGTTTTATAACACCAGTTATAACACCAGTTTAGTTATGTGAGATTGTAAAAGTAACAAAGCCAGCTTGTAATCTACAAGCTTGTGAACTTGTATGTACTCCCAAGTATGGACTTGTACATATGTTTGCATTGTTGCAAATTGAGTTCATCGCCTGATTATCCCCTTTTGGTGAGCTTTGGGAATCACTGGACTAGTCTGCAGCCATTATTATCCAGGATTTTTACATTGTTATTCAGTGGACCGCTTTTTATTATTGTATTAACAGAAAGTATGGAAGCAGGTGAAGACCAAAACACCAGCTCCACCAATGGGAACGCTCAGACGGGTGGGAACTCCCGGCCACCACAGATAGCCCACATGACTCTGTATGAGAGACAAGCGGTGCAGGTCAGTGTGTGTGTGTGTGCGTGTGCGTGTGCGTGTGCACGTGCGTGCACGCACGTGCTTGTGTCTGGTCCTTGATCCTTGACTCCTCATTTTCTTAGGTTCAGTTGTGGGTGGTCACTATTCCCCATTTGATGTGCTGTACACTATATTGGACCAGTGGTTTTCAACCTTTTTCATACCAGGTCGAATCTTCTACATAGTTGTCTAGACTTGGGCTAATTCAGATGATGAATATTTTAACTCTCGAGAGCGTAAACATAATTGCGGGTCCATTCTGTATTAGACCACAGACCCCCATATTTGAAATTATTTCTATCCCTGGGACATCATGGATACACTGACTAAACGTGATAACTCACTTTGTGCCGGTAGTAGAAATTAGGATCATTATCCAACATTAGTCTCAGTAATGTCCTTCTGAGAAGTACTCAATGTTTCATCGATGTTTGCATGCTGTTTTGTCATGTTGATTCATTGATCATGTTTTGCGGGAGGTAAAATGACGCTGTCGTTCTGTGTGTATGCTTAGGCCCTTCAGGCACTGCAGAGGCAGCCTAATGCAGCTCAATACTTCCAGCAGCTCATGCTGCAGCAGCAGATTAACAGTGCCCAGCTCCATAACCTGGCCGCTGTGCAGCAGGTAATTACACATTCTTTCTTGGTGACTGCCTGTCTTGTCTGTCTTTTAAAGGACGCAGAAGAAGACCTCACAGGTTGACACGTTGGCTTCTGTATAAATCGAGTGTAAAGCCTTATTTTTGATGTTCACAACCTTAGGCCTTTTTAACCTCCTCAGTATTGGTGTGTGCCCTTCTTCCCGTTTACCAACCAATGTTTTAAAGAACAACATGAGCATGGACAGAAAACTTGTTGGATGTTGCAGCCATTGCCTTGGTTACAACAACATTGTTGAAATTGTCTGAAGTATGCAGAGGGATTGCTCTGTAGTCTTTACAAAGTCAGCACTGAAGTCCCAAATGGCAGAGCAGAAACAATGCACAAATGGCAGCAAATATTTCAGCTTGGCTTTCAAGTGGCTATTCTACTGATACATGGGAAGAAAAGACACAGCTGAGGGATAAAGATAAATCCCAAGCACTCAACAAAATAGGAGAAATAACAAAATGTTATTTCTCGTCCTACTTACGCTTTTTTGGTCTTAATTGTCATTTTAAAACCTTCTTTCACAGGTGCGTTTAATGAAACCGTATTAAAAGCATTGCCAGGGTTGCCAGTCTTCGTTTATGAGAAATCTGTGTGTTCAGTTTGGCCCAAGTGTGGTGCTAGAGGAAAAGTCATAGTGTCTCCCAAATGCTTAGGATCTGTCTTCCTGATTGTAAAGTTGTAAATGGAATACAATTTTGACATATTTTTGTGTGCACCCAAGGGTGATGCCAAAGGAATCACCACCTGGCACCACCATGAAAGTACATTGCAAATTCCTGGGCAACCCAGCCACTAGACAAATAATGCACATTTTTAGAGCTTTGCTACCTAAGCAAAATGCATTCTTCCTAAATAAACAATCTGCAGTGGATCATTTACAAAAAAATAGAGCTCCCCACTGACTTCAGAGCACCTGTTTCCGGAAGTGAATTCCAACAAAGCCAACTCGGGTCATGACAAATCATGAATACAAACACACTATTTCGATACAACAATTATTTGATTGGCCCAAAACATTGTGTCTATCGTCATGACTTGTTTCAACCCAGTGTATTTGACTTATTTTTGAAAAGCCCTCGGAGAAATGAATAGGGAAATCAATTCTGGGAACAGTGAGGGGGCGGGGCTGCGGCGCTCTAGAATCCAGCACCAAGTCAGAAAGGTAAACCCTATTCAGTGTCCAACAATCCCATGATCCTTGTCTTCCCTCTCCCCCCCATCCAGGCCACCCTTGCTGCTAGTCGACAGTCTAACTCTCCCAGTAACAGTGTGTCCCAAGCCACCACCACGGTACAGTTTACTGCTAAACATTCTCCAAAATAGCTTTCCCCTCTGCTTCTCTCGATGTTTCTTCTCTGGAAATAACTGAATGATGGAATCCTGGAAAGTCACAGTTACTAAATCAAAGCCAGGTTATTGGATTGTTATTGTTGGTTGTTGGCCTGCGTCGATGATGTAAGTGTTTCCCTCGTCTCTCTCTCTCTCCCTCTCTCTCACTCTCTCTCTCTCTCTCCCTCTCTCTTACTCAGGTGAACCTAAGCACCACCTCTGGAGGAGGAACTATGACCAATCCCCGGCCGCTGGGCCCTGCCACTGCCACCACCACAGCTATCAACCCATCAGTGCTGCTGGGCGGGAACTCGGCAGGACAGGGGCAGATGTATCTTCGGGTGAGTTAACACTCCGTTGTGCCAGGGTGCCGCACAGCGAAAATAGCTGATGTACTGTATGAGCTTGCAGCACATGGCATCACAGCACAATGCCTCGCATTGTGAGATGGAAAACACTTAAACTAGCGTGGGTTCCATCCTGATTGCTACGTTCCGCGCATTGGAAATGTCACATCGCAAATCAGTCTGGACAGAGGCTGCTTGACTCACATTTCATAATGTCACCTGTTACATAGCCACATTGTTGCTGGTACAGTGCGTCACCAGCTAGCACCACTACCTAGCTCCGTTCAAGACTTGAGAGGAAAAATCTACTCTAAAAAGTTAACGATTCAGTAGGTCACTCTCAGATTTAGTAGTATAAGAAAAGTGATGGCTGTGAGTTTAGAAAATTAAGGGGATGTTGCAGGCACAACAACTGCAGCTACACCTTATCTTATCTTTAATCTTTTGGAAACCAGTGATGTGAATTATTGAACCATTTTGATACCCCCTCCCTCCCCACCGCCAGGTCAACCGCTCCCTCAGGGCCCCCCTCGCCTCCCAGCTCATCTTCATGCCTGGTGGTACGGCAACAGCTACTGTAACAACGGTTGCCCAGCAACAGCCCCAGCAACAACAACAACAGCAGCAGCAGCAACCTCAACAGGAAGTGCCCCCTACCTCTGCCAGTACCCTGTCAGACAATGATCAGGTTAGAAGGCCGACCATTTATAGTAGGGTTGTCCCGATCCGAGCACATGATTGGAAATTGGAGCTAATCATCATAATTTTCAAATGATTGGAATTGGTTTTGTGGGCGCAAAAAAATGTAACAAGGACATGTCTAGCATCAATATAATGTCCATATCATGATATTAGACTGGTCATTGTCTGTGATTTTGGATATTGTAATTTACTACTCTACACCGCATCTCGCTGGCAACGCTGGCTACTCTTAATTTCTCAGGTGCAGAATCTGGCGCTGCATTGTGTCTCCACTCCCAGAGCGCCGACCATCAAGTCTGAGGGTCCAGAGCGGAAAGACGTGGCCGGCTTCCCTCAACAACAACAACAGCAGCAGCAGCCGTTCCCTCAGACGGCACAGCAGCACCAAGTACAACCACAACAAATGGCCAAGCAGCTGCCCAACTACCCCTCGCAGCAGGCCGCTGCTGCCGCTCTGACCGGAAAGACTGGCAACCTGGCAGGCACTCCGGCCGCCTCCGTCGCCCCCTCCTCCGCCTCTTCCACCTCCTCCACGGCGCTCCCTCTGTCCCAGCTCCTCCTGTCTCCCTCGGGTCTCTGTCAGGCCCGGGCGGTAACCACGGTTACGCCCGCCGCCACGGTGACCCACATTCTGGTGCCTACGTCGAACGTACCTACCTCCACCCAGGGCTACCCCATCGGCTCGGTGGCCCCCAAAGCCAACGGCAACACCCAGACATTAGTGGTGCAGCCGCTGCAGCAGGTTAGCGCCGCGGCGGACAAAGGCCCCGTGCCCATCCAGCCTAAGACCGCTCAGGGACACCGCATGCCTGTCCAGCTGCCGCCTCGACACCCGCCTCCCATCCTGCCAGCCCCTCCCAGCAACAGCCAAGCGCCCCACATTCCAGTGCAGCAGGTGGGGGCCAGGCAGGGCTCGGTGGGGATCAGTCAGGCCGTGGCTCTGGCCCAGGCCCGGGTTGGCAGTGCCAACCTCGCCCAGGAGAACAACACACACACAAACCCCAACACCAGCAATATGGTAAAGGTTTAAGCACACACTGTTTTGGTTAAATCTGTTGTTTACATCTGACATTAGCCAGTATTTGTGGCGCAGGGAAATCATGTTCAATCAAGAGGGTTACAGTTCTGAAGTCAATGCATTATTAAACCTGCGATATGATATGGACAAAATCAAAACCAATATATTACGAAATTAGAAATCCTAGTCGAAATCCAGTCCCATATCCAATATTAATATATTGCCCTGTCTTAATTAAATCTATAAATCCCAAAAGGTTATTCATTATGCAATCCAGGTGACTAAACCCGAGACAAATCTCAGCAGCATTAACAACAGGAATGGAAGGTCCTCTTGTTATTTCAAGTGATGTTTTGCTTTTGGTCTTCACGTCACTAGACAAAGCCTGCGGTTGGTTCACTGAAGAGGAAGTCTGACTCGGATGCGACCAACGAGATGGTCACAGAACCCTCGGACTGTGCGCCCATGAGAGATGCCGCACCTGCCTTATCACCTGCGCCCACAAAGGACTCTGGTATGTCGCACACCGTCTCCTCTTCATCTACCGCCTACATCTTGGATTTGATTTTAGAAAATGTAGTTGAAACTTTGCGTTGTATTTCCCCTGTAGCGTCTGCTGCCTCTGCGGCCTTCACCTGTCCCCCCGCCCTGTCCTTGCCGCTTCCGCTGTCCAGAGGACCCCATGGGGATCGGGACCGCGCCCCGCTGCCCCAGGCTGTGGTCAAACCTCAGGTCCTCACCCACCTCATAGAGGGCTTCGTCATCCAGGAGGGGGCTGAGCCTTTCCCCGTACGTAGTGTACCATGCCTTTTCTTTCACTAATCGTGCGCAACCGGTCTCCCAGTTGGAAAAAAAAGTTTGTATTTGTTTTGCATTTGCAACACCTGATTCATCCGCTGCTGCGTTTGCTTTATTGTTGTTCAGTGAGCATTAACTAAATGCTTACAAGTGTATTATGACTGCCTGCAAAAATTAATCCATTAATACAGCCAGGAACTGTGATAAAAAAACGTTTCAGCCATTCTGGAAGACCCCATTTAGACACTCACCCATTTATGGATTTTATTTATAGGTGCATTTATGCCCTTGTGGTTACACCCTGATTCATTGAGTTTCTATTCTTTCTAACCATTAGGCCTGTTCTTGTTTGACAGGTTGCTGGCCTTCTAAAAGATAGGGATTTCGCAATGGCTGGTCTCAGAGACAGTGGACCTGCAAGTAAGTGTTGCTGTTTTCCTCCTATCAAAATGAGATACATAATTCAGTGAAGATGTAATCGATGCTTTTGTAAATATCATTCCGTTTAATTGGTTGAATTCCCGGTTTAGACAATATGTTGCGCTTGTCTCCTATTACTCATAACCTGGTAAATGCACAAGTGAACATTTCTTTACTTGCAGTTTTCCAAATGTGTAGCAGAAATAAGTAGTATCACAATTAATTAACAACGTAAAGAAAATGAAATATTGTGTAAAAAATAATGACATGTTGATGTGCTTGAGGGGAGCTGTGAGCATGGGCTCCTCCCTCTACATATTACATCCATATGTGTGTCTGTCCTCCACAGTGATGAAATGTGAATACTGTGAGCGCCTGGCGCCGGCCAGCCAGTTCAAAGGCTCCAGGAGGTTCTGTTCCAAGACCTGTGCCAAGAGGTCAGATCTACCGTCCTATGCGCCAGGGATGGGCCCATACTGTATTTGATAGAATTACTAGATTACTAGATTTTTTTTTCCAACTTTTCCCTGGCCTGGCTTTGTTCCTGTACACACACGCACATGTACACATCTCACTAAGTACCGACAGGGGGTGCTATTTCACCAATACAGAGTTCACACAGCAACACCATTCACACGTGATTTGTAATGTTGATAATCTTGTTAGTTTACTCAATATTACAAAATAAATATGCTCTATATTTAGATAAACTAAAAAGGACTTATATAATTTGTTATTTGTATCACTTGCCTCTTATAATACTCAATTTGGGCGGCTGTGGCGGCTGTGGCTCAGGAGGTAGAGCAGGTCATCCAATGACCCATGGGTCGGCGGTTCGAATCCCGACACCTCCTGTCTATGTGCCAAAGTGTCCTTGGGCAAGACACTGAACCCCAAATTGCCTCCAATGAGTTGGTTGGTGTGAGCTGGCCACCATTGGTGTGTGAATGTGGGAAGTGGGGGCGCTGGCGTCGACTGTTCGCCGCTCTACTTCCCAATGTATGAATGAATGGACCATTGTAAAGCGCTTTGAGCACTTGGAAAAGTGCTATAAAAATGCAATCCATTATTATTAATTTAAAATTCCATTATTGCCGCTAACCTATTATGATTTTGGGCCCAAGCTTCATGTCTGTGTGTATTTTTTTCTGTGTGTATTTTTTAACATGTTTCCTGTGATTTCCATTCAAGGGAATTTATTTCTTTGATAATGAATCATTATTACTGGTCTTGGCATCGCTTTGAAATTAGTCTCACCGAACCTGTGCCGTTAAAAGAAAACAAAACTATCTTGGAAATGTAATCTGATGGATTACAATGCAATTGTATTAACCAGCCTGCCGTTTGTTATTATGCGTCTTTGACCTCATACTGCAGGTACAACGTCAGCTGCAGTTCACACTTCAGAGAGAGCAGGGTGCGAGCCAGGACGGGGGCGGCCGCGCCTCCTCCCGCTACGCCGGGCCACGTGGCCATGAGGAGCGGCGCACCGCGCAGAAACAGCTCGGATATCGCCAAATTAGCAGGCAGACAACCTCCTGTGAAGGTGAGACCTGTTAAAGTCGAGCTGAAATTCAATCTATACTTTATCGGGTTTAGAGCATATGCATCTGTGGTCATGCCGAGGATATGGATATTAACAATATAAACAAACAAAGAAATATAAACAAAAGAAGCATTGTTTTTTACATCAGGCATACTCATAAGTCCAATTATGATGACTTCTGTAAAGTAAAACAATATGACATGTGCTTACATCAGCAATTACTATGTCTCTTACTTTGATTGTAGATTAGTGGTTAGTGCCCAACTCTGTCTGAACCTTTCGTACCGCCTTCCTATGCTGTTTCACATGGACATACATGACAACGAGGAAGTTAAACTTTAAAACATTTCAGCTCGTCTTTAAAAATGCCAGCCTCCTGATGAGAAAAATACTAGATTTTATTTGTATTATATACTATTTTTCAAAGGTACCAATGAATGCTGTCGGCTGTCAAACACTTCGTTTGTTCCAATTAAAAAAGCAGTGATATAGTTTTAGTACATATAGGCAACCAACTCTTGCAAAGACAACCCATACTGCCCAATTAGAAACACTTTATATACCTCAATAAAATGAATATGACTTGTATAAGTATTTGTCTGTGGAGTCAACATTACTCCCTGAGACCAAAAACAAAAATACACCGGGAAGACCTCCTCAAACATTTTGTGCAAGAGGTCTTCCCTGTGTATTTTTGTTTTTTAAGCACAAAGCGTTTCTGGAAATAAAGCAAAAACATAATGCTCCCCTCAATATCCTACCACAACAGCTATGGCTGGTAGCTAACATAAAAGCATGTTTAGCAAATTCGTATTTGTTCACCAAATGACGGGGATGACACTTTTATTTCTATAGATAAATAGATCCCCTTTAGAAAAATGCCAAAAGCTCTGCATATGCTGTGCATATTTTACTAATGACCGCTTCAGCAACTTAAAGCAAGGATTTGTTAAAAGAATATATACAAAAAACGAAAACAATTGAAGCCAGACGCTGCTCCGACGGTTTATCCCGGAGACACAGAAAAGCGGAACCCCAGCAGCGTTACCGCAGATGGTAAGTTAACATTTATCAATCCTTTTCCTTGTTAGTTGGCAAGTCAGGTCAGGTCACTGTCTCTGCACAGCCCAATCTCACCCCAACACGTTGAAACAGAACAAACTGACACACAGCCGTTCCTTTCATAGAGTACTAGTAGTACTAGTAAGTCTGTTCATATCATACTAAAATCCCCATCATTGAAATAAGTAACCCAAGTCCATTCATATAGTATATTACTACTGTGTGATGGAGGCGTGGCTTTCATAAATGACGCAAACCTCAAAGTAAACCTCACTGTGGCTGTTTCGGGCTGGATGAGTTCAGGTTTCTTTTTTTTTTACTATTCTTTGGTGCATCATAACTCGGATGGCTCAACTGAATTTCACAACGCTCGGCACAGCAACTCGGTCAGCTAGCGCCTACCTCGGTGGTGCTTTGCGCGGATCAAGTTCGATAGAGATGGTGCAGGTCTGCCTATTGGCAATGGGGAGGTATTTCAGTTTAATATGAACAGACATTTGGTTCTATTAGTGTTAAATTATCTATGGAATGTCGATTCTGCGCCATTTCAGCGAGTTGAGGTGAGCTCGGGTTGGTCTGCAAGTCTGTGTGATTCCATTTCTAACACCGTTTTGGTCGCTAGGTTTAGTTGGAGGCATAATGTGTATTTTTAATGACAAATTAGCTACGGGCACGGACAAAGTATATGTATGTCTCATATGCAAGCTAGGGTCCTGTGCGGAACTCCTGGAGTTGTATCATGCCATGTGAAACAGCATTAATAATATCTTTATTAGGCCACTTTAGATTGGTCAACCTATTCTAGCTATGGTCAGTCAGTACATTTTTCTACCTTACACTTAATGCGTTTGTAATAATATGAATGAATACACATTATACATATTGTATTGTGTAGTAATTGAAGGCTGTTGATGCATACTATTTTTATCTGTTTCTACAGACTGTTGCGACCGCGCAGAGAAAATCCTTAAGAAGACGTCGGGGTATGTAGCCACCTCTGCAATAACTGTGTGCACATCTTTCTTTCTACTCCTGTCAAAGTGTTGACAAGTGATTGTCATGTCCAACGTAGGTGTCCAGGTGAAATTTGAGCCTGTGGACTCACCAGTGAAGAAAAGAAAAGAGCATCCACAAATCACTATAGACTCGTCTGACAGGTCGAGTGGTTCCTTGGTGTGCGACTCATCCTTTACGAGCGGCTCGTCCTTTAAGAGTGACTCCTCCATTAAGAGCGACTCATCCTATACGAGCGACTTTATGAAGTAGGTCTTATTAAACCCCTAAAATGTACCAAAATCCTACTCTCCCGTCCTGCCTGTTTGTGTGTGTGTGTGTGTCGCTGTGCCTCAACCACCCCATGCCTGCATCGTTTTGTCCATCTCCTGCTCCTCTAATACCTTCCACTCGCTTACACACTCATTTATTCAACTGTGAAGTATAAAACACATATGCAAAATATAACTGAACATAATTTGTCCTGTCCTGATGCATATTTCCTGCTTCTCCCTACACAGTACAGAACCTGGGAGCAACCACAGGGACGTCAACAAGTATCTTGTGTACGAGGATTGTCTGCTAAGCCTTTTTCAAAACTGTCCTCTTTGTACTTGCGCCTGTGTGGTGAAGAAAGTGGTGCGTGGAACCTACCTGTCCGTGCATCAGAACTGCCCCAACTGTGGATACAGTCATCAGTGGAACAGCCAACCGCTTGTCGGGAATATCCCAGCTGGTGATCTCCAGTTGTCGGCTGCAATTTCATTCACAGGCTCGTCCTTTGCGCAGGTGGACAAGGTAGATCGGGAAATATAGATGTGTGTGAAAATAAATCTATTTTATATATAGTATGCAATCTAGAAAGGGGCAATGAAGTAATTTCAATATCCATGCATCCATGCAGGTCCTGACTGCTCTCAAGGTGAAGAGCATTGATAAAGCTACACACCAAAGTCATGTACGGAACTACCTGGATCCGTGCATACATTCCACATGGCAGAGCATCCAGTCCGACCTTCTCCAAACGATGACCTCAAAGGATGTTGTCAACCTGAGAGGCGACTTGAAGGACAACGTCGTTGCCAATTATAACTCCTACACGGTCCGAGACACAGAAACTGACAATATCATCGACATTCAGCTTGTACAAGTGAGATTTAATTTAGTTGGTGAAGATTATTTCATGTTTTGTGAGCACTTAAGCCGTGTATACAGTATACTTCATGTGGCACACATGTTTATCTCACAAATGACACCTGTTTTCAAAATTATTAAACATTTTCTTCCCAGAGTGAAGATGGTGAAGTTGGTCACTCAAACAGAGTGGAGATGGAGGGCCTGGTCCGCAGTCTGGACTTTCTCGAGAGCTCTGGTGTGAAGATCGACACATTAACCACCAACAGAAACCAACAAATAAATAAATACCTCAAAGAGAATAAGCCAGAGGTGACACACTGTTATGACGTGCGGCATATCGCAAAAGGTATGTCAGTATGGTGATGTTCAAGTTGCATCACAAGCTTTCTCTTCTATACACACACTGCGTACAGTATGTTGTTCTATTATTTAATTAATCTGCTTGCTTCTGCCCTATAATTTACCTACTACCCAGATGTCTCCCAGGAGTTGGTAGAACTCGGGAAGAAAGAAGGTTGTGAAATGATCCAGAAATGGCAACAGAGTATTATCAGTCATCTGTATTGGTCGCGACACCTGTCTCCCTCGGGTGATTTCACTGTGGCAAAGTGGTCGTCACTACTGAATCACATGCACAACGTGCACGACCACCCCAACAGCCTCTTCCCCAAATGTCTGCATCCTCCAGTAATGGGACACTCAAAAAAGTGGTTGAAATCTGGTAAGTTTACATATTCATTCCTTGTGTAGAGTTTCACTGCTAATCTTATGCAGTATGCTGTGAAATATGGCAGGGCATATTTACACTGAACTAAACGATGTACTTCAAGTGAAGGATCGAAAGCTAGCACTTGTTTTTATTCATTGTTTTCAAGGAACAAAACCATCGATAAAACTGCAGCAGATACTCCAAAACAAGCGTCTCCTGGAGGATTTGGCCAATCTGAGTCCTCTTCGCCAGACTTCTGACACTGAAGGATTTAATTCCCTTATTCAGCTATTTGCACCCCAAAAGGAGACGTTTAACTTCAGGGGGCTGCAGTGCAGGTAATCCTATCACCTGTAGAACAACAACTGTAGAACAAGATTATTAAATGTTTGAACCTCTAATGTTTTGTCTTTTCTCTACGCCCTCCAGGCTGTACCTCGCAGCCATGCACCACAATGAGAACAACAGACAGCAGCGAGTCCAAAATGAAGGCGAGCATCTCTGCCAGATCTGGCCCCCAAAATATAAAAAGAGAAAACGCACACAAGCAAAGAAGCAGCAAACTCTGAGTAAGTCTTTAACGTGTGTTTACTGTACAAGAATGGTAAAACAAATTATATGCTCAGAGCTCCAGCAGTGGAGGGATGCTCAAAATTAATTTATTTACTATACAGAAAAAATATACAGGCTATGTAAATAACTATATGTAAAAAGTATTTATATATATTTCTTTCAGACTATGTCCAGAATCTTATGGATGTTCTTTTTGAAGATGTTCTGGCTGACCCAGGACGATATACTGCCAACCTGCATGCGCTTCCCATCCCACAAGCAGTGAACGTTGATGAAAAACACATGCATCCAACAGCACTGGACACCAAACCATGTGAACCCCGAGACATCGTTGTGTCAGCAAGCGTTGCACAGCTGTTAGGACGCAGATTTCCTGTGGTACATCTGATGAAACTCGAAGAAAACAATTACCTGGAGTGCCTGCTGTAACCTGTGATGTTGATTCTATGTAAATGTGTTGTCATAAGATGCAGCAGATCTCCAACTAGGTTTCTCGGGATTATCAAGTGCTTTTATTAAATTACACCCCAGTTTTTTTTTCCTCTTTCTTTTTTATCGTTTAGAAAGTATTGGTTGTAACTGCACAGTTCTTTGTTGAGATTGTATTGACAGAGTGGACTGACAAGAAATGGAGAAAGAGAGATGGGGATTGAGACGCAGAGAGTTGGATAGAGACGTATTCTGATTTTCCCTTCCACCCACTTGCATTAACTTGCTCACCCAGCGCATGAAGCAAACTTCCGGGTTGGAGCAGCAGCGTTGATGCATTGCGGTGGGCCGCTAGAACGCGCAGCACATGAACGCGACCGTGCGTGTGGGCCATTGAGTTATGGGAAAGCTCCCTGGAGGGGGCGGAGCCTAATGCGCGTTCTCGCGGCCCATAGTTTGCTCTAAACTGCATTCTCAACTTTGGCCACTATGTCTTTTTTGCTTCACTGTTTCCTCCAGATGTGGTCTCTGTATTTTATAACTCTATGATTGAGACGCAGAAAAGGTGGTCTGAATCGGAATTCGAACTCACAACCCGGATCTGCGTAGTTCTGAAAGTCTGAAATGTCAAAATGCCAGATCAGGACACAGATGTGGATCCATCTGGTGAAAGGGAAGCAGGTCAAATACCTGAGAGCCTGCCTGGGGAAACCTGTTATGTGAATGTTATGTAAATATTTTTTTTCATGAGATGCTGCTGATTGATATCCACTTATCATGTTTGTTCTTTGAGTTTTTTTCCCAAGTGCTTTTATTACATTAATTACAACAGTGTTCGTCAGCTAGAAGGTAGGTTACCTTTTTAGCCGGCAAACACTGATTTATAACCGGTACAGGTCTTTCATTTGATTTTAAACTACCTCGTCTTTGTACCAGAGCTGACAAATGGCGTAAGGAGCACTGTTATTGGAAGTTTATTTACTATCAAGGCTGAGCATTTTAGGGGAACTTTGCCAGTATTTCAGAGCGAAAGCTCTGCCCTGTAAGCTGCTGCCCTTTGGTGTGCTTAAAGAACAAAAGTAAATGTTTGTGAACTGAATACAGTACACATCCACAAGACTGCTTCATACTGTATTAACTACCACCTAAAATGAGGAATGGGGGTATCATGAATGAACATTTGTTTGAATTCTGTATTGGCAAATAAACGGTTGAAACACAAGTCACATTTTATACAAAAATACCTGTGCATGCTTGATCATTTTGTGTGTGTGCGTCCAAGCGAGCGAGGATGATTGCAATAAACTCCCAAGGTAGTTGAACATTCCTTGGCACACCGTTTTGGATCCAGTGATCTATAATGTATTAGAGGTGCAAAGATTAATCAAACTAACAAGTATAGCCAATTATTAAAAGATAATGGGTAATGGTACTTATTTTGTACTTAATTCTTATTTTTGACTACAATAATTACTAAGAAAAGAAGCCATGGTTGCAGCCCTATTACATGCAGAAATATCATCTTTTGAATATATAATCTATACTGTATGTTAGTGGCGGGGCTTGTTTCATTTCTTCTCAGTATATCAGTAACTTTCTTTAGTTGTTATGGATTTTTTTGATGGTATCAAAATTGGATTTATGTATTTTAAAATGTATATACCGGTACTAGTGAATAAGAAATACAAGCTGCTTCTACTTTCTGCTACACAAAATGCAATGTTCTATTTCAGTGTGCTGCATTTATTTTATCCTATCACTACTGCTGTCTTGGGGAACGAGAAAGATTGTAAGGTGATCATTATATGTATTGGTTCTCCTGACTGGCACTGCCTTATTAAGTTAACCTGGATGTACCGTGGCAAAAGAAAGAACCTTTTACTTAGGGGATTACAACAAAAGTTCAAGGGATGTCATTGTGAAAACCCGAAGGGATTTGCCTTGCTTAAAACCCTGTCTCTCTCTCTCTCTCTCTGTAGTGTCGCTCTGAGTCGAGTCGCTCTGAGGACGCGTCTAGTGATGCAGAGGACGATGAGGACGACGACGACGACTCCCCTTCGCTCTCCCCAAGTTCCTCGCTCTCCGGTTCGAGACCCGCCCACAACGGTCCGCAGTCCGACAGTCCCGCTCCCACCGGCCTGCCGGTGGACGGGGCCGGCTTTCTACCCGGCAGCCCTGCTCAGTGGAACGTGGAGGAAGTGTTCAGGTTCATCTCTTCACTTCAAGGTCAGTTTCAGTGCCGTTAGTTTTGTTCCCCAGACTAACATGTGTGTTGTTGTAGCCAAAAAAAAATCTTGGCTTTCACTGCATTGCATGATCATAGGAAACCGTAATGATTGTCGTCATCGCTGTTAATGCTGTATTTTATTGTGAGAAGATACATGAGGGAATGCTTTGAACTTCATAAGATGGTGTCGTGAATTATTGAATGAATTGTGGTCTCCAAAGTTGTGATTCTTCTCTTCATTTTCCAAGTGTAAATTCGGCCATTATGCCTCCTGATTAAAAAGCTTATATTTTTTACTAGATTTATATTTACAACAATATGACTAACTAAATTAAATAGCATTATAATCATGTGACTGAAACTTCATAAGAGTGTGCTGTCAAAATGACTTTCCATGACTTTTCAGTCTTTTTCACAAATTGAAACCCTGTCAGTCCCACATTGTGACTCACAGGCTTCAGTGTTCAAATGTCCTAATAGTTGGCCTTCTGTTGTCTTGTCACACCCACTCCAAAGGGCCCACATTGCATCTACTGTCGTACCAAAAGCTTGTAGATCTGCTATTTCTGAATTGAAATCCCAAATTGTATTTTGAATATAAGATCAAGATCTTAATTTTCTAACCGTGTTGGCAACGGGTTTTCCCACTTGGCCTACACTTGCAATACTTCTGTCCCTCAAATGAACAGTTTGGATCTGGTCACCCTATTTATCTGCTCGAGTGGGTTAAGTGATCGGTGCATTGGTTGGTTTCTGTGTTTGGCAGTCCTTCGGGATACTCCGATTGACCGGTATAGGTGATAGATAGCGTAATGGTGACGCAAGTAAAAGACGTTTATAACTAATGACATACGTATTACCTTGCTCCGCTTACACACGAGTAGGCGATGGCCTACTTGTGAGCAACGCGCAAGTTTGCTGAGCACTGATCTAGTTCCCGCTTGTCTCCCAGGCTGCGAGGAGCTGGCTGCCCAGTTCCTGTCCCAGGAGATCGACGGTCAGGCCTTGATGCTGCTCAGAGAGGACCACCTCATCTCCACCATGAACATCAAGCTGGGCCCCGCGCTCAAGATCTGTGCCTCCATCAACAGCCTGCGAGAGTGAGGAGGAGGAGGAGGAGGCGGAGGAGAGGAAGGCTCTTTCTTCGTCTTTGTGTGACCTCAAAACTGGAACTTTGTGAAATCAAGTACTCGCGGGACCCGCGCCCCTCCTCCTCTCCGTACAAAACCACCGGAGGTTTGAGGACCATTGGAGGAGGGTGGAGGTCGTGTGACACACATGCACCATCAATCATCCGCAATACAGGAGAATATAAAGATGAATGTATGTCCAGGAGGAGGAGGAAGAGGAGGAGAAATGGTGCACAGGTTGGTGTTTTTGTCTCTTCTTTCTGGATGTTGAATGTGCAACAAAGAAAAGTGGACTGTTGGTTAAAAAAAAGTGTGAGTGGTGCGGTCTAATAGTCTGTCTTATGAAGTATCCATGTCTGTAGAGGGAAATAGTGAATGGTTTGTCTTGTCTGTCCTTGTCAGTAGACTCATTATCTATGTATACACTCGCTCTCTCTACTTAGTCATCCACGAAAACAGGGACCGGAGGGGAGGGAGCTCTTCCTAACCTTAAACTGTTGTCCAAGAGCTTCTCGCTTTGAGGCCGAAGTGCAGAATTTGAATTCTTGGTACCGATTTAATAACCGATCATCCGTGAAGCGGTAGGGAGTTAAAATATGGTTTAAAAAGGATTTGTCGCCTCAATGCACTCCGACTCCATCACCAGCTCAGCGAGTCACATTTGCTCCTCAGTGAACAGAAGAGTCATTTTTAAAGATCAAAACATGTAAAGAAAAAAGGTTTTCTGTAAAAAAAAAAGTTTTTGAAATGTTCTACATTTGGTAAATAGAAGCGTGAATGTACTGTTGGTGCAACTGTGCAAATCTGAAGACCTGGGCTGATGAGCGTTAGTTCTGCTAGCTATAGGACTGTTCTTATATAGGGTTTTAAAAAACAAAAACTGAAAGAAATGTTGCCTTTTTACTGTTTCGCAAAAACGGTGCTTTAACTCTAGTGTTATTATTTGGAT
Organism: Benthosema pterotum; assembly: GCA_039105355.1. NCBI lineage: Eukaryota > Metazoa > Chordata > Actinopteri > Myctophiformes > Myctophidae > Benthosema > Benthosema pterotum. The sequence goes on along the minus strand of CM076967.1, from coordinate 13,511,589 downwards.
TCCGTTTCAGTTTCGTACTTACGTAACATTTTAGCTTTTTAGGAGACGTTCAAACCTAGGCTCCAATCATATGTAGATGAAAGGACACTCAAAAAGCCTGGTTTTCTCTCTATTCTTGTATTTCAACGGTTATATATTTACTTTTATATCGTTCTTTTCCTGGTGTACTACTATTAAAGTTATTTTTCCCTCGAGGGCAGTTTTTTTCCACGGTTACGACAATGTAGTGTTTGAGTAGCTTTATTCGACTTATCTACCTGAGGATAGGTATTCCTGGGTCTCCTCCCTGATGAGGGATCAATGGGAAATGCTCTGTCTACCTGTATGCAGTATCAATAAACCATACCTATTACTGCCCCACTGCTTCTATGGCTTCATTTACTTGCGCATAAAATCAGTAGCCTGGGACCAGCCTCATTTGCCATTACAACATTCAACTTATGAATGTTACCGGCAAATGAGTCTGGCGAGTAGCTGCTTGACTGAAATTTCATAAGCCATGCCCACTCACGGAGAGAGGCTCCTTGCCAAATGTTGTGAAGTTGAACTGGCCCCAGGCTATAAAGTCAGTGATTCACGACTCTTTTAACTTCAATGACCCCCAATTTATTACATCACTGACACTCATTGGTATATTTTTCTCCACAAATACCTGGGAAACCAATCTACACAGTGAACTCTAAAAGGGGAATTCTACCTATTTTCAACATTTTACTATGTCATTAATACACCCGTTGTGTGGACATAGAAAATGGAAAAAATTAACATGGTGAAACAACTTGATGACTTAAAGTTGCGTCTCACCATCTTTTCTTTTTTCTTTCTATTTTTTCTTTTAGAACCTATTTTTCTGAGAGTGTACAAATGGACCCATTATGGTTCATTTGGTAGAGAGTAGAGAGTTCTTCATGGGTGTTTCATAACTTAGGGCAAAATCATAACAGTAGAATCAGTGACATGTATAATTTATTCACATTTGAGTTGGCACAATGGCACAATCACATATATTAAATTAGTCAAAACTGACATGTCACAGTTAAAACTAAAAGATAACCAACCCAAATATGTGCTCTTTCATCCCAACCGAAGAATCATAAAAGCTTGATTCTGCAGTTATATACAGTATATATTTAATATATTACATCTCTTATTATACACTGGATACAGGTTGTAAACCAGATTGAGTGGTAAACCTTCATATCTATATATACACAGTATGATAAACAACTACAAGGTGAAGAGAACCCTGTTGCATGCTGTGTTGATCAAGTTTACTTCTCTAATCCAACACTATGGCTTTGACTGTATGAAAATAATCCATGTTCCTCAGCTCACCATCACAGAGAGAAGTATTAATGACAGAATGCGGTGTGGCTTCCAACCTCCATGACTGTAAACTCAAGAACATTACCGTAATTTCCGGACTACAAGCCGCTACTTTTTTCACATGTTTTTGACCCTGTGGCTTATACAACGGTGCGGCCAATCTATGGATTTTCCAGATTCCAGGTGGGCTCCGCAGACTAAATAATAGAAAGTTGGTTAACCAGATGTAACTCTTTGAGACCGTAAAAATGAAACCAAATGGACCCTAGCGGGTCCATTTGGTTTCATGTTTACACTCTCAAGAGTTATGATATTCACCATCTATTAGCACCACTTAATTAGTAAGTCATGTTCATTTTGGTCTGGTTCATTTTGATGTTTTGCCTCTTTTGTTTGTGAAAATCCATCCTGGAATTGTGAACAAAACCAGAAGAAATCTCTGGCTCAAATGCTGAATAAATAGTGGGCCCTGGGATCAAAAAAGTTGAAAACCACTGCTCTAACAAGTTATTGCCTGGTACGGCTTATAGTCAGGTGCGGCTCATACAAGGAAAAATCAGTATTTTGCCCCAAATTTAGCTGGTGCGGCTTATATTCAGGTGCGGCTTATAATCCGGAAATTACGGTACTGCTTTTCATTCTTGCCATGCAATTGAGGAATCATTCAAATTCAGGGCACCATGTATGTACAGTAAACACCTGGTAGTAACCGAAAACATTACAAAATTATGTCTTCACAGTTTTTAAAAGTAAACATTTCCATGAAGTACATTTAGACCTGGGGTAACTTGGGATACACCCTCTGTGTCACAGCACCTACAGTATGTGTCTCATATAGCAAACATTTTTAGAGAACCTTAAGTTAGGTTTCAGGAAGTGTTTTTAGAATTTGCCTCAGGTCTAAATGGGTAAAATGGACGAACAAAGAGAGAAGACAATTTCAAGGACCAAAACGCCCTAAGTGTTCATAAAACACAATTGAGTGTTTTTCAAGGTGCTACTTGGGAGCATTTGTCCCATAGTGCATGTTTGTTGCAGTAATGTAGTTTTTTGTTGTTGTTTTGCCTCAGAAGACGGTGTAACTGTTCGCTTCCCCATAACCGGCCTCCTTTAGGTAGCGCTCGATGTTGATTGACTCTGGCACCCGGATGACTTTGTCGTTGGCACTTTTCTCTCCCGACTGAAGCTTGCGGCTCAGCTCCGCTAGCGAGGGTCGATCCTGCTCCTTCCAGTGGCAGCAGGACTTGATGATGGAGTAGCTAGGAGAGAAGATCATGTGGATGAATGCAAATACGACACGAATATCCAGGTTACATCGGGTTTTACTGTATTATGTGGTAATTCACTCAACTCGTGGCAGATACTTACAGGGTGTTGGAGGAGTGGGGAGGCCTTTTCAATGTTTTTCCCCTTTGGTGGAACTGTAGGAGTTCCTTCACTGGAACTTCAGCGAATGGAGCTTCCCCTGGTAAGGACAGGGTGGTAGACAGGTGAGTGATTTCACATGAATCATACATGTCAATGTCTAGTGTATGGATGGAATGTTCAATTGCGAATTTATAATACAGGGAAACCTGTGTAATAAATGTATACAATACACTCACACCAGAAATGTTAGAATAAATGATGTACAGCCGTAATAATTTTATCATACACATGCACCAGCAAGGATGGTGTACATCTACAGTGTTGATTGTCTGGGTCCTTTTCATACATTCAGAGGCATTTAAATTCTATATTGCTAACTATGCAATCTCTTTATTTTCAGCACACATGTACACATCATTGCCATCACTTTTTAATGGTCCCTTTAGGAAAAAAGCAGAATCAACTTACCAAGGGTTGCCATTTCATACAGCAAGATTCCAAAGGACCATCTACAAAGAGACAAATAGAGATTATTATTGAATGAAGAAGAAAGCATGCTGTCCATACAGCAAATGGTCTTTATATAATACACAATATTTTAACTGCAAGAACTTCTCTACAGGCAGTTGTGTGATATAGTATTGGAATGAGGAGAGTCTTACTTCTCTCTCACTAGCCCCCATGATTTATTCCTTACATGAAATCTCTGCAGCATAAATAGCCTATACTGCATCACAGTGAGCTTGTAGATCTGCCGAATGTTTCATCTATTCTAATAACAACGACACATCGGTCATACTTACATGTCACTGCTCTGACTGGCAGGTCTCTTCACCAGTATCTCGGGGGCTTGCCATTTCTTCACACGGTCTTCTTCGCTCTTAGTGCCTCCCTGGTTCTTCCTGGCGTAAACTGCCTCCAGGCCCCACAGCTTGGCTGTGCACTGCTTACTGACCAATACGCTGTGAGCACAGATGTTTCCATGGAGAAGGTCCTTGTTGTGGAGGAACTCCTGATTTGGCGACAAGAAGGCAGCACATTCAGACTCATCCTCAATGCATGCAGTTCTTAGGAGAAATGGTGAGTCAGTTTATGTTTTAGACATTGACTAATGGTCAATGTTTGTTGTCTTTCCTGATAAATAAAATAAATGGCCATGTAGAGCTGCTTACATTTTGAAATGTTCATTCACATGATCCGATTTAACTACCAAAATCAAGTTTGTGGGGGCAGCGCATGCGGGTCCTGACCCACAGCCTGAGAACCACTGATCTACAAGATTGACCTGCCACAATAGACCTTTCGGTAAGCCCCTCCCCAAACTGCTATGGTCCAATCACAGCTAAGCATAACATGTCATAGACAAACCTCTCCACCAATAGCTTTCCTATATGATAAAACATTGTTTTAAAAAATAAATGTCTCACACACATTTCTCCACTGCATAGGACATGCCTTGTTGATGTATTTGGAAGAGATTTTGAAGGTCTGGTTCCAAAAATGAACCAGCATTTATTGTGTAAAGTCCATGATATCTACATTGGAATGAATGAGCCCGGCTGAAAAGTGTCCCAGGGTGGAAAGGAGGGCAGGGCTTAAAGGTCTATTGTTGTGATATGAAAATCTTGTAGAACTACAAGTTGTGAGTATTCACACCAGAATAGGAACGCTACTGATTCAAATACAGTGGTGACTGTGCACATGTTCAAAAAACACAGACACAAGAACAATATCAGCCAAGCAAAAAAGAAAAAGGGTTTCTGTGGTTCACAACGTGATTTATGTGAGCTTGTAGTGATTTGAAAGTCAAACGTTTGGCCTGACCAGGCATAGAGACATTCCACCAGACATTAGCATACTGACCAGCGCTGAAGCCACCTGCTTGGCCATGGTGAATAGGAGTCTCTCTGTCATCTCACATGCAGGCTCCACATTGTCCTGAAAAACAAAGAAAGAAAACCGTCAAGTACTTATAACTTAATCTTCACCTGCTACACAATAAGGATACTAACATGTTATTCACTGTCATTCAATTACATTATTCTTAGTTTGTTTCTTGTTTTAACACATGTTGTACATTAGAATGCAATGCAACACACTTGCTGAAGATTAGAGTGGTAAAATAATAAAACAGAAACCATAACCTTAAAGCATATACTGTACTCAAGAAAACCCAGAAAGTGTTCTAGATTGATAATGTTAGTGGTCTTACTAGATTAAACCAAGTGTTGCGCTATGAGCTTGTAGGACTCATTCTAAGTCTGCTATTTTTTACACAAGGTCTAACTGGGTTAAGGAGTGGGCAGCTGGGCAGTGAACTACAGTTTGTGTTTCCTATAGTGTACCTGTCGACATCTCCACAGAAAGCTGAGCAGGTCTCTGTTCTCCAGCTCCTCTACCACAGTAACCAGAGGGGCTCTCAGAGAGACCACCCCCAGCAGCTCTGGTAGGAAGGGATGAGGGCCAAGCTGGGCCAGGAAGGACGCCAGACCCAGGAAGTTGTGTCTTTCTGTTGCGTCCGCATTGTCTGAGGAAGGATGGGGGAAAAGACAATTAGTTAATGTAAATAATATCAAACAATCAATGAAACAATCAACTTTATTGTCACAACACCTCAGGTAACAGCGAGATGAAACCCTAATACAAATCAATAATCAAGGAGGTTTCTGTCACAATTTATGGCACCTGAATTATATAAGATTTTAAAACCAGTTGTTGCTGTACTGTAACTCAAGGCAACTTGAGTTCTGTACTGTAACTCACGGTAATAAGGAACAACTAACTTTTTTTTTTTTTTTTTCATGCATAAGGCCATCACAGGTCATAATTTCATACTCAATTAGGTTACTTTTTAGGATGCGTTTCTTTAGAATTAGCCTTAGGTCTCAATGGGTCAAATGGAAGAACAAAAAGAAAGGACAATTCCTATGACCTTTACATAACACAAAATATTAAAAAGTTAAAAATAAATCGAACCAGGGGGCTAGGGACCAGTACTATACACAATATATATAATATGAATATCAGCTGTTTTTGGCGGTGAAAACTTTTCCTGATTCTCCTCACCGTTGAGCACACGGAGCACCACGTTCCTGTTGTCCATTCTGGCCCTGTAGAGGGAGACCACCGAGTCGTTGCGCAGGGAGAAGGCGCGGGGCATCGGGGTGACCAGATTGAACGACTCGGGCAGCCTCTGGCGCGGCAGCTCCCTGGGCTGGACCACCGGATCGTAGATGGTTTTGACGGGTACGTGAGGCGGCGGGCCGCTGTGCAGCAGCGGAGGGGTCGCCCCCACGGGGTAAGAGAGGCTCTTGGACGAGTAGGAGAACTGGGGCGGGGTGAAAGTGGAGTAGGTGGGCATGTCCAGGGCTATGCTCTCACCCTCCATTACATTGAGACCGGCTGGGGCTGAGGAGAGAGTGAAAGAAGGGAGGAGCGGGGATTATTATAGGATCAGTGCCAGTATTATCATCACAACAGACCAGGACATTACCAGGATATTAGTGCAAAGACGGGCTGACGAATGCCAAACATCTCCACCCACACCTCATGCAAACCCCTGAGTGTGTAGTTCACTGCACACTATTACTGTATATGGCCTAGATTTTCACCGCCGCTAAACCCCTTATCCCTTAACCTCTTTGCATTCTTAAACTATAAAAAGAAACATTTTTCAATAGTTAAAATGGCCAGTCTACAAGCTCACAACATGTCAATAGATTGGCACATTGAACTATTCCAAAAGGTTTTTTCAAAATATTAAAAAAGGTCCAAGAAGTTAGGGATAAGGGGTTTAGCACTTGAAGCCCTATGTATTATGTATCTCACAGAACGGTTGATATTATTGATATTTTACACTACAGTCATCTGAAAAGCAGGGATGTATTCATGAGAAAATGTAAAAAGGTGATCGGAATTGGTCTGCATTTGCATGCGCCTTTTCCCAATGTGCTTTACAATGTGTGTAAGGCGCGTGTAAAGCTCACATTCACACCATCTTTAGATAGCAGAGGCAGTCAACCATGCAAGGTACCAGTCCGTCATTGGGAGCAGTTTGGTGCCTTGCTCATGAACCATTTTTAATATGCAGCCACATTTGTCGTTTTCTCTCAGTCCTTTCTGCACGTTATAAAATCACATTTTGTCTTACCATCAATGCCTTGCAGCACCCGAGTCCTGACATGCTTGGGTCTATAGGGAGAAGAGTTCTGCGGTCGGATGCGGTCCACCTTCTCTGGACAGAAGCGCAGCAGAAGGATGAAGACCAGGGTGACCAGGAAAGAGGCCAGTAGAAACACTGGCACTACGATCACCTCCTGCTCATACAAGCGGATTTCTGTGAAGACACAGCAGAGAGAGAGATATGAGGAAGTGGCCTGTTGTGTTTCTGACTTACGGTATCCTTGAAGGGGCTTGCCACTGTCTGTCCTGTTTATCCAGAATGACTTGCAATGTGTGATTCAAGAATTAAGGGGTTTTCATACAGGAGCAAGACACAAAATATGGGTGCTCAGGACTGTGCCAACGACAGTAACAGAAAAGATAATAATAGAGAAAAAATATTTAAAATGTTAAATGGTACAGATCATACATTGAATGTTCAGAATGGGGGAGAGGTATGGGGGGGGGCATATACGTTATTATATACACCTTGCATAACAGACAGAACACCTATTTTAAGAACACTTTGTTTTTGTCATTTTCCTCTTTGACAGCCACAATGAGAAACCTCAGACACTTGCCTGTACACATTGTAACAAAAAAGTTTGCTACTGGGGTGGTGTCTGTCTTTCAGACAGTGTTAAGGCTCAGGTTTAGAATTAAAAGTATGTTGTGGTTTGGGTTAGGTATGGAATATGGGTCAGTGTGCAAGTCATTGTTTGTCACGTAATAATGCAAAACAGCCTACACCAGGCAGCTAGACTAAAAACTAGTTTTCCTCTTCCTTCCTTTTCCACTCTACATTTCTCAAAGGAAACAGGTTTGTGTATCTACCATGTCTGTGAACCTTGAAAACTCCACAGGTATAATAATAATGAAAATACTTTATCTTTTAAATATGTATTACTCCATACTTAAAGCCTAATTCAGTAAAGTAATCCTGGTTGTCATGGTGAATCCTTTCACTGCATATTGCTATGGGCAAAGGGTAAAGTTTCTGAGAAATTGACTCCACATGATTGCACCATGCTGGAAAAAAAAAACAAAGAAAAAAAACAGCCTGACTAATCAAGATCTAGATTTTCAATGTCTAATCTAAAGCTAGAGCGCTACATTTTTTTCTCACATTTGTAGACGTCTAATGAGCCTGCAAAAATGCTCAGTAGGATGACACCACAGAGCCAAGCTCAGATTTTCAGGAAGTACAGAGAAACTCCCCAATTCCAGTAAAATAATGTGAAAAGGACACTCTGGTGTCAACTTCTGCAACAGTCTCTCTGTATCGAGCATGCCGCCAAGACTCTGAAGGAGTGGCGTGGGACTTTAATACCCTGCTCTGTCGCCTGGCATATTGTTTTAAAATAATAAATGACTATCCAGTTTACTCAGGACTGGCGTGGCCAACTTTAAGAGATTAAGAACCTGCATCTGCTTTCCAACATCATTCCAAAATATAATGGAGGTCTGGCTACACTACACCCTGAATAGAAGCAGTGAATATAGGAGACGTGTAATTTGCATTGTTCCATTTGTTAGAAAAGTGGCATGGCAATCAATCTACGACTGTGACAGTCAGAGTCACAAATTGGCTCTAAATAATAAGCCATTGCCCATTAACGACATGAGAATCAGCTTGTATGTTTGGCAGCAGCACTCAAGGACAGTTTGCCCAGCAATCTACCTTCTCTAACCAGTTTTTAAGTGGCTCAGTTGGAGCAAGTTACATAAAAACATACAGTTCACTAACTGTGTTAGCAGGCATCCAGATATTCTACCCCCACTGCATTTACAGTTTAATTCACAGAGGAGGTGATTTGTTTGAAGAAGGTGAGTTGTCCTTCAGGATTTTCCTGTGCTTTTTTCCATTAACATTGAGCATTGAAGATGATCTGTTTGTTCTTTGTTTTATTGGTACTGAACTTTGGTTTATCTCAAAAGAGACAACATTTGCTTTATTTTCAAAAGGTTAAATTAACCCCATGTGTACCTCCAGGTCTTTGAGTTGAAACATTGATTTCTTGATTCATTGGTTCTTGGACCCATATGGAAGAAATACTGTATATGTGAACTGTTGAAAGTGCTACCTTTCATACAACCTTCATATAAGAGAATAAAGTTAATATAAGATCCATAATATTTTTTGAGGAACATACAGTATATAAAACGTATATAATGTTGTACTTTATAAGAATTATATGACAAGCAAAGCAGATATAAGATCCATAGTATTTTTTGTGAAGTGGCCTGTATGAAAGGTGCCACTTTTTAATGCAATTTATTTTGGTTGATTTTTGTTATTTTTCATTGAAAGCAAACTCTGGTTCACTATACAAACTATCAATTTAGGGTTTCTTTATTTTTCAATCTTTTGTTAGATTCCCTGGGCCTTCACACTGCCTGGTTTCTCTCTGCTAAATACACACCTATACCTGGCACCCCAAAGCAGCTGTTTCACCACTTTTATACAATAAATTCGCTGGGTGATATACTTGGCCCCGCTTTTGCTTCTCTTCGCCAATGTAGTTGCCAATGATAACTGATCTTCAAGGTCATACCTTGTCACTTTGTGATGTGTGTAGATCTGTTTTCAGACGTTTTCAGACCGTTTCACTCATCATGGACACTGACCAGAATAGGTGATGTACTGTATGGTTGCTATCCTGAGACTTCGCACACCAAATGATTTTCAGAGAGGTGTAGCAGCACGATGAACAGGGATGGATTAACCCCCTGCAGGGGCCCCATAGTGTTTTTTCTGTGGTTTTATCTTTTTGCCTAAATTTAACAAACACTCAATGAATGGCCCCAGGAGTTTTTTTTTCACACCCTCAAAAGCAGATACCACACGACACAATCCAATTTCAGGAATTTGAAGTGTGATGATTACTGGTCCCTGAACTTTCCAGGCAAATCCAAAAACCACCACAGATGGTCTACAGACAGACAGATAGATAGACAGACAACTCACCACAGATGGTATCGCCCTGCTTGCAGCGGTAGTCTGCCTCCGACATGGAGCTCGACATCCTGTCAGATGGTAAGAGAGATGCATTTACATTTACTGTGTAAAGTACTGTTCTTGGAAACATTACAATTGTGTGCCATCATCATCAATATAAATAACCTTTCAATTCAGTACAGTACAGTTGAGGGGGAGGCCCTCATTATGTAGCAGTCATTTGAAACCTGCACAGCTTGTGTAAGGCTCTGTGACTGACCAGTAGACACTTTGAGTGGCAGTCGGTGCACACGCTCTCACCAGATCCTGATTTACTATTCTGTTGTCCATTGTTGTTGTTGTTGTAGGCAATTTTGAGGCAATTTGATTTTACTGAAGATCTGGAATTTTAATATACTTGAACACTTCAGCGTATTTTCTACTTTTAGTACTAGTATATTGTGATGCCAATTACTACTTTTCTACCTTTTTAATCAAGTATATTTATCTATATCACATAGTAGTTCTATATTGCAGTATTAATACTGTTACTATGAGTAAAACCTTTACCTTCTTTTCCACCACTAGTTGTTCGCCCATAACAGTGAGAATATAACCTCTAATTTAGCAACTTATTACTCATCATAGGTCCACGTCCTATGCCGGAAATGGCAGATCAACAAGCTTGTGTCACTTTGTGAGCTTGTAGATCATCTAGTTTAGGTAGTTTAGGGACACAATCGGTTTAAGTTAATCTACTGAAAGCTCAAAACGTTAAATCAATAATAGATAGAATTGAAAACAGAAATATCTCATCTAGTGGGCGGGGGGCCTATAGGATGATGAACCATGTTCACTCACTACGTGCCTGTGGGTGTTTATATATAGCTAATGTGCACAGTAGGGTGCTTGCTCTAGACACAGGTGGGTGCCTTCTAATTAAGTGCCCTAATCAAAAGGACAAGGCCATTTTTACACTTTCACATTTAAATTGGCACTCCAGATTTGGCTGTGTAGTAGTGTAGCTGATGACGACGACGGCTAATGATGGGATTAGGTGTGTGAAGATGGTTTTGAATGACCTCGACTCTCAGTCTGGGCGCAGAGGCCTGTGATGGTAACATGAGTTCTATTAATCAGTAAAAGAAGGTGTCTGGGATCGCACAGAGAGCCAAAGTGTAACTGGAACCTATCAAGTCATCGCATTCTCTCTCTCACTCACGTATGCAAACTCAATCTCTCCACATTCGTATCCTTCTGACTTCCTTCATTCCAGGAACCCATACATTAAAAACCCACGCTCGCCTGAGAAGAGATGGTCTCTCTTTTTCACATTTAAACAGATATTGAGCAAGGACTTTCAGGATACACATACGCCCTACATCAAAAGCTAAGCGATGACACCTGTCAAACTGTCGGCATGATACTGTAACAACATTAAGACAGTGGTGGCCGATGGGTGTGTATGTGTTCCAAATGCACTCCTCTTCTAATGACCTGTGTGTGCATTCTCTCAACCTGTCCATCTGCATTTTTGCTCCAGCAAGGATATTGTTATCCACCCAAAGGGCAAACACCTATTTACACTCCTACACAATGCATAAGGACACGCAAGCACTGTCTAATCCAATAGCATGGACTACTGTACACCCTACTGTACGACTACTGTGCCTGTGCTTTGAGCACTAAATAGAATGACGCACCCAGATTGAAAGTTACACGTATTGATTACAACTAAAATATAAATCATGGATGGACGCCACCAAGAAAGTACAGCTAAAGAGAGACATTTTACTTCTTGAGCTCTTATTACAGCCACAAAGTATAGCTTTCTCTAAGTGGGAAGCTGAAATTATTCATTGGGAACTGTTGCTAGACTGCTATAGTACATTGAAATGATATAGGCCTAGGTATGATCTAGAAAACATGCACTGATCTTACCTCTCTCCTTCCTTGCCTTATTTCTGTAGACAGAAAATCTTGAAACCCAGTCAACTATGTAAGTGAATTATATCTGCCAGTGATCATGCTGTTACAGTGTCATGCATCTCCCCGATTTGGCTGCTGCGTTAAGTCCAGGTGTGGATCTTTCTTTTTCCGCAATCTTCTATATGTCACCTGTTTCTCTCCCTCTGTCTGTGTCTCTCTGGTGATTTGCAAGGCTCAGGGGAGACAACTGTGTTGTATTCTTGTTTGTCTAAGTTACAGCTGCAGTCAGTGTCGCCCTCAACTCCGCCCACTCCACCTGCGGCCCAATCGCCTATTCTTTTCCTTTCCACTTCCTCCTCAATTAAGCCTGCGATGTCCAAAGATCCACGCTGGTGCCAGGCTGTGTGTGTGTGTGAGTGCACTAGTGATCTCCGACCTTGGAGTTCTTCCTTCTTATAAACCATTTTCCATGCTGTCAGTTTGTTGTTGTGTCCATTGACGCTCCCCCTGCCTCTCTCGTTCTCTTTGTCTAAGCAAACTGGTCCTTCCACTCCCCCCCCCCCCAATCCCCACCACACCCCAGCACCATGCATTTTCTCCTCAGTCTTTTGTTATTCATATCTGGCATTTTCTCTTGTCTAGTATCTATAGTTAGATCTTTCCTGTCCCTAGAACCAGAATGGCAACCTTTTGTCATCTGTGCAGCACTTGGTCAGCGACGATGGCAAGTTGCGCTTCAAAGGAGATGATCAAATGACGAAACAAACAAAGTTTAAAACGATATCTACAGTATTTATTAGGAGAATCTCTAGGGGTGATGAATAAGGGAAAATTCTCAAGGCTGGGGACCAAGCACATAAACACCTTATCAATTGGCTTTGCAATCCCCTTGTGATCTCTGAGCAGCAAAGTGGCAGGCGGTGTCTGGAGGAAGGCATCAGGTTATAGTTTGGCAGATGATTTGTCTGGCTGAGGCCCAATCCACTTCTCTCCTGGAACACAAGAGGGGTGTGATTGGACAAAGAGTTTAAGGAAATTAATTAAATGCGCTCTAGCGTTCCTATTTTGGTGCCAACATTTAGTCAAAATACAGTAGCAGATACAAGCCCTTCTTCCAAGATATTTTATAACAGCTGAAACTGCAATGTGTCATAAATTTAAGTATTTAAGTAAAAAAAATGGTTAAAAAAAACATACCAAAAATTACAAAACCAGTCAAATTCTTCATTTATAAAGCCAAGAAGAAACAACAATCTGCGTTGTATATTGCCAATGTCTGTTTTGCTAACTCTTAACTACGGTAACAGCCATGGCAATGTATCATACATATGTCATTAATTTGCATGGATGAATGTATCTGGTAAGCGATGATAATAATATCCTTATTAATATCTCACCTATGCAGTGGGCCATGAGCTCAAATCTATCATTGCCCCAGAACATCTCTGGCTTGCCGTCGACATGACACACCATCATTGGGAAGCCAAATGACTGTCAAAGACATGGTAAGAAAGAGAGATTTGGTTAATTTTACTAGTGAATACTCCTGATGTATCAGTACTGGTTTGGTCGATATTTGCTGTTATCACTCAAAATTGCTATAGGTAAAATAACAACATTAACTGATGGCAATAGCCGTTGTTTATAAGAACACTGTACATTCTGCATTGACTATATTGGTCATCTGTAGTCTACCAAACTGTGGATTCTGAACATGTATGACGATGTATAATTTCCCTGGCACAAAAGGACAAAATAAAAACGAAATTATCATATTGATATTTGCTATCGGTTAATTACTTGCGCCAGCAGAGTGAGCGCAAGCACTGCGAGTGCAAGAATGCAATCGCTTCGCTTTGTTTCAGCTGTGGGCCACTTTTTAACAACGTCGATTGGCTGGTTTAGTTAATGATGTAAGGTGATGTAATAAGAGATCTGTCTTATCATGAGTATTATAAATAACGATTCTGTTCTTTTTCATTCTAATGCCGAGTCTTTCTTTTTGTCAAGATAAGATGTACATGTAGAAATCTGTTATAATTTCATCACACATTTTGATTTATCATCATCTGTTTTAGTCTTTTCACAAAATAAACAAATGAAAGTAAAGTAAACTTGCAGTCAGTAACAGGACCTAAATAAACCAGTAGAGGAGAGAACCTGTGTCCATAGTGAGTCATACTGACCCCATGTTCCAGTGCTTCCTCCGTTGTGCTTTTCAACTTGTCTTTGATTTGCTTAGAGGTGGCCAGCTTCAGCAGCTCTTCAATCTCACTGGCCGAGATCCCTGCCTTCACTGCTGCCTGGGAGTAAATGGGAGCACAATATTAATACAATGATGATAATACAATAATAACCATAATAATGAGGAATAAGATACCAAAAGGATAAACGATGATTACAAGTCATCATTCACTATGCATCTTCACTATATTGTATGTTGAGTATCTCCTAGGTTTAGATATGGAGACATTATTTCACAGAATTAAAATGAGAGTGAGAGAACACGCAAGATGTGACAATGAGCCTTTTTGCAAATGCAATTATCACATCATTTTCATGCAATATAGCACAGTGGGAACACGCTCCATCTTCTACTCTTTTACTCTGTAAACCAGGAAGAAATGCCTGTGTGTGCATCTATCTCTGACGCGTCTGTGATGCACAGCGTCGTACTGGTTAGAACAAATGGTTATTTTAGAGACCGCAACCGTATTCTGTAGATGAAACAAAGGAGTTGGTACCTCAGACAGCGAGGCCGGCTGGGTGATGTCCTTGTCTTCACTCCAGATCCTCCTCCACAGTTCTCTGGACACCTGCTCCACCTGCCTGTCTCCACCCGCCTCCCGTTCCTGGACGGCTGCCACAAAGCGCATGGCGGCCAGCGAGCCTGGAACGGACGCACACATTAAACACTAACACTATTCTTGGTCAGACTAACCGGAGTTGCATCTGTACTTGGACTGCTTTTTCCCCCTATACGCCAAATTTCTATTCAAAATGTCTGATCTAGGGATTTAAAGAGTGTACATTGTCCTCACTCAAGTCTTACCTTTCTTGAACATAACTTCAAATGGGTCTGATGGTGCCCTGAGAGGAACATCGCAGTATTGGGATAACCGAGTCAGATCCTTCATCATGTACATGAACTTGTTGGGTACTAGTCCAGGGGGCTTATTACCTGGCAAAAAATAAGCATTCATATTTTATAGTTTGAAGCACATGCATATACATTCTATACATCATCCTAGGGCTGTGGTTTTCAACCTTGTTCATTAAAGGTCCATTATTTGCAACATGGAGTTCCAGCCGTGCCTCAAGCCTATGTCAGACCAGTCTGGTGTATCTCAGAGGCAGGATGTAGCAGCAGAGAGGGAGGCACTGGAGCAACTTGGACAGTTTAAGCCTTTAATTTAATACATATAGAGTATGTATATATTAAGTGACATTTCGGTGAATCTGTCAATCATCGTCAGGCCATGGTCAGCAGAGCAAGATTAAATACAGACATCATGGAGGGATGGGCACCATGTCACAAAGCCAGCAATCACTGGGTCATATACAGTATACTACCTGTATATTTACATGGAACATTCGAATAGGAAACAGTCCAGGTAAAGATTGAAGTTCATACTGTATGTTAGGCTCAAGTACATATGAATAAGTGAAAAGGTTTCAGTTCCTCATTGAGGTCGCCTGGGTTCCAACCCATGGGTCCAACCCAAGAACTGAAACTGTACTGTTTCCTTTAACCTTTGGGTCAAGCCGCCCAAGTCCTGCACAGGCTGGACCTGGGCTGTCTCTGACATCATGCTGCTGTCAGCTACTCCTTAGCCTATAGTCTCTCATCCTCTCTCTCTCTCCAGCTGGGTCAGCCCTAGTATTTGAACCCGCTGTGTTGCTCATTCAGGCCATGACCTGACGACGATGTGACTGATACAGTCACAGTCACAGTAGAAAATATTAACTTTGTACACCATGTATTTAAGTAATTAAAAGGCTAATACTGCCCAAGTTGCCCCAGTGCCTCTTCTACAAGGTCCAATATTTATTTGCCATTTGATTGAACATGAGAATACTTTGTCGTCGTTAGCTAAGTTTTTGTCCACAATTAAATGCTTGTGTCAAACATTGATCAAAATACATTATATATGTAAACTTTAATTAATTACTGGTAATGCAGAAGTTTAACAATCCCGCTCTTGAGTTAAAGATCTATACTTTCATATGGTTACCAACTCATCATTTAGCTGGGGACCACCTGAAGGCTGGAACCCCCTCAAGGACCACAAGTGGTGAAAACTGTCCTAGGGCAATAACAATGGGCTAATGGGCTGGCAATGCAAGGTTTAATTAATGAAGTTGTTTAATTAAATACAATAACAATAACATTTTGAAAGGAAACAGGGCATGTGATGATGTGATTAGAATTTCCGTTCTCATTAAAACGTACCTGCTCCCTGCATGATGCCGCCCAAAAACGCAGGACGTAATTTGAGCTCAATGTTCCACACGTTTCTATAGCGGCACATGATCTGAAAGATGAAATGAGAGACTCATTGAAGCTTCATGTCCCATAGATAGAGGGCAGCGATTCTCAACCTGTGGGATAAGAGTCTAAAGTAGATCCACAAGTGATTTGTATTATCTATGTTTTTTTTTTTGGAGGGGAGTTGGGCTTTTAATCCAGCTAAAATACAAAAATAAAAAAGGTAATCAAACTATAGTATACCTTACAGCATAGCCCAGAGTGTGAAATATTCAAGAGAAAGAGGAAGATATTGTGAAAATGGCTGATCTATCAACTAGATCAGCTATTTTCACCATTTTATCTGTAGTTTCTACCGTTCTTTATCCAATGAGCACAAGCTATTCTTAGTTGTTACTTGCTTGAGCACAGCGAGAACAAGTAAAGCGTTCGGTCACGGTACTGTGATTGGGTGGTTTAGGTGGTAATTAAGGAGTTAAAGGTAGGGGAAGTGATTTGAAATTCATGGTGTAGTACCAGCCTGGTGCACTAGGGGCCCCCAAAAGTAGCTACACTATGTGAACCTGCTGCTCTCTCCTGATTGGAGGAGAATTGTGGTGACCTGGGGAACTTTTATTAGCTCCTCTGCTAACGTGGGGGAGGGGGAAACTCCATATGTGGTTTCCACACCTAATAGAGCATTTTAACAGAAAAAAAAAATATTTTTTGGGTGATATCTGACAAAAGTGAAATCACTTCCCCTACCTTTAAATGATGTATTCATAAGTTTAATCTCCTGAAGGAGATTCTACAAAAAAACAATTGTTTCATGGGATAATATATATATATTTTTTTTTTGGGTCACTCGCTCTGCTCACGCAAAAGTAGGCCATGGCCTAATTGTGTGCAATATGCAAGTTGGTACGCCACAGAGTGCAGATCTTGTTTAATCTAGCATTCTGAATGCATTATAATTAGGGATGTACCGGAATACCGATACCAGTGTTGTGATCTCGTGTTGCATGTGTATAGCCATATAGCTGTATATGTTGTGTTGTGTTGTGTTTAGACTCCTCAAATGTGCAGTTTGGGCAACTCTAAAGCATACCCCACATGCCCCAACATTTTATTTACCTGCATTACCCTTTTGTTGGAATAGCAGTTAGACTGGCATATTCGCCGATACCACCGATGTGACCAATAAGAGTCGATACCGATACTTCCGATACAGTATCGCGACATCTCTAATTATAATAATAAAGGACTGGGAACCAGCGGCTGCTTTTGTGACTAGGGGTGCTCCGGGGGTACTGGTGACTTGGGGGGGGCTAATGCATATTTATTTACATAGAGTACAGTCAGTTGGGCTTGTTTGGAGGGGGGCTTGGGGGGGCAAGCGTCCACCAGAGGGGGCAAAAGCCCTCCCTTGCCCCCCCCCTGCTAGGAAGGTGTGCTGGGGACCATGACTGCGCCAGGATTGGTCTCTCTCCCAAATTGCAGGGCCTGTCAAGGTGTTCATGTGATGTACTGTATGTTCTGTAACAGTAGAGACAATCTACTGGCTAAGGCTAAGGCAAAATGATCAATGCACCAACATGACATTTTGTCCTATTATGTAAATTTATCCAAGAAGAATTAAAAGTATAGTCACCTCAAAGCCCAGCCAGGAGTATGGAGACACCACGTCATAGAACAACTCCACTACTTTCTTAGATGTCATCTTCAGTTGAGTCAGTCAAGTGTTTCTTCACTTATTCTCACTTGTCCTCCTGTTGCAAATTCAAAACGTCGGAAAATGTATTGTAATAAATGTGTTATAGCAAGCGGTTCATTATAATGAGCGTACGCGCAGTAGGACTTACAGAACTTGACTTTGGTCAGAAAGTGGGTCAAAGTTCAGCCAGAGAACAACTAACTAAACGTGCCTGGCTGTGGATGCCTGAACGCAACCGATCTCCAAGCTCGCGGCCTGTGGCATCGCCACGCACTGTGAGCTTGCAGATCGGCTATTTTCGGCGAGCAACAATACGGAAATCGAAATGCACATCAAGCATAACACTTGTTACAATCAGCTACATTGTTGCATTATTTGTTAGACATGCAAATTCACCTTTGTCGATTTCAGCTGCATGCACACCGCCTGCAGAACTGTATTGGGCTGTATTAGGATTCCATTGCATTCACCATCGTCGTATATAAACGCGTAGTTACAATGAATAGAGAATAGCAAGAGCAAAACACGTTTCTGGGTCTTCTGTGTACACTTCTGCTACTAGTCTCTTCTTCTTCCTCTATATTCTTCTGGTACTCCCTCTACTGGTTTACTTCCAATACAAGTAATACATTACTGCCCTCTTTTGGAGACAGTGCAACTTACACTCCTGGTCCTTGAGGGAGTTCCATAGGGCCCCCAGCTGCTAAATGATGATTAGGAACCAAATGGGGGCTTTATAGATCTGTAGACCTGCAAGTGGAACCAAATGGAGCCGCAACGGATCCATTTGGTTCAATTTTTACTAGTATTGTCTTACAATATAAATCAGGGTTCCAGTGATAGAAATGTCATTTAATTGTAGCATAGCCTATCCCTAATGCATGTCAAACTGAACTTTCCTCGAAATGAAACGGGTTGAAAATTGGGAAGCACTGACTTACACAAACCAAAGGAACTTCAAAGACAACATTTTTATTTTATTTAACAATAATTTCATTTTGTCTCTAATAAAAATTGACATTTAACTGGAAAGTCAAGCTTGTTCACCTTTATCCATTTCTGTTCTATGACAGTAAAATTGCTCTTATATTTGCAATAAATACAACTTTGTCTCTATTTACATACATATAATTATTACTATATACAGTAACGTCTACAAAATCTACACATGAATGAACACGTCCTTTTATAACTCTTCCTGAGTGTATTCTTCTCCCCTTCCCTCTGTAGATCCCATATTGTCTATGAGAGGTAACGTTGGTCCCATGGATTTATCACTGAAACATAGAGAAGACACAGTTGGATACATGGCTGTCTAGAGAAGAAGGGGAACACTTATCCATGAATTAAAAAAAACACATAAATTATACAAAATCAGTTCTACGGGTGCAGCACTTAGTTTAGGCTAACTTTAACCGAACCGCAACCGCATTGCCTATATGGAAAGTTTTATATAAATGGCAAGAACTTTGGCACGTTTCAAACAAGCCACTATAGCAAAAGAATACTATGGAAGAATACATATATAATTCTTATAAATTA
This sequence comes from Benthosema pterotum, assembly GCA_039105355.1. NCBI lineage: Eukaryota > Metazoa > Chordata > Actinopteri > Myctophiformes > Myctophidae > Benthosema > Benthosema pterotum. Next base: position 13,492,143 of record CM076967.1, on the reverse strand, counting down.
CTAAATTATATATGTTTCACTTCACAAAAATACAATGGATCTTATCTGTTTTGAAATTGTTTCCGTATGTCGGTCTAAAGGAGAGTCTAATCTTAGTGCGCATCCCCAATATTTTAATCTCAGCAGTCTTACCTCTCTCCATCCTTCTCTGTATAAGCATTCTGTAAATGGAATATAACAACACAACAACACAGAGTTTAGCTGAATACTTGTCAATGATCCATAGTATAGGAACTACTTTCACACATCATTAAGTATTATACTGTATACTCATTTATTCTACATACTATACCGTGTATCACATTGACAAAATATTTAACACACTCTACGTTACTTGAAATCATGCCTGTCCTGCTTAATTTAAACCTAGTTGCTTGCCAGTGTCACACACTGGAAATCAGAACTACAAGTTCACACAGCATCGGAAGTCAGAATCTTTACCTTGGGCTTTTGTGTTGTGATTCCAGCAATTTTCTTTGGAACTCCAAGAGTATCAAAAGAGTGACTCCGCACCCTGATGGCTCTCTGACGATGTAAAAGACAATAAAGCAGTAAATGAAGTATGCGATGGGAGCATTTAATGCATAATTCATGGTCTCATGTGCATAATGATTGAGACAAGTGTAATTGATGTACTGACAATCAGCACCTTGTCATCATAGGACACAAATACCTTGAAGTTTTCAATGAATCCTCCACTGCTCTCAGACACACCCTTCACCTCTTCAGGAGGCAGTGACGCATCTCCCAGCATGCACTGGGAACGAGCACTCAGTTCAGCCTGCAAGCCCTCCAGGAGTGATGAACGTGTACGCAGCTTGATGACACAGACAGACAGACAGTAGGGTAGTTAAGGCAGAATATGTCAAGGAGAGGATGAGAGAGAAAGAGAGAGATCTCGATATCTAGCTTACCTCCAGTCTACTGAACCTCTCAGCCTTATAGCAGGAGATCTCTGCGTTAATGAGCTTGGTAAGAAGGAACTCTCTCAAGAGGGAAGTCTGTCAGACAAAAAAAATATATAAACAAAGTATCTAAAAGTATCTAAAGTACCTTAGCCTGGCCTAACCTGAAAAGATTTTGGCCTAGGGGGGGCGGGGTGCCGTGGGATCTGAACGGCAGATGAGCTGATCTCATTTGATCTCACTAATGTGTCGTCATCCCCGGCCCCTCCACTGCTGTGCTAGGTCACATCATTTGGAGCGACGCCCGCCCTGGAAGCTTGGCTCCTCCCTCTAGGCCATATATGCCGAGTGGCGGTCCCCATGAAACTGTGCTACAAAGTCGAGAGCTCTACCGACTGAGCTAAACAGCCTTTTTCTCATGGCTATTGGCTAGCTGTTCAGTCATTGCAAGTCACCCTAATACTCAGGAAATGGAAAAGGATCCTGTGTTCTAGTCATAGAATGTAGTCCCATTGGATCGAACATAGTTATTATTTAGTCACACACTCTAGTGGTTAATACTTTTCAAGTTTTCATTGGTAACTTAAAACCAGAGATCTCAATCTGGCATGGCATCCGCATATTGAGGCTGTTTTTGCTATATGCAAATTTGTGTCATTGCCATAAATCAGGGCATTTGTTTCTAGTAAAATATCAGATATGGATTTGGGCTTGGTGTCTTACATCAGAGAATATGGGTGGGTCAGGCAGGGCGGGGCCAAAGGGAGGGACATCCTCTCTGGCTGTGACGGACACCTGTAAACATGAGATGGTCAAAGAGAACAGGGTCATCAACATGTCATCAGCATCATAGCCTCTGAGCAACTCACCTTACCTAGCGCACCAGGAGATGGAAAATCTACAAGCTCACAACATGTACTGATGAAACCCATTGTGAGCTTGTAGATCAGCAAAACACGATTATATCTTTTTTTTATTCTTCTATCAATTTAGGGGTCCTCGATATGAAAAGGTTGAGAACCCCTGGTCTAAAGTACACACACAAGAGTGTGCACAAAGTGGATGTGTGATTTATTCATTGTAGATGTGGATGTATTCATTTTTTCCTGTCTTCACACACCTGGAATGCTACTGACTCCTCCTCACCTTGCTAGTATGCTACATGGTCTTGTAGTCAAGAAGACCACCTAAATCAAGGACAAGATGAGACCAAGACCTAGGGGGGTCGAGACCAAAACGAGACCGAGGCAACCACGATAATTGGGGGAGTCGAGACCAAGAGAAGTCGCCGAGACTGAGACCAAGACCACTGCATTGTGTCGTCTCGAGTGGCCTCAGTGGCGAAAGAGAGTTTTGTTCCGAGATCGCGACAAGAGCAAGACAAATTGAGGGCCAGACAAGACCACAAGACAATGAAGTGTGAGAGTGGCGAGACCAAGACAAGACGAGACAATTTGATGCTGAGGCAAAAACAAGACGAGAACGTTGAAAAATGTTCTTGAGGCAGAACTCGAGACGAGACAATGTCTTGAGAACTACAACACTAATGCTACTGACTCCTCCTCACCTTGTTGGTATGCTACCGATTCTTCCACTCAATTGGAATGCTACTGACTCCTCCTCTCACACCTGGTAGCCTATGCTACTGCCTGGCTCTGTTTCCACTGACCTGGTATGATACTGGCCCCTCCGCCGTGGCCTCCTGCTCTCCCCCACAGACCCGCCGCACCACCAGGAAGCAGTGCAGGAAGTTGGAGCTGATGACATCAGACAGAAAAGGGGTCTGGCCCTCCTGGTAGACCAGTGCAACGATGTCATTGCCGATGTGTCTTTTCCTCTGTAACTGCATAGAGTGATAAAAGTTTATTAATAATAAAATAAAAGTTGCTTAGTGGCATTTTGAAGCACCCGGAAGACTGCCGGGTCTTTAGGAAGGAGACCCTATACTAACACGTATGAGTATACGAACGCATATGGAGCGATTCATGAGCGAGAGCACATTGTTAACTTCAGGGGAACAGGGTTAACTAGTCATGAATCCATTGGTTCGTCTGCAGTCTACACTCTTAACCACTAGGGCAGAGTGCTTCAACATTGAAGAGGCTCACTGGAGATGTGTGTAACTGAGTGGGATGACCAAAAGGAGAATTGAAAATCTGTCAATGCCTTCTGCAAATCTATCATGTGTTTGCCGTTAAACCAGTGGTTCTCACGGTGGCAAGACCCGACCTTGATAAGCACTGAGGGGGAGGACTGTATGAGCCATTAAAATCAGGAGTCATTGTATTTTGTTTGACTCAGTTCCACAAATACATATGTGAAAATTTCAGATCCAGTTCACATATCTACATCCTCTTTCAATTTGGACTTTTTTTTTTACCATAGTCTTGGAAATGTCACTCAGTCATCATTGAGCAGCCCAGCTCCATGTGACGCCTGTGACATTAAAAACATCATGGTCTATCCTAGTCATCTTTAACATAAGGTTTCTAAAGTAAGTAAATTGTTCATAGATCATTAACCTGCTGAGTGTCACCCTCTGTGAATGGTAGTTTGGTTGCCACGTGGAACATAATTTCTCTTCCGTGGAAAGTAGTGAAGACAGCATCACTTCCTGTTTGTCCACGACACACATCGAGACCTCCTTTGAATCTGTAGTGAGAAGTGAAGGCATCAGCCTTAGCTCATATAAGTCATACTATATGTCATGTTGCATTGTGACATTCTAGGTGGACTATTCCATATGATTAGCTAACAGGGGCGGATGTAACATTTCCCAATTAGGGGGGGCATGAAGCCGCCCCCATACCATTTTCGGTTACAGGACTTTTATTAGGCAAGTACGCATCAATAATAACATCAGTTGTTTTTGAAGTTGCAACAGGCACGCAGCATGCATAAAGCTAAAGGTCTGACTCAGAGAGTTTTCTGTTTTGAAAGAAGAAATGCTGTTTAGTGGTGCCACAATTATAGTTAGTTTGTAGCAGTATAGTGGTTGTTTGATCTCTGGTTGTTTTGCATCATGGTTGGTGGGGCAGTCTGGGCATTTGGGGGGGCATTGCCCCCCCCTTGCCCATGCCTAGATCCTCCCCTGTTAGCTAATGTGGTTCAAGTGATTTCAATGCTATACCACACTACCCGGTGAAGCCTTGAAGTTGAACAGTGTCGCCCATAATGGACAGGAACTCTCGAAATCCCTGGCTTTCCGTATTGTTGCTGAGTATGTCTTCTTCACTAAGCTGAACAAAAAACAACAAACAACAAAGGTATACAACTGAGAACGAGGAAGCATCATGACGCAATGTCTGCACTTTCCTTGAAAACATTGGGGCATTATGGAACTATAGAGTGAACATAGAAACAATAATAATAGAAACAACTATCTTTAACAATGAAGATAGTCTTTTTGTACCAGTGGTGTGCGGGCCCCATCTCTTATCCGCATTATGGAACTACCAACTTACCTGGCCCTCCATCTGGTACAAGATGCCAAACTTGAAATTGGGAGACACTCGGTGCTCGTCAAACGCAGTTATGAGTTCTGGGGCCTAAATGAGTGACAGAGCAAGATATAGTATAGGTCAGTGGTTTTCAACTAGTTGTCTGTGGACCAACAGTGGTCCTTGAGAGAGTTCCATGTGGTCCCCAGGCTAAATGATGGAAAGCTGGTTAACCTGATGTAACTCTTTGAGAGCGTAAAAATGAAAGAAAATGAAATTCTAAACAACTAGATTATGTAGAAGATTAATCGTCCTTTTGATCTGTATGTTTTGCCTGTTTTGTTTCCAAAGCCAGCCTAGTATTGTGAACAAAAGCAAATGAAATCTTTAGTTCTGGGGGGCTAAAGCCTGGGTGTCGAGGCTAGTGCTGTTGAAGATTTCTTGTTTTGTACCCTTGCCGCTAACATGCCTATTGAACAAGGGCGGATTGGACTGGCAGGCAGGCAAGCAGGCAAGTGGATGGATACTAAATTCATGCTTGTACGTAGTAATACTGTACCTTGAGGTAGCTGACCACCTCAAACCTCTGCACCGTCACACTTTCACAGAGCATCTGAAAGGGAATTGGCTCTGTCTGTTAAAAAGGAAAGTCAATTTCTCTGCAAAATGTTACCGTCACATAAGGATATAGCATTGCTGGGAAGGTTCTTATATGATGTCATAACCTTTAACACTTAAAGTGTGGTTTAATATGGTATAATAGCATTTATAGTATTAGTACTATTTATTCATGTTTAACTATGGGCATATGAATTGAAATGTGATCCTGATTCAAGCCGTGACTACTACTGGAGATTACCTCTGTGAGTCAGTATATTCTCATCGCTAAACTGTGATTAACAGTCAGTACTGTGTATGATAATGCATGAGTACCTTAGTCAGCTCAACAGCTGAGGGGATATTGGGAAAGAGAGAGACAGAGAATAGGCCATGCAAAGAGCATTCCTTCATTCTGTAACACAATAAAACACCACCATAAATATCTTGCAGCCATACTACAGTACATTGAATGAATGTTACAGAAATGGTGTTCTTCTGCGAGGCTCAAATATAAAAACAGATCTGCAAAATGTTTGACTGTACTTGTAGTGTCTGTATTTCTCATTAATCAAAAAATGCAATCAATCGATGAATCATGAGGTTGAGAAACGTCCTCACCTTAGAATGACCCGTAGCCTGTTTTCTTCTTCTTCCAAACACACAGAAAGAACCAATGGTCCCAGTGAGGAGTCCACTGCAGTGAATGTGTGATGGTACTGTTGAATGAGAACACTTTCATTATCATTTTTTAAATGTTTTAAATATTGCCCTAATCTAAGTCGCTTTGCATAGGTTGTGCATCAATTCTCTCTCTCTCTCTCTCTCTCTCTCTCTCTCTCTCTCTCTCTCTCTCTCTCTCTCTCTCTCTCTCTCTCTCTCTCTCTCTCTCTCTCTTCTCAAAGACAGACAGACAGACAGACAGACAGACAGACAGACAGACAGACAGACAGACAGACAGACAGGCAGGCAGACTCATACACTAATGGCAGTGTAAACCATGCAAGGTACATCAGGTACTAGTGCACATCAGGAGCATTTGGGGGTTCGGTGTCTTGCTCAAGGACACTTTCACACTAACTCTAGGGGAGCCTGAAACTAGACTGAAAAAGACTCTCGCTGTATAAAAAGAGCAGCTCTTGATCTGTGTTTGATACAATAAGCATTGATAAGCAACATTTGCTTTTTTAACCAGCACTGAGCACCTTATAATGACCAAATAAAAGTCACGTCTAAGTATTTTCTCCTTTATTTTTATACAGTGAGAAAGTCTGTTTTCAATCAAGTTTTGCTTATGTTTTTGAGACCACCACTCCTGGAGTCAAGTTTGACCAAGTATAGAGGACAAAGAAAAACGCAACCGTTTCCCAAGTGCTTTTGCATAGAACAAGCAAATTCACATTCAGCCACACAAGACCCAATACTGACCCGCGAGCAGAAGAGCTGCTGGTAGATTTTGGCCTCGCTGTCCCGCTCCATGATGTCATAGCCCTGTGGGCCCAGGCTGTGAGGGGAAGAGGTGGGGCTCACATCCAGCAGCTTCTCCAGAGGGGGGTCTACCCAGTAGCCTCCCGCCTTCGGGGGCAGGATGAGCGGCAGCTTGCCACCCATCGCTAGGAGCTGTGCTGCTCCATGATCGTCCTCCTGGGGTAGGATGGGTAGAAGGTTCATGGTCAAATGAAGTGTTTAACATAATCTGCATCTGGGGTTCAAAGATGTGTTGGTTAACACGTTTTAGCCCCTCCTATATGCAGCATTTGTCCCTACATGTCTCAATATTTGCCATCAACAATGAAAGGATGAATTAGATCAAATGTTTGCCAAATAAGACTTGTCCCCGTATACATCATATTTGCCAATGGCAAAGAAAGGAGAAGGTTGAATGTTACATAAATTCAACCAACCAATCACATAAGTTCAGTTGTTGGTGAGATGATATATGAATATATGAATACATATATAAAATATAGTTTATAGTATTAGGTCTGTCAAAAGATGGCCATTGGATATAGATCATACATGATAAACATTGAAGCACGCCATTCCCAGGGGATCCACATGTGGATCTGATTTGCCTTTTCAAAAGCAATTTCTTCTTTATGCAGGAGAGATTAGGAGAATGACAGGAACAATTTAAGAAGATTGTATAGTAAAGAGAGACAAGTTAGAAACAGTCCACAGATCGTATGACTGATTCCCAACCTCCCCTAGAATATGTCATCACAGGCATGTCCCTGAGTCAGTCGTTAGCACACTGTCTGGAGTTGTCAAGCAACAACTTTGCCAAGGAACTCCCTGAGGGGATTGTTTAGGGTGAAAACAGTAAAATGACAATGACAACAGAATGTCAATGACACATGATGCAAATGAAGAAGTTACAATACAATACCTTCTGTGGTGGAGGGAGTTCACATCGCTGCTCCTCTATTCTGCTTCCCTAATAGAGGAGAGGAAAAGCCTCATAAATCGGTGGTTCACAAGAGTTTTTCAAGATTTCTTTACAACTGTAGCTACAGATTTTCACCCCGTTTAGTTCCAGGTACCCCCAGTTTGACACAAATTAGTCTAGTACGGACGCCTACTTAGTGGCATGCATTTCTACCAGTATCTCAGGGGCCCAATTTATATTGTGAAAGCAATGTTAATTTAACCCTGAAAGTGTACAACATGCTCTGGGTTCAGTTGGTTCCATTTGTACACTCTCAGAGTTACATAGCCATAAGGATCTGTTTGGTTCGAAACTATCATTTAGCTGGGGGACTCCCAGAACTCTCTCAAGGACACCCTGGGGTTCCCTAGGACTAGCTAGTGCATATAGAATATGGGGCAGGCAGGGGATCATCTGCACATCTCAGATCACCTAGTGGGTATGGTAGCACAGCCTCTCTACAGGCTGCCAGTAGGACTTTTAGATACATCCATTTTGGCCTCTGATTTGAATGAAGAGCTCATTGGTTCAGTCAGTGCTAAAAAGCTTCAACAAGTTTGTGTTTCTCCATTGTGCAACTCAAGGTCACAGAAAAGGTCAAGGTCATTGTTGTTATTTTCGTCGTCACACTAGCGCCTTCATTTGGGTCCCATTTGGAATGACACTTCACTTCATACAGGAGTTCAGAACCAAAGAGCTTGAATGAGTTTGTGTTTCACCAGAATACTGAGTTCCATTAGGTTCACTGTTACCATATTGACTGGCATATTATGCACCTTGTATGGTGCTCTTGATCATTACTGTTTACAGTAATAGAGATTCTATGAAGGAGAAATATACAGTATAAAGTACTGTATATGTAGGTCTCCCGACCTCTGCTTACCTTGACTATGACTGTGACCTATGACTTGTGTGCGTGCTTGCAAGTGTGTGTGTGTGTGTGTGTGTGTGTGTGTGTGTGTGTGTGTGTGTGTGTGTGTGTGTGTGTGTGTGTGTGTGTGTGTGCGTGTGTGTGTGCGTGCGTGCATGCACATGCTGCTGGACTCACCTGTATTTTCTCGATAATCTCAAACAACTCGGTCACCTGAAAGAGAGTATGAAAAGTGTCAGAGAGAGGGGAAGGTGGGAGGTGGCGCCGGCATGGATGTCTAGACTGGAGGAGGTGTCAGTCAGAGAGAAAGGACAAGAGAAATGTTGGAGGGAGAGAAAGAGGAACATGACAGACACTGACTCAAGTCAGATCACTGACACTGACTGGAAAAGCTTTACTGTCATTCATGGCATGCTCTGTTTTTACACATTAAACAAGAAACACTATGGGTTTCACAAAAAGGAAATGGTACAATATGGTCTATATTATTGTTCAAGACTTTATTTCTCCATGTTGGAACTTTGGTTTGATTGCTGTAAGAAAGACACATAACAATAATACATGCATCAAGAGAAGGGAAATGCTTTATGAACCTCATGACGCTCGGCAATAAAGTCATTCTTATTGACAATGTGACCCGACAAAACAAGTCCAGTTAATGAGTTACTACAAAATGCACACATGACGATACATTAAATGAAAGCTTATGGCTGCCATATATGCATGTGGATGATGGTGTTATTGCATATCACCCTTTGGTTGCTGCTGGCAGGAAGAAAACGCTTGCTCTCATTGGTCGGAGAGTCCAGAATGTCCAGTATTTTGTGGTCAGGTTCGGGTCTGCAGCAGCAGCAGGTGGGTTTACACAGAAAAAGAGCACAGCTGGTCATTTCTCATACAGTGCTCAGTGCTTATGGTACAACAGCAGACTAGTAGGGTCTGTACGGTAAAGTACAATGGAATGAGTTGACATCAAAACACAAACCTTACATGAAATGGCAAAGTCTCACCTTGTCTCATCCCCACTTGTGAATCTGTCCACACTGTAAACAAAGAAGTGTTAAGACAATGAACAACCATAGATCCACCTATCCACCAGTATGGTGCCATTAGGTTAAATCTTCCAGAATTGAAACGTGACACTTTGCACAACCAAAAAACCTGTTTTGACACTCACCCTCCGTATGCACCAAAAGTGAAACTTCTCTTTCTGGAGAAGGACTTGTCATTCCTCTTTTCTCGTTCCATGCCTGTGGCTCAGTCAGCGTAAAATCGTGTTCCTTTGTGTCTCTGAGTGTGTGACTCTCTCTCTCTATCTCTGTGTGTGTGTGTGTGTGTGTGTGCATGACAGGGTGTCTATACTCCAGCACTGCTACAGCAGAGTCAATTGAGGCTGAATTGTAGAATGAATTAATTCACTCTCTCTCTCTGCACCTCCCACCTCCCTCCCTCCCTCACTTCAGCCCCTCCCTCCCTCCCCCCTGGCCCTCACCCGTTTTTTTAATCTCCCTACTTCCTTCCCTGTCTCCTGCTGTCAGTGGAGTGAGGAAATGTGGCATTAACCCGCACACGGCCACAGGTGCAGTGGTGCGCACACACACTGGCAAACAGCGGCCCCTGACATTACACAGAAACGGGTAGGCCCCGGTCTGCCTATTGATCGCCACACTCTGCTGCATGCAAGCATGCAGTGTGTGTGTGTGTGTGTGTGTGTGTGTGTGTGTGTGTGTGTGTGTGTGTGTGTGTGCCTCACTGACCAACATGTGGATGTGCAGGGGCTAAAGATAGAGTCTGGAAACAACAAGGAAAGAGATGAGATCTTTTTCCCCCCTCTCTCTCCGCTCGCTCTCTTGAACCTAGTTACCCTTTCAGTGAGTAAGGATCATCAATTATTGACGGCACACACACTGAGCGAGGTGAGGAGATAGACAGCAGGGGAGGGCAAAAGGAGGCCTGAGAATAGGTAGGGGTTGGGGGAGAGAGAGAGAGAGATAGGGAGAGAAAGAGAGAGAGAGAGGAAGAGCAATGAGAGAGCTGCAAGAGGAAGAGGGATTGACAAACACAGAGCTAGAGAGAGAATATGTTATGTAGTTGTGTGTGTATATACGTTATATATTCTGTCATTCTCTCTCTGTCTCTCCTCCAAGCAGAAACACTTCACTGACCCCATGAAAGGATGTCATTTGTCCCTTCTGGATGAGGTCCATGCAATAGAGCTGAGCAGTCCCGCTCCGTCATGACATCGCACCTGTTCCAGATATGGATTCCCCATCAATTTTTCTCACAGACTATTCGAAAATGATTCATATAAAGACGATTACACCGTGGACAAAGACAACTCAGGTCGTGACAAATCATGATGACACACACAATCTTTTGGGACAATCAAATAATTTCTAGGATGAAAAACAAACAAAATGTGTTGTATCCTGCCGTGTTTTACTACTTGCTAATTAGATATTGCATGTTAATATTGTGGTGGTTGTCATGATTTGTTATGACCCGAGTTGGCTTTGTCCACACATCGCGTTTGTATTAGCCATCTATGAGAGTCTATGAGAAAAATGAATGAGGATTCCATTTCTGGAACACAGGCGACATCATGAAAGTGGTGGGACTGCCCAGCTTTATAGGGAAAGTGGATGCTGGCTGGTTTTCTGTTATGCTGCTACGAAGCATAGTGTGGCATCATTACTTAATTGGTGTTACCATACCATTTGATTTTTCATGGTGATTGGTAGGGGTGTATCCCTGCAATATATTTTAACAGCCATACGATACGTATCACGTTATCCTATAGGATTTTCTTAAAATCCTAGGATTTTTCTATCCGATAGAATCCTATAGGATTTTCCCCAAAATCCTATAGGATTCACTCACCATCACGCACCGCACCACCCACCCACACACACACACACACACACACACACACACACACACACACACACACACACACACACACACACACACACACACACACACACACACACACACACACACACACACACACAAAGCAATTGGTATTGTAATTTAGTATATTTTTGTATTGTTGAGGCGAAATAATATATTCCCCCTCAATCATTCACCATCACTGTGTGTGTGTGTGTGTGTGTGTGTGTGTGTGTGTGTGTGTGTGTGTGTGTCTCCATGCTGCCCCTCCCTCTATCTGGTTGCTTACTATCATCATCACAGAGAGCTCTTTGTGCCTCCATGCCTCTTATTGCCTCTTCTTCTTCTTATCAGTTGGTCAACTATTGACATAAGCAGATAATTTCAAATTCAAAAACACTACCATGGAATTGGAGGAGCTCCAGTGTTTTACAGTACGTGAACCTACTGTACGACCCTCGCCGCCGCTGATTGGCCGAACGAAACGTCGCTCACACCGAGCACGCGCTCTCATTGGCTCACATCCAAAGCAATGTGTGTTGACCACGCCCCCTCATCTCACTACTACTTTTTTTTGCATAGCATACCCCGCGGAAGGAAGGGAAGAGAAACAGACGTGGTGTTGTTTATTTTTATTAACGTGTGAAATTACAACTGTGTGTAATTGCAGCCAAGTCCGTGTGGAATATACACTGCTCCTTTTGGTCTATAAAGATACAGAAGAGACACGAGAACCGCTGGAAAGTGAGGTTTGTACCATATGCGTGTCGGTAACTTTAATAGAGGCGATACTACAGTAACAGGACACTCTGAATTCGGTTGGAGGCAGGGCAATCTAATGTCAGAGTTGCGACATTGAGGGGGTCAGAAACCGAGCGCTCGAACGATGTTCATACAGCCTGAATAGGGGCAAACTGGATTTACTTGGAACATACATTGTTTCCAACGAGGGCGGCACATGTGATGCATGTAACGTGCCAACCGTTTTAAAATATTGTAGTGTCAGTCAGTTTTCATTTCTGCCAAGTTTCGGTCTAGGATTTGTCCCTATTTGTTGTCCCGATTCTCACTAGCAGTCTATGTAGAAGAAGAGCCGCCATTGGACTGGCCCCATGAAGTGAACGGAGTTTGCGTAACTGTCTATACGCCCAGGCTCTGGCTGGAGCTAAAGCTAGCGAGTTAGCATGTCTACATTTCTCCAGTAGTCCCATTCACATAAAGTGTTGAACTTGGAAGGTGCATTGATTTTTTTTCTCCTTTCCATGAGATCAGGCAGAGTGCAGCTATAGACAGTTGCTTGCATGCTGTGTTGTTATTGTTTTGGTTTTGCATGGCCCGACCACGTTCGGTTCGTTAGTGAGACAATGCTTCTTGACCATTTTTTTAAATCATGTATTGTGTACCTCCTGGGTTATTAAACGGTGGGAAATCTAAACTGTTGCCACTAGAAACATTTTCTGACATTTGTCCGTGGCTGAAGGTTTTAGACCTACTCTGCCACCCATCACAGACCAAACTGTTGTCTTCATTGCAATGGATCTTGGGCATTTAGCTAAATTGGCTTGATAGGAGAAGTATACCAGGAATCTGTCATTGCTTGAACAATCAGTCAGTCATTTGCATCATGCCAATAGGAAACAAATTGCCAAAGCAAGTGACACAACACAACACACTTAAACAGTTGAAAGTAGCTAAAGTGTTAGCCCTGATACATGACGGTCGGTATACATGTATACCGACCGTCATGTATCAGGGCTACTAAAGTGTATACAGTTGGAGCAGGTTTGTAAACAGAGCTATGTCACATTGCATCTTTATGTACATGTCATAACGGGCTATACATCTTTTAATTTTTTTATTTCGTTTAATAGCAGCAGATTTTTGCAGTCACTTTGTTGCTACCAATGGCAGGATTTCTCTCAGGACCATTTAAATAGCATACATAAAACTCAGATTTAAGATCTGTTAAAGGTAGCAGCTCTGTTTAGTGTTTACAGCTGCAGTGTCCAGCGGACAGCCAATGTTAGAGACCATTGCCTTTAATAAAATATGAACTTGGTTCTGCCTTTGGGACAGACAGACAATACTAATTCTACAAACAAAAGCTCCAGTGTTACTGGAGGTTGAAGCAACTCAACTACTCAGATCTGCACAGAAAGGAAAGACTTGAAAGACTTGCTCCTTCCCTTTCCCTCGATATTTGATTCCTCCGGTAGCCTTAGTTTCGGCTCGCTGTCACTGTCAGTGAGGGTCAGGGCTGCAAGTAATCATTATTTTCATAATCGATTCATCGGACGATTATTTAACTGATTTATCGGATTATGACTTATTTAGCTATCAGCTTAAAGAGTGCTTCCACCCATTTTCTTTTTTCTTTCTTTTTTTTCTTTCTTTTTTTTTTTTTTTTAAAACGAGAGTGTACAAATGTGAACCAAATAAAACACAAGGGTTTCACCATGTTTTTTTTTTTAGGAAACACAGAATGGGGGAACTTTTTTATCATGTGCAGTGAGTCACAGAACATTCTCTATTAAGGACTATTAATTAACGACAGCGAAATGTTGAAAATGGGTGGAATTTGTTACTCGTAACACTGAAAAAAAAATATATGGTTAAGTGAGAAAACGGGTAAAAACTTCAGTGATTAGTTTGATGAACCGATTAATCGATTACTAAAATTAGTTGATAACTAATTGAATAATTCGATTACGATTCATCGATTAATCGGTGCAGCCCTAGTGAGGGTGTATATTTCTAACCCCAGCGTGGTGTCTATCTATGTCTGTCTGCAGGATGTTGGAGTGTGGGATGAGTGAGAGGGACCGCCTGGCTCTCAGGAAGCGCTCCACCGTCCTCTGCAGAGAGATGGTGGTGGACGAGATGCTCGTTCAGACGCTGCAGACAGACGACATTCTGACAGAGACCATGGCCGAGAGCATTCTGGTATGTACTGTATGCACATGCAACGTGTCGTCCACATGACTGCACACTAGGGCTGGGCAAAAAAATCGATATACCAATATATATATACCGCAATTCTTAATGCCATGATATCAATATCGATTCACCAGGTTCAAAATTGATTTTTGCGATATTTATGTTGGTCCTATTTGTGAATGTGTTCATGTCAGAAAGACTTGACTGACGATATCAGGCTGCACTGATGTGTAGGATGGACGTTTTGTTATTTATATTGACATCATCAAGTTGTGTTTGCGTTGTTTGTAAATTATTTTTCTTTCAGAACCTTTTTTCCGAGGGTGTACAAATGGAACCAAATGGACCCGTCAGGGTCCATTTGGTTCCGATTTAGGTGATGACTTATTGGTAATGTAAGTAAGAAAGAGACCTTTTATAACTAATGAAGTCATGAATATTAGCTCACTCCGCTCACACATGAGAAGGCCATGGCCTATTATTTGGTCATGGCAACAGGCAAGTTTGCACTCTACCGAGTGGAAAGTTGATCTAGGTGTTGTCGTCGCACGATGGAGGATCATGGAGGATTGCAGTGAGTGAGGTCACTATGTAAGCCAGGCAGAAATGTCTGTGCATCTGTCTGGCTATGCATGTGTCACACTTCATATTTGGGCACGTCTGACCCAAACTTGTTCTCTTCCCGTGCGCAAGTGCAGCATCTTACTTGTATAACCTAAGTGCGTCTGGTTGGAACCAGACCAGGAGTACTAAGCACTTCCAAATTTGTGATGCTCAAATATGGAGTGTATATGGGATAGCGAACAGCGAGCACCATCGCTCTCACCAGTAAGACTCACAGCGCCTTACTGGTGAGAGTGTCTTCGTACTGTTTGAAACAATACTGTGATGTATATTTTTTTCCACATCACCCACCCCTAGTGACAGGATTAGAGTAGAACTCAAATGAATTTCATGTTCATGTACTGTATGTTTTGCTGAACTCTACAAGGCTCCTTTGCCTCTATTTGCCTCCAGTGCCAGGCAAACATTAAATTATTTTTGCAAAGATTGCACTTTTACGGTATGTCAGCACTTAGTGGCATTTTCACTGATGTAAATAGGTTTACAATCTAATGAGTCCTGGGGTGCAGGCAGGGGTTTTTAGATGAGTCCCAGGGACATTTGATGAGTCCCACTTCAGCGACGTTAGGAGTCGTATTTTGTCTTTTTTTTTTTCTTTGTTTTTACAAATTGCAGCATTTAACTCCCATTTCATTTTGATTATAATGTGTTTGTATTCACATGGAAAACTAGGCCTATTTGAAAGAAATGAACACAACGCCTCTAGATGCTGTTATCAATGTTGATATTGTGGGTTAATAACAACTCCCAATTGGATTTTGTTTATGACATAAAATGGGGTCAGATCAGGCCCTGCAAAATGATCATGTCTGTGAGTTTTTTTTTAACTGCATTTCTTTTCGTCTTTTTTTCCCCCATGGTGGATTAATATTGTGTCCTTGGGATGAAGACCTTACTGTCCAATTGCGTCCATTATCTATAAAAATTGTCGTCACATAACCTTTTTACATAACCTTTTCTAAAGAATCTACCTGTATATGGCCTCTTATACAATCCATTGCATAATCTCTGTTCACTTTGGCCGTGGGTACTCTGCTCTAGACGAGAGCACCTCTGTGTTTGCCCTCATTTAATATTACAGGATCTATGAAGGGGTTGTTACCCTGGCATGCCCCTGTAATTCATCTTTTTAAAGAGAAAAAATGAAGCCCAGACCCTAGAGTTCCTCCTAGGGAAAGGGAAACTGTACAAGATTGTGTATTTTAGACAGTTCTACCTGGCTGACCCCAGTGTGACTCTCACAATGGTCTCACATTTGCTTTCCTTTCTCAACCTGTCACCTCTTGTTCCGCTCTCTAGGCCGAGAAAACGTCTCAGAAGCGTAACTGGCGCTTACTCTTCCTGCTCCCCAAGCGAGGTCCACGGGCGTTCAGCAGCTTCTGCTGCGCCCTCAGAGAAACGGAACAGCAGCACCTGTGTGACCTTCTCAGCCAGTCCCCGGAGAGAGAGAGCTCAGAGAGACAGCACACACAGGTAAGAGAGAGAGACAGGGCACAGAGAGAGACAGGGCACAGAGAGAGACAGCACACCCAGGTAAGAGAGAGAGACAAGGCACAGAGAGAGACAGCACACCCAGTTAAGAGAGACAGACAAGGCACAGAGAGAGACAGGGCACCCAGGTAAGAGAGAGAGACAGGGCTCAGAGAGAGACAGCACACCCAGGTGAGAGAGAGACAGGGCACAGAGAGAGACGGGGCTCAGAGAGAGACAGCATACCCAGGTAAGAGAGAGAGACAGGGCACAGAGAGAGACAGCATACTCAGGTAAGAGAGAGAGAGACAGGGCACAGACAGAGAGAGAGAGAGACAGCACACCCAGGTAAGAGAGAGAGAGAGCACACCCAGGTGAGAGAGAGACAGCACACCCAGGTAGAGAGAGAGACGGCGAGAGAGGGAGAGCATAGATAAATGGCATACCCAGGTAAGAGAGAGAGACACTGACTGCTGAGTTTTTTGTAGGGTATCTCCTCCCATGAGCAGCATGGTGGGCGTCATGGGGCCCAACCAAGTACAAATCGGCCCTTTACAGTCTGACCGCGTAACCCGTGTCTTCTTTTTGCGCCATGGATGACACCACTTAAACCGCGTTACTGTCCTTAATGATTTATAGTGCTTAATTCTCCGATGTTTTAATATTATGATGAAAATCGCTTTATGGAGACATGGGGACGAGGATGACAACATTGGCATTAGCCGGTGTTGTAAAGTTATGAAGGAAGTCCGACTTCCACGTGGACATTGTGACGAGGATGATGTGTTATGATGATGTAAACGAAGTCCGTTCTTTTGTATATATATCCTGATAATTAACAGTATTGGACATGTAATGTTTCCAATCCTTCAGTGACAGTGATGATATAAAACTAATAAACTAGACTTTTTCAAAAACTAATAAACTAGACTTTTTCAATTCTAAAAGCCAAGTTGCGCCAGATACTGGATTTAAAATGGGTAGGAGCTGCTACTGCTGCTTCACGTTTCACTTCTGCATGACAGTGACGTCCCTGAAGAAACCTTGGTGTATTTATTCTTGTCTCTACTTCCTCACCTCTTTCACCCATGTCTACTCGCATACTAAACAGTAAACACTGTATGCCTCAGTATGCAGACTGAAGTCATGTTAACAATTTAGACATTTAGCAGAGGCTTTTAACCCTGAGCAATTTATAGCAAGCAAGAACACATACAGTAGTAATACATCAAATCCATCAATGAATGATCACAAGGAATCTAGGAACATAACAATTTGATAGTAATACATCAAATACATCAATGAATGATCACAAGGAATCTAGGAAACTAACAACTGTCTAACAGTAGAATACCTGTACAATGAAACTGCAAGGTTGCCAAGGCAAGCAAGTTCTACGGCTGGTGATGGTGCTAAAGAGGTGGGTTTTTAGCCTTCGCTGGAAGATTGGCAATGAGTCTGCACTTATAATTACAGATTCACAAACTGATTTCCCAATCATCCAGGTCAGGGATTCTCCAAAAATACTTTTGCCATGTCTTGCGACAACCCCCCTAAACCTACACAACAAGAAGACTAACCCATATACAATTCAGAAAGAGGACAAATGTTAGTCCAGTCACACAGCTCTCCCCCAGACAGCGAATGGCAGACAGAGAGCAGCAGAGGCTGCCCTGTGCAGATCACAGACTGCTGCCTTGTCTCGTGCCCAAATTTATGCTCCACTATTTATGGTGTGTGACACCATTTTACAACAAAGTGTTGGACAGAGGGAGGCAGAAGGAAAAAAGGAAGGGATATAGGTGCGTCTGTGCATAGTAAACCACATCAACCTGAGGTTAGCCTGCACTTCAGATAGCAGGGCAATTAGTTACTAGTGGGTATTGGGTACTACCTTTACTAGACTGGCTAAATCCAGACGAATCAGCTGTTGGCAAAAGGATTGCATGTCATCAGATAGGTCTGGAATAGCTCAATTGTACACCCATTTCCTACTCCAGAGAACCGGGGGTGGCTAATCAGGATCATGTGGTATTCAAATATGTTTGAATACCGTGTCCATGCTATTCCAGACCTATCTGCTGACGGGCATTTTTTTGACAGCAGCTGATTCGGTCTGGCTTTAGCCAGCTATACCTATACAAATAAAATAAATAAGTAAACCGTTCGTACTTCGTAGGTTCCACAGGGGAGCTGTGAATAATATACAGTAGATGCATTCAAAATGACTTCCACCATCACACGTTTGTTCATCTTGAATGTAAATCAGTTTTAATTGCTAATGCATGTTGTGATTTTTTTGTTTTTGTTTTTGAATTCCAGAGGTTTGTGGACTCGTCCCTCCCTTTCCCCACCGAAGAAGTAATTGCTGCTAAGAGACCCAGAACTCATGGTGAGTGTTTGATATGCTGTGGCCAGCATTGAACATCAAACGCCCTCTGGATCACTATTTATTCTTTGCTCACAATATATCTTCTCTTGTCTCCTTGGAGACTGCGTAATGAGTAGGGTCTGGGGAAAGTGTTTCTTTCAAAGTTCCCGTTTTAAAGAGGTTGGTTGAGTTAATGTGCTTTCCCAGAGGTGTAAACTAGGGCAACAGTCCAAAAAAAACATTTTTGGGTAGTCTTAAAATAATGTACTATTTTTCTATTCTAACAACTCCTTTGGGAACTGAAAAAATGCTTGATTTGTGTACACAGAGGTATTTTCCTGTCAGTCATGACTGCACCATTTATCGCTCTGTCATACGACAAAGTAGACTTAACCGTCGTTACGGACACAGGCGTGTCAAGTGTTCCGTGTGATAACACCCGTAGTATCGGCGTGAGAAGTGGCAGAGCGGTAGCTCTCTCCTGCATGTGCCACGCCTCGACGGTGACTCACTCAACTCTCTCACCGCGCTCACACACAAAGGTTGTTGTCATTCCAGAGGCTCCGATTACCACACAAAGCAAGCTGCTGCAAACGTTACGTTACAGAAACATTTTAAGCCTTGAATGGCTCTCTCTGGTGGTTGAGACATTTTGGACGGAGTCCAGTATTGTAATGGGAGCAGACATGCGGAGCAGCGTGTAACAATGATCCCGTGTGCGTGTGTTTTTGTGCGTGTGTGTGTGTGTGCGTGTACGTTCCAGAGTCCATGGAGATGAGTCTGGATGCTGACAGCCCCATCACCACTCCTGTGCAGGCCAGCTCCCATGACTTCTACCTCACCCACTACCAGCAGGTAAAAAAAAACACACCGCCTCACTCCTCAGTGGATGACGTCAATGCAAACATCGCGATGCTATTTTTGGGCCTGTGGCCCTTATGCTCCTCTAAACAAGGTCACCGGTGTCACAGACTGTTTTCTGTCTAGGAACTCTAGAGCCCACATGTACTCTCCTATCAACTATTTGAACCTGCACTTATAGGCCCGAGCCTCTATCTAAATAGGTTCAAAGAAAACAGCTTGAAGTGCTTGTCTGTCACCGCTGATCCTAAACCGCACAGAGAGAAGGATTTTTCTTTATTGTAGGCTGGACTTGTAGTCTGGGCTCAACAGAGATTGAGATTTTCTTTTGAGAGGTAATGTGGCTCACGAATGAACACATTCCTGTGTAAATTATGTATGGAGAAACACTCAGTATAAACTGTAGGTCTGGCTACTATGACAGCTCCATGACAAATTATTGTATAAAAGATGAATTCTCATGAGAACTAGGGTCTTGCTATCAGTTAATACTTCTCTGTTCCGCATGTTACTGCTCCAATTTAGCTGATGTCGTATGCCTGCCAATGGATTAGGGCAAAATAAGCAGGACATGTAGCCTGGAGAGGCCAGCCTAATATAACGTGGAGTCAGTCAGACACAAAATTATTCATTTTGTGTGGAAGAAGGAAGGAACTGATTGACTGACTGACTCCATGCTATATGAGTCTGGCCTCTCCAGGCTACAGGACATGTGGAATGGAAGATAGATTTTTGTGAAGAGGTGGTGTTTCTCTGAAAGCCTACTTCTGCTCCAGACAAAACGGGTTGTATAACATTATGTCTTTACTATGTTACTATGTTACAGTGTCAAAGTAGGGGTAGGAAAAAAAAGATATATCAGTATATCGCCACAATATGAATATTAAATCACGCAACATAATCACAACATAAATCGTTTCGTCATTCAAAATATCAATATCACATCGTACCGTGCGGTTAGTGAATTGTCCCACCACTAACCTAAAGTCTCTCTAGAAGTGCTAACCTTCCATACTAGAGGAGTGTTGTGGTCAGTAAATAAAAGGACAAAAGTATGCACACTTGATCAATACCACAGTCAGTCATAAACAGGGAAGTGACCGGCATCACACATGCGCGGATATCAAGGGGTACTGTCCCCAGTCAATCACACAGACTTCATTTATCTGGCCATCAAATGCAAATTTCACATTGTACTACTGCTAAATACTACTGCAATTAACATTGAGTGACTGAAGTTCCTCCCAGCATTGAAATGTCCCTTTAAGTCGATAACCATTCCATCTCCCTTCCCTCTTCCCTGAACCGTGTCTCGTTCCAGTCCTACAGAATGGCCTCGTCGCCACGCGGCTTCGCCATGGTGATCAGCAATGTGACCTTTGACCCCCACACTGCCCCCGAACTGGACTCCAGGAAGGGAGGAGAGGTGGACGAGGAGGTCCTCAGGAAGGTCTTCACAGAGCTGGACTATGTGGTCATCGTCAAGAGAAACCTTCCTGCTCAGGTGACTCATGCACGCATGCGTACTATGTGTGTAGTATATGGAGGGACAGCAAAATCCACATAGCGACCAGTGACCTGGTTGCAACCCAGTCGTGTCCAGTTACTCACTGATCGCGATTACTTTACTGGTCGTAGCTATAGGCGCTTGTGGACGGCTGGACGCAACTACTGAGCAACTAACACTAAGCCCTAAACATAACCGCAAGCAAGAAGCATTGTTGCACTACTAACCCTATTTCTAGTAGCCCCAAGCTTAAACATAACTGCAAACACAGAGCAGTGCATGTGAACCAACCTGATTGTCCCACGGAACCATTCCCCTGCTTTCTCCTGCCCTCGCACGGCTCCGTTGTTGAGGCGTCCCTTTGTCTAGAAGCTTTAGACCAAACATGACCAGGTCGACCTGGTCATGACTAGTAAGCAAGTGATTGTGACCTGGTCGCTAGTGGAGCTAGTGGATTTGTGAGCTAGTCACTAGTGGATTTGCGACCTGGTTACAACGTGGACTATAGTCTCTGTTGGATTTTGCACTTTTGCACTGGAGATATGCACCAACAAAGACAAACGCAAATCATATGCGCAGTTGCGCACGCATACACTGATAATGGAAAGGCAGAGATACTCTACACATGCATGGGAATGGAAACGACAACAACAAACACTAAGCCCACAGACTCGTCACTTCTGTTGGCAGTCACACAGATGTTCCTTTGTAATGTAATTTGCTTGCTTCCAGCCACATCCAAGTGACAGACAAACAAATCATACCCCCCCCCCCCACACACACACACACACATTTTGTTTGATACAGATTCCATGCAGTGTTGGTAGTAGAATGGTTTAGTCTGTGGACGTCGAACAGTGGATGTAATAATGGAGATGTTTGCTTAACTTGCACTTCCTAGGGTCCTGCCTGCTGGCCTGTTATAAAGATGGTGCTAATTGCTCAGAAAAATGATGCTATCTCAGGGACCCCAGTCTACTTAATCCTCTAGTGTTGTGAGAGAAATTGATTTCCATTTCTACACTCGCCGGCTTACTCACCCGCAGACTATTCTATTCGTTTTTTTATTATTTTATTTATTTATTTATTTTTTACTAGCAGTGGTTTAGCTGCGAAACCCTTGGAACCCTCTTATGTACCACTGGGGGTCCCTGGACCCCATGTTGAGAAGCAGTGATCTAGGTTGTGTAAAGAAATCTCTCTCTGTGTGTGAGCTACTCTCACCAAAGGGAATGAGAGAATAGGTGCTGTTGTGCTCTGTGTGTGTTTTTTGCATGCGTTATGTGTAGTTTTCCTCAAGGATGGAACATTAGGGTTCCAAATTACAAAATAAGCTTAGTTCGGGTAAACGGCAAAAAAAAACGTTTTTTTTTATGTCCCCACGAGGTACATTGCATGCCACATGTTAACATTTTCGGCTGCATAGACACTAGACAGAGATTTTTGTCCTGGTAAAACGGAGATTAATAATCGCAAACAGAGCTCAGGAGACTACTGTATGATATCGTCTGTTTGTGCGACATCGATCTGATTTATGGCAGGTCTGTCATCCAAAGTCGACCCCGGCCAAGTCAATGGAGAGAAAAATCATTGAATGTTAAAAACTCCTTATCTAAATCAAAAGTTATACAAATCAACACTAATCAACACGCTTGTTTTTGATGGCCCCTGACGACCCCATCATTAGACATGGTAGGAAGTACTGTATATCACCTCCCATTGTTCCCGGAACGTTTGTTCTTTGTTTTAGCTAGCCGCTTCTGCTATGAAGGCCGGTGACGGCATGTCGGTCCGAATGGGAGCGATCGCGAACCAACTGACCTAATGGTCGCTAATGCTTCCGGGCGCTTGCGGTATTTACAGATGTGTATTTGTCGGACGTCTATGGAACTGCGTCTTTCATGTGCTGTTTGTTGAATTGTTTCTGTGTGTCTCTGTGCAGGATATGCGGACATGCATTGAGCAGTTTCGGCGACGACAGGAGCACAGGACCATGGACAGCTGTGTGGTGTGTCTACTCTCACATGGAGTGGAAGGTGCTATCTACGGAACAGATGGACAGCTGTTGCCGGTGAGAGAGAGAGAGAGAGTGTCTGTGCGTGTGCCTGTGTGTGTGGGTTCATCCAGGTGTGCTGCTGTGGCCTAGAGCAGCATTTGGCAGACCTTTTTGCATGACTATATTCATTCCTCATCCTCTTGGGACCACTTAGCCCTGTTTAAAAACAAGAGACTACCCTATTCTCAACATAAAGGTTTTATTATTTTGAGCTTTTCACATCCCTTTCAAAACCGAGTTACAGAGTTAAAAAGTACTCGACCATGGACTGGAACTGGTTGGAATAACGTGTTCCTTCCACGCGCTACGCCCAACCAGGGAAACTCCCCCCTGTCGGGTGAAAAGAAGGCAGCTTGGACTCCTTGTGCATTGAAGGAAGCATGAGGCCAGTCCACTGCCTCCCCAGGTTGGCGGAGGATGTGTAGAGCCCAGGATCACATTAGGAATTGGCACTGGGTGAAAAAATGGGTTACAAAATCGTGGGATAAAATTCTATAAAAAAAAAAAAAGTACTCGACCATGAATATGAAATCAAATGTATCATATGAAAAATGTTTTCTTCCAAAATAATGTATTCAGAGATTTGCAGCACATTTTCACAAATTTATCACAATATTTAAAAAATAGCAGAACTACAAGCTCATATCGCGCCACTTGGTGGCGCGATATGTGACATCACATATCACGTCTCTTGCGATAGTGACATCACTAAATAGGAGAATCTGAGTGTGCCCATTCATGCTCCACCATTCAGACACACATAGAAAATCACAAATATCTCAATATAGGCCTGACGTTTTGGGGTGTAAAAATAAACGCAGGATGGTAAAAAAAAACATTGTAAAAAATCTCAATGTAAAATTCATGGTGGTGCCCCTTTTAAAAACTTAACAAGTGACAGTTTATTTTTCAGTGTCTGTATTGTCAGGATCTGTGTCATTGAATTGTCATCACGATAATGGCGATCGCAATACCAAAACGTAATTAATCTAATTAAAGCCATATGATACAACGGTCGCTCTAATGTTCTCAGCTAAATGAGACGAATGCACGCACCTGCTGTCAGCAGTACCAGCCCAAGGAGAAGGAGGAAATCATGGTGGTTCTGTGTTTCATTGACTTGCGGTCAGAGCAGAAAAGATGGATGTATTGGCAGAGGAGCGATTCCACTGCCATCTCATCGCTATAAGTTGCTTGTATTCACTGCTGCGGGCCAGCCAGAAATTATATTACTCAAGACAGAACTCGTTAGAAGGGGTGTGTAAAAGCCCCCGTAGCGCTGCTGCTCTGCAATATTGACTGTGTCCCAGGTTTGACAGCAAAAGCGCAATCAGACATGCTGGTGATGAATGGATCACACACATTCCATTGTTTTCTTGTGTGTAAATACGGATAGTGCTATACTCATAGCATAGTTGGAACTGGTTTCACTCAAAGCTTCACTCACTATTTCTACACTACCACTACTACAACTGCAGACTGATGCTGGATTTTTTATATAATGTTTTCACTTGTATACACTATATATAGTTTTGTGTTCTCTCCTTCAAATTGACATGTACCCTATCTGTCTACTGCAACTGCTGTCTTTTACTGTTGGCCAATGAGCAGCGCAATATATATCAAACGCTATTGCGACTTACAGTGTCCACAGTAAATAATTCTTGAGAATGAGCTTTGAAGGGCACATTGGCAGTTCAGAGAATGAGCTGTAAGGCAGCATTCACAACTGCTCCCATGCATCCTCCCAACGCAATAACCAGGTTTCTATCTCAGACGAGGTGCTCAGCCAAGGCAGACTGATGGCTGAATAGACTAGTACAGGGGTTTTCAACCTTTTTGACACCAGGGACCACCATTTATTCAGCATTTCAGCCACAGACCACCATTTGACATTTTAGCCTCACAGACCCCAAAACCCAAAGATTTCTTCTGTTTTTATCTACAATACGAGGATGGATTTCAGAAACGTAACTGGCAAACCTAGATTTCTAGTTGTGTGGACTTGGGCTAATTCAGATGGTGAATATTTTAACTCTTGAGAGTGTGAAAATGAAACCAAATGGACCCGCAAGGGTCCATTTGGTTTCATTTTTACATTCTCAAGAGTTACATCTGGTTAACCAACTTTCCATCATTTGGCCTGGGGACCACCTGGAACCCTCTCAGGGACCACTGGGGGTCCCCGGGCCACCTGTTGAAAACCCCTGGACTAGTACAATGACTGAACCATTACCTGCTACTAAACATAGCATAACATTGCATAGTACTCTCACCTGTGTAGGGGAGTGGGACTGCATCCTCCTCCAAATCCGACAATGCAAGAAGACTTGTCTCGGTTGTGGGGGGAAAAAACACTTGATAATCGTCTATGAAGACAACGGGAGGTTTACCTTGCCGATAGTACTGTTTACAAGAAGGTGAACCTCAAAACACTCAACAGACTTGTTGCTGCCTCTCAAAGTATTACAACCGATGCATTCCAGTCATCCCGGAGAGCCACTGCATCCAGGATAGGAACCATATTATCTCCCTATCTGCTAGGCTCTAGCAGGCACTGTGACGTGATGCAATCTGCAACACTGCTTTGGCAAAGGACATGACATGACATGACATGCAATAAAAGAATGTTGTTCCGAATATCTTTTTAGATCAGGGTTTTTTTTCCTGGATAGAATGTTGCCCTAAAAGAGGTTTTATTGTCCCCCATAGGAATGTCTCCCAGCACCAAATATGGGTGAAAAAAAAGAGGAGGAGGTAGAGTCAGCAGTGAGATTTAGGCAGATGATTCGCAGATTGCTATTTTGAATGGTATATGCTATTTTTGGCTTCACATTACTGCGTTATCTCTGATTAAAGGGCCTTTATTGGGACACTTTATTGGGTTTTTATGTGTGTGATATAGGTTTGTTTTTTAGTTATGAAAAATGGGGTTAATGTAATCAAATATAATAGACATTTCTGTTCATCGAGTGGTCAGAAATAACAGGAACATGCCTAGATTTCTGTCAAACAATGCCGGCTCATTGCCTTTAACTTTGCCAATATATAGTTGAGGCTGTATTATGTACCCATACTTTGTTGAGGGTCTTGTCGAAGTTTGTGACATGGATTACATGGTGTGTTTCAGCTGGACTGGGTGTTTGAGGCCTTCGACAACGCCCACTGTCCTCTGCTGCAGAACAAACCCAAGATGTTCTTCATTCAGGCCTGCAGAGGAGGTAAGGTCTGTCCATGTTCATGAAGGAAGCATGTGCGTGTGAAGATGTTTTCACGTCTGTGTGTGATTGTGTTTACTCAACTGCCTGTGTGTGTGTATGTGTGTGTGTGTGTGTGTGTGTGTGTGTGTGTGTGTGTGTGTGTGTGTGTGTGTGTGTGTGTGTGTGTGTGTGTGTGTGTGTGTGTGTGTGTGTGTGTGTGTGTGTGTGTGTGTGTGTGTGTGTGTGTGTGTGTGTGTGTGTGTACATCTTGTGGTGTAGCAGGCACAGAGGCAACAGGGATTTGAGTGTCATTTAGGATCATAAAGCTAGTTGCCTCAACCTGCCTGGTTTAAGTGACCCAGAACCAGCTGGTCTGGGCTTTAAGGCTGTGGTACCATTTTACTAGTGTCCTAGAAAAGTTCAAACCTATTAGCTTCATTGACGGTGTCTATAGATCCTGGATGAAGGCAGTGGAGTTCTCATGCCAATGGTGTAGGATGCAGAGTTCAGGGTGGTCCATGGTAGGATCATGGACAAGGATCTTGATCTGGTACTTGATTGGACAATTCCACTCACAGTTATATTCACTAACAGATTATCCTGGACACCATTCCATTTCGGGTTTATGATGTTGTCTGGAGCAGATTGTATCATACATAATGTTGTAGTATTCTTTGTAGTCGGCAGGCAAGAGAAGATTCACACAGAACTTCCTTCTCAATCTTTTATTGTTATTCTTCCAGTTTGAGGGAAAGGGAGGTTCCGCATGAATCTTCATGCCTACGGACTACAAAGCAATAGTACAGCATGATGTAGCAATATGTGACAGCAACTGGTACTTTGAGGCTCAAGTAGGCCAGGGTCAATTTTCTGTTTGTTTTTCACTCGAGGAAATTGGCGCATTTTTGGAGTAGTTATAAGCATTTAAATCCCAAAATAGCAAAACTGAGAAAAAGCCAGTGAAGTTAGGGTAGAAGTGGGTGTTAACAATGGGAGGTGACAACAGTCATCCACTCCACCCATAACGTAATTTAAATACCCTAACCACCCCCACAAACTGTAACTGTATACATTAACATTATATCAGGGGTTTTCAACCGTTTTCATACCACCATTTGACATTTTAGCCCCACAGACCCCAAAGCTAAAGATTTCTTTTACTTTTGTGAACAATGCTAGGATGGATTTCAGAGAAACAAAACAGTAAAACATACAGATCAAAACCATTGACCATTGATCTTCTACATTCTCTAGTTGTGTAGACCTGGGATAATTCACATGATGAATATTTTAACTCTTGAGAGCTATGCTCTCAAAGAGTTACATCTGGCTAAACAGATGTAACTCCTTGTGCGACATGGGGACCAAAACACCAGATCCTATCACATATCATCTGCTGACCTGTTTGTAACAGAGACCAGTCTGTTTGAAGTGAGGTTACTAACAGATAAACATCCCATCCCACCTGTCAGATGAGATGGACTGCGGTGTGGAGCAGACAGACGGACCAGACAGGACCAGCTCTCCCAGCTGTGAGCAGAGAGACGCTGGTAGGGAAGGAGAGGGCGGCTCGGCCCCCAGGCAGAGCCAGGAGACCACGGGTACGGCCAGGATAAAACTACCCCAGCGCTCTGACATGATCTGCGGCTTCGCCTCCCTCAAAGGTCAGAAGATTTGTGAGTGGATTTATTTTCCATTCTCTTTTTGCATGTTAATTTTATGTCGTAGCGTATCCAGGGATGGGTGACTTCCCCGGAGATACTCTACCGTATTATTGTATCTTAAGCATTTCCTTGATCCAGTCCTGTAAAGTTCAATTTACTAGCTCATTATTTTGAGCGAAAATGGTAAACATACTGTCTAGGCCTAGGGCAGGCCGCATTCTGTGATTCAATTAGAGAGAAGTGCCAGGCATAAAAAAATAAAATACAAGAGCATATAAAACAAGAAAATGATGGTGGTCAGGACATTTTATCCATGCAATCTATCAATCAATCAATCAATCAATCAAACTTTATTACAGACGCATGGTCCATAGACAGTAAAAAGACATACAAACACAAGTACAGACAGAGGCAGACAATGTCTACATAAAATCATAAAATCCAACTGTACAGGCTAACACGCCAATGGCTCCACAGTTTGGAAACAAATCTGACTGAGCTCAAAACTGGGTTTGTCAGAATTAAAACAATGCTGTTGTCACATACATCTGTACATGAGGTTCCTCAGCACAGCAGAGCAGGTGGGTACACCAATACAGACAAACATTTCACTTGCACTGCTGCAGCGTGGCACTTTAAGCAGCAGTCTCATAGCATCATTATAAGCCACATTGAGTTTCTGCATACTGCTCTTTTTGTAGCATCTCCACAGATGGGCAGTATACATTGGTGTACAGAAGGTTTTGAATAGAGTGGCCTTCACCTGGGCTGAACACATACTGAACTTACGTACAATCATGTTTGCTTGTGCATATAACATTCTTCGTTGCCGGTAAATGCCCTTATCATCTGATAGGTCATTTGTTAGATAATGGCCTAAGTACTTGACCTCATCACGGACCTCAAGGGCCGTACCTGACAGAAAAAAAACTGGGAAAGATAGTTTACCATCTTCCTTTGATCTTACAATCATGATATTGCTCTTTTTAGCATTTAAATCATTTTCTGGGCCATATTGAGAGCAGACCCTCAGTAGTTGCTGAAGGCCAGCGCTATACGGGCACAGGATGACCAGGTCATCCGCATACATCAGGTGGTTGATGACTGTGTTGCCAACCCGACACCCTGTATTACAGCTGTTCAACTGTTTAGAGAGGTCATCCATGTATAAATTAAAAAGCAGGGGGGATAAAATGCTCCCCTGTCTCACGCCATTTTTACTGTGAAATGGGACGAGACACAGTTTCCCCATCTAACGCACATTGTTTGACGTGCGTACCAAAACGCTAATATTCTTATTAAAAAGGAAGGAACACCTCTGTTCTGTAACTTAATGAACAGTTTTTCATGATTGACACGATCAAAGGCTTTAGATAAATCAATAAAACAAGTAAAAATAGTAGAGTTATGACCATTATATAAGTCTAAAATTTCTTTTAGTGCAAAAATACACATATCTGTACCATGCTTGGGTTTAAAACCGAACTGGTTGTCAGATGTCAGGACAAACTTCTCTATTCTATTCAGTATAGTCCTCTCCAGTACTTTAGATAGGATACTGGCCAGGGCTATTGGCCGATAATTATCAGAACTATTCAGCTTGCCAGACTTATCTTTGACAACAGGCACTAGTAACACTGATAAAATAGAGCTTGGTAAAATACCATGTATTAAAAAACCAGTAAAGCACATAGACAGTAGGGGGCAGAGTTTTCTGCCTGCATATTTCAAATGCTCAGCTGATATTTGGTCCATACCACATGCTTTGTTATCTTTTAAACTGCTGATTGCACCATATATTTCTTGTGGGGAAATAGTAATATCCTCACTGTGTTCAATTTTCTCCACAATAAAAGAGTGGCTTTGTACACAGTTGAACAAATCATAATAATGTTTTTGCCACAATTGAACAATCTCATCACCACCAGTAGCATTATCAATATTTGTTGGCAGAGATGTTTTACATTTATTTAGTACTTTGATTTCTTTCCAGAAATCATTTACATTATGTTGTTGTAACTTATTTGCAAGGGAATCAGCCCTCATTGCATTTTCATTATTTTTTATGTAGCGCAAGGCATATTTAAAATTTGCATTAGAGCGTTTCTTTTGCTCAAACAAGGGACCTTGTCTTTGCCTTCCTGAACTAACCCAGGCTTTGAAGGCTCTCCTGGCCTCAGCATGAAGCTCACTCACATGTTCCTTCCAACCAGGCTTAGCCTGGTATCTGTTGGTTCTACGTTTACACAGAGGCCTGCTGGACTTAATAAGGGACTCTACCGATATTGACGTCAGACGTCGTTGCTTGTGGTCAGGACATTTTATGCAATGTTTGGATAGGACAGTGTGGAGAAGACAGCGAGACATGATGGGAGTTGGATTCAAACTTGAGTCTTCAAGGCAAGATACTGTCTGATTGAAACCTTGTAAATCCAAAGTGTTTCTTTTCAGAAAATGGAAAAAAAGTACTTGCATTTCAGGGGTTGACACTAAGGTCTCAAGAGGCACTTGCCCATTGGGCAAGTGCAAGTAAGTTTGTACTTGCCCTCAGGTCATGGTCACTTGCCCCTCAAAATATATCGTAAATTTTGCATTTAAGTTTACTTTCTACTTGGTGCTTTAAACATTTCCTTTCGCAGTCAAAGACTGTTTTGTTTAAGTCACAAATCTCACAATCAGCTACAATAAATATTCAACTTGTAAATCAATGGTTCCCACAGTGGTCACAGACCCAGCAAAATGATAGTTTGGAACCAAATGGACCTGGGAGAGAGATAGGAGAGATACTGTAGCTAGAAAGCAGGGAAAGACACGGAGGCAGAGCGCAATAACCACCTTCAAGACAAATTATCCCATTTTGTGTTATAGCGCACAAAAGTCGCACACTTGCCCGTTCGGTCAACCAGGTAGCACTTTTCCAACCATTTTTTTTTACTTGCCTCGGGCAAGCGGGCAAGTGTTAGTGTCAAGCCCTGTGGATCCAATGTTATTATTTAGTCTCTTCACGATGTGATATGCTAGATCGGCTAGATTGTGCTTAATGTGTGCATCTCTTGGATAATAAGCCAGACTCACAATGGCTCTGACGTGTCATATGAGTTTGGATAGATGTGTGTTGTTTCCTGCGGGAAGCATCAAAAAGTGGGTTTTTGATGCAATTTGATGCCCATATTTGCATAATGTTCTCTGGAGTAGGAAGTGGGCGGAAAATTGAACTATTCCAGTCCCAATTCGTTAGCAGGCAATTTCCTTTTTGCCAACACCTGATTCGGTCTGGCTTATTAACCAGGCAATGCATCACTGCCCTACAGCAAATTATAAAACACAAGTTAAAGGTTTCTGACCAACAGCTAGGAGATGTGTCAGTGGACTAATTGGCTGAGATTCTCTGAGAAAGTGAATTCTATCGACTATCGATTGTGTATTTAATTCTAACCTCTTGTCAGGCACGGCTGCCATGAGGAACACCAAGAGAGGATCATGGTACATCCAGGAGCTGGACACAGCACTGCGCTGCCGCTCCAGAGATACGCACATCGCAGACATACTGGTGCAGGTAAAAACAATTGCCCTTTTACCCCGGCGGGCAGGGTAGTGGTCCAGTTAGAAATTGAGAAAGAGCGAAGGTCGTTGGGAGTCAAAACTTCGCTGTTTCTCAATTTCAGTTGTGATCTATCAAAGAAGTGGAAAAAGTGATTTTGGAGTGGTTGATTTACAAGTGTTGTCTGCTTATCACTCCAAAAGTTGTGTAAGGCTTTTTTATTAAAACGCTCAGATTAACTTAAGTGGTGATTGCCCTACAATTAGAAAACTCCTCACACACTTTACAACTTTAATTGATAAATGATGAATGACAATAACTTTACAGTAAATGTACTGTGAAATTTGGAAATACAGGCTGTTTTTATCAAATTTATATTAAAAAACAACAACAGCTGAAAAATATCAACTCAGTTTTAAGTAGACACCTTTAGCTGTCTTTGGATATCATTTGTTGGCATACCGGTAAATTCACAACAGGAATTTCTATAAAGGACTTCGTATTGAGACTAATGAGTACAAGCCTACCGGCCTGCTCAGCCTACCGTCAGTCTGTCAGACTGGCTCAATACCTTAATCGTGTGTGTGTGTGTGTGCGTGTGCGTGTGTGTGTGCGTGTGTGTGTGTGTGTGTGTGTGTGCGTGTGCTGTGTGTACTCTGACCAGGTAAACGGGCGCATCAAAGAGAGGGAGGGTTACGCCCCCGGCACAGCGCACCACCGCTGTAAAGAGATGTCCGAGTTCACCAGCTCCCTCTGTAAAGACCTCTACCTGTTCCCCAAGTACCTCCCCCAATACTGAGACACACACACACACACACACACACACACACACACACACACACACACACACACACACACACACACACACACACACACACACACGCTGGGTGCTGTTCATAGGTGGCCACTGTTCCATATGCAGTAATAAGGATGGGTAACTTCAAAGGACAAATTACAAGTATGTAGTATAAACGCGCTTGGCAGGTACCCAAACAACTACTAAAGGACACACACAGTCCATTCCGGGGATTTCTCCCGTTGCCGCTGAAGAATGAAGCACACACTCGCACTGCCTGCATTCCAACTGACTTTCTGACACACACACACACACACACACACACACACACACACACACACACACACACACTCGGAGACATTCCCCAAATTCTACAACTCCAGCCACCTTCTCACAGAGGATTTATTCATTCACATTTGCTGTACAAATACGCTCTCTCTTTCTCTCTCACACACACTGACTCACAAATCCTGGAATACAAATTGCGACAAGCTTATGTTAATCTACGCGCGTACATGGAAAGTGCAACATGTGTCTGCGAAACAACTTATTAGATATTAAGCGTATTCATGTATTTGTGTTTCTATGCCAGTCGAGTTTTTTTTTTAAATGCGTCTTTATCTTCTGAGTGAATGGGATAGAAATCTTTTTTTTTTTTTTTTTTTAGGTGTGGGGCTCGTGGTTTTCTACTATGCATGCAGCGTGCCTGATGTTTCAGGGGTTTCCTAAAAATGTATTTTGTACACAGATCTATTTTTGTTGTTGCTTTTATTTTGTACAAAGATTGTTTTTATATATATGAGAATTCTCGCCATTCCCTGTATTTGTACATTGATGTTTGTAACTGGCAGCCACGTTGTTGTTGTTACCACAGCCAACCAGTGGGGGGCAGTAGAGTGTGCCATAGAGAAGAGAGGGAACTCCTTATCAGAGCATTTTTAGGTTTTTACATAAACATCAGTGCGACCTTTTAGAATAAGTTTCAGCGGTGAGTATTATCATGTTAGTCGCAGAAAATGTGCTCCAGCAGCAACATTACAAAAATAACAGTGTCCAGACATTTTTTAAAATTATTTCTAGTGTTATTTCACATACTTCTCAGTGAATGTTTACTCTGAGTTACAGAGGTAAATAACAGGCAATATTATTTCACAGAATGTATGCCTGAGATCTGTATAAATGCGTATTGTTGCTTTCTGGCGTTAACATTGTATCTCCAAAAAAATTACCTTTGATAAATATCCCATTTCGTTTCCGGTATGTGTAAATGTGTATATTTCAAAAGAAGAAAATATATGTATATGATTTTTAAGAGCTATGAAGCAACACATCTCAGAAATACCATAAATAAGAACATAAAAATAACAGAACAGAAGTGGTGAAAATTAAAAAAAAAGCTACAAGCTTGCAGAGTTGCAGCGCATTGTGTGCTTGTAGATTCTGCTGTTATGACTAGTGTAGGTCCCTGGTCTCAACCTGAAAAGTTTAGGAACCAATGCTACAATGGATCAAATGTTATAATTTAGTCACAATAAGCTCTTAACTTTAGTACCAAGCAGAACACTCTTTATACACTCAAAAGTGTACAACATAAAGATGCAAAATGTATGGATCTATCGAGACTTTTCAAACCATGTTTGGTTGGAGAATAGCAGATACCCTTTACTTCATAAAAACATGACATTCATTTATGAACAAAGTTAACATAAGTAGGTAAAAATATTGGACATGCAGTTTGCAGGTTTCTTTTTGCCTGACTGCCTTGGCATTCATTCCAGTCCAACATGGTGCATGTTGTGATTCTCCCAGTAAAGCTGCGTCAGGGCCGGATTTAGCCAGCCCTACTAGCGTGGGCTGGAAGAATGGCAGGGTGAGCAACTCCAAAGTTTTTATATGAAGCAGTGGTTTTGACCTTTTTGACACCAGGGCCCAATATTCGGTATTTGAGCCACGGAGCATCATTTTATGACATTTTAGGCCCACAGACCCCAAAACTAAAGATTTCTTTTGCTTTTGTCCACAATACCAGGCTGGATTTGGGGGAAAACAGCCAAACATACAGATCAAAATGAAATGAAACCGAATGAACCCGCAAGGGTCCATTTGGTTTCATTTTTGCACTCTCAACGAGTTACATCTGGGTAAACAACTTTTCACCATTTATGGGATTGAGGACCACCTGGAACTCTATCAAGGACCACTGGTGTTCCCCAGACCACTGGTTGAAAACCACTGATATTAGCTTTCATTGGGTGGGCTCTGCCCATCCCTGCCTCCCTCTAGATCCGGCCCTGGTTGTGATCCTCCCATTAAAGCTGCGTTACTGCGTGCGTCTGCAGTGCAGCGTGCTGCAGCAGGGCACCAGAGGTGTGCAGAGCTGCGGAGGATCGCAACTATTTCACACAGTCGTCACCAGGAGGTATATCTTTAGATGTGGTGACAGCAGGCTTAATAGGCAGGGTAATAGATACGTTTTAAACGCTGGTTATTCAGATAACATGGAAAAAACAAAACAAAAAACAGTTCATTATAATTTGGTATTCCCAAAAAACAGTGGTTTTCAGTGGTTTAAACTCAACATCAAATGGTGGTCCGTGGCTGGTTGAAAACCACTGCAATAAACAAATATTTTTAGATGTTTGAAAAAAGACGTTTGAATAGCGAGACCTGCTGCGTCCTCCAACGTGATTCAGTTGTTGTTATTGGGTCCTCACACCACCCAAACTCCATATAAGCAAGTACAATGATATTTATATAATCACTATACAGTTTAGTTTTTTTTTTTTTCTTTTACTGTAGCGAGGCTTCTAGAGCTTTGCAAATATCTGCAATGCTAGACTTCACACATACCTCCTCCACTCATGATGTCACTATCACTGCAGTTAACTTTCAGGGTCACCTTTTTTAAGTCATTCCCATGTAATAATTATGTGGATAAACCTAAAGATATTAAGTTTTCCTTTATCTGTTGCCCTACCTTTTTTAATAGGCAGCTAATTTCACACTATAGGGGAGGGCAGGTGGGGTGCGGTGGGGTTCCCTTCCCTTGTGTGTTACCGTTTTTCCCCCATTCAAAAGCACAAACACACACCCCCAGCAAGGAGGATGTGGTCTTTCCCATGGACCCCCCCGCCTCCCCAGGGTAGTCCTCCACCACCAGGAGAATGTGGTGCTAGTCCTGAGGTCATACAGCCCCACAGTATGAACTCCGACCTTTAGGCTAACTCTAACTCCCGAAACAGTATTTCTCTTGGTGTGGACGACCTCTGAACTCTCCCCTCTTTCCACCCACGCATCACCACTATCCCGGTTAAGCCTGATTTATGCTTTGTCACGTGGCGTTGTGCCACGGTAGCCCGAAAATAGTCGCTCGCCTTGGACGGCAACACCGACGTCGTGCAGCTTGTTAGATCGGGACGTTTTGGGGGCGTAATGCTGCGTGTACTGGCAGATAACAAAGATACAGTAAATCCTTACCTTTAATTTTCAATGGACACCATACGTAGATATTAGGATACATCTGGCGTTTGTAGCTGCTACAAAAGCTACAGATAAGTTGAGCTGGCCTCCACTTCAAATGCAAAGATACGGAGCTACTAATGCTGTGTCGCTTTGTACTTTGTTTGTGTACCATCTTTTGTACCTGCCGGTGTTAGCGCAGCATTAGACACCGTTTTGTATACAACTAAGGATGAAGCCACTATTAGCTGTGCTGTTGGGTGGGTGTTTTTTTTTTTTTTTTTAAACTGATTAAATAGGGTGGTCATTTTGCGATTTTTATTTTTTTATTTTTTTTTTAATTTTAATGTGATTATTTTTTTATAATTACAACTAACAATGTGACCAAAACAATATCTTATTTTGTTTTATTTGGTATAAAGATGGATAACCCAGGATACAGAGAGGATACTTTAACAGAGTTGAATCCCAGACGTTGTGACTGGTCAGTGCACTCACTGGTCAGAGTGAGAGAAATATTGCTGAAAACCTT
Source organism: Benthosema pterotum (assembly GCA_039105355.1). NCBI lineage: Eukaryota > Metazoa > Chordata > Actinopteri > Myctophiformes > Myctophidae > Benthosema > Benthosema pterotum. The sequence continues at coordinate 13,455,995 of CM076967.1, read as the reverse complement.
CATGTTCTAGAATGTGTTTTCTTTTTTTTTACAGGTCTTCCAATGGGTTGTTGTTTTTGTTTTGTATTTCTTGTTATCTGATTTTTGTATTCATTTCAACATGCAAACAGTGTGCGCGTGGCGCATGAGAAAGCGGAGTATGATGTCACCATAATACTGTACATTATATATTAATCTGGTTTGCTTCGACAGCTTGTTTTGACAGAGAGAGAGAGGGAGAGACAGACAGAAAGCTATGGCTCAATGCCCATGTGATTTACTGATCGATGTTTTGTTTTTCTAAGAAAAGCCCTGCCCAGGCCTGGGTGTGTTTGGTTACACCAGTGTTGTAGTAGTGAAGAAGAAAAAGGAGAGGATTACGGTTGGAAAGAACAGTATTGATTGCTGAAGCGTCCCAGTAGCACAGTAATGTGGATGGGGTGCTACAGTACATGATATGAAACCAGCGTTAGATTGTATACTCTCTGGCATCGGCTTTGTCAGCCCTGCAAAGGCAAAGAGCAGCACATGTCTGTAACCTTAAATGATTCCTCTCCTGTCCTGCCCTAAACGTTTGTTCTTCTACTCAGAAGGAAAAAAAAGATGCTTTTGTATTTATTTGTCATTGATATTAGGGATGATGATAATTAGTTTGACAGGTGACTGCTGCAGGCAGCTGTCACCTAGACAAACACAAGTTCTTTTTACAGAATTAGCGAGTTAAATTATGATCTGAACCAATATTTGAGCTGTCCACCTTTAGCTGCCCTGCCATGCATTATGGCTGGCACCGGCTCAGTGCCCATGACCTTATAATTGAGGCTGGGAGGTCTGGGTTCAACGCCCAGCTGAGTCATACCAAAGACAATTTAAAAAACCCATTGCCTCCCAGCTTGGCACTCAGCATCCGAGGGCTTTTTATTATTTACCTCTTTTCTTAAAAAAATAGCATCCCTAATTGATATAATATCAAACGTCGTGTTGCCTAAAAGGTAAATATTAAAGGAGATATTTCTGCGTGTTGAATTAAACCTTTTAAATGTCTTTTAAACGCACAAAAACAAGTTGCTGCTGTTTGCCTTAGGAGAGCAGTTACACCCCTCTAAAGCTATGTTCAGACTGGCAGCGCTAATCAGATTTTTTTTTTTGCTTATCCAGATCGGAATCTGATTTGTTTTTTTTATCAGTCTGGTTTGAAATTAGATTCAGCAGACACCAGAGGACACCCAGCAGTCACTGATGCTAGATTTAAACCAGTGTGTTGTACAACGGTGTTGCTCGCCAAAAAATCCCAAAAAGTACACCATATAACAGAGTATATGGTGTATAACAGAGTATAGGGTATGGGGGTGACTTCATCGCCCGTGGCGCGAAGCGACATGAAGTCGCACCCATACCATTTTCTCCTTCCCCCCTCAATTGGGAAATGTTACATCCGCACAACTATTGTACTAGATACAGTATGATGTCTGAATAGACAAATCATATCCAATCACTTGCCGTGATTAAAGGGTTGACAGTTGGTCCTTCACTGCCAAACCCTTGTTTTACCTGTTTTTTGTTTTTTTTAGGGCAATGCTCTAAAGCAGTGAAAGTGATGCTATTTGCGACGAAACTCTGATTTTTCTTGCGGTCTGAACAAAGCCTAAATGTCTTTTAGACAACGAGTAAACATAATGGTGTGAAGGGGACTCCAGTGCAGCATGATAGGAGAACCCTCTCCTGTGTGAAGAGCTATGGAAGTTTCACTGCCAAGTTATGGAGAGGCACAGCATAGAGGGCAAAAAGAGATTCTGTTTCTGTCAGTGACTATGACTGCCAAACGTTCTATACAAATGTACTATACAATAAATTGTCTGTTTTTTATTGTTTTGTTGTTGTATTTTATGCATGTGTGTGTGTGTGTGTGTGTGCGCGCACACGTGAGCATACCCGCCCGCATGCAGTGCCCACAAACACATCCAAGGGGATCCACCATTTGACATTTTTCAAGATTGTTGGTGTTTTTTTTACCATCTCCAGTGTATTTTTACACACAGTTTTTAAACAGTCAGACCTACAGTATATTGACATATCCTGTTCTGTAATTTCCTGTGGGCACTGTCACCGACATGGTGTATCCCCTTAAAATCCTGGTTTATTGTATACACGCACACACACACTCTCACTGAATTGTGTGAATGTACAGTATGTATATTATGTATATGCTCAAAATACAAAATGTACTGTATAGCTGGGAGTGTGTGTGTATGCGTGTGCGCGCGCACATGCATGCATGTGTGTGCATGTGCACGTGTTTGCCCTGGTCCATATTACAGCAGCTTTCCAGCCGTGTCAGAGTGTGGGAACCCCAGACGTTTCCCATCCTCTCTGCATGCTCCACTGTATTTGATCCACCTTGTTGCTGTGTTTGTGTGTGTTTGGATCTCCCCCTCCCACCCCACCCCACTCCCCTACCCAGGCGGGACAGCCTGTTCCCCCTCCCTCCCTTTACGTTCTCAGGTGTAATATGACTGAGTCCCTGCTATCCAGGCTGTGCTCCGGAGTCCCAGCACACGGATGGACGGACGGACGAACGGACAGACAGAGGGACGGCCACACCATTGCTTCGGCTGATAATGCTGTGTGTGTATCCGATAGATAGAGCTACACCCCAACGCCCCCCACCTCCAGCCAGCTGTCTCTAGTCATTCTCCCCTTGACACGCACGTGCACATAGACACACACACACACACACACACCACGTTGGACATACGTAGGCATATAGATACTTTTTTTTTCCACACACTATGTGCACACACTCAAACTGTTCAGCAAATTGAGGTGCACATACACACACACTCATTGGCCTGTCCGGCGTGTGTGAGATTAGGTTGTTAAGCATTGGTGTGTTGACCACAAAGCTGGGGAGGGTTTAAGGGTTAAACTGTGTGTGTGTGTGTGTGTGTGTGTGTGTGTGTGTGTGTGTGTGTGTGTGTGTGTGTGTGTGTGTGTGTGTGTGTGTGTGTGTGTGTGTGCACGCGTGCGTGCGTGCGTGCGCGCGTGCGTGCGCGCGTGTACGCACGCATGCGTACGTGTGTGTGCGTGCGTCATGCCAGCGTGCCTCTTTTAATCACTTATATGCCCTATTTAACTAGTTGTATATCAAATAGTGAAAATAGTCAATTTACAAGCTTACAATTTGTCTATTTTGGCCCAGAATGTTCAACTAATATGACACGCCCAGAATAGCATGGCAAGGGTTTATGAGGTTAAGTGAACAGAGATAAAACAAGGACCAAATGATGGCATGATTAATGACTTTAGCTAAAGCTGAGAGTACTTTGATCCACCTGGGTGTAAAATAAGGCTGGTCAATATATTTAATTGTCCACTATGACATGACATACTATGGACAATATGAGACGGTTCTTCTTGTGTTCTGTTCTTTCCTATTCTACTGTGTGCAGGAAAATTATTCATTATCAAGTTACTCAAATCTCAGATATGTTTATTATTTAAAGTATAGTGGATCTACAAGCACTCACCGTGTGACTTATTATGAGCTTTACTGTACATCTGGTATTTTTGTGCAAGAGACTGCTGCCATATTGCCTAGCTGTAGGCAGTGCTATAGAATGCAAAGTGTTCATTCAAAAGGTTCCTACATATTGTACCTTAATTTCCTTTAATCCCTGTAGCTCTGGGTGTTGGCGTTGACAACACTCATCCCCCTGACGTCCGTCTTCATATGGTAAGAGTGAGTTTTCTTTACTTCTGTCACCCTCGTCCGTCCGTGTGCACGCGTGCAAAATGTCAGAAACTGCTGGACCGGACCGATCACTATAAAGTTTCTCTTGTATGCTGCCAGTGGGTCAAGGAAGCCCACGTTTTACTTAAAAAAATGGCCTCATTTAGGAGCCAAACCCATCCTGCTTCCCTGGATTCCATCCTTAGATCAGGATGCAAGTAAATAATATATTTAGGTCAGGTCCATTTTCGTACACAACTAGATTTTCTTTTTTTCTGCGAAACACTTCGATACTCCTCCAGACTTTGTCTAAAACTCATACAGCATAGATAGAAATACTGCATTAGAGGAAGCATTGCACAGAGTTGTGTGAGTCATTATGTTGACAATAATATCAGTATGTCAATGCAAATAACGCTAACTCAGAACTTGTGATTATCACCTGTGGGGTACTGCAAGGCTTGGTGGTGGATTAAATCTTTTCAGTGCTTTATATAATTTATATTTGTATGCTATCAACATTGTTAGATTTTGTTCATTTGCTGATGATGAATTATTGCTGATCATAATGCTGATCATTTATTAAGACATGACGGCGTCGTGACGTTTGTCTAAGTGTCCTTGAGCAAGACAATTTAAAGCATTTAGCAGAAGCTGTTAAGTCAGAGCGGCTTGCATATGCTTCGGTCTTTAAATATTCTATTCAGTCACAAACAAATAAAATAAGTGAGCAAGAAAAAAAGTGGAAAGGCAGAATTGTTTTGATTAATTTAGTTTTATCTTTGTATGGGGAAAATAAACTAAACTAAAATGTAACTAGATAGATACACTCCCGAACCCAAAGGTCAAAGGTAATGCACACAGATTTTCTGGACGAAGACATACATCTCACTTTCACCAATTTATTTGGCTGTGTCAACAGGCATGCTAACGTTTCAGAAACGTAAGATTTATCTCCGTAGCTTGAAGGTGTGTTTGTCCGTAGGTCGAGGGGAGCCGACAAGGGATTCTTGTCCTCGTCACTGCGATAGTTCATAGTAGTGTCTTGGGGCAGACTGTCGACTTATGACATTCAAAGGAAAAGAGGGAGCTGTCCTTTTTTTGGCATTGTTCACCGTCCAATGCCAATCCAAATACCTTAGCAACTGCTATCCAGATCAAGCTTCCCTGGTCAAGCTTTCCAATTCTAACGTGCCTATTGAACTAGACTGGATTGGGGAGGGACTTAGTGAAGGGCTAATTTCAGCACAAATTGGACTCACCTGGTGAATGTTTTGCTCTATGTGAATGTTTACAGACACCCTCCCTGGGCCAACAGTGGAAGCAGACGGAGATCTCCACTGGAAGGTGAATTGACTGCTGAATTCAATTCATGGGCTAAATCTGTGTGGAAACAATTTGGAAAGGTTGCCAGACCTTGGGTTTTTCGGTAGTAGGTTTGTTACTGCTGGTTTTCTCTGGCATCAAACAAGCCCATTGAGTGAATTTAGATTTCCCCAGGCACATGGCCGATCTCTGATCTTTGGGCTGCCTGAGGACTAACAGGTGAACCTGGCAATAACTACTGTGAGAAAATAAGAATGATTAAACTATGTATGGAGCGGTTCATCATCTGCTTAGTTCAAGATTCAAGGCTATGCTTTATTGTTGTATCTCGTGTACAGGGACATTTATGTTCAGCAGTGGGATGTGTGCACTGACTGCATTGTTTATGTGACTTGATATTTGGGCTGATCCACATTAAAATATGTACAATATTTACAATTTAGGCATTTAGCATCCAGAGCGAATAGTAAGTCACTCTGGAAGTCTTACAATAGTACTACTTACAATATGTATGTTAAAAATATCTGTAAATATACACAATATGCGAAATAAATAACTGCAGGTACTTCCATGTTCCACTGGCAGTGTGCACAAAATACACTATGTGGTGGTGATTGATCCAGGGTCTTGTGAGGTAATAGCCCTTTTACCTTCAGACTGGCAGACATAAAGACATTCATAGTCTAATAAATGCCATGAAGTATTCAATGTGTGAAGCTGAAAAAAGCCACTATTTTATATAACCCATTTTTTTCACCCAGTGTCAATTATCTAGTGTTATCTTGACTTCTACACACACCCTCCACACCAACCTGTTGAGGCAGCTGCCTGGCCTCATGCTTCCTTCAACGCATGAGGAGTGCCTCCTTCTTTTCACCTGACAGGGGGGAGTTTCCCTGATTGACCGTGGCGTGTGGAAGGAGTGCATTATTCCAACCAGTTCCTGTCCCCCTCCATTAGACGTCCTGACCAGCCAGGGGGAGGCAGTCTTGAGACCAGGTATTACTGCATGTTTTTGTGAGGATATCTACCGTAGGGGACAAGGGGAACATGTAAACTCTCACAACCACCCTCATCGACAGCACTTACCATTGTGCCCCCCACATCAACTATACATCTTTAAACATACATTATTACATACTAATTACTCCAATAGTGCATCACAAGAACAAGTGTTGTGTGACACAGATTTGACTTCTTATGTCGTGACTCTGCTGTTGGCTAGCTGTCTAAGACCACCAGGCTGTGTGTGTATGCAGAGATAATCTTGCAAACTGCTGAGCCGAATTGGTGCCAAATTTCTTGTGCACACTGCCATTAAGGTAAACACGTATCTCTACTTAAAGGGGAATTTCAACCCTTTTCAACATTTTTTTCCGAGAGTGTACAAGTGGAACCAAATGGACCCAAAAGGGTCCATTTGGTTTCACTTGTACACTCTCAGAAAAAAGGGTCCTAAAAGAAACACTTACGCACAAGTAGGCCGTGAGCGAAGCGAGCTAATACTCACGGCTTTAGTTATAAGGGTCGCTTATTTACATCACAATTGCGTCACCATTACATCACCCAATCACATCACCCCCCCAACCGGCCAATGGGAGTGCCCTGAGGGGCCCGACTGAATCATAATGGAAGTCAATGGGACTTGGGCTCGTGGACAAATCTGTAGTCATGATTCATAGTAGTAAGAGACAAGTAACGTCATAGATGACGTGTGTGTGTCATGCTGCGTTCACTGCCGTCACACTAGCGGTGACAAAAGCTAGGAAGGATCAAGAGCACTCATCTGTAGTACACTGAATGTTACCGAGTTGCTATTGAAGTGTTGCTCAAAGACTCATTGACGTCATCACCATCATACTGTATATCACTGACTACCTGATTAATGGAGCATACCAGGTGGCGCCTTTGTCACCCTCGCTTTGATTCCATTCCTCATAACACTACTAATATATTTCAAAATCCATGACTAAGTCCCATGTGCCTGTACATCCAGGCAACTGAGGGTTGTAGGGGGGTGGGGGGGTTAACCTTGTGATAATCTCCCTCACTTAGAACATGAAATCTAAGTAAGAACACGAGCATCAGAACAGCGTATTTGAAGTGCGATCATTTGCATGTGATTTCAAGGTGGATTTCAGGTGTTTAAGTTATGTTTTGAGAGGCATCAACCAAAGGGCAATATCTCCGGAAAATGAATAACAAGGAAATGAATAAAATCCTATCAAAGCGTAACAAAGCACATGAACCCTACAGTAGCATCCCTAATATTCTTAGGATGAACATTCAGTGACAGCTGACAGAAAAAACACATTTTTTCTTACGCTCATGTACTTGAGCATTTTGGTGTAGGGTGAGAATACTTGAGGATCTAACACAGCCCTGGGCCCCTGGTGAACCCCAGCCAACCAAGTCTTTATGGTTTAAGACAGTGTTTTTCAACCTTTTTCATACCAGGGCCCACTATTTATTCTGCATTTTTAGCCACGGAAGACCACTGTTTGATGTTGAGTTTTGTCTCTTGGACCCAAAACTAAGGATTTTCATGTTTGTGTCAAGGAGAGATACAGTAACTGTCAAAATGTTATTCAAAATAACAATTCTTCTACATTTTCTAAATGTGTACATTCTTTAAAATTAAGTAATTCAGATGTTTAACATAATTTAAGCATCTGAATCCATTTTCATTTTACAATTAATTTTACAATTTCAAGAGTTAAGAGTTACAGATTTATAAGTGTCCATTTGGTTACAAACCACATGGAATCCTCTCATGTAAAATGGTTGTCCCCGGACCACTGGTTGAAAAACACTGGTTTAAGAAGTGGTTAATGCAAATCGTTTTAAAGGGGAATTCCACCCATTTTCATTTTTTTTCCTGAGAGGATACAAATGTGAACCAAATGGACCATAGCGGGTCCATTTGGTTCCATTTGTACCCTCTCAGGAAAAAGGGGTCTGAAAGAAAAATCACTAACATGGTGAAATACATCTTGATGATGTCATCAGATGCATTTCACCATGTTTTTTTCAGACCTCCATTTTTAGGAAATACAGAATTGGGGGAAGTTTTTTTTATCATGTCCACACAACATCTCTAAGGTATATTAATGACATACACGGTAGATTCTAGTTCCTCTCAGTAGGCTGTAGTTTCTGAAGTTAGATTCCAATTTCTGATACTAGATTCTAGTTCCTGACACTAGATTCTAGTTTGTGACACTAAATTCTAGTCCCTGGCGCGAGATTCTAGTTTTTCTGGAAAAATCTATTTCTGTGTCAGTGATGCTCAACATATTTCATAGGAAGGACCCCCAGAAATATCTATTATTTAGCTGCAGAACCTCATCTAAAAACATGTTGTTCTAGGGATCCCCCAAAAGCAAAAGATTTGAGTTAAAAATGTTTGCTCCCGAAATAATGTATTCAAAGATTTCCACCACATTTTCACAATTTTTCAAAAATAGCAGAACTGCTATTTTTCAACAGCTAAAACACCAAAACATGTTCAGTACAGAGTGGTTAAATCGTTTTAATGGGTTTCAATATGACTTTCCACATCTCATCTTGTCTGCAGGATAGGAGGGTGAGGGAACCCAAGGAAGATCATCTCGTCGTCATGCTGCTGTTGTCCAGCGTCTGCAGTGTTCCCTGCAGGGAGAGGGGGAGTCGCCCACAATGGAGGCCGTGTGTGCGATGGCTTTTGGGGATTGCCTTGCTGCATCATTGGCTGATGAGGTGAGAGCTGTCATGGTGGGGTGTCATGTGCACCTTGGTGCTCACGTTGCAGGGGCAGCCCTGTGGGGGGGTGCGATTTACACTTTTAGGCATTTAGCAGACCCTCTTAACGCAGAGTGACTTGCGTTAAGCAACGGACACGATCACATGCATACAAAGCATTTAATGTGAAACAAGTACAAGTACATGTACTGTAGATAACACACACACACTGTATACTGTATATAGCCTATTTAATCTTACTAACTCTAAAGTTCTATGTTTACATGAAATGCTATAAGTCCAAATACAATGCTATCTAATATACATAAGTCGAGGCTTCGCTGCCCACAGCTCTCGCCCCCATCCCACACACACACACACACACACACACACACACACACACACACACACACACTGCTAAACCCCTCGTCCACCCTTGCACACCCCCTCTGTCCAAACAAGAACACCCCATCTGAAAACACACACCTAATAGCATGAGCATCTGTGTGTGTGTGTGGGCTGTGAAGGCGTGCGTGTGGCGTTCCTGCCACTGCTAAGGGCGCTAGGGTGTGTGTGTGTGTGTGCACGTGCGAGTGCGTGCGTGTGTGTGATTAGGTGTCTGCTGTTCTAATAAAGGAACGCTCGGTGCTCCTGTCTCGTCATATCACGACCGTCCGTCTTTCTGTCCAACGGTGTCTCTGCGGTGTCTCTGTGTCTGTCAGTCAGTCAGTGCTGCAGCAGAACTTGTTGTGCCTCACTGCTTGTTGTGGATCATTTGGGGGCAGAAGACAGTGGTCCAGGGGAAAAAACTTTTGACGCCCGTGTTTTTCTCAACTGCTGTTATGCAATGACTGAGTGCCTGCGTGTCTATGAGTGAGTGAGTGGGTGAGCGAGGATTGAGAAAGGACTTTGGTGCACGCTGATCTGCACGGAGCAGGTGCAAGTACATGAACAAGTGACAAGTGTGTGTGTGTGTATGCATGTGACAGGCTCTGTATGTTGTTTTTTCATTGAACTACACTAAGCGTATGTGAGGAGCGAGCGTGTGTGTGTATCTGTGATTGTCTGTGTGCGAGGAGCAGCGTTGCCCACGCTGTTGGAAATGCTGGGGTGTCCAGCGAGGTTATTTTTGGGTCAGTGACAGCGCGTCAATGGCTGCAGATGCGTCGCAAAGGAAAGCTCTGAGATACCAACAGACGCTGGTAGGTCTCTCCCCCCTTTCTCCCTTTTTTGTCTCCACCTGTGTGTCTGTCTGTCTGTCTCTCTCTCTGTCTTACTGTGGGTGCCAGTAACAGGTCACCGCTTCCCCCCACCCACCCCCCCCTCTCTCTCTTTCTCTTTTTGAAGCTGTTCACTTTGTCCCTCTACTCACCCACCTGTCACATTACTGGATGTTCTTCTACTCCAGGGCTGCCCAAAAGTTAGATCGTGATCTACCAGTAGATCACACAGGCCGTGTAGGTAGATCACATGACAGCACTTGGACCCTTATCGATCTGTAACTCCTGAGAACATCTGAATTGCGTAATTTTCAAGAGTCCACACAATTAGAAGATGGAGAATAATTGTTATTTTGACCAACATTTTGCCAGTTCTTTTCCCCCCCAATTGTGGACAAAAATGTGAAAGTTCTTAGTTTTGGGGGTGAGAGACTAAACTCAACATCACCCAACATTCTCCCGGCTCTATTTTTCATTATAAGTGCATTATTCTTAAACACTATAACAGTAAGTAACACCAACGCCACTGTTTCAAAGCTCAAACTTTCTAGAGAGCCTTGAAATGGATTTTCAGTAATGGAACAATCACATTTTTGATGTGTAGATCATGTTGAGACGGTCATTTTGAAAGTAGCTCTCAAGTCAAAAAAGTGTTGTTTCCCTTGTTTCATCACTCACACTTTCTTTCCCTCTTATGTTCTCTTTTTGGAGCTGCTTTTCTCCTGGATCTGCTAGCTCTGTTTTTTTTCTGCTGTTGTTGTGTTTGCTGTGACGGCAGGTGAAATGTCTCTCTAGTTAGTTGGTGGCATCGGCTCGCCTTGACAGAGACCCCAGAGTACTGAATATCCCTCTCTTAACGGTCTGACACCTTGCCTTCCTCATTACTCTGAGCTCCCTCTCCTCTGGGCATGGGCTTGACTTTTGTGAAACCTCAGGGGAATTAGCCAGTGGATTATATTAAAACTTTTTCCAGAGCGTTTACAGGGCATTTTTACGTATTTTTCCATGTTTTAATTAAGTTTAGTTTGCACTCCGAACACAAGATTCTATAATAATCAGAAATGGAAAGTCTCTCTCTCTCTTATAGTACTGATACATTTGTGCCACATCATAAATGAAAGTAGTTACATAATAGCAAATTGTAACTGTTAAAGTTAGTAGGGCAACCGATAAGGGACAACTTCAGATGTTTACATACTAGTTCATAATTAGAAAATCAATTTGCTTAAAAAGAAAAAAAAAACAATTACACAATTACATGGACTATGACTTGAGAAAATGTGAAATTCTGAAAAGGTAACAGAATTAAACTGCTGAGAAAAGACATAATATGTGTCGGACGGCTGTTGCTATTTGTACTGTATACACTGTATATTGACTACTGTCTAAAATAGGCCTGTAAAGGTCCTTGATAAAATCCTACAGCATTCAAAAGCAGCTTCATTTTCAAAGCTTTGAAAGCCTGTCTACTGTAAAATTGATGTACAGTATATTGATGATATGTGTAGCCATTGATTTATTTATAATGTCTTTGAGTGAGTTTATCATCAAAAGCAAAACTGAACTTGACGGTTTGATTATTCAGTGTTATGTGGTTGGGCGGATTTAGATTTTCAATCACAATTTTCCAACATTGATGAAATGTTTAAGAAAATTTAAAATTATATAAAAAAAAATAATATTTAAATATCAAAACAAAATAACTAACTAGTGAGTGGAGGCACAGGGTGGGGTCTTATTTCTTTGTGTCCTTGCATCGCACCAGGGCCCCTCTTGAGCCGCGTATCTTGTAAAACCATTACGTGTTTTCATGTGTCGCTGGATATAAATACCTAAATAGACGGGGAAACCCGAGGAGACAGGTTAGATGTACGTAGGCGTTGAGAGATGAAGTCATGATGATACTCTATATCAGCAACTTCATCTGTGCAAATGATCAGCCTGTAGATCACTGCTTCTCACTGTGCATAATGTGAATACATTTATGTCTCTGAGTAACAGGCCTGTTTAGTGGTAGAAACCAAGATATGTTGTGAGGGAAGACAGGGTATCTGCAAAGGTTTGTTTTTTTTTACCAGTAAAGTCAGGATTTCATCCCTGGATCTGACAACATATTTTATGTTCTTATGTTGACCACAAACTAAAGGTATAGGCGACTTTATAGCGTGTGCGCGCGCGCGCGCGTGTGTGCGCGGTGGGGGGTGAGCCAATAGCAGATATGAGTTTGAGACTTTGAGTTGGATTCAAAACTGTTTACAGACACAGTTTTGTACACACTAAAGTACACACTAAAGTTACCTATTACCTTTAATTACCTTTAATGGTCACTACATCACAATGTCATGAAGATTACAATGATGTTTTGGGCCCAACAAAAACAGGGATGCCTGCAGGGTGAAAAGTCTGTTGGTAGTTTTAATATTGGTAGTTGTTGGTAGTTTTAATAACTCCATTGGATCAGTGGACCTTGTATGCCCAAAGGCACAACTTTCTCAGTAAAAGTTGTGCTTTTGGACGTACAAAGTTTCCGCCTGACAGCATTTTTTTTTTTGCATTCTAACCCCATGCAGCCGGGACAGGGAGGATAGCACCTGGCTTCAAAGCCTTTTTAGAAGCTGTATACCCACCAGTGGCTGCTGCCTTCCACCCACGCTGCTGTTTCCTATTCTGGGAGAGACGTGCTGTGAATTGACAATGCGTATTGTGCATGTATACTGCATGCAAATGATCCCCCACACCACGCGCATGCATAGGGTGATCTAAGATCTAAACTGTTCATTATGAAGGACAGAAGTATTGCATGTGTTGGGAAATGTGTGGCCAAGAGAGCAAATTATCAAGATCTTGATGTCATATTCAGAAAAAAAAATCAGGATTTTCTACAAGCTCAAAATGCGTCGCACTGCAACGCATTTTCACCTGGTGGACCACTGGTGGTCCGGGGACCACCAGTGGTCCCTGAGAGGATTCCAGGTGGTCCCCAGCTAAATGATGGACAGCAGAAACCGAGACAGCAGAACGCCAACTATTAGGGCATTTGAACACTTGTCAGTCACAATGTGGGACAGACGGGGAACTCAATTTGTGGGACACCTGGAAAGTGTTGGAAATTATCGGAGTGTCCCACACAAAGAGGGACATCTGGTCTCCGTACCTGTATGCGTATTGACTAGAATTGACAATGTATTTGGTTATTTGTTTATATAGGCTACTTGAGTGACAGTAGGAGCGCCACCAGTATGGATACTGTAGGCATGTGCAATACATTTTCATGGGTCCATCCATCCATGCACAGGTTGATATACAGTATACTGGTAAGGAAGAGGTGAAAGGGGACAGTCAGCTTGACTCCTCCTGCCTTCATGTTGAAGTGTCCATGGGCAAGACACTGTTTTCCGCTGCAATCAGTGCATGAATGTATGTGAAAGAGTGAATGCAATGTCCCATGTAAAGAACTATGGCGCTATATAAACGCACAATTTATTTTGCGTAAAGAATTATATTTAATTATAAATTATATTATATGTGTATACAGTATATAACTGTACATGATTATTATTGCTATGAATTTTGTTCTGTACTCTCAGCTCTCACATCATGCCAATGATGATGCAGCAAGGCAATTGCCAAGTGTCATGGTGGTCATGGTTAAGTTTGAGGCTCAAACCAGTAGAAATATGCTTTTATGAATTTAGGAATGTTATTTGCAGTTTAAAAGAATGTTATTGAGGATATTTTTCATAGATACAAAGATTACCTTTTGAGATTTGTTTGGCTAGTTTCTTCTACACAAACACATTGAAAACCAATGCAGTAGTACGGATTGAGCAGTCTGAATCATTGCACACAGGCTCTTTTAAATGTAGGCGGGTACTTTATCCTCTTTATTCAGATAAACAGTTTAGAAATGTGAGAGGCAGAGAGTGACTAGAAGCCAGAGAGAGGGAATCCTAGACTAGGTCACCCGGGGTCCATGTGGGACTAACGAAAGGGACAGCAAACACTTACTGTAGACTCTCCATGTGTATGAGCAAGAATCCTGGGTGTTACTTTAACTGCCAGAGTTCTGTTGACTCAGAGAATTATTTTGGCTGTTTAGAACAGTGGTTCTCAAAGTGGGGTCAGGGACCCCGGCCCTCCCCCCATCCCACAGGTCCTTGTAGGCAAAATTAGTTAATAAGCAATATATGGAAATGGATTATATAGTTAATAAGTATATTACTCCATGTACAGATTTTTGCTTTCTTTTGTTGGGATATTATAATATGGATGTTTACATATACACACTGACATACTGACTGTACATATACTTTACATAGTGTACTGTATATTAAATCACACAACACACGCAATTGTGCGCGCAGACACACACACACACACCACACACCTACGCTATTCGTATCTGTTAACAGAGCTTGAAAAGTGAGCATTCTGGATGTTTACGATACACTTGACTATGTTGTCCTCGGGTGTGTGTCGCTGTGCAGTATCATATCACATCTGTTTTTAAATTCTGCCAATAGCGTGGCAGATTCTTTCACACATGGGGTGGGTCATATCCGTTCTGTGATTGGTGGACAGAGGGAGAAGACAAGGGGAGGCCCGGGGTGTGTGTACACAAGCCGGGGGCCGACCGGCCGTGTGAACCAGCAAGACATTGAGGAGATGAGGCGACAGGGCGGCAATACCTTTCCTCAGTTTCTCTCTTTCTCTCTCCCTCGTTCTCTTGTTCCCTTCTCCTGTTCCCTCCGCTGGTCCCCTGCTTCTTGGGAGGTGGTGGAGGATTGCCCGAGGCGAATCCCCAGTGTCCGGTGGCTTCTATGTGGCACAGGGTCAGATATAAATAAGAAATCTCGGTTCATCACACTATTTACAGGCCCTGGATGTCCCTGACGTTAGAGACATAAGCACGCATGCATGCAACATGCACGTGTTGTGTAAAGGACTTGTCTTAGACGAATTGAGGCAGCAGCAGATCTTGGCAAACACTGCTCTCTTCACCAACTTGCGTGCGCAGTGTGCATGTGCGTGTACACACACACACACACACACACACACACACACACACACACACACACACACACACACACACACACACACACACATTATTTTCTATCTTAGCTCATTTGCACCCAAGAAAACTGAACTTTTATCAATCATTCAATTTCTGGCTCAAACAAGTGATCTGACATTCCTGTGATCTAACAGTCCACAAATCCCATACATAACTCCTGTTTCATATGGGATATTTACCTTTTTAACCGTTTAACGTTTTCATTGCAGCTCAAAAGTATACAGAACACACAGAGAAAATCCCAGGTGACAGAAAATCCACTGAATTTTTAAAAGTTCAGTTATGGGGGGTAATTGAGCTTTAAGAAAAAGGTTAAAGACATTAAAACAAAAAACAAAAAAACTAAAAGAAAAATATATACAGGAATGAAAATTAATGTCACTTGAACTTTTAAAAAAGCTAAATACTTGAATAATAGGAGTACAACTACATGGGCCATTCATACAGGGCTAATGCCGTTATTTGTGGTGCCGAAGAAGCTCAGGAAAAAAACTTGACCGTGTTCGGAATTGAAATGCCATCCATTTGTTGCGGCGTACTGCAGTAATGTGCGTGTGGTCATGACAGAGCTGACATGACAAGGACCTTTAGGCATACATGTGGCGAGGCTCTGCGGACACGGCTGGCTGTCATGTGCCATGTTAATCACTTCCATGTCACACAGCTGTGCTTGACCCCCTGACCTCAGCGGAGGGGGAGTGACCTCTCTGCGTTTAGGGCCATGACAGACGGACACACTCCTATAACAGAGTGGTGAGGACTGATGGCTGTGTGTGTGTGTGTCAGGGGTGGATGTAACATTTCCCATTTGGGGGAGCAGGAGAAAATGTTATACCATTTTTGGTTACAGGACTTTTATTAGGCAAGTAAAGCATCAATGATAACATTGGTTGTTGTTGAAGTTCCAACAGACACGCAGCATGCATAAAGCTTAAAGGTCTGAATCAGAGAGTTTTCTGTTTTCAATGATGAAATGCTGTTGTTTTAGTGGTGCCACAGCTGTAGTTGGTTAGTAGCAGTAGTAGTGTTTGAAATCATTTTAAATATAAGCACTTTAACTTGAAATATCTTGGATTGTTTTGCATGGCATCGTATTTGGTGGGGCAGAGGGGGCATTCCTCGCCCATGCCTAGATCCGGCCCTGGTGTGTGTGTGTGTGTGTGTGTGTGTGTGTGTGTGTGTGTGTGTGTGTTTCTATAAACATTTCTGTCAACTCAAGATAATAGATTGTTTTGTTGGATGATGGCATGCACACGTTTCTGCTCACGTGTGTGTCTGCATGTGTGTTGCAATGTGTTTGAACATTGAATGCAGAAGCAGGTGAAAAATCACTTACCGTAAGTTTTTAAAATAAGTGTGTGCATGTGTGTGTGTGCGTGTGTGTGTGTGTCAACAGCAATGAAACAGATCTCACAAGTCTCAGATGTTGTGGTCTACTAAAAGGTTTTACAGCCCCTGTATGCCAGAAGCCCCCTCCCCTCCCTCCCACAGAGGACAGGACCCATTTAGTTAACGTATCAGTCACAATAGCCGATTCCCAATTGAGAGTGCGTGCACTTAAAAGTGCACGCACTCTGGATTGGGAATCGGCTAATGTTTATCGTCTCATTTTGGGCTGGAATCGAGCGGGATGCGACCCCTTAGCTACCACATTAACTGCTGCTTTTTAGCCCTGAGGCTGCAGCCTACTGTAACAATGTAATATAAATTATTTTCTAAAAACAAACACATGTTGCTTATGACCTCTTAAAAAAGTAATAATATCACTACTTACTGTATATTACTACTTGAATCAAAGAGTAATATGTTACATATCACTTACATATCCCAAGTTCCCCCTTCCCACCTGCAAAAGAATAGAGATGTATATAACACAATCTACTTGGCAACAACTTTAGTGTATGTCATGTGTATAGAATGCTGCTGTGGATTATGATCACAAACTACGGAGCAACTCTGTTGTTATCTTTGATAGCTTGTAAATCTATTCTATTTTCATGCAACAACAAACTCATTTGTAATTAAGTAATTAATGAGCCGTGTTTTGGCAGAGCAATGTATCACATATTACCCATTTTGGCAGAGTAATATTGTTAGACTACTTTTGCTTTGGAAAGGTAATATTACAGTAATGTGTTATTTGATAATGCCCTACACTGGTTGCTATAGCAGTGTTGATCAAAACCTTTTCTTGTCAAGTACCCCAAAATGTATGTATTTATGTATTTCACTACAGAGCCCATCCATCTCAAAATATTCAGCCAAAGGTCCGCAGATCCAGGGTTGAAATCCAAAGTGCTATATCCGTAATAATACTGTACCTGAGTAAGAAGGTAAAAATCTAACACTGACAGAATCGCTCTCTCGGTTTTATGGGGTTTAACGCCTTCAGCCCGAGCATAAAGGGCTGGCCGTCATATTGTTGTTGTGATGTGTAAAGGTTAAACTCGTCCATCTGTCTGTACAAAACAGGCCTCCAGGGAGAGAGAGAGAGAGGCTGGAATCACAGAGAGACAAACAGACATGAGAGGGAGAGAGAGAGAGAGGGAGCGTTGCGGAGAAGTGTGTCAGTGAACACTGGGTCACACTGGCTGCTAAATTTATCCTCGAGTAGGGTTTCACCTCAGGGGCTGAGGGGGTGGGAGGCTGGAGGGGTGTTGAGAAATTGAGAGAGGAACAGGGGTGCGTTTTAAGGTGAGAGAGCAGAAGATAAGGGAACAGGTTAGAGGTGACACAGGATGTACAGTATAGGCTATAGGAAGGAAAGGGGCAGGAGTTATAAAAGGGCTCCCAGCGGTAAAGATCTGATTCAAAGGGAGATTTAATTGTTCCCAAGGGGAACCTCAGGTGTGATCATCACAGCACCGCAGTATAGGCATGAAAGTACTAGTATACTCTAGTTCAGTGGTTTTCAACCTTTTTTGGCACCAGGGCCCACTATTTCTTCAGCATCTGAGCCACGGAGCACCATTTGAGGACATTTTAGCCCCACAGACCTCAAAAATAAAGACTTTTCTTTTGCTTTTGTCCACAATACCATGCAGGCTTGATTTGGGAAACAAAACAGGCAAACATACAGATCAAAATGTCCATTTATCTTCTACATTGTCTAGTTGTGTAGACTTGGGCTAATTCAGATGGTAAAGAATTTAACTCTTGGGAACTTTTAGCTAACCAAGAGCTGCATCTGACCAACTGTCCATTATTTAGCTGGGGACCACCCTGGAACCCTCACTGGTTGAAAACCACTGCTCTAGTTGATAACAATACGATTTGATAGGACACCATCCATGTCATATCGCCTTGAAGAAGTTCTTCCTATAGTTACTATAGGACATTCTTCAAGGAAACTGGTTGCCCAGTGTGGACACATGCGACCTACACCATCACTTAATGTGGCCTGCAGGTTAATATCAGAATACAGATATACAGATATAATACACGTATAATAGATTTCATTTCATTACTAATATTAAAATGTCATTTCATTACTAAAATTAAATTGTCTATTTTTATGTCCAATTTAATTGTTTTTAATTCATGAAGTAAACTAAACATAATCATACATCAAAATTCATTTGACATAATAAAAAATATATATACTTCAGGATTCTATTTAAAATATAGCAAAAACATAATTCATGGCAAAAATAGCTCGTCTACAAGTTCAAAACATGCCGCAGTGTGTTGCGTTTTAGCTTTTAGATTGGCTATTTTTGTGCCAATATTATGCACTTAGGCCATCTGTAGTGAGTGTAAATGTAGTAGCCCTCTCCCACCCCGATAACATAATGTGGCAAAAGCTTGTAAATATTTAAGAACCACAAAGAAGAAAACCCTTTACCTGTACATTTATTGTACAAAACACTCAACACTTTCTTTTTTTTTTCCTGTCTTGATCTCCTCACCTCCTCTTCCATATAGGTGGGATGGTGATTGAACTAAAATCTTTCAGTTGCAGGATAGGCCTCTCCCATACATTGATGGCTGTATATGTTCATGCTAAATCCATTGTTTCCAAGAATCAGTTCTACCCAGAACGTCTGAGGCTACCCTGCTCGTTTTCGTGCACACCCCCAAGTCTGTTTTTAGATCTCAATTCTGGTGAGCTTTTTATTCACGCTGAGTGATTATTGCCCAGTCATCAGGTGAGCAGCACAGTGGAACCTCTATCACTCCCCTCCTGTAATGCCCTTAAGACTGTACACTTCTTGCTTTGGCCCAGTGTATTTTATAGCCCCCTACTACTAGTGGTGATACATCACAGTAGACATGATACTGTACCTGGCTATGTTTTGTCTTGATATATTTTTGCATTTGTCGGAATGTGATTTCACTTACAAACTTTCTGTTATACCAGTGGTCGGCAATTATTTTTCCCAAGGGGCCAAATGAGATGCAATAATATTGTGGAGGGCCAAGACTAAAGGCTGACCTAAAGTCTGCGTAATATTAATTTAAGTTCAAGGTAAAAGTAAGAGTAAGACCAACTATTTTGACCCTCTATTTATTCAGTATTTGAGCCTCAGAGGTCCACCATTTGATGACATTTTAGCCCCACAGACCCCAAAAATTGACTTTTGTCTTTGCACACAATAACAGGCTGGATTTCACAAATAAAACAGGCAAACGTACAGATCAAAACGACCATTCTTTTATTATTTTAACTCTTGAGAGCGTAAACATGAAACCAAATGGACCCACAAGGGTCCATTTGGTTTCATTTTTACGCTCTCAAAGAGGTACATCTGGTTAACCAACTTTCTATATTTAACTGGAACTTTCCATATTTAACTTGAACCACTGGTGGTCCCTGGACCACTGGCTGAAAACCACGGTACTTGTATTTCCCCCGGTCCGCATAATGCCCAGGTATGTGTTATACTGTGTACTGATGAAAGTCAAAGGGGTCAACAAAGAACAGTGTCTTTTAACAATTCTTTGCTAGTCGGTTGACAGACGGGACAGGAAAGGCAGGCGGGCGGGAGGAAGGGAGGGAGAGAGAGAGAGAATGACATGCAGCAAAGGGCCTTGGAGCGGGTTTGAACCCGGGTCAGCTGCCGGAAGGATTCAGCCTTCATGATGTACTGTACATACTGAGCTCTACTACCAGGGTGCCTGGCCAAAGACATTTTGTCCGGTGACAATGCCAAAGCCAAAGATTGTAATTAGCCCTTCACTCTAAGTCCCTCCCTCATCTGTCTTTGTGTCCAATTGGCACCTTAGCATGCAGAGGAAAGCTTGTCCTGCATAGTAACAGTTGCTAAACTACTTGGGTTGGCATTGAACATGGCTAAAATCATGCCCCAAAGGGTGGGGTTTTGAGAATGGGTAATTTAATGTCCTTGAATGCAATCCCATTGTTTAAGAATCACAGAGCTGAGTATAATGTCTAACCCCCCCCTCAAAAAACACGTTCCTAATGGGATATGTGTGTGTGTGTGTGTGTGTGTGTGTGTGTGTGTGTGTGTGTGTGTGTGTGTGTGTGTGTGTGTGTGTGTGTGTGTGTGTGTGTGTGTGTGTGTGTGTGTGTGTGTGTGTGTGTGTGTGTGTGTGTGTGTGTGTGTGTGTGTGTGTGTGTGCATCATGCTAGATGGCCTGCCACCAGTAGCGTTTATGAGTCTCTGGACTGGCATGTAGGAATCTGCTGGACTGGCTGGCAGACGGAGGGAAGTCAGCCCCAGAGAATTAAGAGCTGCTGACAACTTATTGTCAAGCTTCAAGTGTCTGCATTAACCTCTAGTCCTCTTTCCCGTCGTGTGTCTGTGTGTGTGTCTGTGTGTGTGTCTGTGTGTGTGTCTGTGTGTGTGCGCGCCCACATGTATCTGTATGTAAAATACACTGCGTGTGTGTGTGTGTGTGTGTGTGTGGGCGTGCGCACGCACGTGTATGCCTTACTGTAGTAGGTCAAACCTGTCAGTCATTTAGCTTTATACTTTATCACCCTCCTTCGATGGAACAGGTAGCAGGCACAGCCTGTCTGTCTCTCTCAGACCGGTTGCCTGTCTGTCCTCTCACAGACAGGTAGCAGGCACAGCCTGTCTGTCTCTCTCAGACCGGTTGCCTGTCTGTCCTCTCACAGACAGGTAGCAGGCACAGCCTGTCTGTCTCTCTCGGACCGGACCGGTTGCCTGTCTGTCCTCTCACAGACAGGTAGCAGGCACAGCCTGTCTGTCTCTCTCAGACCGGTTGCCTGTCTGTCCTCTCACAGACAGGTAGCAGGCACAGCCTGTCTGTCTCTCACAGACAGTCCTCTCCGGGGGGCACCGTTTCAGGAACAAACATGAGTCCCCCATATGACATAATAATTGCTGTTGATACAGCCATATTAGTACAAATAGTTTTGACTGTTCACACAAACACAAACCATTGCACACAAACCATTGCTCTCGAGAATTACGTAGCAACAACACCTCTGTCGTCCCTTCACACTGCAATGTCTTCTCTTTACCTCCCAATGACTCACAATTTACACTTGGTTATCGTTATAAAATAGGTCTAACTTAACTTTGTGGGCAAGAGAGAGAGGGCTGAGTGTGGTGGTCTGTTGATGACTGATGCCTGGCGGTCCGTCAGAGCTCAGAGGCCCCCTTGAGGGTGGGGGTCCATATCAATGAAACTTGTGAAACATAGCTATGGTCCTCAACTCCTCTCACAGACAGGTAGCAGGTATAGTGGGTCTGTCTCTCACAGACAGGTAGCAGGTATAGTGGGTCTGTCTCTCACAGACAGGTAGCAGGTATAGTGGGTCTGTCTGTCTCTCATAGTGGAAGGCGGTGGAGGACAGCTTAGAGGACAGGTACAGTAGTATATAGAGAGGATGAAATGACCTCACATCACATACTGTAGGTACAGTAGGAGACCCTGGACACTAGGAACCTGGACAGGAACACATACACTGACCTATCTGACAGCAGAGCAGAGCAGACAGACAGACAGAAGATGAGAGAGCGCATCAACACTTTTGAGACTGTTCTGAACATAGACCAAATCCTGGTAAGCTCTTGATTATTCATTGGATATAAAATATTGAATAGTTTTAATATTTGCGGTGCAATTTGTCTGTCGTGTTAGATCGATGTGCAAATGTTTTGAGAGGTCACCTTTGGTCAAGGACACACTTTACTCATCACCTGTGTGGGATGAAGTGCCAATTTACCAAAATACTTTAGTCAGCTGTTATACAATTGACAGTGGTGAATTTTGTATGATGTTATTTATCTGTAAGGCCAGGGAATAACTATTCATTTGCCATTAACCATACAATTATGGTATGTTGGGGGGGGTCTATCAATCGTCCCTTACCCCCTCTCTCTCTGTACACAAAATATCTCCACAAAAATAGCATTGCAGCACAGTTTTATTTCAGTTTTTATTATGAGACACTCTAGAATGTGAGCCTATTGGGTTGTATTGTTGCTATTATTCTTGGGCCAACATTCGGTGCATCTTTTTTTTTAATATTCATTGTTTATTTACCTTTTTTCCAAATGGACAAAGCTAGAGCCGAGGTTTGCATCTCTATCTGGACCTGATAAAGGTTCAAGCTCAAAGAGTGTCTTTGATGTGAGTGCAAAACTCCATTAATGTTAGGCATGCCCTAATATTATTGTTACATTTCTAATTATTGTTACATTTCTAATTTTCTATAAACCAATACCTATGAATGAATACTGGCATGTGACTGTACGATCCTCTGTAATTCTTTTCTCTGTTTTCTGTACTCTCTTCTCTCTCTATACATCTAGCTCTCAGGTACCAGTGGTTTAAATTCAAGAGGGCAAATAATAGGTCAATGATAGTGTCAATACGATGTAATTTTGAATGTTTCTGGAACATATTTTGAAGTCGCTTTGTGAGAAATATCTGTAATATACAGGTATGTCTATCTATATGTCTGTAATTGTAATACTGTAGGAGTTGAGAGTCCTATCACACACACACACACACGCACACACACACACACACACGCACGCACGCACACACAGGTCTCACATAGGTCTCAGACTATTCTGCTGGCATAGCTGGCTTTCCCCTCTCTAGACATTACATCTCCTATCTAAAGCCATTACTGTTGTACAGCTATAGCTGTCAACTTGTGTAACCATCACAGATATTACCATATTTACTGTATATTTATAGCTCAGTATGTGTGTCCCAATAAGATGATTTAAAATGTGTAGTTTTTATTTTAAGGTTGCTCATTCGGCAACTCAACATGTCTGATTTGAAGGTGTGGGGTATTAGGTTATATTCATTTTGGTGCAAGCTTTCCGGGGCGATGGCACTAAAAACTCCAAAACACTGACTCATGACAGCTTGGGGATTTTGGCCAGGACATCTTTAAATAGTCCCAGAAAAACTGTCCAAATATACAGTGCATCAGTCCCTGCAGCTATCTCTGAGGCTGCTGCGTCTGAGGACACACCAGTACGTGTTGAGACTAGAGTAGCTTATTGATTTGCTCTGTAGTTTGATTTTGTTTTGAAGTTTTTGTTTGAAGCTTGATTTTGTTTGAAGTGCTATTTCATGAAAGCAAAAAAGGACCTCATTGTCTTTTGTTTTCCTACATGAATAATTGGTGTTTCCATGGCATTGCAGAGGGCCATCCTGTGTTTAAAAGTTGTTTTGCCAGCCTGTACAATGTTTGTTCCGATTTGATTGGATATCATACGTTTCTTCAAGTTTACGTGACATTTTGCTCTAGGTTTCATGTTGCTGTGTTATTTCATGGAGATGGCCTCTGCTTATTACATCTTCTTTTCAAAATGGGCAACTGAATCGAGTATCATTCACAGCGACAGTGTGACACTATCAATAATAAGGTGCTCAATTTGAGAGGCACTTTAAGTAAGCTATACAGACCTTCAGTTTTGCTGAGACATACTGTATTAAAAGCTATTTATCTATCCATCTATCTACCTAGCTATCTAGCTATCTTATCAAAGAGTCGCTACACACATACGGTAACTTGATGGACCTTGTTAATGCGGTGACTTTGCATATGGTAACGTTGGATGTATAATAATGGACTAATTACATTTGTTGTCATACTTGTAGTTGTGTGTCCACATGCCTTAATTAGAACATGACAGCTGGAATAGCATTTGGACGAGGTACACGTCGTTTTCCCACTGAAATTGTTTATTGTTAATTTGCGCATTATGTAAAACTCCACGCATAAGGGAGCAGGCTGCATTTAAAATTCAGCAGCAGCGTGTGTGTGTGTGTGTGTGTGTGCGTGTGCGTGTGCGTGTGTGTGTTGTTCCTAATCTCCCTATATGTCCGTCAGTGAATGGGTCAGATTTTATCATTAACCTTGTGCTAGAGGACAAGACAGGACAAGGCTATATTGTTGTAAGGCTGATCGCACACACAAGTTAACTTTTACTTGCTTTATGCACACACACACCACACACACGCACGCGCGCACACACACACACACACACACACACACACACACACACACACACACACACACACACACACACACACACACACATACACACACACACACACACACACACACACACACACGTGCAGGCTTGCTTGCATTTCCTATCAAATATTCATTAGTGCACACAGACAGACACACGTGCTTGTGAACATGCACTCACGTGGATATTTATGAATATGCTACGTTCACTCTCTCTCATAAGGGAGACAGGAATTTCTTATTCTTTTTTAATTAAGTCTCAAAGTCACACTGCCCTTCACCCTCTCTGCGACTATTAGCAGCACTCACTGTCTAAATCTCTCTCTCCCGCTCTCTCTATCTCTCTCTTTGTCTTTTTATACCTCTCTCTTTCTCATTCTGCCCTCCTCTCCTCTTTTATCCCCCCCTCTCCTCTCCACAGATTTTCGATAGAAATAAGCAATGGGGTCTATGGGGTCTCTTCCACAACAAACCTAAAAATAAGCGACTATTATTAGGCCACATAATATTAGCTGCTCTACAAGTTTGTAGATGTGCTGTTTTCAAAATAAACTCTTGGTCTCTGACAAATACAGTACATATAAACTACCTTTGAGAACCACTGGATTCATCATTAGAAAACAAGTACACTTTTGAAACAAGCCCCCCCAAAAAACCTTATATGAAGCAATGAAGTAGCAGGAATAGCAGACTCCTCACTAAAATGTGCAACTCAAAAGAAAATTCTACATCCCTCAGCATTGTATTTATACCTACCACTGTGTCAACCCATTACCCATGATAATGATAACAATAAGTATATTCTGATATGAACCGATGTGACCAAAAAACAGGCAAATCCAATACTTTTATACTTCCCTACAAAAAACCATAAACCTGCAACTTTGGGCTGCCTCTGATGTCATGAAGGGTGCTATATAAATTACAGAAATTATTATATTGCATTTGTAGTATGAACTACAGATATTTACAAGCAATTTACAGAAATATAACTAAATAACTAAAAGTTGCTTATAATGCATGGCAACACTGCTCCTCTCCCCCTCTCTGTTTCTCCCCTGTACTGTGCAGACTCTATACCCTCCCTCTTTCTACTAACCCCTCTCTCTCCCTCTATCATCCTCTTTTTTTCTTCAACATTATTTATTCTCTGTCAGACGATGGCATCGCGCAGGGAAAAAAAGACCAGACCTACAAGCTCACCAGGTGTCACACGGACGTGTTTGTTCCATTTGGATCTTGTAGCTATCTACTATTTTCGACGAGGCGGCTTTAAAATTCCTGCGTCGTAGTCTGTGTAGCGGTACCCAATGGAGGCTGACTCACTACGCACAGACTCATGCATTAATTCACAGCCTTTGACATCTCATTACCATGATTTAAGCTAGATCATACCCTATATCCTTATAAACCACCCAAGAGTACCTTGGCGAGAGACAAGTATATGCTTAAATAAATGAGGGCTAGAGAAGTGTGCGCTGATGTTTGCCGGTTCAATTATCAGACTAGCTGGGGTCAGTGCGAGTTTGGAAAGTGAGTGAGAAACATTGTCTTAGTGCTCTTACTGAAAAGGTGCCCTTGAGCCAGTCACTTAAACCATATAGTGTGTTTTTTTCTGAGTCAATAAAAACAACAAAATGGCTATGTTCACTGATGAGGGAAAATAGAATGGGACATGGTTAAGACCCCTGAGGGACTCCGGTCAACAAAGTAGGCAAATTATGTCAAAGAAGGTGATCTAAAGGTCAACAGCACAAGATTATTACTTTAAAGGTAATAAATAGAGGCAACGTTTTAGCCAAAAATCAAAATAGATACAGTATACAGGTATATAGCTATATTTTTTTGCATTTTCTCCCTCCATGTTGCTTCTAGACTTTGATGCTGCGGCTGTTTCCCTGCAGACAGACACTTGCTTTGTCCTGCAGACCGTCCAGAACTTTGTTGTTGTCAACAAATCATGAAAACAAAACATTTGTGAGGTGTGTGTGTGTGTCTGGGGGGGGGGGGGGGGGGGGTGCAGCATTTTAGCCAATCACAGCACAGCAGATCTCCATCAGATTCTGACTAATAGAGTAGAGGTGAGGTGGAGTTAGATTTTGTTTTTACACAAATCTGTTTACAAACACAGTGTTGTGTACACACTAAAGTTGCCTCTATTACCTTTAATGAATGCATATTTTCAGCCAAACCCTGCTTGCCATCATGACATGACCAGAATAGGTAACGTAACATACGCTAGCATTCATGTGGTTAAATGAATAGAAACCTGATCGCAAGGGTCTGTATTTAATGTACACTCAATTAAATGATTGTTTTTGAATTTACATTGTAGTAGTTTTCAGCTGTACTATGGCCTACTACAGCGTCTGTGTGTGATAGTTGTGTTGCTGATGTCACGGTGGTCTGACTGTACGTAATAGAAACCCAGGCAGGGTCAGAGCATGACACAAGGCAAACAGGAGGGCTGAATGATGGAGACAGGGCAGAGCCATCAGGAACCAATGTATCACAGCTTTCACCAAGCCTCTCACGCTGTCTCTCTTTGTTCACCATTCCAATGAACTTGACTCATCTTTATGTGTAAAAGGCCTTGAAGGTATACTAGGTAACTTTTTCATGAAAACAAATCTTAAATGTCATTATCCATTATGACTGGCATATTTGTCACATAAGCTTTGTCTCTGAATTTCAGCCTTCTAGCCTGAAAAAAAATATGCTGTTCTAAATATGCTTTCTGTTGAAAAGTGATGGGGTACTGTTTCCCATGAAAATTACTCCGCACACACCTGATTGGTCCTTGATTTACAAGGACGAATCAGAATGTGACTTGAAGCTCAAGGGATGCTGGGGAATGTAGGACTAGATCTAAAAACTGCAGTGCCGGCAGTGACCACTAGTCAAGTTACCTATAGTACACCTTTGTGTAATCCGACTTATATCCTCTACGCACGCAGAGGTGCAGGTCCAGATTCAAGATCCACTCATTACTCATTCAGGACGGAATCCATGAGCATACTAGTTTCCCACAGAATAGAGACGCTATAGGGTTTGTGTTTAGTATCTAAATTGATTACAATTTACAATTTAGGCATGCAGCAGACACTCTTAATCCAGAGTGCCTTACAAGAATGAAGGAATGAACAAAATAGTAAGCATAGAAGCATAGAACATTGTATACATACAGATTAGTTAATGTGAATCATACATAAGCTAAGAACCTAACAGTAAAGAACCGGGGCGGATGTAATATTTCACAATTGGGGGGGGGGCAGGAGAAAATGGTATGGGAGCGGCTTCATCGCTGAAGCCGCACCCATACCATTTTCCATTACAGGACTTTTATTAGGTAATTAAGCATCAATAATAACATCAGTTGTTGTTGAAGTTGCAACAACAGACACACAGCATGCATAAAGCTAAAGGTCTGACTCCGCAGTAGTAGTGTTTCAAATCATTTTAATTATAGGCACTTTAATTTCAAATATCATGGGTTATTTTGCATGCCATCATGTTTGGTGGGGCAGACTGGGCATTTAGGGGGCATTGTCCTCCCATGCCCATGGCTAGATCCGCGCCTGGTAAAGAATCTACAGTATGTAGCTAGGCTTTAAACTGTGTGTACAAATGCTATATTTACATGATATCGTCCTCATACACTGCTGTCTAAATCGTCATAAGAATGCCATCTAAGATACATAAGTTGAGACTTTGCATATGCCTGTAGGAGATCAAGGCTAGTGCAAGTACTACTGTCTGAAGAGGTGTGTTTTCAGACGCCGGTGGAAGACTGTCTGGCAGTGAAACAGTTCTGATTGCAGCGGGAGGGAAGTGCATTCCATGATTGGCTTGGATTGATTGATCAAACGTAACACAATGAGAGGTGGTATCGTATCTCTGTCTGTCTGTACGACGCAGATCAGCTGAGGACACAGAATCCACGGCCAAGAGGCGGCTGCAGGCAGTGAGCTACAGGGCCTGTCAGTGGGTCAGTGAAGCCCACAGGGTCTTCTTTGCCATAAGATATGGTGATGTCAGAATACAGATCAACCGAGGACACGGGCCGAGAGTGGAAGGCAACTGCAGCATTCCCTCTCTCTCTCTCTCTCTCTCTCTCTCTCTCTCTCTCTCTCTCTCTCTCTCTCTCTCTCTCTCTCTCTCTCTCTGTGTCTGTGTGGATGTATAGATTGATTGCCTGTTAGTTTGTGCTCATTTGGTCCTGTGATGGATTGTTCTGTGTCGTTAATAAGTAGTGAGTGTACTGGTGGTTAACTGTGTGTGTGTGTGTGTGTGTGTGTGTGTGTGTGTGTGTGTGTGTGTGTGTGTGTGTGTGTGTGTGTGTGTGTGCGTGTGCGTGTGTGTGTGTGTGTGTGAGGTGAGGTCACTTTGAAGAAGGCAGATAAAAGTTGCTGCCAGAACGTTGGTTTTCATTGCTTCTGTGTCCAGAATAAAAAACACCGGCTCTGTGGCTTCCCATGTCTGTGGACACTTTTATTGTCTTTGGAAAGACCATCATTTATATACTGTACGTATAGTGGGCTGACCAGCCACCACTACATAGATATCAGTACGGTCACCTCTAGGCCTGGACAGTGGAGTCAGAACAGTCTCTCACAGCATGCTCAAAGGAACAGACCAGGAAAAGGTAATAACCTAAATCACATCATTTATATTTGAGTATTTTTACCACAAGGGATATTTCACATAAAAAAAAGTTTTTCCATTATGTGATATTTGATGTTCACCTTAGCTGCCCCGGCCCCGTCCTATACAAACCCATTCTAACTTAAAACTCCATTTTAACCGTGATACATTTATCATGCTGTTTCAATTACTGTTTTTGTTTTAAAATATTGTTGTTGTGATCTTTAGGCCCACTAGTGTGAGTGCGAGGCTGCAACATTTTCCAAAACAATATAAAACAAAAATATGTAAATGAAGATAGTAGATTAAATTCCACTGCCAGCTCATGTATTAGGAGGACAATATCAGTCACCAGAAAAAAGATTGTGTGTGTTTTCAATTAATCTGTCATAATTAAAATGGAGTTTTACGTTGGGTGACAGTTGCAAAAGTTAATCAAATATCTAATTCCTGAATGTTACTTGTAAGTCTGTTTTTTTTTTCATGTGAAATATTCCTTTAAGCCCTAAACTGTTCTTCGTAAGAACAGACACACACGGGTGGGTGTCGCTAAAGAGAGTCCAATGATCCCCATGGGTTGGCAGTTCGAATCCCGGCTCCTCCTTTCTACAAGTGTCCTTGGGCAAGACACTGAACCCCAAATGGTCTCCAATGTCAGGAGCACTTGGAAAAGCGCTATAAAATGCTATCCATTATTATTTATTATCACACACACACTCACACATATGCGCACACACGCACAAGTGCGCGCGTGCGCACACACACACACACAAACACACACACACACACACACACACACACACACACACACACACACACACACACACACACACACACACACACACACACACACACACACAGGCCTGCACTGGCAACTAAATGCATTCATCTTTATAATTAATTTAGACCATGAATTTATTGTAAGATATGATCATAAACTAACCAAGGGTGGTAACTGTTAAATTTCATTCATATTCATTTCAATTCAACTCAATTAGGAGTCTCCAAGGACAAATTTGTCTTGCATGGGCAACAAGGGACAGTGTTATACAAAGTATAAATACATTAGAATACATGTATACAAACACCATATAACAGAGTACATCTAACGACACACTCTCTCCTATACATTCATATTTAATTCATATATTCAGTCAAAACATAACTTGTCATTTTATAACATTATAGAACAAACACATAGGCCTAGATTTTCGTCACCGCTAAACCCCTTATCCCTTAACTAAACTATTTTAAAAAATACATTTTTCAATAGTTCAAATGACCAATCTACCAGCTAACACATTAATAGATTGGTACGTTGAACTATTTAAAAAAAAAAATCAAAACAGTAAAAAAGGAATAAGGGGTTTGGGATAAGGGGTTTAGCATGTAACGAAAATGGAGCCCATAGTCTATAGTAGAAAAGAGATCCTGGCATAAATCAATGTGATTCCGTCACCTAGTCCATTCTTCTGAATATCTTTAAAACAAAATGCCTCAGAAAACCCTGCTACAAACATCACCTGACAAGGCCTGATAAGGAACCCCCGAGGTGGAGGGAAACGAGGTCGCCCCGCGCAGGAGCAGCTGGAGAAGTAGTGTTGAAGGCAGACGTGTCGTGTCACAGAGTGGCCTCAACTGGGGAGATCTCCAAAGAACTGCTAAATACAGAGTGAAACGGAGGCCATTCATCAGCAGCCCGAAGACAAGTATGTCTGTGATGCCAAGTAGAGTGGTTAAACTTATTTCTGTTACAGCCTCTCTGGTGCGTCGTCGTTTCGACAAAACATCAAGTGTCACACCCAGAAATACTTTCATTGCTCCATATGCCTTATGGTTAATGACAGATGTTTTAGCTATCCAGCTGAGACGACATAGATAGGATAAAGCTGTTCTAGCTAACTTCCCTGCTGGTTACTGCCGGTACTGCAGTTACTGGATCGAGTCCTACATTTCCCAGCATCCCTTGTGTGTTTACGTAGCATTCTGATTGGTCCTTGTGATCAGCACTGTTTACAGTGATGTCATCTTGGGAAACTGTACGCCTATCACTTTTTGTTTTTTGAAAATACCATATTAGATCATCTGTACTGTGCTATTGCCAGCAATTCAATCAACCAAGTGCAAGCAACTGGAAGACTTCCCCTGTGGGCAGTGGGTCACAGGTGGATTGCATAATGCAATTTGCAACAAATTATTCTGCTGTAAGTTGAGTGAGATGTTTATAAACTGCCACAGTGGGATAGGGGATACATACAAATGAAAATCTTCTCCCTGTGATGTGGCTCCGTTACTGGTTGTGGCTCTAAGCCATGGGTTTACAACAGGTGGTCCGTGGACCACCAGTGGTCATTGAGAGGGTTCCAGGTGGTCCCCAGCAAAGTTGGTTAACCAGATGTAACTCTTGAGAGTGTAAAAATGAAACCAAATGGACCCGCTAGGGTCCATTTGGTTTCATTTTTACACTCTCAAGAGTTAAAATATTCATCATCTGAATTAGCCCAAGTCTACACAATGAGAAGATTAATGGTCACTTTGATCTGTATGTTTGCCTGTTTTGTTTCCCAAATCCAGCCTGGAATTGTGGACAAAAGTAAAAAAAAAAAAAAAAAAAAAAATCTTTAGTTTTTGGGTCTGTGGTGCTAAAACGTCACCAAATGGTCAACCAAATAGTGGCCCTGGTTGAAAAGGTTGAACACCCCTGCTCTAAGCGACCGCTTATACTGCTTATAGTCCAGTAATAATATCACTTGACCTGCACCTAATTGCAAAAAAAACAAACTCAACTGATTTTGAATCTTTAATATGCCCAGAATAACATACAAAAAGTTGCCTGGAATTGTCTGGGGGGAAAGTTGTGAAAATAGCCTCTAAAGTATGAGACTACAAAAAAACGTTTTTTGTCCATTTCTGCTAGATTTCACCATGCTAAACCATATAACAATTTGATTGAATGGTTTACCAAACATTTCTCAGTTGTTCCATATGTATTTCTTCTTATAGAATCCAGTTCTGCAATGTACATTTTTGTATTGTGCATAATTATTGAATTTATCAGCATATTCACACATGGGCGGAAATGACAGGAAAAATCCTATAACAATTTGTCAAGCAGTTTTATCAAACTTTGCTCGGATGTTCAGTATGTATATTTTCCTCTAGATTCAATTTCTGCAATGTACAGTACTGTGCATAATTAATGACAATTAGTATATTTGACACATAAGCGGAATTAATTTGATATGTTGATGTGTATATGTAATTTGATTGTTTGTTTCTGGCATTACATCATAAACATACAACAGTCACTATGAATGAAATATAAGCTAGGAATGTAAGGATAGAAAATCTACAGTATATGCATATATTAACACTATGGTCCCATGTTTACAAAAATGGTATACGGTATGTTTGCTAACTGCAAAATAAGATACTAAGTTGAGCCTTTCCATAGCATAGGTTGAGGCTAGGGCAAGTGATATGGGCTAAGATGAAGTCTGAAGGAGCATTTTCAGACTGTGGCTGAAGAATGGGAGCGAATCTGCAGTTCTGTTTCGCATTCGGCTCATGTGTCGGCTAATCTGAGTGCTCTGGAGGGCTTGTATAGGGTGCGATCAGACAAGATATATAGTTCCATATTGTAGTTGCTTTGAATGACGGCATCCAATATTCGTACTGCAGACAGCAGCCAGGAGCCAATGGAGGGACCAAGGAAGCTGTAGTAGGTTGGATCAGTGGAGAGGCTTAAGTATGCCAGTAAGGATGGAGTTAACAGTAACAAGGGAGTTATGCTTTGAAGGAAGCAGGGTGGCAGAGGGTGTGTAGAGCCCAGGATCACATTAGGAATAGGCACAGGGTGATGTCTGAAGTATAAGGGCGCGATTTTCATTCCCCCCCTTGTCCCTAACGTTACCCGATACCCGCAGCGAATTCCCTTATTGCTATTTTGGTCACCTTTTCTCTTCCCTTAGCCACTATTCTTTATGCCGACACCGTTATTTGTGGCTGGAGGTGTGGTCATGGGCGTGTTTGTTGCGCAGTCCCTTAAGTTGCTAATTTCGTCAGATAGATTAGGGAACTAGATAACGCCATCAGAGAC
The DNA here is from genome assembly GCA_039105355.1 of Benthosema pterotum. Taxonomy (NCBI): domain Eukaryota; kingdom Metazoa; phylum Chordata; class Actinopteri; order Myctophiformes; family Myctophidae; genus Benthosema; species Benthosema pterotum. The sequence continues at coordinate 13,422,767 of CM076967.1, read as the reverse complement.
CACCCCTTAACCGATAAGAGAAGGCAGAGCCACGTGCGCACAGTGCGTGCGTCTGTGCGCCTTTGGAGATGTCCACGACTCCACGTGGAAACTCTGGAATTCGCGGCAAAAAGTCGTTTTTTTTGATCATTGATTTCTCGGTCAATTCTGGACCATTTTTTACATTTCAAAGTGCAGCGTGACGGCAAAGACCTCCTCTCTCAGATGCTGTATAGTATATGTGGGTAGGTCTTCTCTACGATGCGGGATCTAGCAAAATGTAAGTGTCGGGGATTTGGTGGACCGTTTCCACCAAAATCCCGACACTTACATTTTGCTAGATCCCGCATCGTAGAGAAGACCTACCCACATATACTATACAGCATCTGAGAGAGGAGGTCTTTGCCGTCACGCTGCACTTTGAAATGTAAAAAATGGTCCAGAATTGACCGAGAAATCAATGATAAAAAAAAAAACGTTTTCTGCCGCGAATTGCCGACTTTTTTTGCAATTTACTTTATAACATTTCGCAGACTTGGGATAAATGCACGCCACATACAGCAAAAAAACATGGAACATGTTTTTTCAACATAACATGTTGAATGGTAAGAAATGATTGAGAATTGACCGAGCAATTGTTTGAAAATGAGAGCATGATCTTTGAGAATAGGCGTCTGTCCTAAGCCCGCAGCCAGGCTGCGTGCTTCGGAGGGTCAGACATAGCAGTAGGGATAAGGGAAATAGATAAGGGATGAATTAAAGGGAATGGCAAGACCAACACGGATTGGATGAAAGCTAAAAACGCCCAAACCACACCTATGCATAATTTAACGGGTAAAGGAGGTATTTAAGGGAGATGGCATGGTACGAAATTAGCGACTTTAGTGGGGGAACGCCTCTTCCCCAATGCTATGTGCGTTAATTGCGCATAAGGGCTAATGTAACCAAAATCGGGCCCTAAATCTACAAGAAAGGGTGATACATGTAGCTGTAATGTGTGCTTTGAACGAGAGCTGACTGTCCAGGACAACACCAAGGTTCCTGGCTGTTGGGACAGATGATACCAGCGTGTTGTCAACGGAAATGGTTCGTTCCGGCCCTATGCTCAGAAGAACCTCAATCTTGAACCCAGAATTGAGAATATTGTTTGCTATTATTCAGCAACACTGGTCAGAACAATAACGATTGGGTATCTGAATGCTGATTTAACAAAGCTCACATTGATAAATTCAGTAGAAAACAATTACTGGCAGAACAACCTTTATGTGTTGAATGTAACACTAGCAACTTTACACCAAACAATCCTGTAGGATGAATAAAGTTTTTCTGGAGACACATTCCACTCAGTTCATGGAGACTTCATAATTGAGGTGACTGAACAAAGAGGTCAAAGTCAGGTGTGGTGTCATGCAAGGAGGATTCAGTACATCACTCAAGGCAGAATCTCATGGCCAAAGAGAATTAGCTCTTCACTAAGCCCCTCCCCAATCCGGCCGTGTCCAATGGGCATGCTGGAAGAGGAAAGCTTGAAAAGGAAAGCCTGACCTGGATGGCAACAGTTGCTAAAGTACATGTACATGTATATGGATTGGTATTGGACAGGGAACAAACCCCGCCCCAAAAGGTGGGGCTTAGAAAAGAGCTTATTGAAGAGAACTTACTGATACTGACGAGTTCAAAACAAAAAGAAACTATCCAAGGTGCTGAAAATTAACAAGTTGACCAGATAGATGTCCATGCACATGAATCAATTCACATCAAGTGGCAAGGCATTTAAAGACTGGCCAAGTCATAGATGAAGTTGTGAAAGGCTTGTTAGAATCATCAGAGACACTTGACAAAAAAGGGAAGGGGCTAAGTCAGCCTTTCTACAGTACATAGTGATGAAAACAAGACAGAACTGATCAGAAAATCTGAAGGAATTTAAACATCTGGAGACAGTGTACTCAGATATACAGTATATTGATTATCGTACACCAGAGGACAATGCCTGCAAGTGGCAACAGACAACAGTCAATGGTCTTGTCCCAGTTTGGTTCACCCACAGAGTTTTCACCAAGCCTGAACATAAAACCTCCCAGGAAATGAAGGGAGAAGACGAAAATGATTAAGAATTCCCGGGAAGAGGTCAAAGATGAAAAGGCAAAGCAGAAAAAAATCCTACATCCTTTTCAGACATCTTCCTTATTAGAGAGTGACAGTGATTTTGTACTAATGCATCAGACAAATGACTTTTAATAACAGTTGTCAGTTGATCTCAAATCAAATATCAAATTATCCATATACAGTAGATTATCGAATTGTTTCTGCCCATGTGACAAATATGCTAATTATCAAATTATATATGCTCAAGATATATTGCAGAATTGCATTCTATAGGGAAGAATACACAGAGATTACCTGAGAAAAGTTTGGTAAATCAAATTTCCCAAACTATCAAAACTGTCAAATTGCTATAATTTTTATTATTTCCACTCATGTCAAATATGCAAATTATCTTTCATTACAGAAATGGATTCTACAGGACTAAATAACAATCAACTGAGAAAAGTTGGGTAAACAATTTAATCAAAATGTTACAGGGTTTGACATGGTGAAATCTAGCAAAAATTGACAATAAGACTTTTTTTTTTTTTTTTTTTTTTTTTTCATACCTGACAGGCAATTTTCTAAACTTTCTCCTCAGACAATTCCAGGCAACTTTTTGTATGTTATTCTGGGCATATTAAAGATTCAAAATCAGTTGAGTTTTTTTTTAGTTGCAATTAGTCCAAGGTCAAATGACATTATTACTGGACTGAAACAATCTAATTATACATACACATCAACATATCAAATTAATTCCGCCTATGTATCAAATATACTAATTGTCATTAATTATGCACAATACAAAAATGTACTGTGCATTGCAGAAATTGAATCTACAGGAAAAGATACATACTGATCAACCGAGCAGAGTATGATAAACCCGTTTAACAAATTGTTATAGGATTTTTCCTGTCATTTCCGCCCATGTGTGAATATGCTGATAAATTCAATAATTATGCACAATACAAAAATATACATTGCAGAACTGGATTCTACAGCATGAAATACATATGGAACAACTGTGAAATGTTTGGTAAACCATTCAATCAAATTGTTATATGGTTTAGCATGGTGAAATCTAGCAGAAAGGGACAAAAAACGTTTTTTGTAGTCTCATACTTTACAGGCTATTTTCACAACTTTCCCCCCAGACAATTCCAGGCAACTTTTTGTATGTTATTCTGGGCATATTAAAGATTCAAAATCAGTTGAGTTTGTTTTTTTTGCAATTACGTGCAGGTTGACCCCTTTTTTTCCCATATAATGCCTATACTACTTATGCCTAAAATTGGCCCTGACTGTTCTTCGGTACCAACTGAGCTACCCTGACACGCATTAGGGGTTAAAGTGTTTAATATGTACCCACATGGGTGTAGTAAAGTGATGAGTGCAGTCCACCCCCACGCTTCTCTTACACCTAGAATTATTTATAGGTACATACAGTTCTCATTTAGCCTTTTGAATACGATTAAGCATTGTTCAGCCTTTTTCTAAATAGGCTATGCACATCTGCATGTTTTATATAGTGTGTGTCTGCATGTGCATGTTGTGCACATGCACACAAATGTGCATGCATGTGTTCACGCACGTTCCCCCACTTCTAAAAGTATCACAACAACACTGTGTGTACACGTTGGAGTCCCGCTGTTAGAATCAAGCTTCTGACACGTTAAATACATTCATTAGAAATCCTGCCACAGCACGATTAGACATTTAACTTTTATATTTTGAATACGTGGATAAAAAGTTAAAGTTGGCGTTCTGCAATGCAAAGCTATCTTTATCTGTGATTTATAGTCTGGACAAATCTCTCTCTTGGGCTTGTGAATGCCTTATGACTGCTTTTAAATTCCTATTTAAATGCATGGATTCCTTTAGGCTAATCTCTGGCACTGAAGCAAAAGGCCTGTATTAATTTTAATTCCTTGTCTTCACATGCCAGATTTCTTTCATTCTATTTATAGGACACAACAAGGTATGATATATCATAGGCACTGCCTTCTGTGTCTGTATTGCTGTTTGTATACTAGCCCAGAAAAACATGCATATTATTTTTAAAATATTCCCCAAAAACTTCTCCTTTGGTCTAAACATTCCAAAAACATTTGAGATTGGTTCAGTGAAGACAAAAATGAAAATGATAATAAAAAACAATAATCATAATAATAATACATAAATAAATAAAAATAAAGCCATAGAGTATAGACAGGGATTGTCACAGACCATGGCTGCATAAACAGCGTGCGAGTGCTGTGTTTTGCCCCCTCAATGTCGCAACCTTTTTAGGCAACCTCCTAGACACTGGGAGCATGCAATCTCTCCATCTCCAAACATCCAAAGTTACTGTGCCAGTTTATTGGGCCGCTACTTTGCAGCTGCCAAAAAAACACATTATATGATGTCACAAAGCATCATGAAGCTACTGAAAGACCTACACACCTCAGACATCAGCACCATTATGAAAATTGCAAATAATAATAATATCACCCAAGTGAAAATCACCCATGTTCAAATTTGTTCTAGGGTTAAAAAATATGTGTACAAAATAACGCTTATGCAAAAAAAAAAAAAAAAAAAACAGCATGCCCCATTGCACATCACAATGCAATCCTCTGTTAATTTAGCATGTAGTGTATATTAATAGCCAACACTTGGATCTGCCATGGTTAACATCTTTTATTTAACTAGTTAAATGAATGCTGGGTATCTAAACTCTCCTTGCGTTGCCCTGCTGCTGCTGCTGCTGCTGCTGCATCAAATCCCACCCACCTGGCATGGCATATTTTTCGCCGATGCTCTTGTCCAGTGAGTGAACAGCAGGTAAAGCCTAGGGGGGGTTTCACTGCCTTGCTCAAAGACACTTCCACAGGTGTATTGTTTTGCGGCGCGGCCTCTCTTATGACTGGACAGCTGTTTGACCATTTGCATGCATAATGGCCACGATGGCTGCAAAAGACAACAGTGGTTCTCATGCATGCCTCAGTGCACCTAATTATAGCTCCACTGTTAGCTCCGTTAATACAGTTCATATACAGTATGCATGCGTGCAGATTGAGTAGGCTTAAAGACTCTCCGTGGGACACCGCGTAAGCCTTCAGATATGCAGCATTTGTTCCCCAAAACAGTTAGCGGTTTATAATGTTTAACCAGGCTGGAAATATTACTCCAAGTGCATTTCAGCGGCATACCAAAGTTTTCAAGAGCCCCTTTAAAGCATTAACTCTACCCCCCCACCCTGCTATGTGGAGTATTTTGTGTATTAAATTATACACGTCTATATCCGTGGACGCTGCTGTCATGTGGCCTCGAGTGGCAATGTTTACGCTGGTCGCATGGATGGAGCGTTCCTGGTAAACCCGTCCGTTGAAAGAAAGTCTCACCATTGAAAAGGTTCAGGTCCGGTTACGCGCTGACCTGCCCCGTAAATGTGACTGGTACTGCACATATACCGTACGCGCTGCTGCACTGTGCCTCTGAGTTTGACGCGGCGCAAATGTTGTTGTCATTCACGCCATGCATGCATCGCGTTATATAACGAAGAGCAGGTTTGTGATGAGTTAGGACAGCAGTTACTAAAGCTTTCCGCACCGCCAAACGACCCCCCAAATAGACACAGTCTCTGACTGCGGCCTCTCTGTTGCAAAAGAGCTTAAAAAACAGTGAAGATATAGGAGATCGATACATGCTCATCCTGTAAGCCTACACTGAGCTGTGATGCATTGTGAGCTTGTCACATTGATTGATTGATTGATTGATTGATTGACTGGACCTTTTATTAACAGTTGGAGAAATTACGGTACATTTCATGCACAACTCCAATACAAGACTGTTAACTGTGAATGGACAACACCATTAGAGGATTTGTACTTGTTTATTACAGCGCATAGCAAATCACATCAAATTGTGAGCTTGTTGATCGTCTAGTTTAGAATAGCCAGAGTGCTTTTGTTTAATTGATTAATTGATTGACGGAAGTATTTATTAACAATCTAAGGAAATACAATACATTTTAAGCACAACTCAATACAAAAACTGTTGATCGTTTGAGTGGCATTTCAGTTGCACCTTCTTCCATCCATCGTCATTCATCATGTGTATGTTTAACGTTGCTCATGAAGTGTCAAAGTCGCTTCTTTTCAGCTGTTTTCCATTATTCCTGCCGTATGCAAATAATGGTGCGGGTTTATCACCAGGAGGCATTCTGCTTTTCCACAGATTCCACAGACTAATATCTACGCAGGGATATTGGTCTGCGTGGCTAGTGCCAGGCTAGTGAATATCTTCCTCAAGGGCACTTCATCAACACGGTCACATGGCCGCACCGGAGATTGAAACTGAGCCTAGCGTGGCACCAATAAATTAACAGGTCCCACTATCAGATGTGCTTTTTTATATGCTGTCTAAGGGCTGTTCCAGAGGGCTGGGTACATGGTAGGCTCCGGGCCCTTGTGTCAGCGCAGGGACGGATTAACGCCTGGGAGGGCCCCTGGGAGAGTATTATTTTTTTTCCCGAGGGGGGATCCCCATAGTTTGTGTACATATTTTTTTTATCATCTTTGTGGCGTAGATCAGTGTTTTTTTTTTCTTTCATACCAAGGCCCACTATTTATTCAGCATTTGAGCCACAGACCACCATTAGATGACTCTTGAGAGCAGTAAAATGAAACCAAATGGGCCCGTAAGGGTCCATTTGGTTTCATTTTAATGCTCTCAAGAGTTACAGATCTATACATTTTAGGGTACTGTAATGTGATCTACCTGCATGGCCTGTGTGATCTACTGGTAAATCATGATCTACCTTTTGGGCACCCCTGCAATAGATCAAAATGACCATTAATATTATACATTCTCTAGTTGTGTAGACTTGGGCCAATTCAGATGATATGATATTTTAACTCTTGAGAGTGTAAACATGAAACCAAATAGACCCGCAAGGATTTAACACCGTCCTATTAGCGGCAGCAAAGAAGACCATCACCAGGAAATGCTGGCAGATAGAGCCACAAAACCCAAATCATTGGGAATAATTGGTAATGGAAAAAATGACATTCAAACTGAGGCTACAGGTAGACTGATGGAAGGATTGGTGATGGAAATGGACAGTTGTATACTATAACTGGACTGGACACAGGGAACTAATGGAAAGGGAAAGACCTGGAGATGCAGTATGATCTGTTGACTGTGAGATTTGATTTTGATTTTATTAAGGATCCCCATTAGCTGTTGCCGCGGCAACCAGTTAGTTTTCCTGGGGTCTACTTACACAAAATTACAAATTACAAATACAAGCAATACAAATTACAATGAAACAATCAGTACTAAAACTCCATACCGATTAAAACAACCAAAGTTAAATGAGTTGTTAAAGTTGTTAAACAGCATGATGAGAAATACAAAAAAGAGGGACAGATGCAATTTCAGCTTATTTTAAGTTAATTTACTGAAAAAAAAAGTTTAGCAAAGCTGTTGATGCAGGTTATTCCAGAGAGTCAATTATCTGTAAATAAAAGATGAAAAAAATGGTTTAATGGCCTGTATTTTCATCATTTTAGGTATAAAGACTGAAAAAGAATAAAAATCTAAATGAAAACAAAAAACATGAACACCACCAACAGCCAGTGAAGGTCCCCGGGAACCCTTTTCAGGGCCTCAACAAACTTAGTCCAATGCAGTCCAGTCTGCACTCGGTGCAGCATGGGCTGCAGCCCCGATGGGTGGCTCAATGTTCGGATAATTCAGCCCCCCCCCCCCCTCCCCCCCCCGCCCCCCCTGGGGGACCCGAGGTCTCCTGATCCTCTGCTGCTGTTGCATGGATCCAGCAGATCTCTTCCTTTACCCCTCAGTGAGAACCTGAGATTACAGTGTGTCTATGTCTCCGCAGGGCCGGATGTAAAAGTTTCTAATTGGGGGGTCATTTCTAATTGCGGGGTCAGGCAAAAATGGCAAAAATATCATTTTCATTTAAATTCTTTAGTTCTCTGACCCACAAGATTTATATCTTGTGCAGGACTTTTATTAGTCAAGTAAAGCATCAATAATAACATCAGTTGTTGTTGAAGTTGCAACAGACACGCAGCATGCATAAAGCTAAAAGGTCTGACCCAGAGGTTTTTCTCTTTTATTTTTATTTTCTGCCACAATTGTTGTTGGTTAGTAGCAGTAGTAGTGTTTCAAATCATTTTATAAGCACTTTAATTTGAAGTATCTTTGAAATTTGGGTTGTTTTGCATGCCATCATATTGCATGCCCCCCATGCCTAGATCCACCCTGCGTCTTTAGTGTCTCCTCTCATGGGAACCGCAGCTCTGCCGTGGCGTATAGTTGGAGGCTACGGGTCGTTCCGTTTAGCTGCCGCGCTCGGATCGGTCGCAGTTAACGACCTCAGGGGATTATAATTAAGCATTAGGCCGGTGAAAACCGATCCCAGACCCCAAGAACATATAGGGTGATAAAGTGTGTGTGTGCGCAGCGACCCGTGCATGTATACTGTATGTGCATCAGCGTAATATGTGTGTACCTTTGGCATGCAGGTATGCAATGTGTGTCTAGTTGCATACACAGTTGTGTGATGTGTGTACGATACATGTGCGGTGGTGTGTGTATTTGGGAAGGTGTGGAATGTTCCCTCTTCCAGCAGGGGCGGATCTAACATGTCCCATTCGGGGGGGGGGGGGGGGGGCAAGAGAACATGTTGGCAAGAGAAGTTACAGGACTTTTATTAATCAAGTAAAGCATCAATAATAACATCAGTTGTCGTTGAAGTTGCAACAGACACGCAGCATGCATAAAGCTAAAGGTCTGACTCAGGGTTTTCTGTTTTCAATGATGAAATGCTGTTGGTTTAGTGGTGACACAGCTGTAGTTAGTTAGTTAGTAGCAGTAGTAGTGTTTCAGATCGTTTTAATTATAAGCACTTTAATTTGAAATACATTTGAAATTTGGGTTGTTTGCATGCCATCATGTTTGGTGGGGCAGTCAGGTCATTTAGGGGGGCATTGCCCCACCATGCCCATGCCTAGATCCGCCCCTGTCTTCCAGGATCTCTTCCTCTGTATACTTGGCTCGTGCCCAGTGCCCCCCCTCTCAGGGAGGGGGTTTTTCCGTTCTCCATGTCCGTTTCGTCTATTTCTGTCCAGCGGGGGCATTCGGCATGGTGTGTATCCCTTACACTCACGCCGCACATTCTCCTCTCTCCTCTTCCTCGTTATCTCCAGACGCTTCTTTACAACAGATCCAGTTCTCTACCTACCTAGCCAGGGGCGGATCTAGGCATGGGCATGGGGGGGGCAATGCCCCCCTAAATGCCCAGTTTGCCCCACCAAACACGATGGCATGCAAAACAACCCAATATATTTCAAATTAAATGGCTCATATTTAAAATGATTTAAAACACTTCTGTACTACTGCTACTAACTACAGCTGTGTCAGCACTAAACCAACAGCATTTCATCATTGAAAATAGAAAACTCTCTGAGTCAGACCTTTAGCTTTGTGAATGCTGGGTGTCTGTTGCAACTTCAACAACAGCTGATGTTATTATTGATGCTTTACTTGACTAATAAAAGTCCTGTAACTGAAAATGGTATGGGGGCGACTTCATCATCGACTTCATCATGGGCGATGAAGCCGCCGCCCTACCATTTTCTCCTGACCCCCCTAATTGTGAAAAGTCTGCCCCTGTACGCTCATCAGTGTTGGTTGTCACAGTTTTCTCACCCTTTCACCATCTCTCCTTTCTACCCCTCACCCCTCCCCACACTAATTTATTTGTCCTTTCCTGTCCATAAACTTGCCTGTTTTCACCTCTGCGTACTGATTCCCCCTCCTTAAAGTATATATAAACAATACATCTCAGAATTTTTCCTTCTTTTCTACTATGTCTTGGACTGTTCCAGTGTGACATCACTTCCTGAAAATATCTAGTATCTATGTCAACCATAGGAGCCACAGTGGCCCTTTAAAAATCATAGTCCTCCACCACCTTCACATTTGACTCCACCAGACCTCCCTTTTTCCTTAATCAGAGGCAGCTCAGCAAGGCTCTTCCTGATTGGGTAAGAAATAGTCCCGCCAGTAATATTTGTTAGCCAATGACAAAGTTCGTTTCTCAGGGATTTCTTATAGGGATTGAGGCTCGAACCATTAGAAATAAGCTTGAGGGACTTATACAATATACAATATGACTTATACAATATACGATATGATATTACGGCAAGCGTGAGACTCCCTTTGTTTGTCCTTTAAAGACGAGGGCTTATGGGTATTATAGTCCTCTCTGTCTGGCCTACAGCTGCACAGGCCTCTCTCCAATAGCTGAGTCACGAAGCGCTGCGTAAAACCATTATAATGAGACTGTGTTTGTTTGTGCATACTTTACACCCAACAAAATTGGCACAGGGGAGCGTGATCACGCTGGCACTCTGAGACCCAGGTGTAGCGGCGGTGTGTGTTTCCAGTGAGCCCGACGTGCACAATATCATGCAGCTAGCACCCTGATGGAACAGAGTGTTAGTGTAATTTGGAAAGACCTGTGAAGGAAGTCATTACTCGGGCCTCCCGAGGCCCAATTTTCTTTCCAATTTAGCTGTTGTGTATAGACCCTATCTGTTTTGGGTAATGTCGTCCGCCTTGGGCCAATGAGCACTACTGGGAACAATAGAATAGTGTTGCAACATGTTAGGGCTGGCCGTTTAGGAGCAGAGAAGTGCTTCGAGATATATACCGGTAGCAGCATCGTGCCCAGGGGCGCTCCAGGGCATTTTTACCTCCTAAATAAAGTACATGGCAGACAGAACATAACCCCCTTATGGTTGTTACTTTTGCTATACAGTAGCTGAACCTGTTTTAGCCTGGGCAGTATTCTGTTTTGGGCTTTCAGTGTGTAAAAACTCTGCGTTTGTAAACAGATTTGAATGTAACTCCACCTCACCTCCACTCTATTGGCTCACACTAGCACCGCCTTGTCATGAGCCTTGACAATAAAACAATAACATTCTGGACCATCTACAGGGCAAAGCAAAGGGTCTGTCTGCAGGGAAACAGCTGCAGCAACAAAGTAGAAGTGATGTAGAGGGGGAAAAGCCAAAAAATATAGCTATTCATATTTTGTTGCCTATACAGTAATACCTTAACTATTTTGTTTTGTTTGGCATCTTCAAAGTACAGACTGAGAAGAATGGCACCCTGTCATGCTGGCTCAGCAGCCTATTGTGCCCAGACGGTTGAGCTAACTGTCAGGGCGGCTTCGGGGTTCATTCATGATCCATTCAGGAGTGGATGATATCTCAACATTATGTTGTAGTATTGTTTTGTAGTCACAAAGGCAGTAAGATTCATGCAGGAACTTCCTTTCCCCTCAAACTGTTTTTTTCTCAATAAAAGCTGCAGAGCTCCAGTTTGAGGGAAAAGGAATTTTTGAAGGAAACTTTTTGCCTGTTGACTACAAAACAATACAGTGCAACAATACAATACAATGCCACTTCACACGGTAACAGGAAGGCCCGGCCCAAATAATTCTCACTCCCTCAGTATACAGATAGAGTTGCGCTGTCTTCATGGGATCAGTCCGATGGTGGCTCTATCATCAAGTTGTGTTTCACCATGTTAACGGTTTTTCTTTTAGGACCTTTTTTCTGAGCGTGTACAAAGTACAAACACATTTGTGCACTCAGGAAAATCTTGGAAATGTCCCTCTTTTGTCCCTCTTTCAGGGTGCAACAGCCCTCCCGGCCAAGGGTTCAGTTTTCTGACTCCTCAATGTCGCAACATTTCGACTGGTCCAAGTATTATTTGGGCCGAGCCTTCATGTATTCCTTCTCGCAGCAGTTTTTTAACAGAGACCAGACTGGTCCAAGTATTATTTGGGCCGAGCCTTCATGTATTCCTTCACGCGACAGTTTTGTAACAGAGACCAGGCTGTCCAGGGTGGTTAGTACCTGTTATTTTCCCCATAGGAAGGTATTGTGGGTAACGTGGTTCTATTTTTTCCTCTGCCTGTCTCTCTTGCAGCTGTACGGGGAGTACAGAGAACAGCTCGGTAGTTACGCCAGGCGGGAAGCGGCTCGCTTACTGACAGAGAGACAATGGAAGAGGCAGGCAGAAGAGAACACAGCGGGCGTGGGCGGCCGGCGGGGCCGACGGAACCAGCCCCACCCGCACCACCAACGCTACGCCGCCGCGTTCGAGTCTCACCTCAGCCAGACGTCCTCCACCAAGACGGCACGCCCATACTCCAAATGCCAAGGTGAGAGCAGTTAAACCTTTGTGTACTGAACGCGTTTTGGTGTTCAAAGCATTATGTTACACTTAAGCTATTGAAAAATATCAGATCTAAAAATGTTCATATGTTTAACCCCCCCCCCCCTCCCCCCCAAATCGATCATGGTTGGATTAATGCCCTTCTCATCCTGATTGGACCCACCACCAACAGTGAAACTAGGGTTTTTTGACCCCAGGGTCTCACTGGGTACAGGGAGGATCTCCTTATATGGTCTCCACACACTATAGTAAGGAGGAAGTGACTATAGTAAGTTCACAAGTGAAGCCACTGAATATACATTTAATGTAGGCACATTGTCTAATGAGAAAGCACTGTCAGGATCAGGACGAATTAGTGAATTCTTGATTCTTGCTATATCAAAACAATGTAAGAGTAGTCCAATCTGGCCAATCAGAATGTCACCTGATTTCAACCAATACAAATCGGATGGACGTCTCTGGATGAATCAGAGGTAGTCAGATTGAGGCCAGACTAACTTAAATCAATCATAACTATTCAGATACTGTATGTCCCAGAATAAGCTTTATTGTTTCAAATGGTGAAGATGTCCTGGAAATGTCCTGAACTGGAATTAATAAAGCTTATTGTGGGCCAAATATGACTAGCTATGATTGATTGAAGTTAGTCTGGCCTCAATCTGACTCTCTGTGATTTATCCAGGCACGTCCCTCTTTAGGATGGTCACTGGATGGTATCACTGGATAGTAACCGCAAGGTTGCCGGTTCGATCACAGGCTCCCCCAGAGTTAGTGTTGGTGTGTTTCGGAGAAAGACGCTTAACCCCAAATTGCTCCTGAGGTGCTGGTTGTGCCTTGCATGGTTTCTGCTGCCATAAGTTTATGAATGTGTGTGTGACTAGGTGAATGTGTTGCACAGTCTATGTAAAGTGCCTTGGATAAAGGCGCTATATAAATGCACCATTTACTATTTAAAAGGGAAAAGAAACATACAGTGAGGGGAAAAGCTGTGTGTCTTTCCTTGTGTCTCTCTTCCTGGCTCTTGTCCATCAAGGCTGTATACTATTAATAAAGGCAAAAAACACAGATATCTTTAAAACGAGAGAGTGAACATTCTAAAATAATATAGTTTGATTGCACATTTATCAGCAGGAAGCAGCAAAGCCTTTCTTCCTGAGAGAGAACATGTGGAAGCTTTCATAAATAAATAAACAATATTCCACGCGGTAGCACCCAGCAGCATGTCTTTGTTTTTAGTCCCACTGAACATTTATACACTAATTAACACTGATGTATTATTCACTTGAATACAGAACAATATTTGAAAATAGAAAATGTTTTTACTTGCTCTGCGTTAATCAGCGTATAGCAGCATCTCCTGTGAGTCTGTGAGAGAATGTTTATTGTTAAATACTTACTTATTTCCTGTCAATTGCACAGAGGATGAAACCTTGAATTCATGGCGATTTTTTCATTAGGAGACTGGAGACATTGGCCAATCACAAGGCAAGGGGGTCATGTCTATGTTCCCACAGCTATATGTATGTGTATGTAAACAACGGGATATTATCCTGTGATTGCAACTTTTTTGTGTTCGCAAGAAAGCATACTAGGGCCTCGTATATATAATGTAAACAGATGCAGATGGCTTCAACTGGGTGACCACATTATCACACAGAAAGAAGAAATTCTTCCCATCCTGGAGGCAAATCTTTCCGGTGATAAAATAGCCACCAACGGAATCAAAAAGGTCAACCAAAGAACTAGATTCCTATACAGAATCTTCTCACTGGTCAACTATAACACCTTGAAGACCTTAACAGGAGCCCTAGTACAATGTTTCCTCGACTATGCCTGCACCTCTTGCTACAAAAGCACCTCAAATGGCCTGAAAACAAGGCTACAGACCTCGACAAACTGGTCAGGCTGTTACTTGGCATCACTCCCCGAACCCATCACCCCCTGAACAAAGTAGACCATCTTGCAGTGGGTCTGGTCCACAAGATTCGATACACTACCAAAATGTACCTGTCCAAATACTTCCTTAATATCAATGAAGTCCACTCCCACAACACCACAGGGAGTTCACCAAACTATGTGCACATCATTCTGCACAAACAAGGGACTTAATCAGTCGGTTGCAATATGCAACTGCATGTATAATACAGTAAATTGTTTTATGGAACATACAGCAGCCTATATAAAGTATTTTCTGTGGCTCCAACCCAGACTGTTTGGCGCGTATGCGGCGGTACATCGTGACCAAGATGGGAGACGACTGGATCTTCCTGGTTCTACTAGGCCTCACCATGGCACTGGTCAGCTGGAGTATGGACTACGCCAGCGCCAAGAGCTTGCAAGGTACCACACATCATGCCTATACCAAAGGAAAGAGATCTATTTCAGGCCTTTTTGTTTTTTTTGTCTTTTTTTGTCAAAAGTGAACCATGAATTCAGCAAGTGTCTGGTTATACACTGAAGCTTGAATTGTGTGCCATGAAATGCCATGAAATCAGCACCCAGTGAAATTGCTTTCTTTGTCTGTGACCTTGCTAGAACATACTCACAGTGTTTTGGGTGCCGACCGACTGCAGGGCAAAGGGAGATTATTGCTGGCTGAGCAGTTCAGTCTGATAATAGGCCTATGAGACTCAAGTTTGACTTCAAGACTACCATTTTGTCAGTAGCGGGACATTAAGGGTTTGCTTTCATGTAGGACTTTGCTTTACATGGACGTCAGTTTGTGCCGAGGCCCAGTCTTGTGATGTTCTGGGATTTGTGTTTCTAAGTCTCGTCACAGAGAGACATTAGTTATTGGAGGACGAGGACAGCCTGATGTTGTGGGATTTGTGTAAAGACTTGTCATACACAGACATCAGCGAGGAGGATGGTGTGCTCTGCTGAATGCCAACGCTCTGATTTGCAAAATACCCTGTCCAAAATACCGTGTTGATGCAGTCGCCTGTTGCGCTCACTCCCAGTCTATTTTCACTGGCACTGTGTGAACAACACACAAGGCCTGTTAACCTGTTCTGTACCAGGACCCCTTTTGGTGTCTTAAGCACTCTCATACTTTAGCTCCATGGCACACTATGACCTTGTAGATCTGCTATTTTTGAGAAATCACAAAATATGGTGTAATTTGTTTTAATATATATTCTCTCAGAGCGTACATGTATCATATGTGCCCGTAACATGTACCTGTTTTTGTAACAAAACCAGGTTTAGAAATTTGTCTCTTTGACTTTTTAATCTTTTTCACAATTGTTTTCAAAGAGGTCTTGTATTTAAAAATAAAATACAAAATAAAGCAGCAATCAATTTGTAGTGTAACTGTGCGCAGGATGCAGCATGTGGACTGGATCGACAATCTAGTGCACATCTCTGTTGTTACAGTATCTGTCGATAGCTTGTAAATCTGTTCTATTTTTGTATGCAACAACAAGCTCATTTTAAACAAGTAACTTGGCGTTACTTGCAAAGTAATGCATTACTTATTACTCATTTTTGCAGAGTAATCTCGTTACTTTACTTTTTGGAGCAAATGTAATAATATTACAGTAATATGTAATCTAAAATTCGTTACTGCCCAACACTGTATGACACATGTAACATGTGTCATATATCTTCGATTCTGCCGGTGGGGCCCATATGCAAAATTATATAAATGTCATATATGCAAACTCTTGAAAGTGGCACATTTCATACAAGCCACTTCACTAAAACATACTATGGATCTTATATTAACTTTATTCTCTTATATGAGGATTGTATGAAAGGTGCCACCTTTAAGAGTTCGCATAAATGAAATCATCCATATTGGAAAAGGGTTCCTGGAACAACATACTGTATTTTGAGATGAGGTTCCGTGGGAGAAATTGGAGGCGGCTGTGGCTCAGAAGGTAGAACAGGTTGACCAATGATCCAAGGTTTGGGCTGGTTCGAATCCCGACCTCTACTGTATACATGTCGAAGTGTCCTTGGGCAAGACACTGAACCCCACGGTTGCCACCACTGGTGTGTGAATGTGGGAAGTGGGGACACTGAGCGTTGACTGTTCACTTCACCTCCCAATGTATGAATGAATGGACCATTGTAAAGTGCTTTGCCCATACATGTAGTGCATAGAAAAGCACTATAAAAGTGCAATCCATTATTATTATTATAACAAATACAGATCATTCTGCTGGTCCTCGACATAAAGGGTTGCATACTACTGACACATAGGATTTTGAGAAAACTTCTAGGATTGAGAATCTTTTTCTTATCGGCCTCAGCTATAAATGTATTCATTTGAAATGTATTAATGTTCTATTCTGTTTGAAGTAATTCCATTTCTTCTCTCTTTCTCTCTCTCTCTCTCTTGCGTCTCCCAGCCTATAAGTGGATGCACGGAGAGTTGAAGGGCAATATTCCTCTCCAGTACCTGGCCTGGGTCACCTATCCCATGATCCTGGTCATGTTCGCCTCTCTCTTCTGCCATGTGGTCGCCCCGCAGGCCATCGGTAAGTACTCTGGGGCCTCTGCCAGGCAGCCAGCGACTGTCGTATAGAGGGACGCACAACCGCCGCTAAAAAATGGCTTCTGTCAGATTATCTCCTCCGAAACACAAAAGAGACGTGTCAGTACACGAGTGTATTTTTGGTCGAGGGGAAGTCTAAACGCCCCCGCCGTCGTGACAGGGACCAGTACAAATTGCTTTGGTTGTGTTGCTATTTGCATATTGTAGAGCAGATGTCTCTCTCTCTCATGTGGTAAATCATAGTCAGAGATGGGTGTAATGAGTAATATGAAATATTATTACAGTAATATCATTACTTTTCTCTGTAAAAGCAATATAACATAATGTATAATGAAACAGTAATAATATTACAGTTACTTCTACTAATATTGTAGGCTATAGGTGGCTGTGTTACTACTTGCCCATTGGGCCATGGCTTTTTAGGTGATTGGTAATGTACGCGGCTCATATGTATGAGGTCCCGGGTTTGCCTCCCGGACGACTACAATATTAAATACTTTCATCATGCTGCTGCTTTTAACAGTATTGCATTGATGAGAGTAGATGAGCTAATGAAACTTTACTTTGGCCTAAAAAAGTGTGATGAACAGGCTGAAACCTATGCGTACAAAGCCATCTAGCATAAAAGTTGCGACATTGAGGGGTCATAAACTGAGCGCTTGAGAGCGTTTTTTTTTTTGCAAATGGGGGTGCAAAATTAATATAAAAAAGGAATATGTAATATGTTACATTGGCTCTTGAGCCATAGGTAATACGTAAGGAAATATTATTACTTTCTTAAAGGGGGTAATAAGTAATGTATTACTCTCCAAAGTAATATGGCCCAACACTGATAACATGTCACATGTGTCCTTTATTTTGCTCTGTGGAATTCCTCCATTATTCATGACTCACCATCCTCTCACCCTTGTTCCTCTGTTTGACCCTGTACTCCCCCCTTCTCTCTCTCTCTCTCTCTCTCTCTCTCTCTCTCTCTCTCTCTCTCTCTCTCTCTCTCTCTCTCTCTCTCTTTCTCTCTCTCTCTCAGGGTCTGGTATTCCTGAGCTGAAGACAATCCTGCGAGGCGTGGTACTGAAGGAGTATTTGACCCTCAAGGCTTTCATAGCTAAGGTCATTGGCTTGACCGCTGGCCTGGGCAGTGGGATGCCAGTGGGCAAAGAGGTAATAGAATCTGTCTGTCCATCCGTCTGCCCTTCTGTCTAAATGTTTCCTTTGTCAATCTGTGTAGCTGTCTGTCTCTGTCTATCCATCTCTCAGTCTCCCTCCTCCATATCTCTCATCTCTCTTTTCTCTCTTAAATCTGTTCTGTCCTCAAGCATAGAGGATGGCTAATAAATCACCCAGTGTCATGTTTTTTCTCTCTCTCTCTCCTCTTTCTCTCGCCCTCTCCCTCTATGTCCTCTCATGGGACTCAAACAATTTATTCAACTTCTGGTGCAAACTCCATTCATTTTCCTCCCATTTACAGTAGGCTGGGCAACTGTCAAGCGGAGCAATTAGAATGTGATTTATCTGTACCTGTAGTGTGTGTGTGTGTGTGTGTGTGTGTGTGTGTGTGTGTGTGTGTGTGTGTGTGTGTGTGTGTGTGTGTGTGTGGGTGTGTGTGTGTGTGTGTGTGTGTATGTGTGAGATTGTGTCCCAGTTTGGTGACCCTCCCTGTCAGAGGCGGGAGTCCGTTAGGCGGGATAATGTTTGTTGAGCTTCGACTGTGTCCAGGGTGTCAATAACTCTCACGGTCACAATCAGAACCAAATAACAGCTGCGTGGAGATGTTGACATCACAGACTGGCCATGGTCACATGAAATGTGGCCTGGGCACCATATCATTTTGTTGGGACCGGATGATATCGCTACGCCATGTTTGATTGATTGTTGAATAGTTTATTCGTAGGAAGTAATCAGTACAGAGTACATCTTTTATTGTCATTCTTCCGGTTTGAAAGAAAAAGAAATTCTGCATGAATCTTCCTGCCTGCTGACTAGAATACAACACAATATGATGTTGCTGGTTGGTACCTTGGCTTGCATGGTTTCCACCGCAATCAGTGTAGAAATGTGTGGGTGACTCATACTATCAAAAGCGCCCTGGATAAAGGCACTATTCAAATGCACCAATTAGGCCAATCCACATATTAGGCTGCCTTACTAGCATCCACCAGAGCCATCTAGTAGAAGAGTTGCGCCATTGAGGGGTCAGAAAACAGCCTGGTCACGTGGTTCATGTACTCGCGCGAGCCCATAGATTCCAATGCATTCAGTAACTTCCGGCTGTCACTATTCATGTCACTATCCAACAGAAGTCTATGTAGATGGACTGGCCCCATGAAGTGAACGGAGTTGGCGTAACTCTGTTTATTTCCAAGGCTCTGGCACCCACCAGCAGAGACCTTTGATTGGCCTGATTGAGAGTGCAGTTTGACACCTGGTGTTGGTAATTATAATTTAGTAGGTTCAGCCTGACCTGCAGAGAGAATTAAGTTTTCAGTTTGTCTTTGACAGAACAACATTGTCCATTATCACAGTGCCTACATGCATAAATGTAATAATAGTTTGAACCTGCAGTTAACTAATTTCTGTTTAAACGTCTGATAATTATGTGATATTATGGAGAGGCAGACTTACTGTATGTCCGACATAGCTGGATGTCTAGAAAGAGATGAGTTATTGATGTTTAACCGCAATATTTGGGAAGAGATTTAACTATGAAAGCACATTGCTTTATCTGTATGTTTAAAGTGATTTAACCTTAAATGTTATGGATGTTTCTGTAATAGGAAAGTGTTATGTCTAGACAGTGTTGTTCATGGCGGTTTACCTATAACCACAGAGCCTTTTGCTAATTATTTTTCTGCATTTGTTTATGCACAGACCACATACAAAAACCTAAATGCCTCAGTCATTTCTTTATTACTGACACACCAAGGTGGCACCAACATCCTATCTAACCAGCCTATACAGTCTTCCTAGTCCTCAAATCCGATGCTTGCCTCCAGAGTTATAAAAATAGAGAGTGGACTGGAGTGATAGCCCCGCCCCCTTGCCGTTCATTTCAATACAAGTTGCTCAGTGGCGCTTTGAAGCACCCGGAAGACCGCCGGAAGTGTGCCTATTTCCGCACTTGGACACCAAAATTTGGTGTCCAAATGCGCAAGTATTTCCTCCATGAACGCGCCCGAAGCAAGGGATCATGGGAAGGGATTCATGAAAAAAACTAAACAGCATGTTTTGAGAGGTAGTATATGACGTG
The DNA here is from genome assembly GCA_039105355.1 of Benthosema pterotum. NCBI lineage: Eukaryota > Metazoa > Chordata > Actinopteri > Myctophiformes > Myctophidae > Benthosema > Benthosema pterotum. The sequence goes on along the minus strand of CM076967.1, from coordinate 13,402,695 downwards.
AGGGCCGGTGGTTCATCCAGAAAACAACTTAAATACAAACTGCCCTGTCCACGTGCACAAAGCAAACCAGCGTGAGTGCTCTCGGGGCACTCGTGCATCAATTCCACCCGCCTACAGTACCAAACTTGGCCACCAGGCCCCGTTGCTTCAAGCCTGGAGGCGCTATCTGTGGATGTGCTTGCCTCTCTGTCCTCCTCCGTTATCCACCTGTCTCTCTTCCTCCTCTGTCAGCTCCTCCTCCAACTCTCCAGCATTCTCTCCATCTATATATGCATATTGTTCTCCCCGTCTCCTCCAGGGTCCATTCGTCCACATAGCCAGCATTTGTGCCGCCGTGCTCAGTCGGTTCATGTCCATCTTCTCTCGAGTTTACGAGGTAAGCCGAAGCCCCTGCGCCCCAAAAGACTACAGCTCCCATGATGCATCGTGTCTCTTCTTCTCACTATGGCCTGCAAATTCTTGGGAAGCGGTCCATTGCATCGTCAAATGTCTAAATGATACCAACAATTTGACTAAATTGGATACATTTTTAATACAATTAATCATTTCAATTCCAAATTAGAACTTGTGAATAGTTTGAATTCACCAAACGTGTTCTATTTTTGGCCACATTTGGCCACATTTGTTTCATTCATCCCCTATTTCAATTCCAACGTTCCAAATCGATGCGGTTGAATTGCTGCCTTAAGAACAGTTCTGCAGCCCTACGGAATGTGACATCAAAGGCTGCTGCTATTTATGTGCCGCCTCCATTGTCTGCATCATAACTTCCTCCTCTGTCATCGTTCTCTCTCTCTCTTTCACACTCTATCTATCTGTCTCTCTCTCTCTCTGTCTGTCTCTCTTTCACACACTCTCTCTCCCCCTCTCTCTCTCTCTCTCTTTCTCTCTCTCTCTCTCTCTCTCTCTATTACACAGACTTTCTTTGTTTTGGCTCGTTGTCCCTCACACCTCTTAACTGTGTCTGTCTCTGTATTAATAGTATGGTGGTAATGTCTGGCATGTTTATTAACAGTGACCCTCCCCCCCGTACCCCCCAATCCCCCTGCCCATCCCCTTGCCCATCCCCTCTCTCTCTACATCTCTCTGTCTCATCTTCTGTCATCCTCTCTCTCTCCCCCTTGACCCTCACCTCCCTCCATAAACAATCCCTCCCCCCTCCATCTGCACCCCAACCCTTAACCCCAGATTAGCGGCCATAACCAGGACCTGTTGGTGTGTGCGTGTGCCGTGGGAGTGGCCACCTGTTTCGCTGCCCCTGTGGGAGGCAAGTCCCGCCTGCAATTATCTGTCTCTCCCTCTCTGTCTTCCCCACCCTCCCTCCCTTCACCCCCCCAACAACACCCCTTTCCACTGGCTTGCTTGTGCTCGGAATCAGATCTCTGGTCAGTGTTTGGCTTCTCACACACACACTCACTCACACACACACACACAGTGTTTGGCTTCACACACACACACACACTCACACACACACACACACACACACACACACACACACACCCTGGAGTCCTCCAGTGACATTCCAGGGACGTCCGTTTTTAGTGGATAGGATTTGTGTTGGTTGAATGCAGTCGATATTCTGTGCCAGATGTGACTAGTCTTGGCTTAATTGCCTTGATCTGGGCACAATGAAGACATCAGTAATTCGTTCCCGGTCTTGACTGTGTTTGCTGTGAAGGGTGTCGGTTCAATCAATTCAATTCCAATTCAATTCAAAGAACAATCAATCCTTCGGCCCCAAAGTGATCCGCCAGAGAACCCTTGAGCAAGACACTGTACGTGAGCCCTCTCGTCTTGTGAATCGACTTGAATGAAAGCAAGATATCTGAAACCTTCATTCAACACCGCGTGTACCGACCAAATGGCATTCAAATTGCAACATCCAAAATTGCTCATGCAGCCATGAGCAATTTTGGGGGAGCGGAGGGAGTGGAGGGTAGTTCTGTCTCAATTGGATCTCTCTCCACTCTTGAGTGTCAGTGTAATAACTCAGAATTGTGCCGTCTGTCTGGAGTGGAATTGAAGCAGATGTTGAGTTGAGTTGTGAGCTGCAGGCAGGGTTTCCTCCTCCTCCTCCTCCTGTCACGTCGGTCACACGAATGTCAACACGTCGTTCGTAACGTCGTTCGTCAGTCACACTCGTCGGCATGTTTCCACCTCTCCTTTTTCCTACACACACACACACGCACGCGCACACACACACACACACACACACACACACACACACACACACACACACACACACACACACCGTGTGTGGTGTGTATGCCTCCCTTCCTTGTTCCTCTACCTCCTCACTCTGGTTGAGCATTATTCATTCACTTTGTTACCTTGTTGTTTTTCTCTTCCCTCCCCTCTCCTCTCCTCTCTCCCTCCACCTCCCCTTCCTCTACCAATCCTCCACACTGTCGCTACACCATGTGTCTCCATTCCACCCTTCACTTCCTTCCTTGTGGTTCCCCCATATGCTCCCTACTACGTCACTTCTCTTCTCTTCTCTTCTCTTCTCTTCTCTTCTCTTCTCTTCTCTTCTCTTCTCTTCTCTTCTCTTCTCTTCTCTTCTCTTCTCTTCTCTTCTCTTCTCTTCTCTTCTCTTCTCTTCTCTTCTCAATTCTCCTCTCCACCTCTCATGTTATCTTTCTTCTCATCTCTACTCCCATCCCCTCATCTTATCTCTTCGCCCTTTCTTCATGTCTCCTCTTCATATCTCTTCTTCATCTCTCCTCATCTCTGTTCTCCTCATCTCTCGTCTTAATCACTATCAACCTTCTCTTCTCTTCTCTTCTCTTCTCTTCTCTTCTCTTCTCTTCTCTTCTCTTCTCTTCTCTTCTCTTCTCTTCTCTTCTCTTCTCTTCTCTTCTCTTCTCTTCTCTTCTCTTCTCTTCTCTTCTCTTCTCTTCTCTTCTCTTCTCTTCTCTTCCTCTGTAACATGAACTCACCCCGGTATTTGTCTCTCTCTCCCATGTCGGGGCCGGGTTGATTCTTCTCTCTCCACCTTTGTGATCCTCTCTTCATCACTGCCTGCCCTTCATCCTTCACCCAACCTCACCCCCACCCTCTCCTCCTCCTCCTCCCCTCTATTAACTTTCTCCTCCATGTCACTCTCACTCACACCCTCCCTTGATCCTGTCTCTCCCTTCATCAACCCCCTCGATCCCTCGCCCCTTGACTCCCAAACTATACTCTCTCTTTCTCTCTGTCTCTCTCTCTGTCTCTCTCTCTCTTTGCCTCCCCTTCTCTGTTCTCTGCGTCAGTAGAATCCTTATGGCTACACAGACATACTGACGGTGGGCTGTGCCGTGGGGGTGGGATGCTGTTTCGGCACTCCACTCGGAGGTACTGTATTTCTTCTGCAAATCTTTCTTTGCATTGCATGACTTTTTTTTCCTTTTTCTTTTTGCTTATTTATTTATACTCTTGTCGTAGGGGTGGTGTCTTGCATTGAAAATGGCAGATCTGATCCACCTCACAACAACACCGCCGCACAAGAGCATATAAATGAGGCTTTATAAGCCCAAATCCCTGCACTGTGCACTCATCTGTCATAGCTCTCTCTCTCTCTCGTTTGTTTTTCTTTTTATGTGATAATCCTCCCTACTATTCACCTCTTTCTTCTAAACCATAAGTCTTTGTGTTTGTGTGTGCAGAAGTTTCCACTTTCTTTCTCTTGATAAACAAGTGTCATCTAGGAAGACGAGCACAAATGAAAAAAGAGATCTACAAGCTCACAGCAACACATTGTGAGGTTGTTCTTCCAGGATGAGCAAGATCCAGTAGTGACCAACGACCAGGTCGTGACCAGGTTGCAATTAGTTTCTTACTAGTTGATGCCCATATTTGCAATCTGGTCGTGACCTGGTTGCAACTAGTTGCAAGGGTTAGGGTAAGGGTTTGGTAGGGGGTATATGGTAAGCGTTTGGTTGGGTTTAGAGTAAGGTAAGGGTATATTTTGCGACAATAAACTGTTGCAACCAGAATTGCAACTTACTTACCACTACCAGTCGCGAGAAAGTAGTCGTCTCTCTGTACATCTGTTAATTAAAAACATTGAGAATAAATTACAACATGTCTGTGGACTATTGCATATAAATCTTAAAGATTCATATTAAAGATTAGGAAGCAAGCCCAAATAAGCAATTACTGTACACTTTACAAACAATACGTCCAAAAAACAGCAACCAGCAATTTCATTATCATGGTGGGGCGGTCCTTGGTGCACGTGTTGTTGGCCTCTTGCATGAAGTTTGTATGCCCTATTCTGTAGAGCATCAATCGCTTGAGCATGGTTGGAAATTACTTTGCTCTTTTATTTCTTTCCATCTCACACAAAGTGAAATTGCCAGACAGTTTAACGTTTAGCACATCACTGTCTGAGGTGCATCATCATCATCACATCGCCTGGTGATAATGAAATGTAAACTGTAACCCATAATTTAAAAAAGAAAACACCAAAATAATGTTGTTTGGATTACCTTTGCAGTGCAGCTCCACTGAATACATTATACCTGATTATACCTATTTTGGATAACTCATTATACAAGAATGTTATGTTAAGTTCACAATGTTTCCTATTTATTGCCATCAATTTTAGAGGAGTTTTCAAAGATGTAGCCTACTAAATTGGTAGGCAAACACACACACATGCACACAAATACACACATGCACAAACACACGCACATGCACACACATAAGAAGGTGCCCCAGTATCATAATCTGTTCACTCCCAGGATTCGTCGCTACGCTTTTTAGAGGTCGAAACGCCGACCTTTTTTCCAAAACCATCAAATCGTAGTGACCTTTTTTATCGGTCACAACTAATCCTAACCCAACCCTAGCCCTAAACTAAACCTCAGTAAATGAACTGCTTAAATCTAACCTTAAAGGTAAAGTAAGTGATTTGGAGTGATTTGGAACCCCTTCCAGTTCTCCCCAGTAGCATGATGTGCACATGCACACGCTCTACATCGAAGAGAAGTACAACATGCCAACAACACATAAACCAAGGCCCATCCCCACTCAGTCTGTGGTTGGAAGAAGGATCCTCTCATCCTGATTGGCTTTTATCCCAAAGCCCAAAGTGGAACTACGGTTTATTGACCTCAGGGGTTAACTGCGAACAGGGAGGAACTCATTATATGGTCACTACACTTTAGTAGGGAGGATTTGCCCAGGATTGGCAAAGGGAGGCTTGCGACCGTTCTTAGGAATGTTGCAACCCATTTAGAATAAAAAAGTGGGGGCAGCTGTAAAAAGGATCGCATTGGCTTTAGAAAACAGTCGTGACCTTTTTAAAATGGATCGTGGCAGCGGTCGAGAAATAATTTCACCTTTCCTGCAGAATCCCCTGCAGCAGTATGGTGTGTACATACAGTAGGTACACTGTACAGTCAGTGCATGCAGTGGTACAGCTGAGGGTGAGGGTGAGCTCCTCTGCCCATGCAGTCAATCCTGCTCCAGTCTAAGGTGTGTGGGCGGGTGTGTGAACCAGGGCAGGCACAGGCCATAACACCATTAATTATAATGTAGTGCAGACACTGCTGACATCTCCTCTGTGCTATTTTGTCCTCCTCCTCCTCCTCCTGGTGCACACCTACGTACTGTACGTTCCTTATTAGCCTGCCACGCTGCTCCTTCTCTTCTCTTTCCAGTGTTGCCAACCTGGCGCATTTGTCGCTATATTTAGCTTTTTTTTCCTGGCCACCCGCTAGCGCCAAAATTAGTGAAAAAACTCCTGGCAGAAAATCTATTGCAATCTGGTTGACAGGCACCAGAGATAAAACCCTCTGGTTTTTTTCACCATTTTTCCTTTTATGATAGAGGCCTCCTTCCTTCCTAGAAAGGACCATTGGTAACCAAATGGACCCTTATAGATATGTAACTCTCAAGCTAAAATGCAGAATAAATAGTTCATACCGCCAATACCGCCCTGGTATGAAAATGGTTGAAAACCCACTGCTCTAGTGCATTCTAGTGCATTTTGGAAGTGCCACTGGTGCATTTTGGATGTTGGCAGTTGGCAGCCCTGGCTCCTTCTCTTCTCTTTCTCCTCTGAGGGGTAAATCACCAGCATGTTTTTGACACGGGGCCTGATTTACACTGGGTTGCTTCGCTTGTGCGCGACGTGCAAAGAATGAACCCAAAGGTAGAGCAGCTACCGGTAGATAACAGACTGGTGACCTCGCCGTTTATAAGCTCAAAGTAAATGTTTCATCCTCTACCTTGCAGTGATGTTTATTGGCTATGTGTGTGTGCGTGTGCGTGCCGTGCGCGCATGCGTGCGTGTGTGCGTGCCTGTTGTGTATAATTACAACCTTTAGCTTGAAGAGTTTATGGACTAATTCTGCTTAACTCGTCTCTCTCTCCTTCCCTCTCTCTCACCCCATCTTTCTCACTGCCCTTCTTTCTCCTTCTGTGTTCTTCTGTATTTGCTTTCTCACTCCCCCAACCCCCCACCAACTTCCTATCATTAACTTGTGTCCATATTGCTTTCTCCTTCATTCTCTCTTCTAAACTGTATATCATACTCTTTTCCTAGCCTGTAATCCTTGGGTGATTACAGTGAAATCACCGCTTCGTCAGGTGTTATGTGGCTTATTACATGGCTTAATACATTAATAAATAACTAATAATTGACAGAAATAATACATAACAAGGCTGCTTTTATTGAGCGTCCCGTTGATGTGACCACTCACTTTACGTAACCAGAATGCTGGCTTCTGATTGTAGCATTCATTCAAGCCATGTAATAATTGACAACAACAACTGGGATGCAGCGCATGATGTGATTGGTTAAGGGAAATTGATATCCCCTCTCCCTTGAAATGGCCCAAATGTAAGTCTCAAGCTACAGGAATCTGAGCTCCAGTCTGATAACCAGGCTACTTTTTCCCTCTTTCTTCAAATGTCTAACTTTCGTCTCTCTCACTTCTGTCTCTCCCTCCCTCTCTCAATCGTCCCTGTTTTTTTCCTTTCATTTACATCTTGTAAAAACTCCCACACTTTTCACTGCTCTCTCTCTTTTCCTCTTTCTCTGCTTCATCTTTCTCTCGTCCTCCTCCTTTCATCTCCCTCCCACACCCCTCTCAATCCCTTTAATCTCCACTGTTTTACCCTTCAATCCTTCATATCATTTCCTCTATTTCCCTATATCCTCCTCCTCCACTTTTTAAATATCTCCCAACACCTCTTCCCATCTATATCTCTCTATTTCTCTCTCTCTCCATCTTTACCCCCCATAACTCATTCTCAATGTCTCTCTTGTCACTCTCTCCCACTCTCTCCCTCATCCTCTCTCTCTCTCTCACCAGGAGTGTTGTTCAGCATTGAAGTCACGTCTACCTACTTCGCGGTGAGGAATTACTGGCGAGGTTATTTCGCTGCCACGTTCAGCGCGTTCATATTCAGGGTGCTCTCTGTTTGGAACAAGGATGCCGGTGAGGCACATGCACAGACACACTCGCATGCATGCATAGCACGCACACACTCACACAAATATATTACACACACAGTACACAGACCAACAGCTGCTATGAAAGACGCACCAAACATGCGCACATACAGAGACGGGCTGACGTATATGACACGTACTATGACACGAGAGCCAAAAATGCAAGCGCACACACAAGCTATGGGTTGTCAAAAGGAACGCTGATCCATCCACATATTGTCTCTCTCTCGGGTGGAAACCTCATTATGTCCCAAACTGTGACAATTCAGGATTCAAATCCAGAAATAGCACAAACCAGCAGATCGACAAGCTCAAGACTCTACTTATTGAATGATGCTTTAGTGTGATGCTCACTGACACATTTAACACTGGTGTTTAAATGACGAAAATTCACGAAATGTTAAGATACTGAGATGAGATGTTTCTGCCGATTTGTGTCTGAGCATGACGGCTCAGTTTTTCTTAAAACTACAGATAAACCAGAAAATGTTCGATGTCGTCATTTGGTACAAAGAATCAACATGGAAGTGCATCATATTTAAAATGATTTGTACCAGCGTCAACTAAAGAATTGAGCAAGGCTTTGACACTCTAGTCCCATGTGGAAGGTTAAATTAACCGCACTGAGTACACTAGTGTAATTTGTCTCTGTTAAGTATTTTGTTTGTCATTGCTGTGTTATGTGTGGCTGTAGCAAAGGTAAAAAGCCATGACAAATTTCCCATCTGGACAATAAAGTTTACCATGACCTTGACCTTGCATAAGCTTGCCATCAGCACTGACCACTGCAAATCATTGCTGTCGGGCAGGGAGCTTGCATGTTATTATTTCATCTCATTATTTCATCTTTTTAAAAATTATGACCATCACTTTCTAAATCATCAAAGTTGTGATGATTTTGTGACTTTACGAGGTTTCCACCAGGTTGTGGGACAAGACTCAGTATATTGTATGTTTTATTTCATAGCTGGGATTAAAAAAGCTACAGTAAAGTTAAGCCATACAGTACACACAGCTGCTACACTGCATAAAATGTTGCTCTCTCAGAGTTAAATTGACAGGATGAATTTTGTGATGCAACGGCATCAGAAATATACAGAAATAGCAAATCCCATGCAAAGAACTTGCTCCATAAGCAGTGAAACAGCGGTAGACTGATAACATACATTGCAGTCCCAGCAGGGCAGGGTCTATGCACACCATGCCCTGTGCTTTCTCATCCGTAAGCCGGGTTTAGACTTATTCCGCATTCCGGTGTCTTGCACCGAAAAATAGCCGATCTACAAGCACAGACACAGCGCGCCACAGTGTACTGTATGGTCGTATGGCTGCATCTATGGTATTTCCAAATGCCGCGACCGTTGGCCGAACGTCAACGGCCGCAGCATTTGTCATTTGGCCAACGGTCGCGGCCGTTAGTAAAACGGCCGTCCATTAGTAACGGTTGCAGCTGGGGCACTAGTAAATGTAGAGAAACAGTGAAATCATTTCCCGACCACGACCGTTGGTTGTGACGGCTAAAAAAACGTCCGCGACCCACGGTCGTAGTCGTGGAAATGATTTCGCTGTGATGTGGTTGTTTTGCTGTCTCTCTCTCTCTCTCATCCAGTCACAATGTGATGTGGTTGTTTTGCTCTCTCTCTCTCTCTCTCTCATCCAGTCACAATGTGATGTGGTTGTTTTGCTGTCTCTCTCTCCTCCATGCAGTCACAATGTGATGTGGTTGTTTTGCTGTCTGTCTCTCTCTCTTCCATGCAGTCACAATCACAGCGCTCTTCAAAACCAACTTCCGCATGGACTTCCCCTTTGACCTCCAGGAGCTGCCGGCGTTTGCTATAATTGGGTATGGATGTGATAAACCAGGGAGAGAGGGGATTACGGAGGGTGTGTGTGTGTGTGTGTGTGTGTGTGTGTGTGTGTGTGTGTGTGTGTGTGTGTGTGTGTGCGTGTGTGCGTGTGCGCGCGCGCCTCTGTGTACAATACCTGCATTCATCATTTTGTGTGTGTGTGTCTGTCTCAGGGGCGGATCTAGGCATAGGCATGGGGGGAGCAATGCCCCCCCAAATGCCCAGTCCGCCCCACCAAACATGATGGCATGCAAAACAACCCAAGATATTTCAAATTAAAGTGCTTTAAATTGATTTGAAACACTACTGCTGCTACTAACTACAGCTGTGTCACCACTAAACCAACAGCATTTCATCATTGAAAACAGAACTCTCTGAGTCAGACCTTTAGTTTTATGCATGCTGCATGTCTGTTGCAACTTCAACAACAACTGATGTTATTATTGATGCTTTACTTGACTACTAAAAGTCCTGTAACTGAAAATGGTATGGGTGCGGCTTCATCGCTTCATGAAGCCGCCTCATACCATTTTCTCTTGCCCCCCCAATTGAAAAATGTTACATCCGCCCTGTGTGTGTGTGTGTGTGTGTGTGTGTGTGTGTGTGTGCGTGCGCGTGCGCGTGTGCGTGCACTCATTCTCCTCTGTGTCCTGTTGACCTAACTGTTTGTATACTGTGTGTGTAGTGGGTGTGTTTTGTGACCAGTGTATTTTGCAGTACTGCATAATGTGTGTGAATAACTATATACTAGACAAGCTAAAGGTTGTGCCTGCACACGTGTGTGTGCGTGTGTGTACGCGGACTCGAGTGTGTACGTACACTTGTGCATTCAGTGAACCTGCTAACCTTGGTGTGTGTATATCATCACGTCCGCGTGTGTGTTTTGTAACATGTTTTTTCCTTCTGTGTGTGTGTGTGTGTGTGTGTGTGTGTGTGTGTGTGTGTGTGTGTGTGTGTGTGTGTGTGTGTGTGTGTGTGTGTGTGTGTGTGTGTGTGTGTGTGTGTGTGTGTGTGTGTGTGTTTCAGGATCTCCTGTGGGTTCCTGGGTGCGTTCTTTGTCTACCTGAACAGACAGGTGGTTCTGTTCATGAGGAGACCCACTGCGCTCACACGCTTCCTCACCAAGCAGTGAGACACACACACACACACACACACACACACACACACACACACACACACACACACACACACACACACACACACACTATACTGTACTGGAATGTCATTACTTTGTAGCATCCAGAACAGACATGGTCTTATATTAAGTGATGTGTTCCAGAGATATGGCGATAAATGTCAACCACCTCCAACACATCTACAGGTTGATATTCATATCAACAGGGCATGAGGAAGGTTAAATAAATACTCCCCATAGTTTGACTAGTTTATGGGAGAGCGCCTGGACATAAACGACATATATATAATATAAATAGTGTATATACGTTAGCAATATCTTTACTTTACTTATACCCTGAGGAAAGTAATAATATTACTATATATTTGTCCGCATAGTAGGAAAGTGCGTTAAAGATTTCACGTGAAATTGCACGCTGCATTCATTATTTGATGCTCTTTGTTCAAAGCGAGCCAATCCTGCAAACTTTGAAAGCCAATTATAGAAAATTAAGATGAAACGTGAACTATGGGACTCTAGAGATTGTGTGTAACAATTTGCGGGATTCTGGGACAGAATCTAGAGGAGGAGGAGGCGATATGAAATCAAGTTTTGCAAACCTTTCATTCTAAAGTTAAACTTGCCATAAAGAAAACCCCTAAAACGGCAAAAATTGCCCTACAGAGGACATTCACCACAGACAAATGCACAGCACACAGCCACGCACAAAATGACCCCCACAGCGCTAGCAAACTTCATCTCAAGATGAATGTGACTTCAAGCTTCATGATTCGGCGCCCAGACCGTGCCCCCCCTACCCCCCCACCCCACCCACCACAACGCCCCTCTGCACCGGCATCCATTCCCTGTTAATGCATGTGGCCTTGGCTCTCTCCAGGGGCGGATATGGGCATGGGGGGGCAATGCCCCCCTAAATACCCAGTCTGCCCCCATCCCTAAACACGATGCCATGCAAAACAACCCAAGATATTTCAAATTAAAGTGCTTATATTTAAAATGATTTGAAACACTACTACTGCTACTACAATTGTGTCACCACTAAACCAACAGCATTTCCTCATTGAAAACAGAAAACTCTCTGAGTCAGACCTTTAGCTTTATGCATGCTGCGTGTCTGTTGCAACCTCAACAACAAACTGATGTCATTATTGATGTTTCACTTGCCTAGTAAAAGTCCTGTAACCGAAAATGGTATGGGGGCGGCTTCATCATGAAGCCGCCCCAGTACCATTTTCTCTTGCCCCTCCAACATGTTCTCTTGCTCCTCCCCCATCCAAATGGGAAATGTTACATCCGCCCCTGGCTCTCTCTCTCTCTCTCTCCGTCTCACATCAGCAGTAGTATATAGTGGCCCGGCCAGTATAACCACCCTCCAGTCGTCCCTTTTTTTCTCTCAATGGGGACGTTCACTTATATCCTGAGAGACCCTGGCAGTCAGGCTACATTAGTCTGGGCCATTAAGAGAGAGGCACGAGGCTGAAGCTGCACTATCTGTGTTGATACAAGCACACAGAGCCACTTGTTCACTTCTATTACCTGCATCAATTACCTGCTCCAGTGCAGCAATGTCGGTCGGCTTCTGATAATGGAGGCTGTTCCATATTAAGGGTGCCTGACTGTGCGTGTGCGTGTGTGTGTGTGTGTGCGTGTGTGTGCGTGTGCGTGTGTGTGCGTGTGCGTGTGCGTGCGCGTGCGTTCATCCATCCAGTCGGTTGATCTATCCAGGTGCAGTGACGCTGATCATCGCAACCCTCACATTTCCTCCTGGGTTCGGGCAGTTCATGGCTGGAGAGGTATTTTAAAAAATATAACGCCCCGCACATTATTAAGCCCATCATTCCTATCCATGCGTGATATCTGTAAATTGCCCAGAAAATAATCAGCGGTTAGTAAGAATGGATGAAGTTTACATAGAAAAGTAATCTTTAAGAAACATGATCGGCTTACTTTTACGACTAAGACACAGTCAAAACATGTTGAAGTTATCAGTATACGTCCATACCTTACAATCGTAAGTCATATGTCTGTCTGTCTGTCTGTTCATCCGTTTGTCCATTTGTCTGTCTGTCCGTCCGTACAGCTCATGCCCAGAGAGTGCATCAACTCCCTCTTTGATAATTTCACCTGGACCAAACTGTCGGACTCGGCCGTGGTTCCTCCAGGACTGGGCCGGTCCTCGGTGTGGCTGCACCCCCACGTCAGTGTCTTCGTCATCCTCTTACTCTTCTTCATCATGAAGGTAATGTACACTTGCTTTAGACACTTGCTTTATGTGGTGATTTGACTCTCATGTATTCATTACCACAGTGGTTTTCAATCATTTTCATATCAAGTTCCATTATTTATTTGGTATTTGGCATAGAGCCTACAGACCAGAATTTGATAAGAGTTAGCCAAGACTTTGATTATTTTGGTGATGTTGTATAAGATTAGCTCAAAGAAAAAAAGGAGAATGGGCTCGTAACTCACTTTAAAGTGCTCCAGACTTTATTTAGCGACAAGGGTAGAGCAGCGACGTTTCGACCTGTTCAGGTCTTCATCAGGCATGGATGATGAAGACCTGAACAGGTCGAAACGTCGCTGCTCTACCCTTGTCGCTAAATAAAGTCTGGAGCACTTTAAAATGAGTTGTGAGCCCATTCTCCTTTTTTCTACGTTTGCTGTACTTCTACAGTTTTTGGCTCAGCACCAGTTGGGGATGTGCGTTACCTTTTTTAACTTCTCAGTATAAGATTAGCTCCACATTTCCATGCAGTGTTGGTACCATAGAAGAGATGGTCGAAAATACTGTATGAATCATTCTACGAAATGTACAGATTTCTTGTAAATGAAGTGATTAAGATATACGCTATAACAATAATTTAACTCTTGAGAGCTGTAAATTACACAAGAGTTTAAGATCTTCCATTCTGTTACAAATTCTCCTTTAACTGGGGACCATCTAGAAACACCTCCAAGGACCACTGGTGGTTGGAGTGTATGATTGCTGTTTTTTTGTCATTAACATTGTCTAGCACACCCATAATCTGTCCATTTAGTAGGCTATTGGTTAGTTAAAGATTGAGGAGAGAGAGTAGTTCTCTTGCTGTTTCTGTTAGGTGTAAACCTTGCATGTCCAAAGAACCTGCGTTCCGATGGATCCAGTGTTTCATTACATTGTATTTACGGTAGGCACTAGCTTTAAAACCCACAGGCATGCACCACTTTGAACCTGGTGTCCCCATGTTGTGGTATTAAAAAAGGGGCTTTCATTTAGTGGAAGAAATACAGTATACCGGTATATATTACAGGGCCTGACAGCATTGATATATAACCTGTGCATGAGGGTCTGTCAGCACGAATTCACAAGATTCAACATTTAATAGTTTATTGCCGTATCCAAGGTCGCACAAGCCAAGTAGAGAGGACTTGGCATGCGGCACATGTGGCAGGTGTGGGATAGTGGTCTACCATTATTAAACAGGGACTGAGAGGCAAGGACGGTCAAAACAAGAATATGTGGAGTTTGCACGTTCTCCCCGTGTGCCCCTAGGGTAGATACCCTCACAAAAACATGCAGTAATCCTCGTCTCTAGACTGCCTCCCCCTGATGGAGGGGAAAGGAACTGTTTGGAATAACATGTTCCTTCCACAAGCTACGTCCAACCGGGCTAGCTCCCGCCGTCGGGTGAAAAGACGGCAGCTTGGACTCCTCATGCATTGAAGGAAGCATGAGGCCAGTCCACACTGCCTCCCCAGGTTGCTGGAAGTAATTTGCGCTAGGTGAAGAAAAAGTGCTTACAAAATCATGGATTAAAAACAAAAACAAGACTGTAATAATGATTTGGCTTTCGAGAACCCAAACATCCTCTTGGGAATGTCCTCATAAGCAAACATTCAGTGAAAACAGCAGATCTACAAGTTTTTGATCTGCTATTTTCTGTGAAAGGGATCTGGTGCCTATATAGGGAGAAAATAAGCTGCCCACGGATACGGATAGAGCCCTGGGAATCCCCCCGTCAAGGAAATATGGAGTAGGTATGGAGTTGTTAAGCGTGGTTGTATTTTTGATATCTCAGTGTGGAGATGATTTCCTCCTGACATACCCTGGAAAGTGCTGATGAGCTGAAATTGCTCCATGGCACCACATAAAAATATAGACACATAATACCCCTCTTTGGCAAGGAGAGTGGCCTATTATTTTACACCCATGCTGCGGCCCGGTGGGTGTGTTGCAGTCGCCAGCGCCTGTCACAGCCATAACTCGGACCAGTTTTAATAATCTTATTTTGATCAGACTTGGCAGATGGATTTGGAGGTAGGTAGCTGATGGTTTTGGGGAGGTGAGTGTGTGGGGGTGTCAGGGGCGGATGTAACATTTCCAAATTGGCGGGGCAGGAGAAAATGGTATGGGTGCGGCTTCATCGCCTGTGGCGCGAAGCAGGACGTTTATTAGGCAAGTAAGCATCAATAATAACAACAGTTGTTGTTGAAGTTGCAACAGACACGCAGCATGCATAAAGCTAAAGGTCTGACTCAGAGAGTTTTCTGTTTTCAATGATGAAACGCTGTTGGTTTAGTGGTGCCAAAACCATCGTTAGTTAGTAGCAGTAGTAGTGTTTCAAATCATTTTAAATATAAGCACTTCAATTTGAAATATCTTGGGTTGTTTTGCATGCCATCGTGTTTGGTGGGGGTGCAGATTGGGCATTTAGTGGGGCATTGCCCCCCCCCATGCCCATGCCTAGATCCGCCCCTGGTAGGAGTAGTATGTGCAGCAGGTGTAGCATCTCTCTCTTGATGATACCTTCCTGTTGTTGTTTTTTTGTTCTCCCCCCTGTAGTTCTGGATGTCTGCCGTTTCCACCACAATGCCCATTCCCTCCGGTGCCTTCATGCCCGTCTTCATATTAGGTAGGAGCAGGATTTGTGACTGCATGGCCGACTGCCTTTCATTTCTGCAGCCGGTGGGGAGGTGTCTGATCCTTCTGATCACACGCCGTTCCTTCTGGGAAATCTACTAGACTGTCTGCTACTGGTTTTCGCCAATATCACAATTGAAATATGAACGCACATCCACCTCATATCCAGATCAAACACATGTGTGAAGTGAGGGGCTCTCTATTCATCGTACATCATCATCAAGATGACATCGAGACGTCGTCCCTTTAACGATACATTTTAACAGCGATACGATACATATGACAAGACATGGTTGACGATACGTTACATGGACCATATTGGTTCATTATGGCGGTATGATACGATATGATTTGAAATTGATACAGTAACTATTTAGCAAATCTATTAAATCTATAAATAATAATATGTGTGTACTGTGTAACATGTGGATAGTGCAGGTTTTTAAGGGGAAAAATGAATTGTAATCGATATAAATAAGTAAAAAACAGAGATCTGGCATCTTCTTAACATTGCTAAATCCATTGCACAGATCCGATACTATTGTTACCGATTTGATACCGATTCTATGCAGATTCTTTCCATTGCAAATCGATATAATACAAAGTAAAACGATGCAATATGATATTTTCATAAGGTTATACTTTTGAAATTAAAATCAATATTTCAATAGATACTATAACGTTACACCCAGTCACCACATACAAGCTGATTTGACACATTATGACATAATTTCTCTATTAATTATTAATGGCATTTAAAGTTTGTGTTCTCACAGCTTGTAGATCGACTGTATAGTGTCAGTGAACCTGCAATGGTATGTCAGGTTGGGTGCCCCTCACCACACACAAGCGTGATTTATTTTCATTACAAATCATACCCTTGATGTGAGATCCGTTCAGAACATCAGCTTTCCCATTGTCTTGGTTGTAGAAGTCATTAATCACATTAATGATACGTGCTGATGATAATTAATCACATCATCACGCCATTAATCACATCTAATCACTGTAATCATCAGCTTGCTCTAATCACAGGTAAAATATTACCAGCCATCATGAACACAACTTTCAACTGTCAGTGTAGCCTGTTTTTAGATGGTTAGGTCAGTGGTGCATTATTTTAGTACTGTACTTAAGTAAAAAAAGAAAAAGTTCCTTTCTCTTTTTACTCCATAACACTTTTGAAAAATCTAGTAAACTCTTGTACATTTTGATTCCCCTTGCAATCAATGCAAGGGGAATTCTGCTTAAATTGTAAACTGTAATTTCAGCTAATCTGTATGCGTATGATGTATTGTAATGTCTTTACTTAATGTACTGTAAGTCGCTCTGGATTAAGAGCGTCTGCTAAATGCCTAAATTGTAATTATTACAAAACATACATTAGTATCTTCTTTGCCATTTGTTGAGTAATACTCAGTGTACTGTACATTCTGTGTAATAGAGTATTTTTTTTACTTTTGTATACTCACGAACTAAATCTGGACGTTTACATTTCTATATTGCAATATGGATACTTTTACTTAAGTAAAACATTTGATACCAATGGATGAGGTTCAGCGTTAATGTCAACATGATTAACCCGCTAGATTAAGAAATTGTAAATTGTGTTTAGGGGGGTCAGATGAATGATGTTATATTTTTGCCATTTTCCTTTTTACGTTGCTTCTACCTTGATGGTGCAGGTGTTTCCCTGCAGACAGACACTTGCTTTGCCCAGCAGATGGTCCAGAACTTTATTGTTAACAAATAATTGACGTCAGGTCCATGACAAGGCGGTCCTAGTGTGTGGCAGGCGAGGGGCGTTGTGATGGGTGAGGCAGCGTTTATCCAATCACAGCAGAGCAGTCTCCAGCAGTTTCATAATGAGCCAATAGAGTGGAGGTGAGGTGGCGTTAGAATCTGTTAACAAACACACAGTTTGTACACACTAAAGTTGCCTATAAATAATATCTTACACGCACTCACAAGACAAGTTGTCGGACTAAAGGTCTTTACAGATGGGGAGTGATAAACACGCATTATTGCAGAGATTCCACCCTGCCACTCAGTGCTGACAGACGAGAATCGCCTAGCGCAGGTGTTTTCAACCTTTTTCATCTCAGGGACCACCATTTATTCAGGATTTGAGCCACGGACCGCCATTTGAGGATGTTTTAGCCCCACAGACCCCAAATCTAAAGATTTATTTTGCTTTTTTCAACAATTCCAGGCTGGATTTGGGAAACAAATCAAGCAAAACATACATTCCAAAATGGCTAATTTAGATGATGAATATTTTAACTCTTGAGAGTGTAAAAATGAAACCAAATGGACCCGCCAGGGTCCATTTGGTTTCATTTTTACGCTCTCAAGAGTTACATTTGGTTAAACAACTTAGCTAGGGACCACCTGGAACCCTCTCAGGGACCACTGGTGGTCCCCGGACCACCTGTTGAAAACCCCTGGCCTAGCGAGAAAAAAATCTCCCAGGATTGAGGTCTAAAACCAAATGCGGGCATGTGCATGAAACAAACACGCGCGCAACAACAACACTGGATGCTGTGTGATGACGCCTGGCATCACACGCTTGCTTTAGGCGTTTCTAAGCACAAAACGCCGGCCCTGTTGAAAATGAACTAGAAGGTGGGGATTTGTTACTCCTCAGCATGGCTTAACCTGAAATAATTTTGGCCTAGGAGGGGTGGGGTGCCGTCACTTTTTCAGGCTTTCCATTTTCGCGCAACACAGAAGAAAATGAAAGCCTGGGTGTCGAGGCTAGTTACTTCTAGTCTGTAAAGCCCCTAACACTGACTGAATTTACAAGTGAATCTGAGGCTGTTTGGGATTTAGCCAGTGAGCACTCACTCACTCCCAAACACACTCCATGACTGCAGTAATGATGTACGGTAGGCTGCTATGTATGTTTCACACGTGCTGCTTTGGTGTGTTCGACTGTGTCATGTGCTGTCACACTCTGAATCCTTCCCAAGTGAAACTCTTCAGTCAGTACCTGTATATAATAAGTCACCATCGAGGTGCAATCAGGCTGACTGACAGGAGGTGCCCTGAAGATCTGATGTGACGTCAGTCAGGGAATTAGAGATGTCAGAATAATATTATATTGCAGTGGTTTTCAACCTTTTTGATACCAGGGTGATACTAACTATTGATTCAGCATTTGAGCCCCCGCAGACCCCCAAAATTAAAGATTTCTTTTGCTTTTGTCCACAATTCCAGGCTGGATTTGGGAAACAAAACAGTCAAACATACAGATCAAGATGGACATTAATCTTCTACATTCTCTAGTTGTGTAGACTTGGGATAATTCAGATGATGAATATTTTAACTCTAAACATCAAAGCAAATGGACCCACATGGGTCCATTTGCTTTCATGTTGGCGCTCTCAAAGAATTACAGAATAGTAAGAGCATGTTATACTGCACGCTACACTCTGCAAGGTGGCTATTTTAACTACATTATAGTTAATAATTTGTTGTAATTACTGATTGTTGGAAGCAAACATCATATCCCGGTACATATTTATGACACAGTCAGCCTTTATTCTCCCCTGAGGCGAGTGGAAAAAAGGATAAAGGATATTAGCTGATAGAACAGCAGCGATCAGCTCAAGCTAAAGTGCTGAAACAGTCCCTGTGAGCACAGCCTAGCTGCCAGCAGCCTGGCCGCCAAACAGGCTTGTTGCCGACGGTGGAGTAGAATTCACAGCTGAGGAAACACTGGAGTGAGTTTTTGCCATGTGGCTGAGGCTGATATGCCAGCCCTCATTAGATAAACCCAGGGAAAAAACGATGCCCAGGACCCAAGAGTTAAAAAACGTTTTAGTCCCTATCAGATTTGGAATGGAGGTGTTAAGGATATTATTTGATTAGTCAAACTTAAATTTCTTCATTAACATAATGTTTGGTGAGATAAATGAGACTGCTTTAGACTCATTGGGGTAAGACTAACTGTTCAGGAGAAGAGGAAAAGACAATTTTCTTTATATATTTTTATATATTTCTTTATACTGTATACACACACACACACACACACACACACACACACACACACACACACACACACACACACACACACACACACACACACACACACACACACACACAATGAGTTACGAGCACAGGCACTCTTCAAATATCAGAGCTGAATTTGACATCTAAACATGAAATAAATGCTTAAAACATGAAATTAGGTGTAACATTAGAATGTTGGAGCTCATGGAGATTGTTATTTACACAACTGGTGGGTCACATTGAAAAATCAATATGTCCATATGTCACAAAAAAAACAAAAATGAATAATTCCCCCAGGTTATGAATGGTCAAATACAATATATGTGGTCACAGATCAGATATACTGTAAGTGATGTTTTGTTTTGTTTTGTTTTGAGCTACCCTAAATCAAAGTCTGATCCACTCTGATTCAATAAAGATTAAAAGTTTTGAACTCTTGGACAAGGCGATAAGCTAGCTGTACAGAATGAAATGTGTGGGTAAAAATGTGTAAACCAGAGTGTCCTCCATGTGTCGTCCTCCATAGGTGCAGCCTTCGGCCGTCTGGTAGGGGAGATCATGGCCACTCTCTTCCCAAACGGAATCCTGTTCGATGGGATAGTTTACCGCATTCTCCCTGGAGGTTATGCCGTCATTGGTCAGTCTGGGTCTCCTTACTCCACCACCTACTCTACTCTACACTCTTTCCCCTCTTTTAGGGAGAGCCAGCGAAATCCATTTGAGCCCTCGCCCGCGGGCGCCCGTTTTCAAAACCGGGCGCCCGTTTTCACAAAAACGGGCGCCCGGTTTCACAAAAACGGGCGCCCGTTTCACAAAAACGGGCGCCCGTTTTCAAAAGCGGGCGCCCGTTTTCAAAAGCGGGCGCCCGTTTTCACAAACTAGGCTATGCCTAAACCTAACTCTAACCCTAAACTTAACCTCAGTAAACCTATGCCTAAACCTAACCTAACCCTAACCATAACCTTTTGAAAAGGGCGCCCGTTTGTGAAAACGGGCGCCCGCTTTTGAAAACGGGCGCCCGTTTTTGTGAAACCGGGCGCCCGTTTTTGTGAAAGCGGGCGCCCGCTTTTGAAAACGGGCGCCCGCGGGCGAGGTCGCTTTTGGATTTCGCCCCTGCTGCCCCTCTTTTAGGGGTTATTGTATTATATACAGCAGGGGTGTCCACACTTTTTTGACTTGAGAGCTACTTTCAAAATGAGCGGCTCAACAAGATCTACACATCAAAAATGTGTAGATACTAAAAATCCATTTCAAGGCCCCCTAGAAAGTTTGAGCTTTGAAATAGTGGTGATGGTGTTACTTAGTGTTTAAGAATAATGCACTTCTAATGAAAAATAGACGGGGAGAATTGGAAGGTTTTCCTGTATATGCTATTGCTAACGTTTGAAAACAGTATTTGGGATGTTGAGTTTAGTCTCTGGCACACAAAACTAAGAACTTTCACATTTTTGTCCACAATTGGGAAAGAGAACTGGCAAAACGTTGGTCAAAATAACAATTATTCTACGTTTTCTAATTGTGTGGACTCTTGAAAATTACGTAATTCAGATGTTTAAATGTAATTTAACTCTTGAGAGTGTAAAATGAAACCAAATGGAGTTACAGATCTCTCAAGATTTTAGGGGACTGTCATGTGATCTACCTGCACGGCCTATGTGATCTACTAGTAGATCACGATCTATCTTTTGGGCAGCCCTGATATACAGTCACACAGATTATGTTTTTTAATGATTGATGACTGCTAGCACCATGAATGCACAACAAGCCTCCTGGCCACTGCATTATACTACGTGAACGTAATCATAAAGCCCCTGACTCAGTTGACATGCAGTAACATGGACATCCACACCATGCCAGGAGCGGCGGCCATGACCGGAGCGGTCACACACACGGTGTCGACGGCGGTCATCTGCTTCGAGCTGACGGGTCAGATCTCTCACATCCTGCCCATGATGGTGGCCGTGATCCTGGCCAACATGGTGGCGCAGGGCCTGCAGCCGTCCCTCTACGACTCCATCATACAGATCAAGAAGCTGCCCTACCTGCCAGAGATGGCCCTCGGACACATCAGGTATTATCTCTGACATCAGGTATTATCTCTGACCAGTCCATCCATCCATCCATCCATCCTTTAACTGCTTATCCGTAGTTGGGTCATAGGGTGCTCTGCCAGACATCTCCAGACTTCCCTCTCCTGAGTAATCATTAGTGACTTTCTCCTCGGGGATTGCGAAACGGTCCAAAGCCAGTGGGTTGATATAATCCCTCCATCTACGCCTTAGTCTGCCTCTGCTCCCAGTGGGAGGTGCATCAAGATTCTCCCCCTGACCAGATGCTCAAACCACCTAAGCTTGCTCCTTTTTTGAATAGTTTGTATGATATCGGTACCGTCAAACACAGCCAATGGGATCACCGGAAAAAGTCATTGCGGTCTTGTTTCCATTCAGGTCCTGTGTTCAGTTCATAATCATGACATGATTACTTTCCAGTCAAAGGAGCAGCAGCTCTCCTCCCAGTCTCTCCCACATGACTAATTGACTACTGTCAGCAGCCATCGGACAAAACTCATTTCGTCCGCTTGTATTCACGACCTTATTTTTTCGGTCATGTCTGTGTATTAAAAAGACATTAAGACCTGAGGCTGAATCTACAAATATCTTCCAAATCTGAATGGCAACTGTTAACTTGACTTGACTTCTATATCAGTCAAGAATAGAGCTGAGCAGTCCCGCCCCCCTCGTGACGTTGCCCCTGCTCCAGAAATGTAGACTTTTCGAAAATACTTCATATAAAGAAGCGTACAGCACAGATAAAGCAAACTCGGGTCGTCACAAATCATGACAACACACACAATGTTTTGGGACAGTCAAATAATTTCGAAGAAGAAAAACAAAACAAAAGCTGTTGTATCCTGCCGTTTTTTTTCCCTTCTTGCTAATTAGATAATGTATGGTAATATGTTGTGTTTGTTATCATGATTTGTCACGATCCAAGTTGGCTTTGTCCGCGGTGTAATCGTCTCATCATTTTCCAAAAGGTCTATTAGGAAAATGAATGGGGAATCCATTTCTGGAGCCAGGGTGACGTCACAAGAGGGGCAGGATTGCTCAGCTCTATAAAATAGCAAAAACACAAATATTACTGCATATTCAGGCTCAAAAATGCCACTAGTACTAATCACTTGTGCCTCATGCCTATCAAAATTTTAACCTGGTGTCACACTTGGCTGACACCTACCTACTAAGAGAAATCTATTGAAAGAAGAAAATGGCTAGAGTTAATATTATGCATGAGCGGATGTTCATTCCTCTCTCTATTCCGTACACCTGCCTCTATGGTGCTAGTGACACAGACACTAGTTTTATCCAACCTTGATTACTGCTCAGCAGTCTGGTCAGGTGCAGCCAAAAGAGATCAGTCTAAAGCTCCCAATGAGGCTGAGAGCGAGGCTCACACAGTGCTGGCCTATCTATTAAGGTGTGAGTCAGAGCACAGGCACATGGCATGGCAGTCAGTCTCTCAGAGCTGAGAGGAGAGGAGAGGCAGGCAGGGTAATGAGTTTCATTTGGGCTATATGTGTTATAACAAACGACGGCATTGTTTGTACTCACAGCAAGTAAATGATGTGTGAGAGAGGTCATAACAGTGACGCAACCAAGACAGACTATAATACAGGATATGTATTTTCTTTATGGAAGGTTAATTAGTCCATTGTTTTGTCAGCTTTTCACCAGTTTACATGGTTATTTCACCCCTTTTGACCTGCGTACTAATTCTAAACGTCTACTAAAAAACAAATGTTTCTATGTTTCAGTGGATCTCGATATTTCATGTCAAGGACCCACAAAATAATCTCAAAATTTACCACACCACAAAATTGGCTACCGATTCCTCCCCATCCGAAGATATGTAGTTCCAGGGACCCCCCACTCCCCAGAAGCAAAATACTTGATTAAAAACATTCACTGTGACAGGATATTCAAAGAATTACGCCACATTTTCAGAAATATCAGACCTACAAGCTCATAGTGCGCCACTCGGTGGCACGCTATGAGCTTGTAGATATGATATTTTTCAACAGCGAATGTACAAAAGACATTCCCTCCCAAAATGGAATAAAGAACCACACACGTTTCTGTGTCGCCACTGCTTACAACAGCAGCGCAGCAACACAGTAAAAGTATGGGCTTGTTTACTGGTTTCTCACCTGCGAGAGGCACCTCCACAGAGGATTAAGTGTACTGTAGCACCTCCATCCTCCTCCTCCATGACTGTTCAGCAAACCCCCACTGACAGGCTGTATGAGTCACTATAACACAGTGATAGAGATCGCCCTCCCTGCCCGGCTTCACTCCACCCAACACCGCCAATTATAGATTATTATATTACAATAATCGATAGCACTTTTATCACTTAACCCATTGTGTCCTGTCTAGATTTCCAGTTTCTGAATAACATTTGCACCACGTTTTCACGATTTTTCAAAAATAGCAGAGATACAAGCTCATAGCGCGCCACTCGGTGGCACGCTATGAGCTTGTAGATCTGCTATTTTTCAATAGTTAAAACATAATGCTTAGAACACCAAAACGCGTTCAGTACGCTAAGGGTCGAAAGAAGGTTAATAATAGTTCACTCACAAACTTAATTACTATATTGTTTTTGTTGTTGCTGTTGATTAGTTAATTAAAATGACATGCCTTATGAATTAAGGGAGTTATTAGAACTACTGCTGCCTATAACTATACTTACTAATGGCTTGATTGCACTTTATTTGATAGCTGATGATGAACAACTTTCAATACAAAGTAAACCCACTCTGTAGTGCATCGCACCAGTTAGCCCTAAGCTCTTAATATATATGCTTTTTATTGAAAGGATAAGCCCCTTGAGGTGCCAATAGGCACGTTAGCACTGATGAGACAGGGCAAGCTGTCCATCTGGAGACTGATCTAAGATCCAAACTCCCAGAGATCAGAAGTCCCATTAGTCTGAACACCCCTTTGAGATGCATGTTAAACGACGGGATTTCTCTCCATGTTAAATTTATGGATCATTTCAGTAGCAGTAGCCTTCAAAATGTCTTCCAGATCTAGTTAACCAGGCCTGTCGTAGGCTAACCCTAATTATTTTTCTGCTGCCCCACAGCAAATATAACATATTTGTTGAAGACATCATGGTGCGCAAGGTGAAGTTTCTGTCGTCCCAATCCACCTATCGAGAGCTCAACCTCCTTCTAGAGAATACCTCCCTTAAAACAATTCCCCTGGTGGACTCCAAAGGTACGTGGCATTACGCATGTTAGTGGGAAATGTTTACATTATGTTATACTAGTATTTTGTAGAGACAGATGAAACCTACTGTTGAATGTCCTCTCAGTAAAGAATACTCTTTCACTATTTGTACCTGTATGATGCTCAACATTCAATCACATTCACCTTGATTTCCAATTCCAGGGAAAGATGGTGAGATAGCACCTGATTCACTTGCATCACGGACACATTACACACCCATTTGTAGGGGCAAGCATGTGGATATGAATTAATAACACCTCCAAAGCAAAAACGCAGAGAAAGAATAATGAGAATAAAAACAATAGTGTCCCTGCATTCAGGCTTTATTGCTTGAACCCCTACAATTGAGATGTCCCAATCCGACCACCTGATCAGAAAATATTCATATAATATAACGTTTATGATGCATACAAAGCTGACTCGAGTTGTGACAAATCAAAACGACAAACACCATTTTTTAGCCTAACAAATAATTAGATATTGTGTTTGCCATGACCCACTTTGTACAATGCTTAAAATAAATACTTTTTTGAACAGTCTATGTAGAAAATGAATGGAGAATTCACTTCTGGAAGATGCGAGGAGGAGGGCCAGCGACCCCTAATAATAAATAATATCAACAATTTAATTCTCCAGAATCTATGATCCTGCTGGGCTCCATCGAGAGGACAGAGCTCCAGGCCTTGTCTGACTGGTGGCTCTCTCCAGAGAGGAGAGCCTTCGAGAGAGGAGAGACCTCACCTGGAGGCTGGGAGTCCTTCAGCATGGTGGATGAACAGGGAGGAGGAGAGCAGAGCACAGCCAAGGTGTGGAACTCACCCTATCAAATGACTCACAGGTCCATGTTGTAGGTGATTGAGTGGTCAGTAGGGTGACCAGAGATCCCTCTGTGCGTGGGACAGTCCCTCATTTCCAAGACTTTTAGGAGTCCCACAAATTGAGACTGATTGAGTGTTCAAATGCCCTAATGCAGGGGTGGCCTAGCTCTGGTCCAGAGCTCCACTGCTTCTGAGTCTGACCTGCATTGGAGCTCTGTTGGTCTCCGTGCATTCGGCCATTACTCCACCCGACCAGCCTCTCTTCTCTAGTGGATATATAAAGAACGTTTTACCTACTCACCAAAATAAACACGTCTTGTGTCATTAGAAAGCCTACTTACCTTAGTGGAAACACTCTGAGCCCCCCACCACACGGATAAAATGGACTTTTTGCCCAGAACGCGATCGTTTTTCAATGAAGGAAAAATATTTCCTATGGAACTTTTCTATTGGCAATACCGGTAGAGGGCGCAAATCCTGGTTGTTTTTCCGGTGAAAAACGATCACGTTTTGGCCAAAAAGTCCAATTTATCTGTGTGGTGGGGGGCTAAGAGTGTTTCCACTAAGGTAAGTAGGCTTTCTAATGACACAAGACGTGTTTATTTTGGTGAGTAGGTAAAACGTTCTTTATATATCCACTAGAGAAGAGAGGCTGGTCGGGTGCAGTAATGGCCGAATGCACGGAGACCAACAGAGCTCCAATGCAAGTCAGACTCAGAAGCAGTGGAGCTCTGGACCAGAGCTAGGGGTGCCCACACTTTTTTGACCTGAGAGCTACTTTCAAACCGGCTCAACGAGATCTACACATCAAAAAGAACAAAAAAAAAAAACAATTTCAAGGCCCCCAAAAAGTTTGACTTTGAAATAGTGGTGAAGGTGTTACTTGCTATAATAATGTTTAAAAATAATGCACTTATAATGGAAAATGGAGGGGGGAGAATTGGAAGGTTTTCTTGTATATGCTACTACTAACGTTTGAAAACAGTATTTGGGGTTTGACTTGACAGTTTGTGATGTTGAATTTAGTCTCTTGCACCCAAAGAACTTTCATGTTTTTGTCCACAATTGGGGGGCATAACTGGCAAAAAGTTTTCAACAATTATTCTCCATTTTCTAATTGTGTGCACTTTTGAAATTAAGTAATTCAGATGTTTAAAATAATATAATTTAACTCTTGAGAGTGTAAAATGAAACCAAATGGACCCGTAAGGGTCCATTTGGTTTCATTTTATATATATATATATATATATATATATATTAGGGGTGGGACTTGATTAAAATTTTTGATCTAATTAATTTGAAGCTGTGTAATTAATTAATCTCAATTAATCACATACCAATACCAAGAAGCTTTTTTTTTTTTTTCAATTAAAACAGGCTCGTGTAGCATGTGAGAGTTTTTCTAAATCAAAACTGGGTCGACACAAGTTGGTTAACCAGATCAAAATTTGGTTAACTAGATCAAAAGTTGGTTAGCCAGATGTAACTCTTTGAGAGCGTAAACATGAAACCAAATGGACCCTTGCGGGTCCATTTGGTTTCATGTTTACGCTCTCAAGAGTTAAAATATTCACCATCTGAATTAGTCCAATTCTATGCAACTAGAGAATGTAGAAGATGAATGGTGATTTTGATTTGTATGTTTGACTGTGACATTGTTTCTAAAATTGTGGACAAAAGCAAAAGAAATCTTTAGTTTTGGTGTCTGTGTGGCGATTAAAATGAGTTAATTTTGTTAATCGCGTTATTGTTTCTGTGATTAATTAATCTCAATTAATCAGTTAAAGTCCCAGCCCTAATATATATATATATATATATATATATATATATATATATATATATATATATATATATATATATATATATATATATATATATATATATATATATATATATATATATATATATATATATATATATATATATTTATATTTAACACTCTCAAGAGTTACAGATCTATACATTTTAGGGGACTGTCATGTGATCTACCTGCATGGCCTGTGTGATCTACTGGTAGATCACGATCTACCTTTTGGGCACCCTTGCCCTAATGGCTTTCTGTTGACTCTTTTCCTGCTATAGAGGTGTTTTTAAGTCTGTTAAAATAACCCGAAATGTATTTCCACAGTCAGGCAGTACACTACATGTACTGTCATCTACAATGTAGATCAACCCCACCAATCCCATTTCGTTCCGTAACTTTGCGTACTTGTCCCACACATGCAATACTTCTGTCCCTCAAAGAAATCAACAGTTTGGATCTGCTCACCCTAGTGGTCAGTATATAAGCTCGACATTGCCCTGTGTGTATTTTTCTGCCGCGTCAGTCTGTTTTGTTGACAGTGACAGTCATAGGATTAATTCTTAGAAAAAAGTGGAGTGAGCACCCCATTTTTTATTACCCTGGCTTGCACCCCCTCCTATATAAACCAGCATATATCATACTCCATTTTAACCATGATAATACGTTAATCAAAAACACCTGTCTTTTTTCTGTTGCCTGATATTTACCTCCTAATACGCAAGGGGGGTCGTTTTCCATTTACTGTTTTGGTTTATTACTTACCGCAAACCGAAGTAATAAAGATTTTTCTCCTTTTTACTGTAACTCTGTTTGCTCCGACCTCAACTTTTTTTTCTGTTCATCTTATCCTGATTGATCCAGGAGCACCTTTTTGCTATTTTTAACATTTTCTATCTACCTACACGTCTCCGTTGAGCACCTGGTTGTTTTCTTGCCTCAGGATGAATTGTTAATTGCAATGCATTGGACACTGTGTGTGTGCACGCGTGTGCACATGTACGCACACACACACACACACACACACACACACACACACACGCACAAGTCGGTGTGTTCTGTCTTGTTGTTGTGCATACTCTCACGAGAAATGTTTTTGGACATAATATTCTCTCTGTTGCTCCGACCACCACCACCACCACACCCTCACTCTCTCTGTCTAGGTCTGTCTCTATCTCCCCAGACTGCAGATTTCTCTGCAAAACTCTCATGCATAATTCATGGAAGAAGAATAAAATACATGAGGAAAAAAAAAAAACGGGAAGATATAGATAACTATCTGCCTGGCAACCATCAGAGTTGTCATAACTGTAAAAGCAACAGCTAATCATGCTTTACGTGGAGTTGTCAGTGTGTTTAAAACGTTTATCTGTATATATATATATCTCTGACCACTGACCAGATAGCGTGACGGAAAACTTCCCATTCAGATCTGATGATCTCTCAGGTGTCTCTTTATTGCCTGAGGTTATCCAACCATGTGTGTCTGAAGTCTGATTTATAAATTAAATTCCCGCTATAAATTATGCATGAGCAGTGAGTGAGCTGGGGCCCGAGGTTGTTTATCAAGGCCCACGACGAATAACTTGATGTGAATTATTTATTCATCGCGTATTTACTTTATTGACAAAGACGGCGAGAAAATAACCGCGGCGGCCGTGCGTTCCGGTTGCTTCCACACTGTGACTTCACCCAGAGGTTTAACCTACACTGAGTGGACAGCTACTGACATCAGCCTTATCAGCCCTATAGGGTACACGTCAGTTATCAACCCTATCAGAGCTTTTATCACCCGACACACCCAGGGCAGATAAAGGACCGGACGCGCATTATGATTCATGATAAATTCATAATTCCCGCACCTGAATATAAGCCGCACCAGACAATAAGCTTCATGTTACAGCAGTGGTTTTCAACCTTTTTGATACCAGGGCCCACTACTTATTCAGCATTTGACAACATTTTCACCCCACAGAACCCAAAACTAAAGATTTCTTTTCGTTTTGTCCACAATTCCAGGATGGATTTTCGCAAACACAACAGGCAAAACATGGATATCAAAAAGACCATTATGACTTGAATATCATAACTCTTGAGAGCGTAAAGATGAAACCAAATGGACCCATTTGATTTCATTTTTACGCTCTCAAAGAGTTACATCTGGTTAACCAACTTTCCATCATTTAGTCTGAGGGGCCCACCTGGAACCCTCTCAGGGACCACCTGTTGAAAACCCCTGTGTTAGAGCACCGTTGGTGGCCGTTACCTGTAAAAATCCATAGATTGGCCGCACCGTTGTATAAGCCGCAGGGTCAAAAGCATGTAAAAAAAAAGTAGCGGCTTATAGTCCGGAAAATACGTAATTCATGTACAACCTTTTGTCGTCTCCCAGACCACAGCAGTGCTGGATGAGTGCAACGGGCCGATCCCGTCCCCCAAACCGCAGGACGTACCCTCTACCAATCACACTGCTGGCTCAGGTGAAGTCTCTGCATGAAGTCTTCTTTGATTTGACCATCTTGCCTTACTTACCTGCATGACTTTTTTTCCCCCAACGTCTTACGCCTGATCCTCTCCCCACACAGGCAAGCGCAGGCGGTCGTCTGTCAAAAAAACTCTTCAGCGGCTTTTCTCCTCCTCGTCTTCAGGCCAGCCTGAAACCCAGGTAGACTCAACACTCCTGCACCACTCAGTGTTGGTACAAACCCAGGTAGACTCAACACTCCTGCACCACTCAGTGTTGGTACAAACCCAGGTAGACTCAACACTCCTACACCACTCAGTGTTGCTATAAACCCAGGTAGACTCAACACTCCTTTACCACTCAGTGTTGGTACAAACCCAGGTAGACTCAACACTCCTGCACCACTCAGTGTTGCTATAAACCCAGGTAGACTCAACACTCCTGCACCACTCAGTGTTGGTACAGACCCAGGTAGACTCAACACTCCTGCACCATTCCCAGATAGCAAAATCCATTGATTCAACGTTGAATCAACGTTGAATCAATGTTGAATCCATTGATTCAACGTTGAATAAACGTTGAATCAATGGATTTTGCTATCTGGGAGTGTTGGTACAAACCGAGGTAGACTCAACACTCCTTCACCACTCAGTGTTGGTACAAACCCAGGTAGACTCAACACTCCTGCACCACTCAGTGTTGGTACAAAGTTGAGATAGACTCAACACTCCTGCACCACTCAGTGTGCGTACAAAGTTTGGGGAAAACTCAACATTCCTGCCCTCAGTGTGGGTACAAACCCAGATATTCCCATCACTCCTGTGCCACTCAATGTAGGTACGAAGTTAACAATACGACTTTATTGTAAGCTTACACTGAAATTTTGCGTTCATGGCATCACCGTTCACATACAGGACGACATTAGAACATACACAACATTACAAAACAATACAGACAGGACAACAGAACAGAAGGAGCAGAAAGTAACAAACAAGACCTTGGAGTTATTGATTTTGGTTTGGAAATAGGACAGACTGATGTACAAAAGAGTTTAATCTTTATTCTGTTTTTCTTAAATATATATATAAGTAGAGAAAGCTCCCAAGAGCTTTAAAGTTTATTTCACCACGGGGACATGACATTTCGGGCCTCACCGCTCAAGAGTCGTGAGTCTCAAATAAAAATGTGATGTCCCTGTGGTGTTTGGCGTGATGTCACGTTATAGTTTTCAGTGGTCGCCTAAAACACTCCCGTAACACTCAGTGTAGGTAAAGCCAGGTAGACTCAATACTCCTGTACTCAGTGGGAACAAAGTTTACAAAGTTACTCTAGCTTTTGTTGATAAGGTGACCACCGAAATAGTGGATATTTGTCAAAATAGAGATATGCATTATGCAATGCATTTTGCATCCAAAAACACAATGTATAGGTTTTGCAATGACTAGTAAACTACTGCATCCTGTGGACGCATTATTGTACTGTGCATGCAAAGTAAAAAATAATCCACCATGAAAAACAATTATGAACAAACTAATGCGAGTACAGCGTTCAAATGCCCTAACAGATAGCCCCATAATAGCTTTTAAGCCTGTTAAAAATAAGAGAAATATCCCTAGTCCCATACAAGCAATATCTCTGTCCCTCATCTTACTTTAGGAAGTTTGGAAAGCAGATCTATAAGCTCTCAACATGCTAGGCTGCATTGAGTTTTTAGCCTTGTAGATCAGTTATTATTATTTTTTTTTTAAAGATTATTTTGTATTTTTTAATTCGCAATTTAAATAAATCCTGCGCCATAATTTTGGCGCTATTGAATTTATTTTATTCAGTTAGCAAAAAAAATCTTTGCAAATAACATTTTCAGATGTGTAATTGTGTCAATTCCCTTCAGACACAGAAATATAACCGCATAATATACAACCAGATAAAATGAAATGGGATTTAAATGGAGCAATTTGTAAAACTGACAAAATGACTCCTAACGTGGCTGAAGTGGGACTCACCAAATATCCCTGGGACTCATCTAAAGACCCTCCCTGCAGCCTCATTAGATTGAAAACATGTTTACATCTCTGGGATGAGGGTGACCGCAATGAGACATCATGTTGTCACCTTACCACCTAAATCTGGAGTGCGGATAGGCCTCTTCGGTCAACACTCCTGCCACACTAAGTGGGTATAAACCAGGGCTGCAACGATTTATCGATGAATCGTAATCAAATCCATAATTCTGTTAGTTGTCAACTAATTTAGTCATCGATTAATCGGATCATCAACTAATCCCTGGAGGTTTTGTAATTTATCATGGGAGTTTTCACTAAACTAAAGTGCAGTGATCCATCTCTCTTTCCTTGTGATGATCTGATGATAGCTGTACATGCACAGTAGCAAATGCAAAAGAACATATGAAACATAATGAGTATAGTATGTTGTATTAACAACAAAACATAAGGCTTGAATATGTTTTCAATGACCCATTTCAGCGTATTTGAGTACTGGTCTGGTGTCTATATGCAGTCAGGATAAGCCTAAAGACACCATGAGTTGCTTTAATTAAGAATTAATTAAAGCATTTTACCAATTATTAGTAAAATGTGTCTGTCTGCAGTTAATCAAATGTATTTTTATTAGTTAGAACATGTCTAAAATACTGTGTATATTTTAAGGTGATAGAAGTGTCGTAATCCGATTAATCGATGAATCGTTTAAATCAGCGGTTTTCAACCTTTTTTGAGGACATTTTAGCCCTACAGACCCCCAAAACTAAATTTTGCTTCTGTCCATGACCATTAATCTTCTAGTTGAGTAGACTCAGACTAATTCACATGAGGGATATTCTAACTCTTGAGAGTGTAAAAATGAAACCAAATGGACCCGCCAGGGTCCATTTGGTTTCATTTTTACGTTCTCAAGAGTTACATCTGGTTAAGCAATTTAGCTGTGGACCACCTGGAACCCTCTCAGGGACCACTGGTGGTCCCCGGACCACCTGTTGAAAACCCCTGGTTTAAATAATCGGCCGATGAATGGATGTGAAACAATGGTTAGTTGCAGCCCTAGTATAAACCCAGGTAGACTGGACACTCTTGCACCACTCAGTGGGTACAGGCATGCTCACCATGCTACTAATCCAAGTGGTGGTTGCATAGCCACTGGCAGGCACTTCACATTTAGCATTCTGCTCTCATATCAAGCTTGGCTCGAAGTGTGAGCCTTCTGTCTATGACTACACTATGACTCACACTCTTTCTTATATTATGCAAATCATCCCATTCCAGAAAGTTTTCAATTGTCTTCTGTGGGGGACGGGGCTATAGAATGTCATCGAAGGAGTATACAATACTAAACGTGGCGATACAATCCTTTTGTCCTCTGGTAATGTTGGGGTGTTTGTCAGTGTCAGGGGCGGATCTAGGCATGGGCATGGGGGTGGGGGGGCAATGCCCCCCTAAATATCCAGTCTGTCCCCCCAAACATGATTCCAGTCAAAACAACCCAAAATATTTCAAATTAAAGTGCTTTTAAAAATGATTTGAAACACTACTACTGCTACTAACTGCAAGTTTGGCATGCTAAACCAACAGCATTTCATCATTGAAAACAGAAAACTCTCTGAGTCAGACATTTAGCTTTATGCATGCTGTTGCAACTTTAACAACAACTGATATTATTTATGCTTTACTTGACTAATAAAAGTCCTGTAACCGAAAATGGCATGGGTGCGGCTTCATCGCCCGTGGCACGAAGCAACACGGGCGATGAAGCCGCCCCCATACCATTTTCTCTTGCCCCTCCCCCAAATGGGACATGTTACATCCGCCCCTGGTCAGTGTGCTAGCTCAAACGTGAAAATTGTCCTCTGCATTTAGCCGTCCTACTACAGAAAGAGCAGTGGCTGCTATTAATACAGCAACTTGGGAGCAGTTAAGGTTTTAATGTCTTGCTCAGGGACACTTTAACACATAGACTGGGTGGACTGGGGACCTTGTAAATCCCACACGCTCTCGCTAGCCTTTCATATTTTGGCAATATGGCTGCCCCTAATAGAGTTACCGTTGTATGAAGTATTGACGCAGTGAGGGTTGAGTGTTCGACTCCCTTTTGTTGTTGAGTGTGGCATTTCATTGTCGGGCATTTGCTTGCTTGTGTAGCTGGAGGAGGATGACACTAATTAGAGCTTTGTTTCCTTGTTTAGCTCAAGGGCTATCAGGATGGCACTATCATTACCAAGGTTACGGGTTTTATTATGCCTCTGGGGAGAGAGGCACCGAACAGGAGTAAAAGGTTTGGGCAATTCCAAAGGCCCTGGGCTGACAGGCTGCCTCTTTGAATTATCATTCAGTTTTGGTATGGAACGTTTAGTACGGTAACAGGCACATTTCTTCTTAAAGGTATTATATGCAACTTTTTAGCGAAAAATCTAAATATATGTATATAAGGTATAGCTACATGTTGTGTTGCCCTTTTCCCGTCTACATCGGTTCTACTTTGATGCTACTGCCGTTTCCCTGCAGACAGACACTTGCTTTGCACTGCAAACAGCCCAGAAATTTGTTGTTGTTGTGGGTGAGGCGGCGTTTAGTCAATCACAGCGCAGCAGTCCCCAGAAGTTTTATAATGAGTATATTGAGTGGATGTAAGGTGGAGTTAGATTCAAATCTGTTTACAAACATAGATTTTGTAATGTGTACACACACTAAAGTTACCTTAAAAAAGACATGTTCTTTTCTGAGCCTTTATTTGATAGATATCATAATGGAGAGAACACCGAAAACAGTGGAGAGCAGGGGAGTGACAAGCAGCAACTCAAAACTCACCGCCAGGCAACAGAACTAATACTCAGTATGGGCTCTGATGCCTGACAGTGAGTTCTACATCTACAGTATGGCATATTGTATCCATACCTGAAACCTGAAGATCAGTGTCAGGCCCGTAATCCAGGCAACGCTGGGTTAGCTGAAAGACTTGAAAGGGCAGCATTTACTGCTGCCATATTATGAACATATTATAAATTTACTGCTGGCATATTCTAAACACCCTGTGGTTTATAGATGTCATGGGTTTGATGACAATAAGGGCCCCAGAATGATGCTGTAAGTAATATTTGCCATGTGCTGTTGGCAGCGACGGTGGGATGTCATCCTTGTTCACATTTTACCCTTGGCGATAGAGAGCAAAAGTGAGCACTGGACAAATTCTGCTTCTGGATATACAATAGTATTTTTATGTGCATTGGAACAGTGATGAGTGCCATGATAGGTCAATACCTCATCATGATAAACAGCGTTCTCATTGTATCCCAAGGCGACTATAACGCTCAGCACGACGTGTCTTCTTTTGGACTTCATTATTTGCAGTGGAGTCCAGGGTTCTTCTTAGGGCTTCCCTTCCCATTTTTGTACAGTACATTTATGTGCATTTTGAGCAGTGTGCGGGTCATATATTCCCTACTGTTTGATCTGTAAGATCTATATGAATAATATGGTATCATAGTGGCCTGTGCTTGGCTCTAAAAGTGCTGTACGTTCAAATATTTGCGTTTGGCAGTGCAGTGTCCCCTCCCTGACTTCTAAAGGCCTCCCTTCCCTAGTATGGGCCCAAAATAGGTGAAAGAAGCAAATCTGTAAGCTCACAACAACCCACTACAACGCAAGTAGGTTGAAATTGTGTAGGCCTATACCAGGGATTTTCAACCAGTGGTCCAGGGACCATAAGTAGTCCTTGAGAGAGTTCCATGTGTTCCCCAACCAAGTGATTGGAGAGAGTTTGTAAATAAACTAACTCTTGAGAGCGTAAAATGAAACTTATGGGTCGATTTGGTTTCATTTTAAGTTCTCGTCTTGAGAGTTACATTATTTGAATGTACATTTGAATTACTTAATTTACAAGATGTCTACAATTACAGAATAAAGAATTACTATTATCTCTCCTGAATACAGCGTGGAATTGTGAGAATTGTTTTGTCAATTCTGTTTGGTTTTGGGTCTGAGGAGCTAAAACCACTGGTCTATACCAAGAACCCATACAAATACGAAACATGGACATACAAGGTTTCTACCCAACAGTGAAGACACCCTGTACACACACTTGGTGTCATAAGGCACCACTTGAGATATAAGCGTCCGGCAAAATGTCACATGTCACCAAAATCCTGTTGTCCTTGAAGGCAAGATTGGGCATTGTATGGCCTTTATCTTAACGGCGATGAATAGCAGGATTAACACGTCACTGATGCCGTATCAGATGACTGGAGCGGCCCCCAGACAGGAGCTTAGAGCGGCGATTTGCTGTATGCTTCGTCACACAACAACGGCTGGGTGTCGGACGGGCGCCCCCCCAAAAAAAAGAGGCGATCTGCAAGCTCACAGCACGCTGCGTCAGGGATGCGCTGCGGGCTTGGATGTCTGCCCTCCTCCGAGCAGGGGCGGATATAACTTATCCCATTTGGGGGGGCAAGAGAAAATGGGATGGGGGCGCTTCACTTTTATTAGTCAAGTAAAGCATCAATAATAACATCAGTTGTTGTTGAAGTTGCACCATACACACAGCATGCATCAATGATGAAATGCTGTTGGTTTAGTGGTGCCAAAATTGTAGTTAGTATCGCAGTAGTAGTGTTTCAAATCATTTTAAATATAAGCACTTTAATTTGAAATATCTTGGGTTGTTTGGGGGGCAGACTAGGTATTTAGGGGGCCATTGCCCCCCCATGCCCATGCCTAGATCCGCCCCTGCCTCTGAGGCTCAGGCTCTCCTCCTTGGAAGGGAGGAGGAGGAGGAGGAGGAGGAGGCAGCGATGACATGATATGTGTGACATGGCAGTGGCTCTGATGGGGAGTTGACACGTCCCGTGATGGATGCGTCCATCAAACCACCAGGGGGCACCGGGCGCAGACATTTAGAAAAGCCCCGTACAGCTGTTTGAACAGGCTGCCTGTCTCCTGACTGACTTCTCTGTTGCTCTGTCTCTCACGATCTTTGTCACGTCTCAGTGCGGCTGCCTGCATGCAGAGCCCTTCTGTGTGTGTGTGTGTGCCTGAGTGTGTGCGTGCTCTTTCTTTTCCTTATTGTCATCTCATTAGCTGAATGAATGTTTGTGTTCTCTTGTGTATGGTTTCTCCTCTCTCTCTCTCACTAGCGTCATTTATAATGGGTGCGTGGGTGCGTGGCACCCATGGGCCCCATCGCCACTCTAGGGGGGCCCCGAGGCCCAAACAGACTTTTTTCCTTCTCCTTTTATTAAAATATATCTTGTGCGTGGGGCCCACGCGAGCAGCATACGGGAGATGAGCTAATCTCACTTTAAACAGACTTTTTTCCTTCTCCTTTTATTAAAATATATCTTGTCGCGTGGGGCCCACGCGAGCAGCATACGGGAGATGAGCTAATCTCACTTTACTTTCATCTAAAAAACAGCAACCTTATTACAGTCAGACATACAAAGATGGCTAGTGTCAAAGCTGCGACATTGAGGCGTCAGAAACTAAGCGCTCGAGAGCTGTTTGTGCAGCATGTTGGTCCCTATTTATTGTCCCGATCCTCAATAGAAGTCCATGTAGAATGGCCGCCCTTGGACTGGCCGGCCACTTAAAGAGAACGGAGTTGTTGCTGTTGCTCGACTCTGTGCTTACCTTTTGAAAGTCCGCCAGATTTTTTTGAGATTCCAATCTAAAAACTCTCAGGCCATTCTCACCCGATTTCAATAATTCCAAGTGTGGTCCAAGTATATCCAAGTATATTTTCAGTTGCTATATAGGTCATGCGTTTATAGTATGCATTTATCACACAAAAGGAGAGGGGAAATTTTCGCATTTCTCCATGCACTGTCTCTGTGCCCGTGCCGTGCATATCGGGGATTCCCCGTTCTTATAATATGGAATACGACACAGCTGTGTATATGGAGCTAATTACATGATCTCAGTCTGTTTGCACAGTATAATCTATTTTACTCTAGGCCTATATATAATCAATTATATTTATAAAATATAATCTTAATATAATCAAGAGCTATTTATAAGTCCTCAATATAAAATCACAAAGAGCTTAATATGCTTATCTTATGTGTTTATCATATATTTTAATTTAGCTTTAAAACATAGGTGACAGGAACTGTAACCAAATAACAATCCTACTGACTCTACTGATTAAAAACAGCCACTGCAACCCTATAATCTATGGTAGGATATGTTAATCACTTATCATGTGTGGCATAGCCCTAAATGTATTAATATTTTAGTTTTTTCTAGGGTGGGATGTCTGTATTCATCTATCAAAATACATTTATCTAAATACATCCATTCATCTTCACCTGCTTATCCATAGCATGGTTGGCTGATTGGTAGACTCTTGTTATAATTTTCTGGCTATTAGTATTCAACCTTATAATGTAATGTTGCTTGTTGATTTTTATTAGTCAAGGTGGGATAGGACGAGAATATAGGCCGTAAAAGAGAGCCTTCCCAAACGATCCAAATTATCTGACAAACACCTCTGCACGCGCATGTGTGAGCGCACGCTGAGAGGGCCCTTTTGATATCGGCACCCATGGCTGATGATCGCCGATGTCGCCACTGCTCTCTCTCTCCTTATTACAGAGTGACAAGGCAGCCTTGGCGCGTTTTAATGCTTGTTTGTATGGATGTGAGTGGTCTCCATCCATAACAATTGAACCCAGGTCAACTGCTTAAAGGGGAATTCCACCAATTTTCCTTCGAGGTGTTGGGTAAATGATAAAAAAAAAAGTTCCCCCCATTCTGTGTTCCCAGGAAATGGAGTTCTGAAGAAAACCACTAACATGGTGAAACATCTTGGTGTATTTTCACCATGTTAATGGATTTCTTTAGACGCTTCTTTTTTTCTGAGAGCGTACAAATGGAACCAAATGAACCCGTTAGGGTTCATTTGGTTGCATTTGTGCACTCTCAGAAAAAATGTTGAAAATGGGCGGAATTCCCCTTTAAACCCGGGTCTTACCCAAACGGACGTATAGGTTGTACTGTACTGTATAGGTTTTTCTTTTCATGCTTGTGTGCAGGGTTGGACTGGCCATAGGGAGCCACGGCTATAAAGAGGCCAAAGGGTTATATAGGACGTCTGTAGGTGTTATAGGTTCATGTTGTTGTGTAAAAATGGTGGTATGTTGTGCTGACAGAGTGGGAGCATCTGCACCACTGGTCGTGGTTTGCTGGTCTGGGCGACCGGGCCGTCTCAGTCCAGCCCTGCTTGTACCAGTATGTTTGTTTATAACCGTGTTGAAGCCTTATGTCTCCTCCTCCCTCTCTCTCTTTTCCCAGGAGGCCAGTCCTCCTGCATTGACTGACTCCATGACCCCAGAAGAGGTGAGCAAATGTTATCCACATCCAGAATCTCCACGTTAGACAACCCTCAGATAGATGATCAAACCACCATACCGATCAATAACATCCACTCTGTTACCATCCGGGTCCACCTCCAATCTCTATCTGTCTCTGTCTCCCCACGCGCGATGTGATTGGCCCCTGCAGACTAAAGCCTGGGAAGAGGCGGTGCTGGACAAGCCAATCGATATGGATCAGATCCGGATAGACCCCTCCCCCTTTCAGCTGGTGGAGAGAACGTCGCTACACAAGGTGACCCCTGACCCCTGCTTCACACGCTCCTCACACCCAGATGACAGTTTAGTGCAGTCATAAATTATTAGTTACACCAGGCACAAGTGTGAGAGAAATGATTTCTCATTTAGATTACTGTAAATGTATGAAAAATGTGTAGGCCTACAGTTAGGCCTACTAACATCTGTATCTCAATTACATCCTCCTGCACATAATACGTTCATTAAAACTTAAAACTGACTGGGGAAAACAGTGGTAATACTAATAATTGAGTCTAATAATCATACATCCTGAATATTGAAGAGAAAACATAAAGGTGGATGCTGTGGGTATGGACCAGGGGCGGATGTAACATTTCCCAATTGGGGGGGCAGGAGAAAATGGTATGAGGGCGGCTTCATGAAGCGATGAAGTCGCACCCATACCATTTTCAGTTACAGGAATTTTATTAGTCAACTAAAGCATCAATAATAACATCAGTTGTTGTTGAAGTTGCAACAGACACGCAGCATGCATAAAGCTAAAGGTCTGACTCAGAGAGTTTTTTTGTTTTCAATGATGAAATGCTGTTGGTTTAGTGGTGCCACAGCTGTAGTCAGTTAGTAGCAGTAGTAGTGTTTCATATCATTTTAAATATAAGCACTTTAATTTGAAATATCTTTGGTTGTTTTGCATGCCATCATGTTTGTTGGGGCAGACTGGGCATTTAGGGGGGCATTGCCCCCCTAAATGCCTCTGCTATGGACAATCAAAATCAGATGGAAATATGTAATTTTGATGTGGTGTCATAATTAAACATAATGTCGGTATGGCACGCACAACTATCACGAAAATAAAGACACAGCACTTCATCTCGAAAGGTTGCGTAGACAATTGGGAGTCAGTTGATTATTCCTTCATAATGGCATCAGGGACAACACTCTGCTCCACGCGCCACAGACTCTGACTCCC
The DNA here is from genome assembly GCA_039105355.1 of Benthosema pterotum. Lineage (NCBI taxonomy): Eukaryota > Metazoa > Chordata > Actinopteri > Myctophiformes > Myctophidae > Benthosema > Benthosema pterotum. Next base: position 13,362,434 of record CM076967.1, on the reverse strand, counting down.
TGTTGCAGTGAGAACTGCAGACTCATTCTGAATTTTCAGACATAATCTGAGGACTCAGAAAAGTAAGCACGCTATTATGTAAGATGGTGGGACTACCCATTGTTCCAAACATGCTCTGCTCTCATGCTCGCGGTTATGTCTAGGGTTAGGTTTGAGACATAGGGTTAGAATTTTCGGAACAATTAACCTCTGACACAATGACCTGGACCCGTAAGATGGATGGACAGACATGCTTGTGACACATGATGACATGATCATATGCTTTTGTGTGTATTGCAAAAAGGCATTTAATTAAAATAGTGGATGCAAAATAGTTTGTGCTTGCAAGCAGTGCACAGTGAGGCTGGAGGACAGGGCTGTGCGTTGCCAGGTTCCTTAAGGCCGTCCATGCTTTGAGGCATGTTGAGTTGGACGTGTAAAAGAGATTCTTGGGTGGCCAGAATACAGACAGACAGACTTTTTTTTACAGCACTGTCGCATTCTTTGTTTTAATATAGTTAGGTTGTCATCTAGACTCTAGAGTTGAAGTAACACTGATTTTACAATATGAATTGGGCGCCCCAGTGGTACAAATGCCATTAAATGGGGGTCCATAGCTTATTACATATCAAACTGAGGGTCCTTGGAATTGTGATAGCTGAAGATCACTGCTAGAGGCGTGAAAATGTTCTCTTGTGGGAGACACCGACACCTCTTCAAAGTGGGGATTCATGGGCTAAATAGTGTGAATTTGGGAGGGCTTTGACATGACAACGTTTGGGAACCAGTGCTGCCTTAGCCCCCTCCCCCTCTGTCCTCTTTCAGAACAAACCAATCAAAATGAACGACAGAGACACGTTTATCATATTTGGCATTTTCTTTTTTATTACTGCAAGCTTCTGAGTCTGCATCAACTATATTGTCACCTCACAGTTTTAGAAAAAGTGTGAAATTTGTTTTTGTGCGTACGGTTTTCAGACATGGAAAAAAAAATACAGGAAACAACTAAATATCAGAGTGTGAAACATGGACGGTAAAAGAAGCATCTTAACTTCTGCTTTCTATAGTCAGAGATCTCTGTCTCATCGTTATAGTAACTCTGTTCTGTTGATACATTTGAATCTAACTACACCTCACCTCCACTCTATTGGCTCATTTTGAAACTGCTGGAGACTGCTGTGCTGTGACTGCACATGTGTGGATGCTTGCATCATATGTACGTGTGCCACTGTAGATGCAGAACATCTGCTTTCATCATCATCATAACGTTAATTTAAGTACAATTGTGGGGCAGGCCCGCATTTTCAAAGTCAAATTTTCAAAATCAATCAACATGAAGTGAAGTGAATGAACGAAGTATGAATTGTAAAATTTAAAATAGAAACACAACAATCAATTAAATAAAACGGTTATGGAACAGATTTTTAACAGCTACTAGAAATGCTTACCCCGAATTGATCTACAGAAGGCAATGATCTGATTTTTAGGAAGTTCTGAAGTTTTTTTCCCAGTCAGACGGAGCATTGACAGAGAAAGCTGCTTTACCTAACTCTGAGTTAGCAAATGGAACCTGGAACCACCCAGTTCACTGAATTCTGCTTCATCAGATCTTGGGTTGCGGGCAGATCGGTGTTACCAAACCATCACTTATCTCAGACACGGCGGTCATTGGACAGGTGACACCTGGGTCTGTGGGAGTGCTGTTGTTGGCCTGAGGAGGCTCTTCAGCGAAGGCTTTTTCCAGAACCTTCAGGATGGACCTGCTGCGGAACACGTCCTTGAAGCCCTGACTCATGAACACGTACAACAGTGGGTTCAGACAGCTGTTGAGAAGAGCCAGGACGCGGGCTATGTGTAACCCTAGGTGCTCAGTCTCACTGAGCTCACCCTGTGCGTGCACGTCTGTCACGTCTGTCAGTTGCACGATGTGAAAGGGCGCCCAGCACAGAAAAAACACGGCGATAACAGTTGCTATGATTTTGAAGGAGCGACCTGATTGGCTGGCCAACGAGTGGTTACTCCTGAGCCGGTAGAAGATGAGGGAATAGCAGGAGACGATGATGGAGAAAGGAACCACGAATCCTGTGATAAAGTGAGCGATGGTGATGGACGATAATCGGAATTTATGCAACTGTTCCTCTTCCACTGTACGGTTGTTGTAATCGGCGACGAGTGCGTAGTTGTTGTAGCAGATGACCTTATCACCATGTGACCGTGTGTCCCCAAATACCAAATATGTGGAGCTTTGAGCCAGAACGACAACCCAGACACCCAGACTGACCCAGAATGCCTTTCTGACGGTGCGATGGCCGCTGCATCTCGCCCACACCGGACACAGCACACACACACATCTGTCCACACTGATGACCACGAGGGTGAGAACACTGGCGCCCGCGTTCGTGCAGAAAACTAAACCTTCCATCTTACACATGAAGCGGCCAAAGGGCCAGTGGCCGTCCTGACCCGTGATCTCTGTGATAACAGAGAACTTTCCTGCCAGCGGCAGGATGGCCGTCACCAGAAGGTCAGCCACGGCCAGGCTGAGGTACCAAACGGTGCTGACGGTTTTCTTCATCCTGAAGCCCGTCGCCCAGATGACCACGCCGTTCCCCAACACGCCGATCACACTCACCAGGCCGTAGATGACCACCGACGCGATGCGGTGATATAGTTCATCCTCCATCATGGTCACATTTTCCATCGTCCTAAAACATAAAATACCGAAACAATTGATATACAGGTACATTCCTTGTTTTAACACACCATCTGTATGTAAAAAATATTTCGTACCATACCTACTTTTGTAAAAAATAGCCAGCCTACAAGCACACAAGATTGTGAGTTTGATGAACTAAAACAAATCTGACTGGCCACCTAGTCAAGATTTGTTTTTCAAAGGGTACACGCCACTTAGAGAAGTACAGAACGCATCTATGTGTAGTATATTTTCCAGAAAATAGAAGATAAATAAATAGCCACTAAACTCAAACTGAGAACTGGCAATAGTTCCCGACCAAACCAGGCAACGGTTAAAAGTAGATGATGTATCTATAATAAAGATAGTAAAATAAAGGCTATACCTGTTTCAGAGTGGAATATAGACAGAGATTTCAGTCAGAGATGTGAGTCTTTCAAACTGTGGTCTGTGAATGGTGAGGTGCTAATGTCAGAGATACTAGTGCCCTGATACCAGATGCATGGTAACCGCAAACCACAGTGCATCTTTATACTGATGTAAGTGACAATTTTGTGCATATTTTCTTCTTCCACAGATGTTTTGTGTTGTGAGTTATGGGGAAGTCTGATCAAAGTTATGAAATTTTCTGTTAAATTCTCAAGAAAGCTTGCCTGATGAGTCATTATGCGCCCATAATAACACAAGTTAAATCATACAGTATCTTAGGTCTTCATAAACACGATCGCTCTGAATCGCTCAAATCAGACACAGGCGTGTGCACAAAACGAGCACACACGCAACAAACAACATAGAACTTCGGGCAATGATGCATTACATTTTACGGTTGCTTCATCGAATGGCGTTGTAAATGACCGTGTGTCTGGGGACATGATAAAGTCTTCCCATTATATGTTACCTAGAAATTGAGTTCTGAAAAAAATCATTAACATGGTGAAACATGTCTTGATGATATCATCAAGATGTGATGCTTGTGCATCACATTCACCCATTCACACACACACAATCATACACTGATGGCAGTGGAAACCATGCAAGGTACCTACTAGCACATCAGGAGCAATTAGGGGTTCAGTGTCTTGCTCAAAGACACTTCGACACTAACTCTGGGGGAGCCCGGGATCAAACCGGCAACCTTGCAGTTACCATCCGGTGACTCTACCCCAGAGCCACTGCTGCCCCTGTTGTTTCACAATGCCAATGAGGTTTCTTTCAGAGCCTTTTTTCTCTTTTGAGAAAATGGGTGGAATTCCCCTTTAAGGCTAACTTTCCAGCTAGGTTGATTATTAGTCTGGGTCATGGTCCCCAGGTTTAAATCAGGCTGGTGGTCCCCAGGGTCATAGTTGGTCAGGGTGGTGGTCCCCCTGCAATGTAGAGGGACTGATGCATGTCAAACTGGGGGTCCTTAAACGGAAATTAAATGGGTTGAGAATCACAGCATTATAACCAAGACCAAAATACATTTGAATGTCATAATCTTAAATTAAATTAAAGTTCTATGTACCATTCCATGCAGTACAATACACACAATGGTTAGTCTTTCAGTGTGGTTGTGTCCCATTTGATATCCTTCTCTTATGTGTTGCCTATGTCAGGGCCGGATGAAACATTTGCCAATTGGGGGGGCAGGAGAAAATGGTATGGGGACGACTTCATCGCCCGTGTCGCTTTGTGCCACGGGCGATGGTATGGGGGCGGCCCCATAACATTTTCGGTTACAGGCCTTTTATTAGGCAAGTATAAGCATCAATAATAACATCAGTAATTGTTGAAGTTGCAACAAACACACAGCATGCATAAAGCTAAAGGTCTGACTCAGAGAGTTTTCTGTTTTCAATGATGAAATGCTGTTGGTTTAGTGGTGCCACAGCTGTAGTTAGTAGCAGTAGTAGTGTTTCAAATCATTTTAAATATAAGCACTTTAATTTGAAATATCATGGGTTGTTTTCAGTGCTGGACATAACGCTGTTCAAATAAACGGCGTTTCGTAGTGCCGTTATTTTTTCAGCAACGGACTAATCTAACTAATTATTTTCCCCATATCTATAACGGCGTTGCCGTTGCTGACAGTCGAATACAGATCGTTACTATCATGAAGGAAGATAGCTAGAAGAATGGAAGAACACTTGACTTTTCAGTTCGACTTGGGCTCGAAGCATGCGTGCCTGTTGCTGAGTGCAGGACCAGCAGCAGCAGCAGCAGCAGCAGCAGCAACGGACCACGATATAAGGAGCAGACGGACATTATTTTCAACCTCCGCTACCGTTTTGCCAACGCGACACGGAGAAGACGTGTGTGTGTGTGTGTGTGTGTGTGTGTGTGTGTGTGTGTGTGTGTGTGTGTGTGTGTGTGTGTGTGTGTGTGTGTGTGTGTGTGTGTGTGTGTGTGCGCTGTAGTAGCGCGTTAATGTTCTTCTACACTTGCTACAGCAGCACCTGCTTTAATCTCTTCCACCCAAATGTAGCCTACTGTAAAAGTGTTCTTACTAGAAAGTTGTCTGTAGTCTCTGATGCCCTCCATGCGTTTGTAACGTTGTCACGTAAAAAAGTGTGGTCCAGTATAAATCCTCAATTCCCCAACAAGAGTTACAGTATTCCATGGAAGCAGGTCCAAAACACGTGCGACAAAGGATAACATTTAAATAACTTTAGAGGGGCTAAATACACGACGGCAGGAACAAAGCGTATAGGGATTCTCAGGAAAAGCCATCTAATATCAGAAATGCTACATTGAGGGGTCAGAAACTGGGCGCCTGGGCGCTGTTCATGCAGCCTGAATAGGGACAAAGTGCCCCCGTGCTCAATAGGAGTCTATGTAGAGCAGCCGCCATTAGACTTGGAAGTGAACGGAGATGTCGTAACTCTGTTTATACTCTACTGGTCGGGGAACGGGGTATTTTTTTGCCTTGAGAACGCAAGGCATAGGCTACATTATGCATGGCTCTGCTTACCCACTGACCCATGAATAAGAGCATGCTGTGGCAGCTGTGCCTGACACAAACTGCATCAAGACTTATTACTAGTACACTAGTTAAGATTATTAATATTTGATAATAATGTGTCTGTGAGACATAAACAAAAGAGGGGAAAAATACTGTACCTTAACTATACCTAACCATACCAATGCCTAGTATTGCCTACTAGTGCAGTAGTGCCTGCATGCCTACTTTAACTATAAACATATTGAACATATTGCTCTGAAAATTTCAAACTCTTTGACATACAACACCTTTTGGTTAAAGTAACGGAAATAGTTACTTTCTTGGTAATTAATTACTTTTATTTTAGAGTAACTGGGCAACTAACTCAGTTACTTTTTGGAAGAAGTAGTGAGTAACTATAACTAATTACTTTTTTAAAGTAACGGGACCAGCACTGGTTGTTTTGCATGCCATCGTGTTTGGTTGGGCAGTCAGGGCATTTAGGGGGGCATTGCCCCCCCATGCCCATGCCTAGATCTGCCCCTGGCCTATGTGTACCTTCTTTACTGTAAGTCGTGCTCGATGTATAAGAACGTCTGCTAAATGCCTTTCTCGTTTTGGTGCAAACATTCAACAAAAATGGCCGATCCATCGTGTCACAAGTCACGACAGAGAGGTTTGGAATATATAGTCCAGAGCCCCGGGGGACCAGCGTGTGGTTAATGGAGCTCAGGGTTTAAGTGCTACAGAAGGAGAAGAGTCAGAGCACTGCTGGGATGTTTCTTATGGGAGCCAGTTATACCATGGTATTAAAGTGTCACTGCACTGCAGCTGGGCAGGCTCCAGAATGTTCTTAGCATAGAATCTGCAAAGATACACAAGATATATACTTTGCTGTACTGTGTGTACGCACACACACACACACACACACACACACACACACACACACACTGTGTGTACGCACACACACACACACACTGAGCTGGAGCCTCTTTGCAATGGATAATCCTCCCCATGGCGTCAGGAGTTGACAAATAAGGTCTGATACAGACACTTTTCTGATAACGATACAGTCTGGGAACATCTAAGATATATACTTTGCACACATTCTTTGCACACAGACATAAATCCACTTCCGAAATATTGTGTGTGTGTGTGTGTGTGTGTGTGTGTGTGTGTGTGTGTGTGTGTGTGTGTGTGTGTGTGTGTGTGTGTGTGTGTGTGTGTGTGTGTGTGTGTGTGTGTGTGTGTGTGTGTGTGTGTGTGTGTGTGTGTGCGTACACCTGCATGACTGTGTATGTGTATGTGTTTTACTTTTTCCTCAAATGTTAACTCTCTTCCTCTCTCTCTCTCTCATACAGACACACACTCTCTTCTCCTTGCTGGGTCTCAGCCATGCCTATGTAACCAGTATTGGCAAACTGGTGGGTGTTGTGGCGTTGAAAGAGGTGAGGCTTTTTCATCCTGACCTTGTCGGTTTCAGACTGCTCCTACCAATGTGCTTTTTCAAATCAAGTTCCATTTTTTTGGCATCTGAGCCACAGACCACAATCCACTCGTAGAATATATTATCATTTGGATAAGATAATGTTCATAATTCCACTGCTGTACTGCTGAACTCCCTCAAGGACCACTGGTGGTCCCCAAACCACTGGTTTCAGAGCCACTGACTGGGTTACACAGGAGACGGCGTCGGAAACCAGCCGTACTACGCAGTAATCAGATTATGGTGGTATGGACTGAATTATCATTTAAATGACCGACTCCATTTTAGTGTCAATCTATTATATCCGTATTATATTAGAGGGACAGAAAGTGCCCTTTTCATTAATAGTCGGCCCATTTTGGAGTCAGCATGAGTCAGCGGTTAAAGACAGAAATGTGAGCGCTTGACCGAGCCTGACCACAGTGACCAGTCAACTGGCTCTGCATCTTACAGGTCATCAGAGGGTGACTTCACTCAACCTCTCCCCCTTGATATTATACTCGCTTAGCCAAAATAGACATATCTACAAGTCACAACGCGCTGCTGAGAGCTTGTACTGTAGGTCAGCTCTGTTCTAGTACTTTTTCTGTTTCCGATCCTTATACCACAATTTCTGCGTTAGCCGATGCCGAATATCAATACCAGTGTTATGATCTAGTGCGGGGTTTTTTAAACAGGTGGTGAGAGAATTCCAGGTGCTCTCCAGGCTAAATGATGGAAAGTTAGTTAGCGAGGTGTAACTCTTTGAGAGTTGCAAAATGATTGCACTGTTTCTCAATGTAAATCACCTGTGCAGTTTAGGTAAAGTTATTACTTCACCAGATGTTATATTTACTTGCAATAGTGTCAACCCCTTCCATCACGGCCCATATGTCTGCACACACGTATATCAATTATGACATACACTATAGGCCTGCAATATTGCACTGCAACTCAGCAGGATTACTACAAAATATTAAACAGCCCAAATAACTGTTTAAACACTTGCAGTAATGAGCTTGAGCCTCTTTGCGATTATGCGAAAACTCAAGTGCAAGGGCCCCTCTAGCTCAGAGGCCCCCTGGGCCTCAGCCCAACACTCTGCCCGTTGGATAATCCTCCCCTGTAGTGTCAGGGGTTTGACAAATGAGGGCTACAATACAGATACGGACACTTTTCTGATACCGATACAGTATCGGGACATCTCTACTGTTTTCGTTGAAAGACGTCACACACAGTGAAAGTAAGTGGAGTGTAAATTAAGCGTTATTTTTTCTTCCACGTCTGTTTTTTTTTCACGCGCCTTTCCCCAAGCAGCCTGGATGGTGTAACGTGGCGTGACAGCTCATGGCCGTGTGCTCACAGTATGGCCAGTTGTTCTCCAACGGCTTTCGCAGTTTGCATTATGATTCATGCTGTTATGCCATCGTGCACTGTCGCTTCTCATCTCCCTGGATTTTCTCCTCAGTAATTCGATATATTTTCCCCGTTGAGAGCTTATTATTTAGCCTATAATTCTCTCTATACCCAATTCCGCATCCAGCCTCATCGGCAGTCAGGAATATATGAGCCAGGTAACGCGGTGTCCAGACGATATAACTGCGACCCTAAATCCTTCTCTAGAATGACCTCATAAGCATTTTTCCAAAGTATTAACCCAATAAAACATGCTCACATTTTCATACACGCAGTGCGAGTTCAGCAAATGCGTTCCAAGGCAATCCACTCAAATATACGCAAAGTGCCATCACTGTACGGGATTTGAACTCTGGACTTAAACCTTATAATAGAAAATAGAATACATTATTAGTCAGATAAATAACCATAATTATTGAATTATTTATTTTCATGTATCAAGTATTGCAAATAGCAGGCCTCAGAGGACTAAAAGCACAAGAGACATTTTCTGAATTTTACAGTAATTGCAATTGTTGATTCCAAAACTATGGAAAAAAAAATGTAACCTCATGCAGAATCAACTTGATTACACAGTTGCATATGGAGCCTGAATGTCAAACATTTCCCTTCATTTTTTAATTATTATAGACATAGACATGATGCTGACAGTGATATTGATTTGATGCTGACAAAGATATTGACATATTTGACATGATGCTGGCCATTGTACTGACATGCACTGACATGAATGACCATGTTACATACTGTATAATTATTTTGGTACTTAACAATTCTGATTAACTGATCTGATTAGTTCATAAAGGCCTTTTAGGATGATATATTAACATTCCATACACTCTGTGTGCTCCAATCAATATCATATTTTTGATACATTATAGCCTATAATATACAATAATAACCCATAAACCTAGTTGGTGAGGCCACATGTGTCCTCAAGGACATTACAAGGACATGTTGTGAGTGTGTGTGGACTAGATAATGTGGATGTCCTAGAAAAGGCCTTCATATAATTCACATAACATCTGACCACCTCCTCTCCTCTCCGTCTCTTCCTCCACCCTGCAGCTGCAGAAGGCCATCGAGGGCTCCACCCGCAGCGGCGTGAGGCTCCGCCCGCCGCTGGCCAGCTTCAGGGACGCCAGCCGCAAGGCCAAGAAGCACCAGCAGCTCCCGCCGTCGTCCGCCCCCTCCTCCCCGAGCCGCGAGCTGGACATGTGGGCAGGTGGGGGGCTGGCGGAGGGCGGAGGAGGAGGAGGGGAGCAACCGCCCAGGAGGATGGACTCCGACGGGAAGAAGAAGGGGCCTGGGGCTGTGGCGGCGTCCTCCTCCCCCTCCTCCTCCTCGTCCCCTTCTCCTCCGTCCCCTTCCAAAGGCAGTGGCGGCGGCGGCGGAGGAGACGACTCCACCGCCCAGCCGTCCCCCGGCGGCGGCAGCACGTCGTCGAGCGGCAGCTCCACCAGCGGAGGCGTCACCGTCACCGTGACCACGGTGGAGGCAGACTGCCCTCCCCCGGTGGAGGTCTGCACCGTGGGGCGGTCACCACCACCACCACCACCAGGCCCCCTGCGGGAGGAAGTTCCCTCCGCCTCTACCTCGCGCCCCGCCGCTGCCGCCGCCTTCTCCTCCTCCTCCTCCACGCCGCCCTCCGCCTATTCCTCCTCCTCCTCCACTGTCCCGCCGTCCGCCACGGTCCTCACGCTGTCCTCCCTCCAGGAGGAAGATGAGGAGGACGACGAGGAGGATGAGGAGGAGGACGAGGAGGAGGAAGAAGAAGAGGAGGATGAGGAAGAGGAGAACGAGGAGAGGGAGGGCAAAGAGCTGGACAAGCGTGTTTAGGGAAGACTATACTGTTGTAGGGTTCTCAGAGGAAAAAAGACTTTGACAAACCTCTCTCTCCCTTACTTTTAGCTCCTCGAGTCGCACCCAGTGACAGCACCCAGTGTCACTCTCTGGGGTTCAGGGTTCCCTTCCCGTCCGTCCCTCTGTCCCACGGGCCCTGTCTGCCTGTCTGTCTGTCTGTGGCCCACTTGGATATTCAGCTCTCAAGAGAGCAGGAAGAAGGAAGTACTACTGGTGTGCACACACACGCACAGTTGCACAGACACACATGCACAGTCGCACTGACACTCACACATGCACAGATAAATACACACACACATACAGACACACACACGCTCCCAGAGCTTGTAGTTCTGTAAGGACTGTTTTTCTACTCTTCTTAAAGCAGCCTCATGTTATGGGTTTTTCGTTTCTTTCATGTTTTTTCCACTCTTTCTCAGGTGTCTCCCTTTTGTCTTTTGATCAACAGGCGGTCGGACAGATAAGCTTGTCTTTAAAGATGGAGTGCCGTGATTTCTGTATAAGAGGTGACAGTACTTAACGAGAGCCCTTGGTGTGTTTTTTAATGTTCAATGATGTCTTCCCTTTATATTTAGGGTTTCTTCCCGGGGGCTTAAACCTTTCCAGTCAAATGTGCCAATGAAATAGAAATACAGTAATACAGTGACATCACACATCAGCTCCTCCCCTAACCCCTCCCCCTTTATCATAGTAACCAAACTAAAGATGTGGGTGTGGCCTGAGTTCAGGGGGATCTCCACCCATCACCACCCAGCATGCAAACCAGGCATATACTTAATGAACTGCACTCGTAAAAATGGTATTTTAATACAATGCACCGTACTGTACAGTACACTTTTTTGGAAAAAAAAAAGTCTTCCTCTTCAATATACAATAATGATAATCAGGTTTTAGTGTGGGAAAAAAGTCATGGCACTGCATCTTTAATACAACATGTGGAAACCCACTCAATGTTCATAATGGCCATATCTTCAAAACGGTGAATGTATGATGACGTTAATGCTTGTGTAGCTTTACACTGAATGTACCCTCCTGGCAAAGTAACTGACAGCAATGAATTGTTTGATAATAATAATAATAATGTATTATTTATGACAGCTTAATCAATTGTTTTTGATTTTGCCACGCTGATCATGCATATAAAATGTTTACTGATTGAGATGAAATTTTAATTACAACTATTAACTGTATAGTAAATTCAGATCATACCAATCTGTTGTATTTTGTTGTTTTGAAATCTAATAAATGTTTCAATTTGTCTACTGTTAAAATATAACCATTAATTCCACCAACTTTCTTCTTCTCATGCTTCTGAAAGACCCAACCTGACAGAGGACAGTCGAGGAACACAGGAACATGTCAAGCCATGAAGGTCAGTGTAACTTCAGTCTCCAGTTAAAGGGATAGTGTCAACTGTATTAACAGACCTTTAGGTAAGCCCCTCCCCAAACTGCTAAGGTCCAATCATAGCTAAGCATAACATGTGATAGACAAACCTCTCCACCAATAGCTTTCCTATAAGATAAACATTGTTTTAAAAAAATAAATGTCACACACACATTTTTGCACTGCATAGGCCATGCCTTGTTGATGGATTTGGAAGAGATTTTGAAGGTCTGGTTCCAAAAATGAACCAGAATTTATTTTGTAAAGTCCATGATACTGTATTTACATTGTAATGCATGAGCCTGGCAGAAAAGTGTCTAAGGGTGGACAAGAGGGCAGGACTTACCTAAAGGTCTATTGACTGCCAGAGTCACGTGGTGGGAGTTCTGCTCTGGTTTTAGTCTTTCATTTTGTGGGGGTCACTGGGGCCACGCAGTAAAAGGTAAATTAATCCACAAAGCTAAGGCAATGTACTGCATGGAACTACTTTTTGGGCATAGTTATATGGACACAAAAACAGTTGAATGTGAGAGAATCAAATGAACCCTAATAGGGACTTTAAGAAACCGCCTCTAGGTCTTAGACATGACGAAAATGTAGGCGTGGACCTTCACAGTTGCACCAGAAGCCCAACAAGAGAAGCGTTGACGCCGACGCGGTCCACCCCTTCCACTGACGTCTCTGGTTTCCATGGTGACTCTCCTCTACAGTGTACCTCTCGTCCACATTGTTAATAAGATGCCAAGAGCTGGGTTTTGCCGTCGGAGGAGAGGGTTTGACGGCCGCGAGGCTTATACATGTCGAGCACTGAGCCATTCATCAGTGACATCGCACATCGCTCGTCCGAAGAATCTTAAACTGGCCTGACCTGAAATGGAGGTCTGATTTTTTTCAGACCTCCATTTCTAGGAAACACAAAAATATTATTTATTATATCACAACAACATCTATAAGGTATATTAATGACATAGCAAAATGTCAAATATGGGTGGAATTCCCATTTAAGTGGATGAAAGTAAATTTTGCCTCCTGAGCCCAAACACTTTGGGCTTAATTTGGGGACAGCTGTGGCTTTAGTACTTAGTAGTGAGGATGTCTGGTAATCATAAGGTCACTGGTTCGTGTCTTAGCCCCACAGCGTCTACATGCTGAAGCGTCCCTGAGCAAAGACACTTAACCCCCAACTTCTACCACCTCCCCAAGCGCTCATTATGACCATCTGCTGTCAGCTGGCTGAAACTGAAACTCCAATTTCTTGGCTCAAGGTCTTTTCCACCAGGGTTTGGTGTTTACTCATTCTGCCCATCCAGATCTTCCATGCTGGTCACAAGCACACAGCTAACACAGCTTGTATGTATACTATGTAGGCCCTCACTGTGTTAAAGAGGAATTCTGCACATTTTCAATTTTTTACTTTACCTTTAGAGATGTTTTGTGGACATAACCCCCCCCCCCCCCCCCCCCCCCCCTTTCCCCATTCTGTGTTTCCTAGAAATGGATCTCTGAGGTGAAACACAACCTGATGATGTGATGTTAGGGTTCATTTGGTTCCCTTTCTATTGAAAATGGGGGGAATTCCCCTTTATAACAAATATTTTCGACCGTTGTACCGTTTGCACTACGGTACAACGGTACCCGAGAAGAGGTGTTTTTTTATTTTTCCAGTGGAAATATCTTTTTTTTTTAAAAACAAGGTTGTGTTATTATCAGGACTCAACTATTTGACATTCAATGTTCTTTTTCCACAAACGAGTCTTAGAAAAAATGGAGGTCGACTTATAATGTTGTCTTATTCGGCACAATACGGTATTATCTGCTTGTAAGGTCAGTGTTGTTGCTTTTGAAGACTCTTCTGCAGTCAATGTGTAAGTCCCTCTGGTTGAAAGTTAAAGGAATATTGCAACTAAAAAATGATCTACCCAGCCTTATGTGAACACTCTAGACAGTTTATAAACTGTTTAAATACCTACTATTGATAAGTAAGATTTTAGATAGTTGATGTTAATTTTGGCTGTTCCGCCCCTTCCTATACAAACCCATTAATTTAAATATCCCTTCTGACCATGATAGATTAATCAAAAACATCCAACTATTTTCTGGTGACTGCTATTGGCAAGGGGTGTCGTAGAATTTCATTCACATGTTGTTTTTTTAAACATTGTTTTGGAAAATGTAGCAGCCTCGGCATCATGCTGGGTCGGGCCAAACGAATAAAACAATATTTTAAAAATAAATGCAAACAGCAAATGAAAAAGCATGGCACCTTCATGTATTCGGAGGCCAATATCAGTCACTAGAAAAAAAGAACAACTGTCTTTGATGAATCTATTGTGTTTTTTTATAAATTGAAATATTCCTCTAAGGCCTAAACTATAAAACAAATTACTGGTAAAACCAAAATAAAAGCACAACATCCACACACGAACGCAAGGAATTCCATTGGTCGGTTTGTTTATTTTGCCCCTTTCTCCCCTGGAGGGAAAGAGGTGGAGGACAGGGCAGACACAGGGACGGAGGAGGTTCTCTCGTGCAGGAGGAAGGCCAGTGGTGGAAAAAGTACTGAAATGTTTAAAAGTACAACAATACTGCAATGTGTAGCTCTACTCTGCTACCAGTGGAAGTAGCTCGAGAGAGAGAGAGAGTGAGCCACTGTAGAACAGCTGGCGGCAGTCGGTAGTGTTTTATGCAGCAGCTCAAACCCTTACCCTTAGCCTAACCTTAATGGAGTATTCCAACCCAGAAGGCTTTCTTAAGCTTTATTTCCAGTTGATTTATTTCCAAAAAAAGTTGTCCAGTTGCTATTTTATGAAAAAAAAAAAAAAAAACAAAAATCCTTATTGGCTGTTCACCCTATGCCAACATAGGCTTTAAATGGGGCTATGGGATGTTGTTCAGCTATTTCCATCACTCCATTTTCCCCCCTATATATATTCTCCGTCCACCATGTCAGCAGTGTGTTGACACTCACACTTTCACTTTCGATTTAGCAATGGTTCAGCCATAAACCGTGCACCAAACCACACCTTTTAAAACAGCTGAACCACTGCTGAACCGAAAGTTAAACTGTGAGTGTCAACACACTATTGACATGGTGGAGAGAGAATATATAGCAAATTGGAGCGATGTAAATATCGGTAGGTGAATTTGAACAAAATCCCATAGCCTCATTCTAAGCCTGTGTAGGGGGAAACAGTACTAAAGGAGTTTTTTGGAAATAAATCAACTACAAAAACAGGTAAGAAAGCCTTCTACAGTGGAATAACCCTAACCCAAACACTTAGCATAACAACAAGCCGCAGCACTGCCACAGCTCAAGGCAGAACCACTGCAGTTCCACCACAGTGCATGGCAGTGCCATGGCAATCACCAATGCCAGGAAGTACACTCACTCCTTCTCAGTATCCTCCACTCGAAATACTAAAAGTTAAAATTGAGAGAGTTCTCTTATTACAGAATGTCCCATTTGACAACTTCAGCATGTGTAAAACATCTTCTGAAAATCGTTGATCTACATCCAAGCTCACACATGTAGATCTGCTATTTTCAAAAGGCATATATTCAAAGGGATCCTTGGCCAATAACACAAAAATGCCTTTAACATACTTTCCCTTTATATAAACAAATTATTTCTTTCATAACAATGAACAATCTTTAAATCAAATAGGAGCTGCTCCTGTCGCAGGTTGATGATGTCATTATGTCCACAATGGTCTAGCCCTATGGAATGTATCGATGATGTCATCCTGCTGCACCTGATGTTGACATCATCAAATTGCATCGGGAGCTGCTCCTATGGAGTTGAAGGTTTTCTATTTATGATTAAAGTAAAAATGTCTATGGTGTCTTTATTTTGTTATTTTACTTATAGAGGCCAAGTAATCATTTTAATAATAATCAAAATCCACAAAGTAACTTTAGTGGACTAGGGTTTGCGGTAAATCAAACCTCAAAAGCGTGCTTACAGTATTAGTACTAGTAAATACACCTAGTTCCTTTCCACCACTGGTGTACATTAGAAGGGGAAACAGACGGAGGAAGTGAGAGAGACATTGGTTGATGGTTCGAATAGGGTGGGTGGGAGGTGGGGTGGGTTTGGGTTGGGTTTACCATGTGGAAGAACTGCCCCACAGACAACCTTCCATCGAGCATGCATAGGTATGAGTGTTAACAGCACACACTGCCAGTCATGTGTATCTCACTTCCAACAGATTCAATCCATTCAGTTTTACAGCGTTTTTTTTTCTTTTCCCCACACACACAGACAGTCCATCCAAATATTACACAGCGTTTTTGATTTTGTTTTTCTCTCTCTCCAAAAATCTGTCCGATTTTTGTACTGTATACAGCGCTTTCTTTCTTTCCGTTTTCTCCGTGCCACACAGACAGGAACACACATACAGTATTTCCATACATTATACATGTCTTTGATTGCCTCAAAATCCCCCTCCCCTTTGGTCAGTGTGAAAAGGTATTTGTTTATTATTAGTATTATTAGTATTATTTTTCAGGCAGTGATTCTTCCAACAAGACAGCAGACAACTACTGTATACATTGACTGACAGACAAACAGACGGACACGAATATATAGAACAGATACAAAGAGAGAGAGAGAAAAGAAAGGGGAGAGATAGAGATATAGAGTTAGAGAAGGAGAGGAGTAAGGGACTGAGCTGCATGCCTGCAGACAAAATCTTGAAAGATGGCAGTAGAATTATACAAAAAGAAACAGAGGAACGAACTGATCCTGAAATAAAAACGTTACCGGCAGAAAAAATAAATCAACAGAGTCAGGTAACAGTAACATCCATGGAAATACATTTGGCTTCTTAATTATTAGTTTATTCATTCATCGATATCTTAAAACGTCAATAAAAAGCAATAAAATAACCCCCCGAAAAATTGAAGCAGTATCTTTCCTTGTTCCTCCGGCTGGGGAACACGAACAACAACAAGTCCTTCGATTACAGATAACAGGGTGGATAAGGCTCTTGAAATTCTAACAGCCAAGTCAAGCACATTATTACCACAACAGTTCTTCTGCCATTTTAAGTGGCATCTTGAACCTCAAACGTGCATGATGACCACTTGGAAAAGTTTTTATTACAAGAGAAAGATACTGCTCCCCTCCAAAATAAAATGGGTCGGTACCTACAGTAAACCATAGATTCTGTACAGCAGTCATGTTTTTCCCTCCCAACCCCAAATAATCATTAAATAAATAAACAAATAGGTGCCATTGTGTAAAGACGTCTCGCGGCGCAAGGTTTGAGACCACTTGACCTTGTTGCTATGGTCCGTCGGATGCATTATTTGTGTGAAATGTTTGGGTTTTATTGTTCAGATTCAGTCGAGAAATCGTTCTCCTTGAAAGATTTAAACTTTGCAGACGTGGCAGCAATGACGTCTGACGGGTTATATAACCTCACTCAAATGCCACTCTGCACAATGGACTTGTGTACTTGTGAAGAGTGGCCAGGCTGCTTATGAATCTTACATTATCACTTCCTATTATTATTTCACTACAAAGTTACGTGGCCCTAATGTGGTACGACCGCTTCATTATATGAGGAAACAACCGATGTCCCCACTCAATGTGACATTCTGGAAATAAAATTAGGATGGATCGGTCCGGGCACTACTAGGCCTCTGCTCTCCTGTTCGGCTTGTACTTCGGACCGGCGATACCACAGCCCTGGCGTCAGCCTTTCTGCCTTGTTCAAGAGGTGCTCAAAACCTTGACCAGAAGACTCCCCACTTTACAACAATTAACACCTATTCTAGACTCATACCAGAGGGAGGGGGGAAATTCAACAATTCAGTAGAAAAATAAATGATGTCCCAACATTGCATAAATAAGCGATCAATAAATAAATTCATTCAAGTCAATAACCTTTTTTTGTTTTGTTTTTTGTTTGTTTGTGTTTTTTCATCTTAAAAGTTTGTCGCACAATCATCAAAGTGAGAGGAGAAAGTGGTCTCACGGATGTAGGAGGGGATGGTAATAAACTGCGGTTTTCTTGTTGTCATTGTTGCTGTCTGTTGGTGAGTCATGCACGTGGCTGTACGTCCCATTATGAGCTCCAGGACTGTTCTCCAAGATGTGTTTTCTTATTACACACAGTGAGCTGCTCTCCTACTGCTGGTAGAACACACACAAACAGACACACCACCAGTCACGCACACACCTCCTCGTGGGAGGTGGGGAAAAAAACCCACATGCTTACTCGAACATCATTCTATTCATCATCACGGTCACCCTCGACATCACAACACTCAAGGCAGATGCATCATCACAGTACTTTACTAATGACTGATTTGTATTTGCTTGCGCGTTGTGTCGTGGCCAAAACGGAAACGGCCCTGCATCTACAAGCAATGGGAGCCTCTACAGGCTATGCTTGTGCATAGTCCATGGTTTTGGCCGAGCTGTGACGTAACATCTTCCTTTTTTGAATGGGCATCAATGACACTTGTTCCTGCTTGCATTTTCAGCAGGGGCAGGCTTTTCCTGCAAGCTGCCCATGGCCTAAAATGCAAACCGGAACAAGCCGGAAGTTCCCATTGAAACCCATTCAAAAATACGGGACGTGATGTCACAGCTCGGCCGAAACCACAGACTGTGCACGAGCTAAGTGTGGAGGCACCCACAACGCAATCGCGCTGTGTCGCCTCGTGGTGGACTTGTAAATCGGGCTTATTCCGTTTTCAAGGACCCGACCGCGCGCAAGCCAAACACAAATCACCCTTTGTAATCAGCAGGATCAGGAAGACAAGTCTGTCGGGATATGCGGTCCAACTTCTGTCCCCTATTCTAGTGTTCTGTTCCTGATTGGCTCTTCAGTGGAACCGCCCCCAGAACCCCTGCAGCCAATGACACGTCCCACACCCGAGACGTCTGAGGCGTCTGTTCTGTACAAGCGAATGGACACTTCATGTGCTGAAACGCTCAGTGTCTAGACGACTATTGCAAGCCAAAACTACCACCGGAGTCCCAGCGAAGCGCTCCTAATTTTACACTTTACAGCATAAGACATTCTTCTGTTGGTTCCCTCACTTTGTGTTGTCAGCAGACGTCAACATAAAAATACAGGCTTAATTGGGACAGGGACGTGGGGGGGGGGGGGGTGTTAGGGACTCGAAACCCAGAGATCCCCCAGAAATCAAGTGGTTGTTGGACTGAGAGAGGTGTAGAAAAATAAAGAAATTATATCGAACTATACCAGTAGTGTCTGTGAGCGAGTTGATTTACATATTCTACTTTATTTACATGTGTACGCGACAGAGCCCACACTAGTCTCTCGGGAGGCCAGTGTTTTCGTCTGTCTATTGCTGGTTACAATTTAAAAGTGTTCCGTGTGTGTGTGTGTGTTGTGTGTTGTGTGTGCGCGCGCACCCCATTGCAGTAATCTCCTGCAGATAAACTTCAGGATCACTTTGTTTTCATCACAAAAGGCTTTGATACCATCCCAAGAAGTGAACAGACGTCAAGAAAGTTTTGTTTCGTCTCCCTGGCTGAAAACAGATCACTGCAACCAGTCCTCCTCCTCCTCCTCCTCCTCATCCTCCTCCTCCTCAGTACATTCCAAGGTGCTTATCCTCCTCCTATCCACGTTTATCACAGCAGCTGAGAGTAACTGTTGGTTGGTGTTTTGGTTGTGGTAGTGGTGGCGGCGGTGGTGGTGGTGGTGGTTGTGGTGGCGCGGAAAAAAAGCTTTCTGGAATGGGGGTGGGGGCGGGGTATCGGGGGAACTTCAGCAGGCCATCGGATGACCTCTGATCTGTTTGGATTGCATCAGTGCAAAAAAAGTGATTCACTCATACAGCCTGTCCATCTCCTCCTCATCATCATCCTCTCTCTTGAAGTGTCACCACCATGCAGTCAGTCACTGTCCCAAACGCGTACGTACGTCCCACACAGACTGGCTGGCCTCTGCAGCCCGGCCGCACCCAGGATACTATGGTTTCAGTGCAAAAATCTATACAGTGCTGTATAGGGCAGGTTCTCCATAGCACTATACGACGCATGCATACAGAGAGACAGAAAAGGAAGCGCGCTATCTTACAGTACAATCCTTATCTGTGCAGTCAGTGCTGTCTGTGTGTGTTTGTGTGTGTGTGTGTGTGTGTGTGTGTGTGTGTGTGTGTGTGTGTGTGTGTGTGTGTGTGTGTGTGTGTGTGTGTGTGTGTGTGTGTGTGTGTGTGTGTGTGTGTGTGTGTGTGTGTGTGTGTGTGTGTGTGTGTTTCTGCTGTCAGCAGGACAGCAAGTCTCATCCTCGGTCTGTGTCACAGCATCAAAGATTAATTGATGTCATAATCCATTTTAAACTGTGTTTCAGATTGGAGACACATCGGAAAAAATGAGGAGCATTGTATAACTGTGTCCTTAGTTTGGGGTTTAAATTGGGTTGCTTTTGTTAAGAGAGAGCGCCTGACATTGCGTAGACTGCACTGCAGTGGCCAAGGTTTGGGGTTGCTTGCCACAGTGCGTAGACTGCAGTGAAAACGTTTCGGGTTGCCAGTGCGTAAAGTAAACTGCAGTGAGCAGTTTTGGGTTGCCAGTGCGTAAGACTGCACTGCAATGACAATGTTTTGGCCTGGCAGTGCGTAGACTGCATTGCAGTGAGAAGGTTTGGGTTGCCAGTGCGTAGACTGCACTGCAATGACAACGTTTTGGGTTGGCAGCGCGTGGACTGCACTGCAATGAGAAGGTTTGGGTTGCCAGTGTGTAGACTGCACTGCAATGACAACGTTTGCGGTTGGCAGCGCGTGGACTGCACTGCAATGAGAAGGTTTGGGTTGCCAGTGTGTAGACTGCGGAGAGCCGTTTTGGTTTGCCAGTGCGTAGATTGCAGTGAGCCATTTTGGGTTGCCAGTGCGTAGACTGAAAGTACAGCATAATAGGTGTAGCTGTTATTCAAGGTAACTGGGGGGCAGGGGGGTGGGGTTGGGGAGTAACTCGGTTATGCACTATTCTAATATGTTGATTAATAGCTGTAAACAGAGTAGCTCTCCCATTTGGAAAACTGTGATTTGTTATATATCTTATAATACACTTATACATAGATTTCTCTCTCGTTTGTAGGTTTTTTTTTTCTTCTTTTGTTTAACTATAAAAATTATTGTTATCATTAGGTTTAGCTATGATATGATTTTTTAATATATATATATATATACTTTGTACCATTACAAGACTGGTGTGGAGTCTCTTCTTTGTCTTATGGGAAAAAAGCATGCATGTTTCTGTTTCTCCTGGTCTCTCTCTCTTCGACCTCCCCTGCTATGAATGTCTGTCGGTTTGTTTTCCCCCTCCTCCTCCTCCTCCTCTCTTCCTCCCGCCATTTTCACCTCCTTCCACACCTTCTACAACACCCCCCACCCAACCCCCCAATCTCTCCCAGCGGGACATAAGGCTTCCATATAGAAACGTGTGTTCTCTCCGTTGCATCAGTTGCACACCGCTCACCCAGAGTCCCTTTTTCTTTTTTAAACTTCCGTTTACAAAACCCCCAAACAACTGTGTGTCCTTGGATACCTGAAAAGGAACAGATTAATAGATAAGATAGTTGTATATAATATGCTCCTCCGTTCTCGCATCCTTCCTTCCTTCGCTCAGTCCCTTTGTGTTGCTGACCACAGCGGTAGGTCAGTCTCTGGAGATCAGAGTCTGGTGACTGACGGGCGTCGGGATAACTCAGTTGGTTGTTGTTGTTGTTGACATGGCAGCAGCCGGTGCTGCTGCTGCTGCTGCTGACCCCACCTCCGCTGTCACCATTACCGCCGCCGTCGCCTCCGTCTCGCCGTCTTCCTTGGCCTCCGGCGTCAGCTGCTGCCCCACGTCGGAGGCCTTGCGCTCCGCCAGCAGCATCTCGGCCGGCGGCTGCCCCGGACTGCTGTGACTGCTGCCCCCGGAGGCGTCCTGCCTGGGCGGGGTCAACATGGCCGCCTCCGCCTCCAAGCACAGTGTCACGTCCCCCTCCTGAGAAAAACAACACGCACGCACGGAATCACACACCCACGCACATACGCGCGCGCGCACACAGGCACATAAACACACAAAGGGATGAGATGAGGAGATTGCGAATGCCCCTGAGCATCATTCATGGGATCTGCAAAGATGCCCTACTTTGCAATTCCGCTGTTTAATACAACTGTTAGCTTTCGTTATTGTCATGTGAGAGCCGTATAACCCTCTAGTCTAGTGGCTCACTCACTCTGGGAACACGTTTAGCTAGCATAGACAGTGATGTAAATAGGGTTTCAATCTAATCAGTCTCTCAGGATGCAGGGAGGGTCTTTTAGACGAGTCCCATGCAGGGACATTTGATTTGAGTCCCACTTCAGAGACGTTATTTTTTACAAATTGCAGCATTTATCTCCCATTTCATTTTATGTCGTTATAATGTGTTTATATTCATGTAGAAATGTAGGCCTGTCTGAAAGAAATGAACATGCTGGATTAATATGACTTACTGTGGGTCCCAGGGGATGCAGAGCTTACTGTGCAAATGTGTCCCTGAATCTATAAATTGCGTATTTGTATGCAGTGAATAGTGTTGTAGTTCTCGAGACATGGCCTCGTCTCGATACCAGTCTCAAGACAAATTTTCATTGTCTCAGTTTTGCTTTTCCCTGGCCCTCAAATTGTATTGTCTCTCTCTCTCGCCACTCTTGCACTTCATTGTCTTGTGGTCTTGTCTTGGTCTCGCCCTCAATTCGTCTTGCTCTTGTCACATTCTCAGAGCAAATGTCTCGGGTCTCTTTTGCCATCGAGACCACTCGAGACGAGACAATGCAAAGGAAATGTTCTATGCCCATTTATTTAGACCACAGAGTGGTGCGCAGCGCTGGAAGGATGCTATGCATATCACTAGCAGTCCACACATACAGAGAGAATTTAGGCATGGATGGAGCACGCAAAAGAATTTCTTGGTCTTGACTTGGACTTGCCTCACAGTGGTCTTGGTCTCTGTCTTGGCATCGACTTCTCTAGGTCTTGGCCTCGGTCTTGGTCTCGACCCCATAGGTGCTAGTCTCGTCTCCATGTCAACCCTCCCAAGTATCGTGATTGTGTGGGTCTTGTTTAGGTCTCGACCCCCCTAGGTCTTGGTCTTGTCTTGGTCTCGATTGAGGTGGCCTTGACTCAGCACTAGGATCTACATCACTGTATAGATGTTGTTACATTATTTGAAAATGTAAGCTCAGTGAATGAGCTTACATTGTTATTGCTGCCTTTTCCTGTTTTGTGTTGTTTTAACTTGTCTCTTGTTCGATGTTGGGGACTGCGGACTGAAATTAACCATGCTAAATCCGGCATATTTACATTGCACTATTACTTTTGGAATGTTCATTAATATACATTGTCCTGACTAAATAAACTAATAAAGAAAGAAAGAAAGAATCTTCCTAGCAGCAGTGACTGCGGCAGCCTGGGTCAACTACAGCCAGGCCTGGCATCGCTGGTGTTGATACTTTGATCTCCTCCTACTTGGTATACAGAGATTTTGCCAGTTCTAGCAACAGGATATGTTTATGCATGGACACTCAGACTCAGGGACTACAGAGGTGTGTGTACCGCCTGGAGGTTGTCTTGTGAGACTACTGCCAACATCTCTTCCTAACTGTAGAGCTGCTTTTTCTTGCTGCTGGCAGAACGAAAGGCTTGGGCTGAATGCGGAAACAAAATGGAAAAATCTCATTCCCCCAAGATCAGCCACAATAAGTTCAGAGAGCCGCTGTGCAGGTGCAGCCACTGTTACACTTCAGAATGATGTCATTTTGTACCGCCTACCCGTGAAGCAGCGCCCTCTGTACCCACATACTGTATAGCTCATCTTGAACAGATGAGCTCTCAACAGGCCTGAAAATTAAGGCCCGACCTTAACTGGGCCATAACTGATCAGGCCCGAGGCCCGAACCCAACTACATGGAATAGATTTTAGAATTTGAGAATTCTCCACTGAGTAAAAGTGAAATGCCAACCAGCAACATCTTCATTCCCTGCACTGATTACCAGGGGCGGCCTTAAGGATCAGGGGGCCCCTTTCATGACCTATACCTTTCTTTTTGTCAGTGTGTACTGTATCATCAAAGCATGAACAGCATAGCTGACCTTTACTTATTTTGTCTTTTTTTTTTACTGGGATTTGCACCTCTGGCAGGAGTAATGTATCGTTTCATCATGTACATGGACTTTTTTCTGTTTTTTTTCTGTTTTTTTTTTTCCAGCACCATGGATAGTTCCGCAACTCTTTTTTTTCTTTAATCAGGGGCCCCATGGAGGCTTGGGGCCCCTTTCAATTGAAAGGGTTGAAATATAGTTAAGGCATATGCTGATTACAATTTACAATAGCAGACACAGACTTAATCTAACCGTTGGCCTCATGCATCCATACATATGTGAGCTCACCTTGGGCTCCTCCTCCTCCTCATGCTGCTCTAATAGTGGAGAGTGGTCCATCCCCAACACGTCGTCTCCCATCGGCACACTGAGGCTCTGCTGCTCCACCACCGCCGCCACGCCCAGGTAGGCTCCGCCCTCCGTGGGGTAGGCCTCCACCTGCTGCCCGCTGGTGTTCCACAGGTCAACCAGGGGCGGGTGGGTGGCCGACGTCAGGCTGTGGATGGTGCTGTTGGGCGTGGCTTGCAAAGAGTGGTTGGCACTGTGGAGCCTGTGTTCTAGAGCCTGCATGCATGGGGAGAGGAGAGGAGTCACTGTTAAGGCTCAGTCAGAGCTTGATTTTGGGTGTCCACTACTGCGACCACTGCACCACTGGGACCACCGCCATCACCGCTGCATTGGTGAGTAAAATCAGAGGGCTGGGAAAAGTGGTGGTGCGGTGGTATGATGTCATAATGTAGTTTTTCAGTCTCAGAAAAACGAACTCTGAATAGGTCTTTAAAGTTAATAGGGCCTTTAAGCTGTCATTTTGGAACGGCAACCCTAACAGGAAGTATGGCTGCTATGATGCAATTACCGTAGCTGTCAAAATCATTAAGCTCATAGCCATCCGCAACGGCGACGGGTTACCATGGTGACGCGTCTATGCAGCGTGTGTCAAACAGGCGTTGTGGACACTACGTTAGAGTGTAGGTTCTGTCGTAGTAGGGACGGCTGCTACGGCAAGCAGGTTTATCAATCGAGCACGGATCGAGTTCCTGTTGCCGTAGTAGAGGCTCGCCGTCGTACAGCTTAAAGTCCCTACTATTACTGTAGTATGGCTCCCTGACTGGTCAAGGATCAGGAGACATTAAGCTATTGGACAAAGCAGAAATACATATTAATTGGACACATTTACCGGTACATACTCATTGGAGACATTTAAAGGAACTATTGAAAATTGAATTGAATTGACTGCCTATTGCCTACTGACATGTAGTTACACTGGCCCACAATAACCTGGCAGAGATCTGTGCTTTATCTAGTCTAGTCTCAGTAGTGTGGCAATGTTTTGTATCTGCGCCACTTCTATTCTCTGTTGTTAAAACTAATTTGTGAGAAATTGAACTGTTCAATTCAATTTAACTAGTTTTGCACTCAACAAAAGATAACACACTGTCGTGGATATTCAACTGATTATGAAATCCCTAAATCAATATGGAGATAACAAAAGAGTGTATAACTGCTGTGCTACTGAATAAATAATGTTCAAAAGTTAGGACAGTGCATGAAATGACATTCCATGTTCCGTGTTATTGTATGACAACAGACCAGAGCTGATCCGATCAGCCTCATATACAACAGGTGAAAATGCCCTTTCAACTCTTAATTCAATTACGGAAGTTTATTTTATCAGTGAGTTTATTTTACGATAGCTCAGGGAGAGCGCAGAGAGACAGAATCGAGACGGATAGACAGGCAGGGCAGGCAGCGACGGACGAATGACAGTAACGTCTTTCAGACGCAACAGACCTACACTCTCTCCCTGATGTCTTCCACAGGAAAGAAAGAAAATCTACCTCTGTAAAGAGAGTGGAAGGAGTTTCAGTCACTCATGTGAGACCTGAAGCGTCTCCACATCAGTGTGTCCACACACACACACACGCACACACACACACACACACACACACACGCACACACGCACACACACACGCGCACCAGAGAAAACCTTTCCACAAAGACACTGTGATTGCTGTGACAAGAGTTTTAATCAGTTGGGTCACCTGAGATCACAGCAGCCGCTCCACACTGGAGGAAAACCATACCGCTGTCAACAGTCTGACAACTTAGTTTCAGTGAGCCGGACAATCTAATCAGTGCTGTTGTAGTTCTCAAGACATTGTCTTGTCTCAAGCACAGTCTCAAGACAACTTTTCGTTGTCTCGGACTTGTTTTTGTCTTGCCCTCAATTGTCTTGGTCTTGTCTCGGTCTCGCCAATCTGCACTTCATTTGTCTCGTGGTCTTGTCTTGAACTCACCCTCAACTTGTCTTGCTCTTGTCACAATCTCGGAGCAAATGTCTCGGGTCTCTTTCTCCACCGAGAGCACTTGAGACGAGACAATGCAAAGGAAATGTTCTATATCAATTGTGTGGACCGAGGAGCCCATTCATAAAGACAGCTGTCTTATACAGAGCACATCACTGGATGACACACATAGTCCTATCGCTAACAGTCCGCAAATCATGAAAAAAAATGTACTTAAGTACAGTACTTAATGTAATTATTTACTTTCCAGAGAAAAACCCTTCCATTGCACACAATATGACAGGAGCTTCACTGTAAACTGAAGGCAGACCAGCATATCCACAGTCTTCCACCAGAGAAAAACCCTTCAGTTGTAAACAATGTGTTTCAGTGCATTGAAGATTCCCAAGAGACACCAGCATAGGCCCACTGGGGAACAAACAAATTCAGCCAACATTAGAAGGCCCACAAGCTCACAACGTGTCCCATTGAGACGTTGTGGTCTTGTACGCAGTGGCTCAGGGGTAGTCAACGCAAGGTTGCCGGTTCCAACCTGGGTTCCCCCAGAATTAGTGTTGATGTGTCCCTTCCCTGAGCAAGACACCACAAATTGCTCCCAATGTGCTGGTCACACACCGTTTGTGTGTAAATGGGATTTACTATCTATGTAAAGTGCCTTGGATAAAGGCGCTAGATAAATGCACTATTTACCATTTATGCAGTAGGTTCTTCACATGCACACGCAAACCTGACACCTTGCAGGCTTGTAGGATGGCTAATCTTTAGCACATGTAAAGAATTGGGCCTATAATCCCCACAACTCTGCCCACAAGTGCTGCTTCTCTTGTCCTAGCATTGTTTACAACTTGCTGTTTTCCCCGAGGGAAAAGCAACTGTGATTGGTTGTAAACGATGAGCCAATCGGCTTCACAGGTCGTAGGAGCTGAGGTGATTTTTAGTAATAACGTACTGGTGGAAACTATCGGTCTTTTCACTGTACACCAGAATCATTCAGTACAGTTCACTAAAGGTCACTCTCCATCAAACAGACTACAACAGATTACTACAGTCCTGGATGAATTGGAGTCTACATAAGAATGCTATGAATGGCAAAGGTGTCACCTGGACAGACTGCATCAGAGAGAGAAGGATGAGGCTGGCAGGGCACTCCATCAGGCACACAGGACTTGGGGAAAGTAAATTGACTGGAGGCCAACCCAGGGCAAAGCCTAAAGCCAGGACATACTGCGGATGCACTTAGCTAACTCACTGTAGAGCTCAAGAACTTGATGTGTGGAGTGCAGCGATCCAGGAGCCCAGGAGTTGGTGTTGGCTAAACCGATCTCTCTCAGTAACTACATTTGTAACTACAAACTGGATAACCTTGCTTCAACAGACTTTCCAAGTTGGAGGAAAGCCTGGACGATGACAAATTAAAAACAAAAGCATTCACAGCTAAAATTTGTTTTGGTTCCCCCTACCATAGAGTTGGATCCACTGTACCCCTGTAGTATGTTTTTACTCTCACTACGAGTTGGAATAAAAGATGGATATACAGTACCAAACAAACTATTCCAAGAAGTACAGTACATTGGGGGTTTGGACCTAATGACTACAAACTAAATTACAACATGATGTACAGGTAAGTTATCATCCGCTCCCTATACTGTATATGGTGCTTCACCTACAACAGCAGATTGCTTCACCTACAACAGCAACAGACGCTTACTAACTCAAAACGTGACGTCAGGGTGGTAGAGTGCTATATTAACCTTTACATTTTCATTCAAATAATTAGTTCACCGGTTGTTTCGGTGCTTGGCTCGAGGCCTGGAGCTCTGCCTGCATCGTGAAGTCAAGTCACTGAACTGAAACACTGAGTGCATCAATCGATGCACAACCGACGCGTTCAGCCGACCGTCCTCTCAGACTATGGATTCTAAACTCCATCCAGACTCTCTATGGCCACCCAACAAGTGGGGATAGAAAATGGTCGGAAAATGGTTGATGTACAGTAGCTGGGAGTTTTGCTTTTGTCTCAGTGAGCGCCGCTTTGTCTGTCACAAGCTGTCTTGCTATACCCTGACAGTGACACACACACACACACACACACACACACACACACACACACACACACACACACACACACACACACACACACTGACAGGTATAGTTTTTATCATTACCCTTATGAAAAAGGTTTGTAGACATTGAACCCATGTTGCTGTTGTTTTCACAATGACTCTTGAACAACATGAGTGCATGAGAGTTACTGAATGACACTTCTATTTCCAACACTCCTCTCCGTTGCTTTTAAACAGCACAGAATGAAGGTTAATATGAGGCCAACGGCCTTTACAATGCATTTCTCCGGCGTATCGCCGCCTATTTATTATACTACCACGGTTTCAGCACGGTATGTAAGCAATCTGTTGCACATTGGAGCACTAATCCTTAAAGGTCACTGGTAAAACGAATTACGTTCAATTGTTTTCCAGTTTATAAACAGTTCCTCCTAGCTGATATTTTGCCAGGAAACTGATTACTACTGGTGCTCTATAATGATGTTTGCTGGAGCAAACAAGCTATTTGGATAGAAAAGTGGGAGGTAATGGCATACATTAACGAACATAATGGCTATACTACTGTTGCCTGCACGAGTCCCATGGCCCCCCGTAGATGAACGCTGAAGTGCTTTGACATTCTGAAGGCATACAATGACACGTCAAATAGTGCTAGTCATCACTCAGCGCCGTTGACGTGGAGAGGGATCGCTCGGCGCGCCGGGTTCCCGTCGGGGAGTGACAGATTCGTTTGTTTTGCTTGTCATTAAGTGTCCTTAACAAACAAAGTATAAAACCTCCAGCAACCTCTCGGGGGAAACAGGGAGAGGAGGCGCAGTCCTGCGCATGTACCTTGATGGCATTGGGGACTCTTTGCGGGATGGTGAGTGATTGTGTTCATTTTGTATACGGTGCGTGTACCAAGTGTTGCCAACTTGGCGCATTTGTCACTATATTTTGCTTTTTTCCAGACCACCTCCTCCACCCCCAACCGCCAAAATTAATGAAAAACTCCTGGCGGAAAATCTAGTGCTTTTTTTTTGCTGGTGAGTTGGGGCAAAATTGGTTGACTTGCGGCAGAGATAAAACCCTTGTTTTTCACTAGAGAGGACCATTGGTAACCAAATGGATCCTTCTAGATCTTTAACTCGTAAAATGAAACCAAATGGAACCTTACGGGTCCATTTGGTTTCATTTTACGCTCCCAGGAGTTAAATTATATTTAAACATCTGAATTACCTAATTTTCCAGAATCTACGCATTTAGAAAATGTAGTAATAATTGCAATTTTGACCAACATTTTGCCAGTTTATCTCTATAAATTAGTCCGAGAGACTAAAGTCAACATCAAATGGTGGTCCTCCATGGCTAAAATGTAGAATAACTACAGAGAAGTGGTAAGAAAAACACTGCTCTAGTGCATTCTAGTGCTTTTTAGTCTAGTGCCACTTGTGCATTTTGCATTTTGGCTGTTGGCAACACTGCGCGTACCTGTTGCTGCTGATACTGCAGTAGCTGCTGCTGCTGCTGGTAGTGCTGGAGCTGCTGGAGCTGCTGCATCTGCTGCATCTGCTGCTGCAGGGTCTGCTGCTGCATGTTCTGCTGCAGCAGACCCTGCTGCTGCTGGGCCAGGAAGTGGGCGGCGGCGGCGTGCGAGTCGAAGGCCTCGGTGCCCGGGGGCGACATGACGTAGGAGCCGGGGGTCCCCGTGGCCCCGCCGGACTGCTCGTTGTTGATGGGGTCCCAGGCGTCGGAGGAGGAGAGGCAGTACAGGCCCTGGGAGACGTAGGTGTGAGGCCACACGTCTCCGGACGAGTGATGCAGTATCTGATCTGTAAAGAGAGAGAAGAGGATCAAACTAAGAACAGTGTACCGGTATACGCCGTAAAATACCAACAAGTATCACAGGGCATCCAGCCAGGGCCGGGATCTACCTGGGCCGAGATAGCCAATCGGGCTATCGAGATAGCCATCATTTCGTTGCCATGAGACCAGATAGCCAATCAGATTGCCAGTATAAAAACCATCCCAAGGCTTCCTCCATGATGCAGAGGTAATCCCAGAGCCTTAGAGTATAGACAGAGTGAGATCTCCGTTTACTTCCATGGAAAGGTGTAATGGTGGCTGCTTGCGCCACACTCGTGGAAAACAATGCATTTCCAAATCCAGTTGGTCATCACCCCTCAATGTCACAACCTCTTAGACACTGGGATCATGCAATGTCCAAAGTCACCAAGCCTATCTATTTATTAAGCTCTGCTTTGCAGCTGCCAAAAAAGAAAAATTATGTGCTTGTTAGTAGTAGTCTGCTTGACTGTCCCTCTGGGGCAGGGTAAGTGACTCGGAATAATAGGGCAATATAAAAGCATAAAGCTGACCCAAAGTGCCCCAAAACGGCCCACATTATTGTATGCACGGGCACAAGGGCTTGCACGTGCATGAGTGGGAGGGGCCTTCCAGCTTCAGTGTTCACTGTGTTTGTCCACATCGTTATTGTTACATATGGTGTGATATTTTGTAGCACATTGTAGCACATGTCTCCCCGTGCCAACTGCCGATTATTGCCTAAGTTGTAATCTTGGCTGTTACTGCCTCTGCCAACCTGAGGAGAGCCCTGCCCAGAACTGAGCTCATGATTCCTTCAATAAAGAGTGAGTAGGCCGCTTCTTAGCACTTTAAAGGTATAACATAAGGTGTTTTTTCTGGTAGGACATAGCCTGTGATGTTATTCCAACCAATTCCTATTCTCTCCATCAGCTTCCCCAGCTGACCAGGGGAAAGCGGTGTAAAGATGGGAATTACTGTATGCTTTGTCTATGTTTTTTTGTGAAGGTACCTACCATATAGGTGTCATGGGGAGAACAGGTAAACATCACACAGAAAGGTGGTGAGGCACTTTCACCCTCGCCACCAAGGGAGGGTATGGGCCTTGATAGAAGCTCATAGCCATGTCGCGTTTCCAGTAATAATGCCATATTTATCACTACACTTGCAGGTACTTGATCCATGATCTGTGACATCTCTGGAGTATGCAAGACCCCTAAGCCCTGACTGTCCACTCTACCAATCAGAGGTAATGTATTTCAGCACAACCCAATCCCTGCACACTGTGACCTCTATCACCACTGGGTATATGCGTCGTGCCCACAATTCTTCCGACAGCCAGCATCAGACAAATAGCTCCTTTATAACTCCATGGAAACAAGCTGGGGCACTATAGTGGCACTTACTTCAAGGTCCTCAGGCTAGCAGTGAGACTAATGCTAGTAGTGAGACTAATGCCACAGTCAAAGAAAATACTGGCATGCTGATGGGTACCTTCAATGACAAGGGTCAAAGCAGATTGGAAAAAAGAAACCTCGCAGGGCGATCAGATGTCCCTCTTTGGGTGGGACAGTCCCTCATTTCCAAGACTTTTCAAGTGTCCCAATGCATGTTAATGAACATTACAAAATAAAGTGCCATGTAAATATGCCAGATTTAAATATGCCAGAGTTGCTAATTTCAATCTGCAGTTAAAACAAAACAAAAACATGAAAGACAACAATAACAGAGAAAGTACAAAATCGCCCCTAAAAGACAGATCTAGACTAAAGACAAGATCCAACGTGCATATATAAGTAGCAGCGTTTTTACAATAGAGTAAGTATCTTATTAAAGTCTAGTGCATAAAGATTCAAGTAATTTCACAATACGCTGTTTAAAGTGCACTTAAGTATTCAACTAAACATGATCAACTACACATGCTCACATGTTTAGTTGTCTCTTTTCCTGCTATAGATGTGTTTTTATGTCTGTTAAAATAACCCAATGTGTTCCCCTGGTGTCACTATATTTCCACATTCCAGAGGAGCCACATTGCATGTACTGTAGTATTAAAATAGCTAATCTACAAGATGAAAACACATCGCAGCATGATGCATTTTTGAGCTTGTAGATCAGCTATTTTTGCTATATTTGAATTGACATCCTGAATTATTTTTTGAATATGACATCAAGATCTTAATCTGCTAACCGTGTTGGCGACGGGTTTTCCCACTTATCCCAGACATGCACTACTTCTGTTGCTCAAATGAACAGTTTAGATCTGGTCACCCTAATCAGAAGGTCACTGCTACACTCAGCAAGTATACATGTTGGAAGTGTAGTGTATCTGAGCAAGACCCCCCTAACGACACCCCCAGGTGTGATCATCATGACCATGCATTTGTGTCAAGCCATCAGCTGGGTGCAGACAGATGAAACTCTCACGTTGAATTTCTCCCATGGGATCAATATCCCTTTTATGTATCTATAAGTATGGTATATGGCTGGTGAGAAAGAGAGAAAATGGACAACAATATAGTGTATAGGCTGTGGTACAAGAGGTTTATCGTCAGGGGAGGCATACCTCACGCATTCCATCAATCAAGCGTTGCTTGAACAAATCCTAGTGCCTGCTGAGGTATAGTACACTGAGAGACCTTCGATTTACGCCGGGAAAAATATACAGCCCTCTTAACCAACCGCAAGATTAAAAACTTTTGACGTATGGCATGCTTGCCTGTGCCACTGGAGGCCACAGAATTGACACTTAAATCAGTGTATTTGTTGGCTGGGCACCCTGGCCTGTCTAACCAGGGTAGGAAAAAAAGGAGTAGCGAGCGAGACGCTAAATCAAAACCCCCTCAGTGGACATATTTCCCAAACACTAGCCTCACAAAACATAGCTGAATTATCTTCTGACCGAGGCTCTCCAAGGTGTGCTGAATACAGGTGTCAACAAGCTCCATGCTGGCACACACAACACACCACCAGGGGTGATTCATCATCAGTTGCACTCCAAAGATACCGCATAGGCCAGGGGGTTTCAACAGGTGGTCCGGGGACCACCAGTGGTCCCTGAGAGGATTCCAGGTGGTCTCCAAGCTAAATGATCTAAAGTTGGTTAACCAGATATAACTCTTGAGAGCGCAAAAACCTAATTCAAGGATCAAAATATTCATCATGTGACTTAGCCCAAGTCTACACAACTAGAGAATGTAGAAGATTAATGTTCATTTTGATCTGTATGCTTGCCTGTTTTGTTTCCCAAATCCAACCTGGTAATTGTGGACAAAAGCAAAAATAAATCTAAATAAATGGGGTATGTTGGGCTTAATGTCGTCAAATGGTGGCCTGTGGCTCAAATGCTGAATAGAAGCTTCTGACAAAGGATACTTCTTTATATGCTGTATATCTTGGTCAGTTGAAAGCTGCACTCCATAACTTTTTAATAAATAAAACATCATTTGAACCCAACTGCATGGTGGAGTATGTAATACAATATATCTACTGTTAGCCTACTGCAGTCTGACAATAAGCATGAAGAATAAGTAATAGATGAGCAGCAGAAATGTTGGCAATTTGGACAATAATCTGATATGGAGTGCAGGTTTAACCACATTAACCAACCATAGCTATTTTGGGCCAGCATTTTCAACAATATTCACATGTTTCTTCGAAAAGTTTCAGCTTAGATGGTTGTTAGAGCAAAACTTCAATTTTGGGTGGAATAAACACCCCCGCTGTTTATGTTACATTTCACACCTAAAAATAATTATACCACATTGTGTAGGCAAAAACAACAATAATGTTTTTAACTCCTTTCTCGTGTAAAAGTAGATTTTTGACTTAAAAATGTGATACATTGGATTTATGAAGTCCTCATGAATCCACTATTAAACACCCTTGTATGCAGATCTATTAAAATGCTGCCTTAGGTGCCTTGAGATTCCTATACTTGTCTCTGCAGTAAGTATGACGAGGGAAAAAAAATAGGTTGTACATAAGAAATGAAGGAACTGTGGGGAGTATACTGTACACTCACTGACACAACACAGTGATGTGGAATAATAATGACCGAGTTGAACTAGCTATTTATACAGATGCAGATCCTTGGTTTTCCACCCTCCCTCTGGCCATGTTAGCGCATGTGAAATGAGAACTCGGCCAAAAAGCCCTGCAGGCTTGGGAGAGAGAGAGAGAGAGATAGAGAGGGTTGAGGCGGCGCGGGATAAGATGCATCCTTCATTGAAAATGATCGACTGTCCGGCTTCAACTCGTTGGGCTCTGCCTACATGAGCACATTGATGCTTAACCACCTGAACCCTACTGTAGCATATCCCTCTTCTGGGGCTAATTAAGATAACGGATCAGAAGGAAGGAAAGGAATTAAGTCTCCACACCGATCCTAAGCTCCCATGCTTTTTATTAATAAATAAGATGCAGCGTTTCGAGCGTAGTGGGGCTTCGTGAGGAATGGAGAGAGAATGAGGAGAAGACTCGCTGGTGTTGAAACATCTTACTTATTGATAAAAAAAAGCATGGGAGCTTATGATCGGTCTGCAGGCTTCCTTCCTTCTAATCTTATGTATCAGCACCCATGGAATCTTTTGAGATGTGTGCGATCCCCTTTTGTATTCTCTTTCTAAGATAGCAGAAACACATTGTGTGAAGCAGCATTGCACTGTGGTGAGTTTAGTACTATCTCCTATTGTTGAGGTGATATTTAGTGCAGAGCGAAAACAAGAAGGTGACCTAATATAGAGCCCTGCCTGGGGTCTGGGGAACAACGGACAACTTTGGGTTTCAAACTCACTCGGGTCACTGAGCTGAGCCAGAACACCCACTTGACTTGGGACGGGAGGTGTTGCACTTTGAGCGTCATTCAGTAGTGTTTTGTCAACAAGTAGTGGCCCTAAAGTACCTACAGTACCTGGCAATCATCTACATTTCTCAATAGCAGAGCAGGGAGACCACCTCCAACCACACTCTACCTTTTTTATTCACAAAAAAGAAGACGAACAGTGGTAGATTGTGGCTTCAACATCATCTATGGTAGCTGCCTTGTTTTACCTCATTAGTGAGATTTATAGTAAACAGTTCAATAAAAACAAGGTCATGGATTTTTTGTTTGTTTGTTTTGTTTCTTTTTTGGTATTACCTGACGTAATGGCTTATTGATATAGAAAAACAGCCCTTTAACAATTTTCAACCAGGCAGTGGTTCCCAACCAAAGAATTGGTAACCAAAAAACATTTTTAAATCTAGATATATAACTCTTGAGTGTGTTAAATAAAACCAGATGACCTTGAAAGGCCCAGCTGGGTCCATTTGGTTTCATTTTGCTCTCAAGGGTTAAATTATATTGTTAAACATCTTTACGAGAAGTTTACACAATTAGAGAATGTAGAAGAATTTGCTACCACATCAACACAAGCATTCATGGAATAAATACAAAATATTAAATTGTTTCCAATTGTAAATACAATACAATTGTTTCAGGTTGACAGGCTAAATGTAATCAAATGGCCTAGAAAGTAGACACTCCAGTGAATTGATAGACTTTGAAATCCTCAGTCAGTAGCCACACCCCCTCCCCCCACAGTGACACACACGCACCTGCTCCTAACGAACACTCAGGCAGGCAGACAGACTCAATCTGTGTGTGGGAGTAAAATTGGTGAAATAAACAACTTATAATGTAATGTAACTTTACAACTTGTGGAAGTTGAGTGGAGTATAGTTAGTTAGTAAGTGAAAAGTACTCAGTGACAACAAGTGTGAGACAGCTTGAAAGAGAAGCCATTTCATCGTCATAAAGACACTGCTTGGTCGATTTGTTTTTATTCTGCAGGTGAGTTAGCTATAGCACTAGCGTGTGTGTGTGTGTGTGTGTGTGTGTGTGTGTGTGTGTGTGTGCGCGCGCGCGCGCGCGTCGCGAGAGCGCGTCGAGAGAGAGAGTAAATAAACGACAAAACAGGGGTCTTGAAGTGCTGTATGCATAGATTATAATTTAATAAATACCAGTATAGAGTCTAGAAGACACAATGCTTTGTAGTGTCACAGCATCAAATCATTGTATGAAACTTAATTCTTAACTGCTTACCAGTGATTGACCAATTATTTAAGTTTAACAACCTATAGTTCGATTTCATGCAATACCCATTGTCAACTCCAAATGAATCACAGCTTCAATCTTAAAATGTATATTTTCTCCAATAGTTTTACAGTTTGTACATTACATAATATACCGGTAAGTACACCTATTTTGCTAGGCTCTGTTGTAACAGCCGATATTAGGCTTGTACTGTTTAGGCCTACTATGTGCCTATGGTGTAACTCGAAGATTGCACTATACAGTACAGCATCTGTATGTACAATATGTGTGTATTATATCTGTGTATGTTTGTCTGCTGTTGACTTGCTATAGTGAGTTGGGTACAGTGTACTGTATGTCACTCTTGGTCAGCTCACATTCTTTCTTTCTACCTTACTTACTTATACTCAAAGCTAATGGTGTCTTTCTCAACCTCCTCCACACAGCACAGATACACAAACCGGCGTGATGACCCCAGCCCAGACCCCCCCCCCCCCAGGCTCAGCTTCTCCTCCTGAGTCCATTCTCGTGTGACATATCTGTGGATGCTGGAAACTCATCCTGCCCTAAATGCATGATTTGCACTTCCACTCCACCAGTACGCACTATATGCACAGTACTAAACATCCAAGGCTGAGTGAGAAGATGGCAGCCAGGAGCATTTTTATGGTGCCATTGATTCTGGGATGAAAGTACTGGTCAGCTAACCAGATGTATGGAGGATATATGGAGACACCGCTAGAGAGAGATAGATGGCAGCTCTATCTCTATCCATGTGTTCCAAAGTTTCACCCTGGCATCACTTACACAACTGATGAAGTCAAGTAGAAGACGGCGCAAGGTAGGAACTTTGTTTTTTGTGTTTCTGTGCTGCTGCTTGTGTTGTATATTGTAGTCACTATTCAAGCTGGGGTCATTTTGGGACCTAATGGCAAAGCAACGGTTTGTGGCTCTGGAATTGAATGCCCGATCTACAGTTTGTATGCTGTGTTGTATCTGCTGGTATGCGAGTTGTAACAGGGAACAATAATGGCAGTATTTGTATGTGGCTCTTGATCCTAGGGGTGAACTTGCTATTTCAATTTGGTTTTTGAGCTAGAGGTTTTGGGCGTTAATTGACATACTACAGGGTTTACCGTTTGGTCCAAGAAAAAATCCTTAAATAGGTCATGCATCCAAAGTTTGTTTGTATACAACATTGTTGGTGCCTTTCAAAATTATAGATTATTTTTGTCCAACTCATTCTGAACGTACGTTGCAACGTCCCCTGCTTTACATCAAAAACAATGAACAACCAGAAAGCAAACAACCATTTTGCCTGAAGCCTGTCTTTTCAAGACACCCTTAAAAGAGGTCAAACATAACACAAACACTGTTCAGTCACTGCCATGAAAATAGTCACACCAGCGACCCCACAGGGCAACACATTGTTGAGGTCCATGGTTGCTACCATCCATCCACACCACTTTGCACAAGCACTAGAGTATGAGAATAGTCACACCAGGGGTCACACTCACATTGTATAACCCAGCTTACTGTACCAGGCCACCCCCAGAGACCCATATTGTACAGCCAAGCTTACTGCTGCCGGGGGACCCCAGGGCCACGGGGACTGCCCATAACTTCATCCCATTACCCCGACGGCAGGGCTTTGCGTGCGGTTAGGAAACAAATTGACATGGCACCCAGGCCACAACTTGTCAAGTCACACAATTGCTGTAATCCGCACATAACTTGGCCCAAATTGCCAGGAATTGCCGCACACAAAAAAACACACCACCACTAGCCATGCTGCACATGCCGCTCGTAGTTCACAAGCATCATGCACTAGCTTAATCCAGTTCTACACAGAATTACTACATTTACAGTTAAAACATGCACATAAAAGCATTCTGACTTCAAATATAAAGTACTCAAAGTATCCCACAGGTGTTATAAGCAGGATCAGCGATTAGAATTACTTAATGCTGTGTTGTTTAATAAAAACATCATTTTATGCGATCTTTTTTTGCCATTGGCTTTCAATTATGTGCCACTATCGGTCAGTAGCACAGAGTGTAGCACTCTGAAACACTGGGTGTGTTCTATATATCCACACTGACTGCACTGCCAATACAAACAAATAGGCAAATAGTGCTCCCGGTGTGCAACTGTGAGTTTCCCAAACTTACTCCAACCCAGAAAAGTCGGGGCGCTCGGATAAAAATGCTATTTATTAAAGAGCGAGCAATTATTATGATAATAGCAATTATTATTACTTTTTGTGTTTTACTTTCTCCTGCTTTTAATTATATACCCAACTTTTTATTTTTTATACATGCATATTGAGAAGGCAAATTAGTGTACATTTTTTGCCACATCAATACATATACAGTATACAGTATATATACAATTGTTTGTCTATTTGTCCGGCCTCATGGGGGCAGGTTTGGTGGGTGGATTGGAACTGTGGAAGAAAATATAAAAACAAGGGGTTGTACAATTATTGCTACATGCATATATTGTCTGCTAACCCACTGAATAAATTATGTTTAAAAAAAGCATGACGCTATAATTCCTGTACCTGCAAGCTTAGAACACATGTGGAATACATGTGGGTACTTTATAATTGAAGTCAGAATGTTAAATGTACACCTTTTGACTGTAAATCTAGAACAGGATTAAGCTACTGCATGACTTCAGGGCTACACCAGTGCAGTAGTAGTAGTAACTAGGTGCTTATTGCTTTGATCAGTGAGTGCCTTACACTCTGTGGAGCTAGATTTGGAATCTAGGTTTCATAAATAAATAAAGAGTGAAAATAGCATACAGCTATGGTTTGCTGTCCTCCTTACCTCGGCTGGTGATGCTCTCCTGGTTGACCTCGCTGAGGTGGGCTACGCTGCCCTGGTTGGAGCCCGACCGCGGGCTGTCTCCGTCCATGGACGTCCACGCCATGAGAGTGGCCTCTGAGATGGCAAACTGCTGCAGGATACCTGCAGGGGTCAGACGGAGAGGACATGTCATGGTCACTGGGATGTCTGGTGGAGAGGACATGTCATGGTCACTGGGAGGGCTGGTGGAGAGGACATGTCATGGTCACTGGGAGGGCTGGTGTAAGATTAGTTGGCCTTGTGCCCAGACCCAGTTGTGGAAACTAAACCTGTACTAGCCTGTAGCTCATCTACAAGCTCAAAAGATGTTGCAGTGGGACATGTTTTGAGCTTATAGATTGGATATTCTCTTATTTTACACTTGAATGTTTCCAATAATTCTACTGTACTTTATACTACATACATCTATTCTACTACATCTCACTCAGACACATTTTATTTTTACTACACTACTCCACTACAAGTTATTTTGGAGATTTACATTATTATAAAAAGCAGTAACAACTTAAGCCATTTATACATTTTGCCCCTTTGAAAATAGGATATCTACAAGCACAATGTGTTGCATTGTGAGGTTGTAAATATGATATTTTCAAAAGATGTGTATACATTTGAAAACTTGAAATGGGACCTTCTGTATAAGGAGTACTTTTACTACATTTTGTACTACATCTGATACTTTTGAGTTGAGTTTGGAGTAAATTTTGAACACTGATGAGTCGTTTTACTTGTAACAAAGTACTTACTACTTTGTCACAAGTAAGATGTGTACTGTGTGCTTCTCTTTTCTGCCTCATAACTGCTGAGGAAGCCTAACAGCAGGCTCAGCAGAGAGATGTCACAATGTTTAACATCATTCTTCATTATCATGTAGCTGCCTGATATTCACAGATGTTCAAAATAGATAATTATAGATTCGACTTCCAAAGGCCAAAGAACACTTTACATATCTTACAAATTATAAATACACAGACTCTCTGTGTCTGTATATCTCTAGTTCGCATATCTCGAGAGCATTCGACTGTCAAACTTCAAAGTCAGTGCGTTTATATAGCCGATGCCCCCGGGGGATACCGTACTGTGCCTGCATGGTGAGTCAGTCCATATGTGTCCCAGCACCACCCAGGTTGAGTCTTTGAGGAAATTCTCATTTTTGTTTTATCATGTCATGTGAAAGCAGAGAGTCATAGCTACAATTTGACATATTGGTTGTGCAATTTGACCCACCAGTTTTTGAGATATGGTTTATAGAGTAATGTCTTGCAGAGAAACAGGAATTTGAGAATTTGGCTTTTAAAGATGTAGTTCTTGGTCTGGGCATTGAGGGGGGCGCTGTTTCCTCTTCTTTGCTGAACAGTTGAACAGTTTGGGCATGGGAACACCTCCTCAATACTGGGGGGGCATTGTTGAGTCAAGGTGTTTGAATAGTAGCCTAATAATAGTAGCTAAAATGAATATAGTAATACATTTCGCCTTTATACGGCTATTTTTACTTTAAAAGGATACTTATACATAGTAACCATTATACAAGTGTACATGGTGAAACACAACTCTATTGTCGTGAAGTTGTGTTTCACCATGCTAATGTTTTTTTTTCCCCCAGACCTCCATTTCTAGGAAAAAAGGTATATTGACAGTAACAGAAAATGGGTAGAATTCCCCTTTAACTAGTGTCCATTCATACAGTGGTTAATGCATATTAAATTAAGTATTTGCTTTTGTTGTATTGATCTAGTGGTTCACAATGTGTTAATGTCCCACTTTCAAGAAGGTGACAATGGCCAGAGCCTATCCCAGATGTTCACAACAACAACAGCTTCTCTTGTTCCAAAATGTTTAAAACGTAATCTATTAAACAACATAACGTGGTTAATGTTCATAATGTACTGCACTTTGGTTCTTATTAAGTCTACAAATAACGCGACTCTTATTTTTATTATTTACCGCGGGTATGTTGTATAAACTTGTATTGAGAATGGGTCAACAAATAAAGACAAGTCCTGGACCGAAAGTAGGTCTATGCAGAAATGCATTGAACTCAGCAACGATCCACCTAGATCTCTTTATTTTAGATCGTTTTGTAGTAATAATAAAAGATAAACATCCAGAGACTTTAGTTGTTTGTCTTATTTGCGCCGCCCTCGTTGTATAGAACGTATTTCCAACTCCAACTTGACTCTCTTCTCTCTCCGTCTGTTCTCTGTTGTTGCCAAGTATTTGGAGAGAAGTAAGCCAATAACGCCAAAAAGTCCAATAATATTGTATAGTTGAAAAATACTACTAGGCATCCGGGTTTTTATAGTTAACTAAAACTAACGAAAAAACGATAACTTTTTTCTTAAAGTAAAAACTAGTAGGAAAAAAAAACAATTAAAACTAAAGTAGAATGAAAAAGCCATAACTATAATAACCCTGCTAGGCACATGTACTGTATGTCTATAATTAATAGTATGCTGTGCAGGAATGCCAACAGTAGCCTACTACAGTTTAATTGTTATGGACATTGAGTACATTGGCCAATTTGCAGGTACTTACTCCACGTTTTTTTTTAGATAACCATCCCCACAGTCCATTGTTTGTATGCATGAATGGAACAACAACAATAATTGTGATGCATTATCATTATAAATACTATGTATCTAGGGTGATTTTTTGCCATTATTATACAATCACACATAGTAGTCACCAGAAACAGATGAGGATAATATCCAATAAAATGTTGGTTAACATGGACGGAAAACAAGCCAACAAGCCAACATGGCAACCCTTTGTCTGTTTCCTCTGAGAATAGTGACGTAGTTCCGGCTCTAAAAAAACGCCACGAAGAAGAATCCAATGTTTTGATATTTTATACATGGATTTACTAACAGAACGTCGCTACTAATAGGTTATGTGGAATGCCACCTGGCTGTTATTTGAGCTCAAAATCACGCGAAGTCCGCGTTCTGTTGATGACGGCGGGCATCGCATATTTACAGAACTAGAGGCACTTATCAGATTACAACCGTTAGCATTTTAAGCTAATTAAGCTAACGGCCCGATCGCGGCCCGGAGGAATGAGGTAATAATGGTCAGAACTGTCATTACAGTTCACATTAATTCAATTATAACATGTTTACACTGCGTTTTAAGGTCTAACATTCACCTCATGTATGCTTTAGTATGAAACAACTAATAAAGTTGCTTCAGGTCATTTTTCACAGAAAATAAAAAATAAGAGAAAATCAAGTTTAGACCCCTCTACTGACAACTTCATTTCCCCGAGATGACTCAACGTGGGTGGGGTTTAGTCAGTCCATATATGGGCAGTTGGGCATGTCCAAATGTTGGCCTAGCTGACTGGGAAATTGGTCAGATCAGCAGGTCTACAAAAAATGTGGATAAACCCACAAATCCCCGTATGGAGTATTCCCTGGATACTACAGTGTTTCTGGGCTATTCAACTACATTGTTCAGAAACCACAAGGGGCCAGACTGGCCCTCGAGCTGTTTAATCTATACTAACAGTGGATAACAGTGGCACATACGCTCCTTGGTACTGTCATTGACAATGGGCTCATTAATTTGTGTCAATAAAATAACCCCAAAAGTCCATACTGCAATTGTTTAACCCTCAGTTGGCAGTTATTTGGCTCAGTTGTTTTGGCTGTTTATAATTTTTAAGCAATCCTTGGCTGTAAATCCTGCTGAATTGGAGGTGAATATCACAGGCCTATATGTCATAATTGTTTTGTATGTGTGCAGACACTATGCAACGCATTGGGACGAAGTACATGCTGTAGTGCATTGGTTTTCAACCAGTGGTCTGGGGACCACCAGTGGTCCTTGAGAGGGTTCCAGTGGTCCCCAGACTAAATAATGGAAGGTTGGTTAGTGGTTACCCGATGTAACTCTTTGAGAGTGTAAACATAAAACCAAATGGACCCTTGCGGGTCCATTTGGTTTCATGATTACGTTCTCAAGAGTTAAAATATTCATCATGTGAGTCTACACAAGTCTACGCAACTAGAGAATG
Source organism: Benthosema pterotum (assembly GCA_039105355.1). Lineage (NCBI taxonomy): Eukaryota > Metazoa > Chordata > Actinopteri > Myctophiformes > Myctophidae > Benthosema > Benthosema pterotum. The sequence goes on along the minus strand of CM076967.1, from coordinate 13,319,456 downwards.
TAGAAGATTAATGATCACTTTGATCTGTATGTTGGACTGTTTTGTTTCCCCAAATCCAGCCTGGTATTGTGGACAAAAGCAAAATAAATCTTTAGTTTTGGGGTCAGTGGGGCTAAAATGTCCTCAAATGGTCGTCCGTGGCTCAAACTCTGAATAAATAGTGGGGCCCATGGTATCAAAAAGCTTGCAAACCCCTGCTGTAGTGCTGTAGTTCTGACCTGCAGCGAAGCGCGCCTCCTTCTCCCCGTCGCTCAGGTCGCTGTAGGCGTCGTTCTCCAGCCGCCGCTCCTGCTCCCGCTCGGCGGTGGTGATGCGGGGCGCGGGGACCCCACCGGGGCCCACCGTGGACATCCCCCAGTTCTGCCACTCGATCATGTGGGCCACGCGGCCCTGGGCCATGCCCGTGGGCTTGGTCACCCTCTCCTTCATGGTGCGGCTGGCGCCTGCAGGGGAGGGTGGCAGAGACGGAGACCCAGACGGAAGAGAGGTTTATATGGAGGCTTGGAGCCAGCATGGAGGATAGGAGAGAGATGGGGGGAGTGGTTGAGGGATGTTGGGGGAAGATGTTTGAGGTTTAAAGGAGAATTCCAAGTACCCCAGAATGCTCTCTTATACCGTTATTTGCCAATAGGGAGTCCAATATCTCCTTATTGGCTGTTTCCTATAGAATGGGGCTATTTCCATTGCTCCAAAATGATTTTTCTTGCTATATATTGTTTCCCATTGTATGTCAATAGCATGTTGACACACCACCAGGCTGAACTGAAAGTGAAAGTCTGAGTGTCAACCCACTATTGACATGGTGAAGAGACAATTTAATCGAAAGGATTGCATTTTGGAGCAATTGAAATGGGTGGATTTGAACATCTCGTAGCCCCATTCTAAGCTTATGGTGGCGTATAGAAGAAACAGCAGCAGAACCTTTTTTTTTCACCCACAAAATAACAACTAGACCACTTTTTTGGAAATAAATCAACTGCAAACAAAGGTAAAATAAAGCCTTCTGGGATCAGTGAAAGACTGAACAAAGAGCCACCATGAAAGATTGAGTGGCATCGTGGTCAGCAGAATGACCAGCGGCTATGAAGGCAATGAGAGATGGAAAGAGATAGAAAGAGAAGGTGTAGAGAAAACGTAAAACGTGTGGAGAATGGAGGTATTGGAGGAAATAAATGAATAAATAAAGGCAATGCAGGGAGAGGGAGGTACGGGAATCGGATGAATTGATTCACATGAAGGAGAAAGGTGAGAAGGGATCAAGGAGGAACGAAGAAGAATGGCAGATTTGGGTGTGTAGTGTAGGAATGGCATAAGGGCAGGGAAACGATATAAAGTGAGGGAGGGAGGGAGGAAGAGCGCTGTGTGTGTGTGTGTGTGTGTGTGGGGGGGTGCGGGTAAAAAGAGGAAAGAGGAAGGATTCAAGTTGCGGTAATGATGAGAGGATGAGAGCAGAGCCGAGTTGATTTGGGAGGATTGGGGGGAAATAGAGGTCAACATGGAGGAAGAGGGGAGAAGAGACAGAGGGACGAAGGGAGGGACGGACTGAGGGGAAAAAAGCAGGGAGGCATTGGCACGGCTTGAGAGGAAAGAAGAGAAAGGGAAAGAGGGGGTGAAGAATGGTGGAATAGAACATGTATGGCAGAGACCAGGGAGCTGTGATGGCCTGCATGTACAGTATGTGTATGTCTGAACCGGGAGGTTTGACTTTGAGCTATAAATGTGAATCACATGAACATGGCAGCAACCCCAGCGGGGGGCTAAATGACAAGGGTTGTTGAGTGAGGGAGGGGTAGGGGAGGGTTAAGGAGACTGAGAGGGAGGAGGGAGTGCTGTTGCATGTACACAAGCAACAAGGGAAGCCGGGGAGCAACGAGGATACGTCTAGTCTGGGAGAGGTGCATTGTGGGACGGAGGAGGTTAATTGGGGTGAGGCGGCGCTGTGCAGCGTGAGTAATGAGGGGGTTGGCTTGTCGACACGCTAGCTTTTCGCACCTTTCGCTATAGCTCTCGCGCTGCGCTAAGCAGAAAAACGGCTTCCCCTGTTCTCCCATTCGCTGTCGCCTGGACAACTTGGCTGCATCAGATACCGCATAATAATACATATTTCTGTGTGTTATTGTCCAGCGGGAGCAAAAATAAATAAAGAACATATTCCGAGCCGTGCCGTGGGGGCTGATACGGGAGCATTGTTTGCATAATAATGGCTTCGTTCCGTTGCTGTGACCAACATACGACGGCGCTGACACACACGTGTCCCTTGATATTTTATTCTGTGTGGGTGGCTGTTTTATATCTGCATTAAAAGTGCTTCCTGTATATGAATATGAATAAATGATTGGAATAATTCAGAGGAGCGTACATCAGTGCCATCATATGCGTGCTGTCGTGCATGCACACACAGCACTGCGACAGCTGGTGTACTCTCCACACACTGCCACCAGCGTTCCACTGCATTCTCTGAACAACTGCACCGTAACATCAATGTGATAGATGGACACCTAAAGTAGGTACTATACTGTAGCACACTGAGTGAAAACGGCACACTTCAGTGGCACTGCGGTTTGTTTAGAAACAGCACATTGCACACTTGCTGCATAACCTGCTGGATAAATACTACATTTAGGCAATTAGCAGATGCTCTTAACCCGGAGTGATTCACAGTAAGCTTGAAGGTCACCACAAGGTAATGCATCAAAATGCAGAAATGATAATCTAGGATCATATAGGTAAACTACGAGAAAAGTTATATAATCAGTAGAATATACAGTACAGTATATTCTATATATAGGCGTGTGCTGCCTCTGTGGGCTTTGGCCTGACGGTGTGTTGCATGTTCGATTCCTGTATATGACGGACCTTTTGCTACATGTCTCTCCCTTTCTCTCTACCACTTTCCTGCTCTGTCTTCACTGGAAACAGCCAATAATAGCAAACAGCCAAAATCTTTTTAAAAGATTAAAAAAAATCACACCAGTGTCTTCTGTATTGGTGAAACAGCGGCCCCTGTTGGTACACTAAACATTGGGAGGGACATAACGCTAGCCAGACATAGGTTAGGACAAAGCCAGCTGGCCTTGGAGTGGTTGCACCACACCCTAATAATCTGTGCCCTGAGCTAACCTCAAAGCATTTTGGACTAGAGAGACAGAGGACCGACTCAGATGGAAGGTACATCTGATTGGATCTCACCGATCTGTCAGTCAACCCCGGCCCCTCCTCCCCCTTCCACCACTGTGCACATGATTTGGAGCGGCGCCACCCGAAAGGGCCTTCCAAGCCATAACAATTCAGTACATGCTTTCCCTTTTTGTGCAGCGCAGACGGACATGAAACGCTAATTATGAACTCATCACGTCACACAACTATTTAAATTGCCCTAGCAGTCAAACTTCACCATGCATTGTTTCCACTGAGCAACAGCTGCTGTATGCATATGACGGGGTGCGTTATGGGCAAGCATGTACAGTATCTCCATGAGGTTGAACTCAGTGCTTGTTCCATCAATGTGCGACCACCGCCGGTCCCCATTGACGAGTACTATACTGTGATGAAAGCGGGAGGTATATGTGAACAAAGAAAAAAAAAGAGGGGTTGGGGGTTGTTGGGTTGGGGGTTAGGTTAGGGGGACCCATTTGGGTGCCATGTCGGCTCCACAAGGAGAACAACATGGGGTCAGTTTACCAGCTTTTTGACACAGACACACACCTGACACACCTGTCAGTGAGGACTTAGCCAGCGCCCCGATTCCATAGGCGTTAGAAGAGTTCCTCTTCAGCCGCGGCAGGATGGAGGTGGTGTCTTCCATCGACAGCTAGAGGAGAGGGACGGACGGACGAGAGACGGAGAGAGAAGAGAGAGGGATAGAGGGAGAGAGAAGGAGAGAGATAGAGGGAATGGACGAAGGTGGAGAACGTGGAGAAACGTGACAGTGATGGGAGTGAAGGTGTGCCGGAAGACACACAAAGACATCGAAGCGAGAGTGTGAGTTAGAGGGAGTGGAAAGAAAAAAGGTGATGATGTGTCGATGGTCGTGGGTTAATAAACACATTGTTAAATAACTGATAGAAGAAGAGAAGCATTTGGATAGAGATGCCAAAAACCTACATTTCCCAAATTTGTTCACTGTAAAAAAAAAACACGAAAAAATACAATCATGATTCTTTTTATAGTGATCAAATTTCTTTTATTTTCTTTTTTGAGGGGAAGTGTAGTTTTTCATCTGCAACAATCAGGACACATTGAGTGATTGTTTCTGCCCACTACGGTGCGTACTACCACTACTGTAAACTGAAAGAGCTACCAAAGAGTTAAGAGGAGGGGAGAAGGGTTTAATGAGGAGTTATGATGATAAAGAAAAGTAGAAAGAAAAAGTAAAAAACATAACGACAACAATGGTGACAACAAAAGTAACGCAAAAGCTAATAAAAAAGCGTAATAGCGGGAAAACAAAACAAAACGAAGGAACGATGTTCATCACAACACTTACATTGATTCCTTCCCATGAAAATTCTGAACGTCCATGCTAAAGAGAGGAAGAAGAAAACGGAACAGAAGGGCAGATGGGGTGGGGTCAGGAGAGAGAGAGAGGGTAAGAGAGAGAAAAAGGTGGGAAAACGGTTGGAAGTTGAAGTATGGGTGGGGTGGGGGTGGGGGGCAGGGAGGGACAGAGAGAGAGATTGTGACAGAGGGGAGATAGCACAGCGGACATGCAGAACTAAAATAACTATAGCACAGCAGCAGGTATATAAAGAGATATCCATCCGTCCGCTATATATAAAGTTGATTGAAGTAGTGTATCTGTGGCAGGCGTGTGGGGGAAGTATGCCAAGAGTATCTGTAATAAGAGAGTACCGACACTCCCCTTGACTCCAATGGTACAGCTGGAAAGAAACAGCTATTGGCTGAAGAGTAGATTTAACAAGAGCTATTGGTTGAAAAGCGCAGGTGACGCTTCTGTGGTTCCAAACAAACCACTCCCTCATCAAGCTCCATCGAAAAAAAGGATGCACGTTTGCAGATAATTTGGCAAAATTACAGCATTTTTAGAACATTTAACGCATTAACAGACCTTTTGTCACTTTATTTAACCCTTCTAATCCTTCTGTACTGAAGGCGTTCAATGTACAGAAGGTGTTCAAAGCATTTTGTTACACAGAGCGCTCACAGCGCGCCATTGAGTGGTGCGCTGTGAGCTTGTAGGTGTGGTATTTTTTTGAAAAACTGTGAAAATGTGATACAAATCTTTGAATATATTATTTCAGAAGCAAACATTTTTTGCTCAAATCTTTGCTTCTGGGGGATACCAGCACTGGCATGATTACGCCATGTATTTAGACATGGCTGACGTCACACAGCGTCACTGAGGTTGAGCAGACCAGCCATTGGTATTGGCATCGATTCAGTTGGCATCGTTTTAGAGAAGGATTTACAGGGTCCGTGGTGTGTGTGATGTCAGACCAGGACTCCATTAGTGATAGAGAGAGGGAGAAAAGAGTGAAAGAGAGGGAGAAGTTGAGGGAGCGTTGTGTGCAAGAGGGTCGAAATCATTTTCCGACCATGACTGCAGTAGCAACCCTTTTTAAAAAGGTCACAAAGGGTCAGAAGAGGGGGGGACTCCGCCCAGCTAAACCGGTTAAAACGGTTTCGACCTTTTTAAAATGGTCTCAACATTTCTCAAAAGCGTTGTGACATTTTTAATAAGTCAGAGGGTAAGGTTAGGTTTAGGCATGGTGTTTTACTGAGGCTAAGTTTAGTTGCATTAGTTGCGGTTTGAGGGAAAAAAAAGGTTGAGGTTCTGACCTCTTAAAAGGTTGTGACTGTTTTAAAACGGTCAAAACCTTTTTAAAAAGGGTGGCGACTGCAGTCGCAAAATGTTCTCATTGTCTCTCTCTCTCGTGTGACATTAGGTCAGAGGAAAGGGAGAAGGAAGGAGGGAGGGAGAGAGAAAGAGAGAGATGAGATAGAGAGGGACAGGGTTATAAGAGAGATAGTAAAGAGGGGATAGAGATACAAGAGAGATATGGAGGAGGGGGTGAGGTAGGGAGAGGGGTGGGGAGTGAGAAAAGAGAGAGCCTATTTAAACATGCAATAACCGGGGCCCAATACTGACTGGGTAAGTAAGTAGGTCGGAGAGGCTTTCGTTTTTATCAGCCAGATTTAATAGTGGGTAATTGAACCTGAGCGCCGCTGATCTGCGTATCACAAGGCGACGCAGAACGCAATGGTGTTGATGTGGTGCTAAGCGACAACGCTTTACAGTAGTCTAGCGAGTGAGCGCTGCTTTGCTTTTCTTTTCTTTTTCCAGGGAAAGCGAAGAGAGAGAGGAGCCAAGAATCAGAGCTAACAGAGAGCAGGAGCAGAGGGATCATGAGTCTGTTGCTTAATTTATGCTTAAAGCTGCTCCGCTCTGCCTTTAGCAGCGTACAGTACAGCTGTACAGTAGGGCTCTCATATTATGCTAGCCAGCCAGTCAGGGAGATGCTGGAAGGTTTGTGGAAAACTGCTGTGTTTGAGTTTGTTTTCTTGTGTACAGACTGTGTGCCTGCGTGTGTGCGTGCACACATTCAAGTCAAGTGCTTGGTGCACGTGCATGCGCGTGTGTGTGTATGTATGTGTGCATGCGTTGACAGATAAATGTCAGTGTTCTTCTGAACAAACTGTATCTCCTGCTGATGAAATGACCTGGGGTACTAACAGGGGGGGGGGGGGGGGGGGGGGGGGGGGGTGTGTGTGTGTGTGTGTGTGTGTGTGTGTGTGTGTGTGTGTGTGTGTGTGTGTGTGTGTGTGTGTGTGTGTGTGTGTGTGTGTGTGTGAGGGACATCAGTAGTGGTAAGGTGGATGTTTGTGACAACTCAGATAAGCAGCCTCTGTCACACAGTTTTCTCTCTATCAGCTGGATTGTCACTAGGTAGACCAGAGGCAGGTTGGTGGGTGACTGGCTTCTGTCATGGCCCTGCTGTAGGGACTTGATCCCCTCCCTCTCGTCCTCTTTATAGAGCCGGACAGGTGGGTCTGACTCTTGAGTGCGGCCGACGGCAGATAAATACTGTAGTATTTGCAGCTGACGGCGCAACATATTCCCTCGTGCACATCAGCCCCCGATAAGCCTAAGTTGCTATGGATACGGTTATCAGTGCGGAAAGAGGTTCACCGTATGTATAGTACAGTCCCGGGCTTTCAGGAGGTGGCGTGGCATGATATCTGTTTTCCTGTTTCCAGAATTCCCACAGCTTTGTTTTTCATTGGCTCAGCGGCAGATTTGAAGTGGACTGAAAACGCGTCTTTGTGGTTCAAACGCCCCTGCAGATCGCATATAGGCTACAGAATATACAGTCTACAGCAGTGTAGCGCCAAGCTATGGAAAAGATGCGTTCTTATTGGCCTGTGGTCACTTAGTTGTGCCGAATACCAGAATGCTCGCCAAAGCCCGAAGCATGATTTTTATAGGGATATCCCTTTGGTATAGTCTCATGGCTAAAATGTTGAACTTTCATGCAGGAAGCCCAGACTTTGAATCCCAGAATCCCTTTGAGTCCCTCGCGACCTCGCCCTTGTTCCAGAAATTGATTCCCCATTTATTTTTCTCATAGACTTTTTGAAAATGATAAAGGCAATTACATCACGCACAAAGCCAACTCATGACAACACACAATGTTTTGCGACAGTCAAACAATTTCAAAGTAGAAAAACGAAACAAAATGTGTTACATCCTGCCATTTTTGTCCTCTTGCTAGTTAGACATTGCATGATAATGTGTTTGTTGTCATGATTTGTCACAAACTGAGTTGGCTTTGTCCGTGGCGTAATCGTCTTTATATTAACCATTTTCGAAAAGTCTATGAGGAAAATGAATTATGGGAGGTTCAATTTCTGGAACACGGGCGACGTCATGAAAGGGGTGGGACTGCTCAGCTCTATAGAGGAAGGTCGATAAAGATCTCCTGTTGTGGTCCTCTCGAAAAGGCATTTTTGAAATTACTATTATAAAGTGTTGAATTTTGTTATGGCGATTGTGTCCAATATTTAGATCAGTGGCCATTCATTCCATTCGTAAACTCTTCTCTTCTAGTGAGCCAACAATATCAGCAGGTTACTTAGTTAGTACATAGTAATTGGTAATAAGAAAGAAATTATTAATTAGAAATAGTCACAAATTTCTTTCCAATCCGCTGCTGTAGTGCACAGAACCTAAACTGTGATTGGCTCAGGAGGTAGAGCAGGTTGCCCAGTGATCCGTGTGTCGGCGGTTTGAATCCCGGCTCCTCCTGTCTACATGTCCTTGGGAAAGACACTGAGCCCAAAATTGCTCCCAATGTGCTGGTTGTGCCTTGCAACCATCAGTATATATGATTGTGTGTGTGAATGGTTGAATGCAATGCACTACGTAAATTGCCTTGGATAAAGGTGCTATCGGACTATGAGACTACTTTTACTTGAGTGATACATCAGATTACCTTTGCCTCCACTCAGTATGATATAATATTGAGTAATTTGATAATCTAGTCTGGTAGCAGTGCTAAATAAAGTACCCCCCAAAATAGCCCAAAACTATCCTACATAAAGTAACCTAATTCCATAGTTTTCATCATTCTCCCTCCTCTCTGTTTACTGGCCTTCCTTTCTCCTGGTGTAAAGATAAGCATTGCAGGCAAGATGTGTTGTGTAGGAATCTATTGTATACTTTATGTGAATGAGGACTGGAGCCACCATGGGCCCAACCTGAGAACCCATTGGCAAATAAAAGGAAAAACAGCATCTTCTTTTCCTTAGAATGTGACAGTCCGTCTTGACTGAGACTATACCATGCATGGGCTTAACTGAACAAAACATCTGTATTGGGATTGGGAGACTGTCACTTTATGAACCCTGATCAAATGTCTGTTCTGGTCTAACCACACCCTTTCCCTCTAAGATAAAAGTCAGGTTGTCAGTACATTACAGTACAGTACTGTATCGCACCTTACCGTAGAGTAACAGTACCTTACAGTACAGTAACAGTACAGAACTGAAAGTACTACAAACTGTAGAACAGAATACTGTGTCAAAACCTGTATTCCTGGTGTTTGTATAGTGCCAGTAAACCTTTTTCATCAAGGTCTGTTATTTATTTGGCATTTGAGCCACACCGACCACCATTTGATGAGATTAAAGGCTCAAACATACTCCAGGGTGAAGTGAGTCTAGGTGAAGGGTTTTCTCCAAGGGTCTTTGAGCCCCTGAACTACACCGTGGTGAAAGCCCTTCACTTAAACTCACTTCACTCTGGAGGATGTCTGAGCCTTAAGCCTCTATCGCACCCAAAACATTGAATATTTTGTCCTAGTTGGATAAGGTTTTGTCCACGTTGTCTGTATTGATGTTGGTACTTTGTACCATAACAGAGGCAAACATTGACCAAAATAACAATTTCATACATTGTCTAATTGTGTAGACTTCTTATAAATTAATACTACAGATGTTTAACTCTCAGGAGGGTAAAATGAAACCAAAAAATGAAACCCAATGGACACACGAGGGTCCATTTGTTTTCATTTTACATTCTCAAGAGTTAAAGATCTACGAAGGTCCATTTGAGTTAGAAACTCTCCATCATTTAGCTTCATGAGGACCACCTGGAATCTCCCCAGGGGACCACTGGTGGTCCTCATACCACTGGTTGAGAACCAACGCTATAGATCACTATAGATTCCCCGCCCCCCACACACTCTCCCTGTACTTTTAATCCCAAGAAGGACCAGTTTAGTAATAAATGTCTTTAGTCACGCTTAAGTGCTATCCTCTGGGATTTGACCTTCACCGCGCTTATTTTAAAGTTGTGCTTTAAATTCTTAATACGTACGGTAAAAAAAAATCAAACCAAATCTAATTGTGTTCTCTGTCTCCCTCCCTTATATCCTGCTGCGTGCGTCTGTGCGTGTTGGGTGCATACGTGCGCACACGCGTGTGTGTGTGTGTGTGTGTGTGTGTGTGTGTGTGTGTGTGTGTGTGTGTGTGTGTGTGTGTGTGTGTGTGTGTGTGTGTGTGTGTGTGTGTGTGGGGAGATGGCGTGTGGATGCATGAGTGTCAGGGGCGGATCTAGGCATGGTTGTGGGGGGCCCCCTAAATGCCCCCCCTGACTGCCCCACCAAACATGACGGCACGGAAACAACCCAAATTTCAAATATATTTCAAATTAAAGCGTTTATAATTAAAATGATTTGAAACACTATGCTACTAAGTAACTACAATTGTTGTACCACTAAACCAACAGCATTTCATCATTGAAACCATCACATCACGTGTCTGTTGCAACTTCAAAACAACTATTATCAATGCTTTTCTTGCCTAAAATTAGTCCTGAAACCGAAAATGGTATGGGTGCGACTTCATGAAGTCGTCCACATACCATTTTCTCCTGCCCCCCCCCCCAATTGGGAAATGTTACATCCGCCCCTGATGAGTGTGCGTGCCTGTGTGTGTGTGTGTATGTGTGTGTGTGTGTGTGTGTGTGCGTGCGTGCGTAGCACTCTTACTCCCTTCACTCTGCCATCCTGGAGGGTTTTAGCAGAGATTTAGCACACTAGAGCAACAAAGCAGGACTCAGGAGCCTCTGAGAAGCAGCAGCAGCTTTTGTCCACTTGTGCTAACATCAGCCATGTGTGGTAGAGCCTGTTTTTTCCTCCAAGGGCGTATCAGGGCACAGACACGGTATAAATAAATGATGGGGAGCATACTTAGCTGCTCGCCGGCAGTGCGTTTGGTTTTTTTGTTTTTTGGTGCCATGGAAGTAAAAATTACGAGTGCTCCACGTTTGCACACAAAATTGAATCCCTCCCACCCCTCGTCCTTTCTATCTCTCCCTCTCTCTCTCTCTCTCTCTCTCTCTCTCTCTTTCTCTCTCTCTCTCTCTTCTGTGACCTGTCCCAGAAGGATCGCTTTTAGAGCTGAGGATCAGGACAGTAGTGACAGAAAGCGCAGTGTTGCCAACTTGGCGCATTTGTCACCATTTAGCTTTTTTCCAGACCTCCCTAGTGCCAAAATTAGTTGCTGGTCAGTTGGGGCGAGATTAGTTGACAGGTACCAGAGATAAAGCTGTCGTTTTTTCACCATTTTTCCTCCTACGATAGTCTTTCCTTCCTAGAAAGGACCATTGGTAACCAAATGGTCCCCTGTAACTCTTGAGATCGTAAAACCAAATGGACACTTACGGGTCCATTTGGTTTCATTTTATGAGTTAAATTATATTTAAATATCTGAATTACCTAATTTTCAAGAATGTACACATTTAGAAAATGTAGAAGCATTGCTATTTTGACCAACATTTTGCCAGTTATTTCTCCTAAATTTCTCAGAGAGACTAAACTCAACATTAAATGGTGGTCCGTGGCTAAAATGCAGAATAAATAGTGGTGTAAAAATGGTTGAAAACCACTGCTCTAGCGCATTCTAGTGCATTTTGGAAGTGCCAGTAGTGCTTGGATTTTAGCATTTGGCAACACTGAGAAAGCGAGGAGAGGGAAAAAGGAGGAGAGGAGGAGGATAAGAGAGGAGGCTGTTGAGAGAATTATGAGAGGGGGGTTGGGGCATGATGCCTCTACGGTTGCACTATTCGAGGGGCTTGGGCGATATCTGTGCGTTTGCGTGTGCGCGTGCGATCGTGTCAGACAAGACAAGTGTGCGGTGGTGATGGCACATTTCATGGCAACAGCAAATGAGCCCGCAGCCGGTAAATGATTGGTCACTTTTCCTCTTCCCAAGCTACGCCCCCGCGCCATCTTGAGCGTAGTAGTGGAATTCTCACCGGCTGACATTGGCGTGCCGTTGGTTTCCTTGTGCTACTAACTTGGCTAAAGCTAGCGGTTGGTTGAGCGCTGGCCATTTTCAGCTGCAGGAGGATCGCGGGTGGTTGGGTTGAGTCTATAAGCAGTGGCATACTGCAGGCTTGTCAAGATGACTCACACCCCGGTGGCAGTGGCTGTGTGTGTGGCTCTATACACCCAGTGAAACTGGTTCTCATGCTATACGTGGAAGGAAGCCATGTTGGCTCCTCTGGTGGAGCCCGTCCAGATGGAGCGTTTCTACCAGAGGGGCCAAACAGTAAGGCCAAATGAAGGGCAGTACAAAGTACAGTACAATTTACAATTTAGGCATTTCGCAGGCGCTCTTAATCCAGAGTGACTTAATAGAGTCTGAAGAGGTGTGTTTTCAGACTGCGGCGGAAGATAGGTAGTGAGTCTGTGGTTCTGATTGCAGTGGGAAGTGCATTCCATAGTTTTGAAGCCAGGAGGGAGAAGAGTTTGGGGTGCGTGGAGCCTGTCCAAGCATTTTTAGCGGGCTACTTTACTGCCTGCTTCCCAGTGTCAGCTGATCGGAGTGCACAGGAGAGCTTGTGGGGTTTTATGAGACCAGTGAGATATGGTGGAGTCAAACCTTTGGTTGCTTTGAATGCAAGAGAGTTTTGAACTGTGTGTGCAATGACTGGGAGTCAATGGAGGGTAGGGAGAAGGGGAGTGACATGTGAGAAGTTTGGCCCACCCCGGGCCACGGCATTTTGGATCATTTGGAGGGGCTTAAGTGCACATGCCGGTAGACCAGTAAGGAGGGAGTTACAGTAGTCCAGTTTAGATATGACTGTACAGTACAGTACGTGTGCTTCATGGGTGCATAAGAATGAGCGATGGTGGACTCACCTGCTCTCCATCCTTCTGAACTGGCACGCCATCTGCCGCTGTGGGAAAGAGAGAGAGAGAGAGAGAGAGAGAGAGATGTTGTTATGATGTTGTTTATTTCCAGCTAATGCAACAAGACTGACTATCCCTTCACCGGAAAGACAACAAGCAATAGATTCAGCTCCCGCTAGTAGCCTGTGTGTGTCCTACAAATGTGCCCCAGTAGAGCAATGAGCAACACACAGAAACATTCGTTTTAAGTGTTTCTGGACAGCCGTGTGTCAGCTATACCAAAACGCAGACAAATCAGGCCTGGAAAAAAAAATACAGTGCCAATTGGCTCATTGACCACAAAGGGAACGAGGACGCCGTCGCAATTTAAGTAACAAGCACAGTCACTCTGTAAAAAATCCTAAATGGGGAAGCGATGGCGGCGGGGGACGTCCGTCGCACAGCAGGCATGGCAGGGGGCAGGGGGGATGCTGGTGCAACGGAGGGCAGGTGAAGTGCACGCTTGGTGCTGGATTAATGAATATTATTATCACAGCTCTTTCCTGGCTGTCCAAATCCTAATTAAAACATTGCTTTAATTAGGGTGACTGTGCTGGTAATGGAGTTTAAATACAGCAGCCGTCTCTCTGGGCACAGGATCTCCCTATCAGAGGGTCTGTCCTCTCTGTGTGTCACTCTCTAGGGCTCCGCTCCCATATCAGCATGCACTCTGTGTGTGTGTGTGTGTGTGTGTGTGTGTGTGTGTGTGTGTGTGTGTGTGTGTGTGTGTGTGTGTGTGTGTGTCTGTGTGTGTGTCTGTGTCTGTGTGTGTGTCTGTGTCTGTGTCTGTGTGTGTGTGTGTGTGTGTGTGTGTGTGCGTGTGTGTGTGTGTGTGCTGGCGCGCCTTAATTAATTCTGTGTGTCTACTGTATGCATCAACAAATGATGTGCACGCACATGTGTGTGCATACGTGCGTCCCTGTGGCGGGGTGGGTGTGTGTGTGTGTGTGTGTGTGTGTGTGTGTGTGTGTGTGTGTGTGTCCGAGTGACGGTGTGTGTTGCTGTGAGTCGATCAGGTCTGGCCCGTGGCTTAATGGTGAGTAATTTCCTTGGAGCCGTGGAGGCTCACAGAGGGTTTGGAAGTCCACCGACGTCTCTGACCCACTGACACTGATTCACAAACATCAGCTCCACTCTGTGTCTCTCTCTCTCTACGCTAAGAGGCTCCGCCGTTCCCACCCACCACCACCACCACCACCCCCTCTTCACCCCAGAACTCCATCCATCCACTCCTCTTCTCGCATCACTACAAGTTCATTCTGACATTGTACATTGTTTCTTTTTTATATTGTAGTATTTTAGGAGATGCTCCGTCTGCATACATAGTGACTTAACCACCAGCGTAGAATACGCTTTAGGACTGACAGCAAGATGCACACGGGTGGATTATTCAACGGGCACGTTGACAACAGGGCCCCTTGAGCTAGGCGGGGCCCTGAGCTTGAGTGTCTGTGTCATCACTAAGGGGCTCAAGCTTAGCCCCCGCCCCCCCCCCAAAAAAAACAGTGAATAACAGTGGTGCACACAGTCCCTTTCACTTTCATTCATTTCAAGGAGCTTATCCGTTTTGTATAAAAAAAATAACCCCAAAAGTCCTAAACCATCATGACACGGTACATTACTGCAAGTGTTTAGCATTTATTTGGGTTAGTTATTTTGGCTGTTTATTCTTTTCAAGCAATCCCTTGCTGTAAATCCTGCCGGTGAATATCACACGCCTATATGTCATAATTGATATGCGTGTGTGCAGACACTATGCTCCGCGTCGGGAAGAAAACATCCTCTAGTGTAGGGGGGGGGCCCTTTGGCTGGTGGTGGGCTGGTGGCAGCCCAGGGACCCATAATTTCTAGATCCGTCTATGGATGCGCAAAGTTTCACAGGCTCAGTGTACTGTGACTATGTTATAATACTTAGGGAATGGCATTTACTGAGAGAGAGTGCAACCTCTCTGTCCACTGGCCTGCAACATTCATACACATTCACAAACAGAGAACAGTGGAGTATACAGCCGTTGCTCTCCAGGGGCGGATGTAACATTTCCCGATTGGGGGGGGGGCAGGAGAAAATGGTATGGGGCGGCTTCATCGCTGTGACACTTCGCGCCACGGCCGATGAAGCCGCACCCATACCATTTTCGGTTACAGGACTTATATTAGACAAGTAAAGCATCAATAATGACATCAGAAGTTGCAACAGACACACAGCATGCATAAAGCTAAAGGTCTGACTTATTAAGAGAGTTTATTGTTTTCAATGATGAAATGCTGTTGATTTAGTGGTGCCACAGCTGTAGTTAGTCAGTAGCAGTAGAAGTGTTTCCAATCGTTTTAAATATAGGCACTTTAATCTGAAATATCTTGTTGTTGTTTTGCATGCCTTCGAGTTTGGTGGGGCAGACTGGGCATTTAGGGGGCCATGCCCATGCCTAGATCCGCCCCTGTTGCTCTCCACTGTCGGGGCCACTGCTGCGCTGCTCCAGCGGAGCTGGGAGATGAATGCCAGGCTAGAAATACGCATTTGATGTTTCTGTTCCTCTGCGCCTCTCACAGAGAGACATGGCAGAGAATAAACAGAATATATCAGCATACATCATCTCCCCTTTTTTTTGCCTTCATCGCAGTACAGTAGTTGTAATCAAACGGAGCTCGTTATCTCGTAGGGAAGACCCCCCCTAGCCTCGCTTTGATACTGTGTGGTATTTCTAGCACTTGAGATGTGCCAGAGAGATTTAATAACCCCTCTGCTCCATCCACCCTACTTTTGACCAAACGGCAATGAAATGGACATTGGCATCCGGTAATGTTACATTGCAATAATGCAATGAGGTGTGTGCGCGTGTGTGTGCGTTGCTCTTTCCACAATGTCAACATCCTATCACAAATCTCTAGTCTAAAACACCATTTAGATCTCTAATGTATATTTGAGAACTTTTGAAAAGGTCAAGGACAAAAAGGTCAGCAATTGTGATCGACCGCCGTTCAGTTACTAAGAAAACCTGTAGCACTTTCTGTTACTATCTTGTCTGTATTGACTGACTGTTATTCTTGCATCTGTAATGCTATATTTACAACCATTGTTTCTCCGTGCTCTGCAGTCGCTTCTCGCCCTTAAGGAGTCTTACTTGTATTTATAAGCACTGTCGTACATAAATTCGGAGCTAATTATTGTAGATAAGAAGACCGGTTGCATTTGAAGTCATGTCGCAAAATAAATAAATAAATAAATGACATCCCTGGATTGTGATTTCACGGATGCTTTGAGACGGTGATGTAAATGTAAGTTGAAGGTTGACATTTTGCCTCTCGTTTTTGCAGACCTCTCCTCTACGGTTGCTGCTTTGTTTGTTGAAGGTAATCCCTATAGCAATGTGTTCTACTATCAGGAGTGACAAACAACAGCTGCCTTTATGCTGCCTTTACCTTGCTGTGGCTGCATCAAATTCTGCACACACAGTAAATCTAAGGACAGACACCTGCTGACTCAGCTAACTGGGACACATAGTAGTAATACTTTAATAATAGAACACCTAATTATACATGAAAACAGTCAATTCAAAGTTCATGAACTGGATTGCAGATAATCTTTCAATTCAAAAAGTGTGCTATTGGCACAAAGTGTGGTAACAAAGACTAGACTATAAGATAATGTAATTCTTCAAATAGCAAATTGCCTATCAAGCAGTTTATGTTGAACACCCTTTTATTCACACCTGGGATCTGCCCAGTTCAACCACATGTTCAACACATACTGGTGTAATGTGGTTACAGTTGTGGCAAGCATGCATTTACATTCTTCATTCCATGCAGGCCCAGATGTAACATTTCCCATGTGGTGGGGGGGGGGGGGCAGGCAAAAATGGCATGAGTGTTGCTTCGCGCCACAGGTGACGAAGCTGCCCCCATGCCATTTTCATTTAAATTCTTTAGTTCTGTGACCGACAAGATATCTTGTACAGGACTTTTATTAGGCTAGTAAGCACCAATAATAACATTTGTTGTTGTTGAAGTTGCAACAGGCACGCAGCATGCATAAAGCTAAAGGTCTGACTCAGAGTTTTCTGTTTTCAATGATTAAATGCTGTTGGTTTACTGCTGTGACAATTGTAGTTAGTTAGTAGCAGTAGTGCTTCAAATCATTTTTAAATATAATCACTTTAAATAGAAAAATCTTTGAAATGTGGGTTTGCATGCCATCAGGGCATTGCCCCCCATGCCCATGCATTCCTCGATCCGGCCCTGATTCCATGCGTAGTTTCAAATGTAGATAGTAAACAGCTGCTGTACATTTCTCAAACTGATTCAACCACAACTAGATGAGTACCAGAGCTCTGTCTTCAACTACAATGTTTTGGATTTGTCTGTGTTTATGACAATAAGGCATAAGGGAGGGAGATAATATAATAAAGGACTGACAAAGGACTGCAGTCAGAGAAGACTGTCTGTACGGACACAAATCTCTGGAAAGTACTGCATGCGGCATGTTCTGTCATCACTCATCATTAAGACAAACATGACATTAATATACATGCACTGCTGTATGTGTGTGTGTGCTCCCACACATAATAATGCATATTGTTCTCCCAGGTGTCTTCACGCCCTGCACATACTTTTTCTACAGATTACAGTGAAATGGTTAAGACGAATGGCTAAGAAACCTCCGGCCGTGTTGAATATGCAGGGACGGACATTGATGAATGTATATTGGTGGTAATCTAGTGTTGCGTGGCCAGACTGTTGCCTCCCACAGTTTACAAATGTCTCCTGTTATACAGTATGGAGCAGGGCGATAAAGTGGGAGTGAAGTGAAGCCTCCACCCCACTTCTGTCTCAGCCTTACAGTCTGTCTGCCCTGTCTCGTCAGTTGTGTCCATCTACGCATATACAGAAATGGCTATTTTAAAAGATATATTTTAAAATATATTCTAGTGAATGGAAATGACGGCTCTCCTATCCCGGACGTGTAGTTCCACCTAGACTCTGTACAGCATTCAGAGAATCGCTCGGACAGCTGGCGTAGTCGTCTGCGCACCTAGGCTGGTAATCCAGCTCGACAGCGTGTCATGGGTTCGAGTCCCGATCCCAGTAACCTTTGCTGCGTGTCACCCCCCATTTGTTTCCCCATTTCCTGACAGACTACTGTGTACTATACTGCATATACAGTAAAACCATAAAATATCCCCCAAAAAGAAAGAAAACGAAATGCATTCGGAGATGATACAATGTTGTTCATCTACAAAGGCTAGTATCATAGTATTTGCATCCCACTGAGCACAGATCTAAAAAAGGTCTAAAAGTGAAAGTTTTTTAGAGGTCTAATCTTAGATTAGACATTGATTAGAGGTCTAATCAACGTCTATCTTAGATTAGACATTGAATAGACGTCTAATCAGCGTTTATGATTAGACCCTGAAAAACTTTCATTTTTCACTTTTTGTGCTCAGTGGGAGGCCTGTGATAGGCCTGTTCAAATTAATTGAACAGGCCCAATAGAAACAAGCATTATTGTATAGTTGTACCACTGTGAAATTTGCAAACCGTTAATAAGGTAGTTGGTAAAGCTGCCGGTCTTGTGGGTCATAACTTGCCCACACTCGGGTACACAGTCACGCACGCATGCACACAAGGTTGCATGCCTCTAATAATGCATTGCCTCTAATAACTACAAAATGTGCTCCGTGGAAGGCAGACCTTGATCCACCAAGGAGGCATTCTGTCTTAAGAGGTGTTTGTGGTGCTGCTTTTTGGCCAATAACTTCACGATGCATTAGCCTTACTACACGCAGAGCACCGACACTCGCTGACCTCTAGAGGTTCACAACAACAACAACAACAATGTCAGCGGTAAATCAGTTCTTCCTTCTTGGCCCAGGACCAAGTTTCCACCAAGATTTGTGTAAATCCATTAATAACTGCTTTGAGAACATCCGCCAACAGACAGAGAGGATGCAGGTAATAATAATAATAAAACACAGTGACATGATGTGATCCAGGGGCGGATGTAACATCTCCCATTTGGGGTGCAAGAGAACATGTTGGAGGGGCAAGAGAAAATGGTATGGGGGCGGCTTCATCGCCCGTGTCGTTTCGCGCCACAGGCGATGAAGTCGCACTCATACCATTTTCGGGTCCAGGACTTTTATTAGTCAAGTAAAGCATCAATAAACCATCAGTTGTTGTTGAAGTTGCAACAGGCACGCAGCATGCATAAAGCTAAAGGTCTGACTCAGAGCGTTTTCTGTTTTCAATGATGAAATGCTGTTGGTTTAAGTGGTGACACAGCTGTAGTTAGTTAGTAGCAGTAGTAGTGTTTCAAATCATTTTAAATAAAAGCACTTTAATTTGAAATATTTTTGGTATGGCATCGTGTTTGGGGGGGCAGACTGGGTATTTAGGGGGGCATTGCCCCCCCATACCCATGCCTAGATCCGCCCCTGATGTGATCATGCACATCAAATAATAAGGCACAGGAAGTTTCTTTTGCTTCCCATGAAAGGGCACGACGCCGGCCTCATGATAATGAGTGAACTCTGCGTCACCTCGACTGCACCAAAAAGGGCCAACGTTCTGTCTGGCAGGTTTAGGTCTTTTTTTGAAATCCCTAATGAGCCGACGATGCGCAGCCCGGGTGGAAAGACGATCACTTTACAGAGCGATCGGTCTGACATATAGAGGTCTCTTTTCTTCCCCTTTCTCCTGTCTGCGGGGAACGCGCTGTCCCAGTTATACTGTATGTTCCCCATCTGTGCTGCTTAAAACCCTCCCTGCACCCGCGCACATGCATGAACAACACGTACGTCCGCATACGTCGAGGCTGCACACAAACATATGGCGTGGCAGGGCCACGAACAGACAAGAGGCACGCACTCTATACTGTATCTTCACTTATCCTCTTTCATCTTCCTGTTCCTTCCTCTGCTATCCCTCAGCCTCATTTAGCCAATTAGCAGATTATCAGTCACTCTCCCTCTCGTATGAGTCCCGGTACAGCCGGAGGCCTCTCTCCAGACTGATGCACTGTTCTCTCTCTCTACGCTACGGCGCGGGGAAGCCTTCCAGGGCTCATACAAAGCAACGCGCCAGAAGAAAACATCTCTGTTGCTCGCATTACGCGAGAGCAGCCCCGGAGCTGGCCTACCTTTTTTTGTAGTTCAACGTACAGTACGTTGTCTAGTAGTGTCTCGTGAGCTCCAGGGTGAGCAAGTCACGTGAGAAATGACATCAAAGAATGTTCTATTTGTGAAGTGGGCCACAAGGGTTTAAGATAGTCTGTATCGTGCTGTGATTAATACTGCAGCTAGTTATGGCCATAGGCTATGGTTTTCACAATGTGTCTACATTGGAGAACTGGAGCTGGACAGTTCATGATGAAGGAAATAAAAGCTAGACATTTTCATTACAATTATTACTCACTATTACATTAGTGATTCAGGAACCAAATTCGTCCACTGCCCTTAATACGGTATAAATGTTTAACATCTACATAGACTGCAGAAGTGCCGTTTACGTTGCCTTTGCCTTGTGCCGGTGTGTGATACAGTACGTCACTGACTTTACTGCTGTGTTTTCAATCCAGCTTTGTGGGTCTGCGACCACTGCCAAATCACAGCAGGCCTTTCCTGCAACTTGCGGTGCGATCCATAATAACACAGCACCCCGTTTCAAACCAGCTTTTGCAGTTCCCCTTTTCCTTGGACCGATTACAGAGCACCCACCCCATGCGACCTGCCCAGCACGGGAAAAAAAAACAAGGTCAGTGGACAAAGATAAATCGCACTCTGCCTTGGTCCAAAATGTACTGTTTTTTCGTGTGTCTCACTCCACACTGACACATAGACGTGTGGTGTTAGATGGTGCATTCATTTTCACCTCCAACATAGGTGTTAGATTGTACATGAAATTAATGTTTACTTTTAATACAGCCACTGTGAATGCAAGCTGTCCTTCTCACCCTTTTGAGATGCATGATAAATGACAGGGAGTTCTCCATATATAAATAATCATCATGATCGTTTCGGTAGCAAGAGCTTCAAAATGTCTTCTTAATCTAGTCAACAAGGCCTGCAGTAGACTAGGCACTGGTCAAACATGCATGACAATAATTCAATAAACTAGAAATAAGAGGACGTGTTAGAGGGACAAACTGTAACAGCCTGCCTTTTTGGGACAAATATCTGAGCCGAATGTCAGAGCGAGGGCAGAAAATAATCAACCTCACACGGTGTCAATCACCGCTGTACACTGCCTCAAATATTACATCCAACCACCAGTGGTTGAGAGAGGTCCAAGTGGTCCCCAGGCTAAATGATGGAAAGTTGTTTTTTCATGTTTACACTCTCAAGAGTTAAAATATTCATCATGTGAATTAGCCCAAGTCTACGCAACTAGAGAATGTACTGTAGAAGATTAATGGTCATTTTGGTCTGTATGTTTGACTGTTTTGTTTCCCAAATCCAGCCTGGTATTGTGGACAAAAGCAAAAGAAATCTTTAGTTTTGGGCTCTAAAATGTAAAAATCAGATGGTGGTCCGTGGCTCAAATGCTGAATAAATAGTGGGCCCTGGTGTCAAAAAGATTGAAAACCACTGCTTCATATGAAAAACTTTGGAGTTGCCCACCCTGCCATTCTTACAGCCCATCCTAGTAGGGCTGGCTAAATCCGGCCCTGTTGTAGCAGAGCCTGTGTAGAGTAGGCCTATAAATAGACAGGTATCAGTCAAAAGGGAGACATCGAAGAGGAAGGATGGATGGGGAAGGATCAACATGGATTGTCACAACAGGTCACTCCATATATGAAGAGGGAAATGTATGAATAATAGTCTGACTTACAATAAGAAGCAACATAGCTCAGTTGTTGTTGCAGTCAGCCATGCAAAATAACATTGACGGCTAAGGTAAGGTGACGATCACACTTGCCATCCTTATCCTTATCAACAGTTGCTAAACTATTTGGATTGGCAGTAGATAGTTGCTTTGGGGGTGGGGGCAGGGGCGGATCCAGGCAGTCTGGCCCACCTAACACGATGACATGCAAAACAACCCAAGATATTTCAAATTAAAGTGATTTGAAACACTACTACTGCTACTAACTAACTACAGCTGTGTCACCACTAAACCAACAGCATTTCATCATTGAAAACAGAAAACTCAGTCAGACCTTTAGCTTTATGCATGCTGCGTGTCTTTGCAACTTCAACAACTGATTATTATTGATGCTTATACAGTACTTGCCTAAGAAAAGTCCTGTAATTGAAAATGGTATGGGGGCGACTTCATTGCCTGTGACGCAAAGCGACACGGGCGATGAAGCTGCCCCCATACCATTTTCTCCTGTCCCCCCCAATTGGAAAATGTTACATCCGCCCATGGGTGTGGGGGATTTAGCGAAGAGCTAATTAGTGACTAGCATAGAAGCCCCAGATGACATGACATCAAATCAAATCATTATGCCAAGTCATACCGTTTGCCAGTCTGCTTGTTCGCAACATTACAACGACAGCGCATAACGACACAAAAAACATTCAGAAAGGTGAGCAGTGAATCCATGGATTATCTCAATACATTATTTTACATCATACTGTGTCAAGGTCAACAGTTATGGAAAAGGTCAAAGTCATTCTCCTTTGATAATTTCCAAAATGTTACTCATAGCTAATACTAATAGCCCTGTTTTCTTCAAAGCTCACATAAACACAATTATCCAGTCCATATTCGAGCTACAGCATGATGCTATCATTATATATTTGAAGGGTACAAACACTTGAGGCTCAAGGTCATACCTGTCAAATTTGTTCTGTTTAAAGGTGTTTGGTATTATTGTACTTGACAGCACTTGTATTTCTGAAGTGGGCCATAAATAATGTGGGTAGTTGTCCACTCCTGTCCACACCACCATCGTTGGAACGTCTCCATTGGGAGATGGCAATCACATCTGTGAATGTCTGTTTGATGTTTTGTTTTACTGTTGCTGTTACCACTACAGTGTATATTTGAACACTGCATATCTACCATTCTAAAAGAAGCGTAAAGGTCGTGATGATGCTTGCGTAGCCTAGTAGCGCCATAGCGTGCCCTATACTGTACAGCACACGCTCCCCAGCGTTTTGAAGTGTAGCTAAGACTGTGCGAGGAGGAGGAGGAGGAGGCACACAGCCGGCACACAGCCGTACAGTAAAGTAAGTGTATGCGTAAATTTGCTCCTGAGGAGGAGGCGAGCAGGAATAACCCCTGCAGGAAAAAGGAAAAAAACAACAACAGAAGATCACATGACCAAAGCTCTGAGCCAGCTCTCTCTCCCCTGACACACACACACACACACACACACACACACACACACACACACACACACACACACACACACACACACACACACACACACACACACACACACACACACACACACACTTTCTATTCTCTCTCTCTCCCTCCTCCCCCGCAGATACTGTACACACATACGTATGCAGGCCAGGGGCGGATCTAGGCGTGGGCATGGGGGGGGCAATGCCCCCCTAAATACCCAGTCTGCCCCCCCAAACACGATGCAAAACAACCCAAGATATTTCAAATTAAAGTGCTTATATTTAAAATGATTTGAAACACTACTACTGCAACTAACTACAATTGTGGCACCACTACACCAACAGCATTTCATCATTGAAAACAGAAAACTCTCTGAGTCAGACCTTTAGCTTTATGCATGCTGCGTGTCTGTTGCAACTTCAACAACAACTGATGTTATTATTGATGCTTTACTTGACTAATAAAAGTCCTGTAACTGAAAATGGTATGGGGCGGTTTGGGGGGGCAAGAGAACATGTTGGAGGGGCAAGAGAAAACGGTATGGGGCGGCTTCATTGCCCGTGTCGCTTCGCGTCACGGGCGATGAAGCCGCCCTCATACCATTTTCTCTTGCCCCTCCAACATGTTCTCTTGCCCCCCCAAACGGGACATGTTACATCCGCCCCTGATGCAGGCCCAGCGGTATGGCGCTGGATGCAGAAGCAGCAACACTCCCTCCACCACCCCCACCCCACCCGGCGGCAGCAACGGTGCGTGTGTATGCGCGTGTGTGAGTGTGTGTGTGTGAGCTCAGCTCAGGCGAGGAGAAAAGAGCGTGAGCGTGGTGGTGGGGTGGGGGGATGATGGAGGGGGTGAAGGAGCACTGGGAAAAAGAGAGAAAGAGGCTAGAGAGCGAGGCGGCCGTGCGTAACCAACGACTAGAGACAGAGACTGCATGGGGATCTGCAGCAGCAGCAGTGGCTGCAGTCTGCTTGATTCTGACAGTGGATTTTGTAGAAAATTTAATTTTCATTTTGGATTGTTTTAAAAACGAGTCATCTGAAATGTTTTAGTCC
The DNA here is from genome assembly GCA_039105355.1 of Benthosema pterotum. NCBI lineage: Eukaryota > Metazoa > Chordata > Actinopteri > Myctophiformes > Myctophidae > Benthosema > Benthosema pterotum. The sequence continues at coordinate 13,295,407 of CM076967.1, read as the reverse complement.
GGAATACAAGGTTTTGGTCGACTACATCTATACAGTGTATTGAGTCGACTGACGTGTGTTTCGGCGGGTCTTGATGGGGGCCGTAGAGTGCCTGATTTTACACTCGGTTGCCTGCTGAAAATAGCATTTTCAGAGCGTACAGCATAACACCCGAGTGCAATCAAACATAAAATGGCCTTTCTTGTAGTTCTACTGGATCGCTGCTCCCCTCGTCCCTCCCCAATGTTCTAGTCCATATACTGTATTTGGTCATATGTTGTAGTCATCATAGCGACTAAAATACACAAGCGACTTGTGTATTTTTCCTTCCCCTTTTGCCTCCACTATGATCTCCTGCTTTACAGAAGTGAATATTTGTATGTCTCTAAATGATTGATGAAATGAACAGAGTGGCTGCCATTGTAAACAAGTGTGAGCTCAGACTGGTATGTCCATTCACAGTTTTCAGTCTTGCATCGAATTGTGCTTGGATTGTACTGTAAATCTATAAGCTGTTGTCATCCGATCAATCAAAAACTGGCAGGCATGTTTCGCCGTAGTTTTAGTTACCAAAATCAACACGGCTACAATGGCAGTCAAAGACATCTTCTTACAGCAGCACCAGCTCCAGGTTTCTTCCCATGATTTTTCAACCCATTTGTTCTTCGTCAATTAACTAATGTGATATATTATTTTCAGTAATGATATTTTCCAGTAACGTGATATTATTATTTCACATTTTGAGTAATATACATTTTTTAATACTTTTTTGTGGTGAAACTGTGGGTTTGAGTTTTTATTTATAATTGTGCACTGGGTTGGGTTCAAGTTGCTCTGCAGACGGATGATCTGTTCTAGATCTATACTCTACACTTGTAGTCTATGTACTACGTGTGTAGTACCGGACAAAGAACCTTATGCAAAGTAAAACTTTTGGATAAAAAAGATCCAAGTACTGTAGCGCGTGGAAGGAGGAACACAGCATTTCCAATCCGACCATCTCCATGGTTTCTCACAGCTTCTGACATGTGACAGTGACAGGCGTGACGGCTCCCCGCCGACTCCCATCTCCCACCACCGAGCACATCGGACGGGTTTTGTTGTTTTCGCTGTTTCCTCGACTGCTGTTTATCCGCATGTGTTCCCGATGGCCCCGCGGCAATAACGGCAAATGATGCCGGAGGGTGCGGGAGTGGAAAGCTAGGGTGGGTGGGGGCAGGGGGGTTGTTGGGGGGTGGGGATGTTGTTGTGGAACGCTTCAGAGGTTGTTTACCATGACATCTGCATTATTACTGGTTGTGGAGGAGGACATTAGAAAGCCTACTGGTGTCGCCTGATACGACCGATGATGCAGATGCTGGTCTATTGAGCTTCACATGGCTGGCAAGAAACAGCAGCTGAGGTCCAACATGAGCCCAGATGGCAGAGATGGAGAGATGGAGAGAGAGAGAGAGAGAGTTGTGACTGGAATGCCTAGAGTAAGGGGACTATTGTGGAGGACATAACATGCACTACCAGGGGCGTATCTAGGCATGGGCATGGGGGGGCAATGCCTCCCTAAATGCCCAGACTGCCCCACCAAACAGAATGGCATACAAAACAACCCAAGATATTTCAAATTAAAGTGCTTATATTTAAAATGATTTTAAACACCACTGCTGCTACTAACTAACTACAGTTATCTCACCACTAAACCAAGAGCATTTCATCAATAAAAACAGAGAACTCTGAGTCAGACCTTTAGCTTTATGCATGCTGTGTGTCTGCTGCAACTTTAACAACAACTGATGTTGTTATTGATTCTTTACTTGCCTAATATAAGTCCTGTAACTGAAAATGGTATGGGTGTGGCTTCATTCTCGCGACACGGGCAATGAAGGCGCCCACATACCATTTTCTCCTGCCCCACACACAACCGCGCACTTCTGCTGCCCACACAGATTTGTACAGTACACTGTTTACACAAGCACATATGCAGTACGCATAATGTATGCAGATAGAAACACGTGCACACTTAAATAAGCACGCACTGTCATCACATATGACAGACAAACATGCGTCGCAGACACAAAAAAAATCATTGCACACTTAACCCGCATTGCATAGCAGGGCTGGATGTAACATTTCCCAATTGGCTGGCCACACCCATACCATTTTCGGTTACATGACCTATATTAGGCAAGTAAAGCATCAATAATAAAATCAGGTGTTGTTGAAGTTGCAACAGACACGCAGCATGCATAAAGCTAAAGGTCTGACTCAGAGTTTTATGTTTAGAATGATGAAATAGTGTTGGTTTAGTGGTGCCACAAGTTAGTTAGTTAGTAGTAGTAGTAGTAGTAGTAGTGTTTCAAATCATGTTTCAAATATTTTTTAAGCATGTTAATTTGTATTTGAAATGTGGGTTGTTTTGCAGCCATCATGTTTGGTGGGGCATTTTTACCGCCCACCCATGCCCATGCCTAGATCCGGCCCTGCTGCATATACTGTACAGTACACACATGCAGACGAACACACACACACATACGGCCATGTTGTGTACATCAATGCCACGGGTCGCAGACAGCACAGAGGAGCCTGTCGGCCTCTCCCACGCCCAGGCTACATGCCCTGCTGTCATGGGCAGAGAGGCCATGCCTCATTACTCTGTTCAGCCATTAAAAAGCTGGCAGCCTGGTTTATCTAGTGCAGGTTCACATCACCCATGCAGGATAAGTAGGTTACAGCAGTATAGTGCTGCACCGAGTCAACCCACAGGATGCTGAAAGAACCTGCAGGAGCAGCAGGCGTTTATGTCTTATGTTCGCACCGTACATCATCCCACTCCAGCACGACGCACGCACGCACGCACACACGCGTGCGCACATACACGCACACCCCCCGCGATGTGATTTACCTCAGAGGCACGGCACATAAAAGGCTTGGATTGGATTGAGCCTGAATTTTTACCACATCGATCCTGGCATCCCTGTTTTCAAGACACGTTGTGACTGTAGATCGTATATCTCCGCAACTTGTGAGCTTGTAGATCGTATAGCTCACAACTTGTGAGCTTGTAGATCGTATATCTCACAACTTGTGAGCTTGTAGATCGTATATCTCACAACTTGTGAGCTGGTAGATTGTATAGCTAAGAGCTTGTGAGCTTGTAGTCGTAGATCGTATATCTCACAACTTGTGAGCTTGTAGATTGTAAAGGTAACAACTTGTGATCTGGTGTAGATTGTATAGCTCACAACTTGTGATCTGGTGTAGATTGTATATCTCAGAGCTACTTTCAAAGAGCCACAAAGCAGTCATAGCTGCATGCAAAAAGTGACCACTCAAATCAACACTAATATCGTAATGGCCAGTTAAGTGCATAATGGGATTCATCACGATTGGGCAAAAAAAAGCTTCCAATCCTTTCTGGACAAACAACAAATTGCTGTCGTTATTTGTAATGGACAAAAACCCTTTTTGCAATCTGATCCCGCTTGCATCCAGGGGGCTGATAAATAATAATGGCACTCAATCGCTTGTAACGTTTTTTACATTTTACATAGCTGTAAATCCAAATGCACTTGCAAACCGAGTACAACCCTCCAATAAAACATCACTGCCTAGATGGAGCATCCAGATTACAAGCAGCGAGCCTCAGGCTGCGTTCAAGTAGTGGCCCTGCCTGGTTCCCACAGAGCTGGCAAGTTGGGAAAGAGTACTGTGACATATTGACGTGTCCAAGTCCTTTTAGCAGGGGCGGTTTTGCCATTAGGCAGACTAGGCAGTTGCCTGAGGCGCCATGCGGGGAGTGTGGGAGAGGGGGTACCACCAGACATGCTTTAAAAGGATCCCAGGCTAATAAGCCTTATATACAGATAAATACATTAGGCTATACTTGGTCATCTATCTATAACTACAATTGAACATTTAAAATACATATTACTGTATGTTCTTTAGTTTAAAAAGGGCTTCACATTTTCCCTGGACCCCCCCCTTACCTGCAAATGGACCCGTTAAGTGTCCATTTGGCCTCAGGAAAATCTAGCCTGGGGCTCCAAATGCTTAGAAACGCCACTGCCTTTTAGTCTCAAATAGCAGAAAAATGATGCCCGCTTGGAAGCTCCACGCTGCTCTTGTTGCTGTTGTATGAAAAGCAGTTTGAGTTACTGGCATATTATTTGCAGCGGAATCATTATGAAGTGGACTATTAGGGTTTGTCCAACTCGACAATGACGGCACCATCGACAATCGATATGAACACCATCTCCAGATTCTCATATTGAAATCACAGACACGGCCACAGATCACACAATTAAGTTGTGAACTCAGAGTATTCTAACAGTACAGCGTCACAGTATAGAGACATGATTTGATAGCACTTGCAGTAGTACGTGCACTAACGTCCTGCAGGCATAGGCTACGCAAAGGCTCAACTTAGATAGCATTTTATGTAGACCTGGATAGCAGTTTATGCATGTATAGCATTTTATGTAAAACTAGTGTAGCAGAGTGGCTGTAGCCTCTGCCATGATGGCCTTCAAAGTCTAGTATCTGCCCCCGCCCAGACCAAGGCGATGTCCCTTTGGTCTGGTGGTTAACGGTACGTTTTAACAGCGGGCGATGGACAAACGACGTCGGCCGACATTAGCGACATCGGCCGAGGAAAGCTCAGCAATTCTTATCTTTTTGGCCGACGTCGCCCGTTCTGCTACTATTGCCCGAATCAGCAGCTCTCATAGACAAATAATGGATGTCGGCCGACGTTGTTTGTCCATCGCCCGCTGTTAAAACATACTGTAAGATGTTGGACCTTCACGTGGGAGACCCGAGTTCGAATCCTGGTCGTTACACTAGCACTATACTGTATAGTTGCAAACGCAGTGAGCGAAATTACTTTGTAAGCCAAGCAGAATTGTCTGTGCAAGCATGCGTCACACACTCCATATTTGAGTATAATCCAAATATGGAGAACTCCATGTATGATAAGTGAACAGCATTCGCCTCCTGTGTGTAAAGTAAGATGCAGGACAGCTCTTACTTGGGGAAATAGCTGCATAGTTTCATTATATAGATTTTCCACTGTTGTGTTCCTCGCTTATATTTTGTTCATGATGACTATACACTATGAAAAACAGGCATAAATGTCTGTGTGTCTGTCTGTTGGTCTGTGCATCACACATTCCCAAATATAGAGGGTACATTCTGTCCATGCCAGTAAAATCTTATGTACTGTATATGATGTATTGCCATGTTTTCTCTTTGTTCATGCTCATTGTAAGTCACTCGGGATCAAGAGCATCTTCTAAATGCCTAAATTGTGAAATGAATGTAATTGCAGAGTAATTACTAACTTGCCATTCATGTACGCTCTTGTCGCGTTTATAGTGAATATGATACTACTTGAATACACGCCAGTCCCTAGTATAGTATTCCTGACAACCTAGAAAATGTATAGGAATGAAGATACAAGCAGAAACCAGTTGAATGCCTGACAGAGGTACTTTGTATGCAGACAAAAAACTCTCTTTCCATGAATTTGTGACAACATGCAAAGAAGATTGCTGCCTTTTTTCATTTTGACAGAGGCGGGTAGATAACATTTAAACATATAGCTGGTGACATTTTACAGCGTTTGAATGCACAACCACGCAGAGCCAAATATCAGCGTGTACACACCATATCAAGCGTAATGTCCTCGAAGCACAAGTGTAACCGCCTTTAACCATAATATGGTAAAGGTGTGACACTTGTACCAGCATAACATGTTGGCTATTGTGCTCAATGTGTATGTACGTATGTACGTACATGTGTATGTACGTATGTACGTGTCTCCTAAAGGAGACACGTACATACGTACATACACATGCTATCGCACGCATACACACGTACACACACAGACACACGTTTTACTATAGCTTTCTTGAAGGGGTTCCACCATACATTTAAAATCCAATTTATTATATAAATGTTGTACTTTAATACCCTCTCTATACCCATTTTCATGCTCTCTGCAGGGTGCTAGACCAGCCATTTCAGCAGCAGTACCACAAATGTCCACACCTCAGGGGCACCCTTCCCCCCCTGTCCTCCTCACTATTTATTCTCGCTCACCCGCCACCTCAGTCTCGGTGGGAGGGGGACACTGAACCACAGTGGGAGGAGATGGGGACTGATCCATGCATACCAATGACTTACTGAAAGGGTGGGTGGAGGAAATGTTACAATAGGAAGCAATCTGAGAGGTACCATTCAGACACACCCATTCAGAAAATCACAGATCACAGGTCTGACTGCTTTAACCCTCGTCCCACTGCGTGTTTAAATCTATTAGGTTCATTTGATCGGTGATAGTTAGCAGAAATCACCCCGACTTGGGGTGTTGACTCTTTCCACCGCATCTTTCTGACCTTGAGGACATTTGCTCCTCTGAAAGGTAGGATAACACATACAGATGAGACTTTGCAGATAAACCTCTCAGTTCTTTTTTCCACGGTGTTGCATTTGGGTTTCATAATAGGCCGACAGAGGCTGAGTCACAGTGCACGGAGTGGCAGTCGGGCAGAAAGCTTGTATCTCCAAGGTTCAATCTTTTTTCTGTTTGTTCTTTTAATTAATGCCATAACTTCATCATACAAGAGTGTCGCACAACGGTAGTGAAAATAGCAGATCTACGGGTTAACAATCAACCTGCGACGTGAGCTGCTGTGATCTTGTATAGATCGGCTATATTTCCACTCTTGTAAAATGTTATTTTTTTTAAATGATCAGACAGAATAAAAGCAACGGTTCTGCTCATGCAAGGTTTCTGCTTGACAGCTGTGATATGGAGAGGGCAGCTGCCTCGCCCACAAAGCCACTGACGAGCACACACACATACACAAAGGCGTGCACGCACACACCCGCACCAGGGGCAGATCTAGGCATGAGCATGAGGGGGGCAATTCCCCCCTAAATGCCCAGTCTGTCCCACCAAACACGATGGCATGCAAAACAACACAAGATATTTCAAATGAAAGTGCCTATATTTAAAATGATTTGAAACACTACTACTGCTACTAAGTAACTACAGTTGTGGCCAGTGGCGGCTGGTGACTTTTTCTTTAGGGGGGGCGCTATAAAAAATCATAATAATAATAATGATGATAATATACCGTAATAATATCATCACATTCAATGGAAGCAAAACAATGAGTTGGTGTGAATGGATGCTGTCAGCCAATCTTTACCAGCTCTTTGAAAAGGTCCTGGACCTCCTGGGTAGGCTACTGGTGTAGGATACTCTCTTCCTCTGTCCTTGGATTTTTGTGTGATGATTACATTTATCTGGTTCCAGCTCTTTAGTGTAAAAACAAATCCTGCAGTGTTTTGCTTTCAATTGGTGTTTTCTGCATTGCTTTATAGTTATCTTATAATATCTTTGTCTTGTTATTCCATTATCAAAATTAATTCAACTAGGCCTACTGTATATTCCTCCCTTTACCTGGCTCTGTGTCTCTTCATTATCTGTGTGGAGTTGTGTTCAACTCTATGTAAAACTGTGTTGTGTGCTGCCCTCAAGTGGTTTGGTCGCGCACATTTTGCGACCCGGATTGCTCCTACCGCTTGCATTGAAGTCAATAGGACCGCAATGCATTGCCCTTCAGTGCAGAGCTCAATGCCTAAAGACGAATGCGAACCAACACGTGAGACTCAGTAACCTATCAGCAACGTTGTACAACGTAAACAACTTTTGACATTTCATGGCAGTATATTACAACTTTTAATCACTTTGTGGTTAGAGTGGGCTTTAGTTACTTATATTATATACAATTTGCCATGATGGATTGCTCATTTAAAGAAAATGACAAGCTGCAGATTTCATTTCTCCGTCATTCATGAGGTAGGCTATTGCATGGTGGTGCGGCGCACATGCGCCCCTATTCACCGGCCGCCACTGGTTGTGGCACCACTAAACCAACAGCATTTCATCATTTAAAACAGAAAACTCTTTGAGTTAGACCTTTAGCTTTATGCATGCTGCGTGTCTGTTGCAACTTCAACAACAACTGATGTTATTATTGATGCTTAATTGCCTAATAAAAGTCCTTCGCGCCACGGGCGATGAAGCCGCCCCCATACCATTTTCTCCTGCCCCCCCCAATTGGGAAATGTTATGTCCGCCCCTGACACACACCATGATATGCTCACAACAACCTTTCTCTTTCTCCAATGTAATAATACAGGGCGGTAAATTTGGCATCAGCGGCATGGCACCATGACACATGGGGGAGGGAGACAGTCACGCACACACACATGCACGGATGCACACACATGTGTCGCACACACACGCGTGTACACACTGTACTATGCACACACTCTCCTATATACTGTTGTGTACACACTGTATATACGATGTTGTTGTTTGTCCAATATAATTATTGTGTCTTGTAACCCGGCACCGTGCATGGCAGCATGCCGTAATGACACGGTGCAGTATGGTGGAGCACAGCAGGTAGTTGAGAGTCACAACCTCACATTAATGTGACAAGTTTAGTGAAGAGCACATCTCCTCCTATAGCGCACACCCACGCACGCACACACACACACACATATATGCCCTGATTTATACATGCTTGTGCGATGTCAGCACTCAACTCAAGTATGAATCACCCTAACCCCCGCCCTTTACCTAACCCTCCATCCCCTCCCCCTATGGACAACACTAAGCTATTTCTGGCAGAGATTGAAGGAAAACAATTGGGCCTGTAGGTAGCCGGTAAATCGGCTGCATGCATGGATGGATGGATGGGATCCGCCCAGTTCAATCCCGGACGCTCTCCCCCTGAGTTAATGTCCTCTAGTGTGTCCTTGACCACCCTGACTCTGACTCTGAATGGCTACCGGTGTGTGTATAAGGTTGGTTGGTGTCTTGGATCAAGGGTTTTCAACCTTTTTGACACCAGGGACCACCATTTATTTAGCATTTGAGCCACGGATCACCATTTGATGATATTTTAGCCCCAAAGACCTAAAAACTAAAGAATTCTTTTGGTTTTGTTCACAATTCCAGGCTGGATTTTGCAAACAAAATGGTGTAGACTTCTTAATTAAATTATTATAGTGCTAATTAATTATTAAATTATTATAGTGCTAATTCAGATGATGAATATTTTAACTCTTGAGAGTGTGAAAATGAAACCAAATGGACCCTTGTGGGTCCATTTGGTTTCATTTTTACATTCTCAAGAGTTACATCTGGTTAACCAACTTTCCAACAGGTGGTCCCCGGACCACCTGTTGAAAACCCCCTGTCTTGGATGGTTTCCTTCGCCATGAATGTGTGTGTGTGAGGAATAGGTGAATGTAATACACAACCTGTATAAACCGCTTTGGATAAAAGTGCTATAGAAATGCACCGTTTGCAAGGTCAGCTCAGCTCAGGTTCACTATAAAGCCCTGTTTACACTGGCAGCCAAATGTAGCCTGAATCTGGTTTGTGTCACTTTGAGACTGAAACCCGATTGGTCCCAGCAGGTCACATGTCTTATTTAAACAAATCAGATTCCAATCTGCATGTGACTCAGATCTGATTCAGGCTGGGTTTGGCTGCCAGTGTAAATTGGGCCTATAAGAGAAAGTGAGGGTTTTGTGGGTAACACTACTGAACTACTTACTGTCCATTTGCTCAACAACTATGCTTTGTACAATTCTCCATTTATTGTCAATGGGAGTCTGATCTAGGCATGGGGGCAATGCCTCCCTAAATGCCCTGACTGCCCCACCAAACATGATGGCATGCAAAACAACCCAAGATATTTCAAATTAAAGTGCTTAATTAAAATGATCTGAAACACTACTACTGTTCTTAACTAACTACCATTGTGTCACCACTAAACCTACAGCACAGAAAACTCTCTGAGTCAGACCTTTAGCTTTATGCATGCTGCGTGTCTGTTGCAATTTCAACAACAACTGATATTATTGATGCTTTACTTGCCTAATAAAAGTCTTGTAATTGAAAATGGTATGGATGCGGCTTCATTGCCCGTATCGCTTCGTGCCACGATGAAGCCGCACCCATACCATTTTCTCCTGTCCCCCCAAATGGGAAATGTTACATCCGCCCTGAGTCTATTGTTTCTATAGAACAAAGTTTGTAGACATAAACACCAAAGCTGGACATAGGAGAGGCGAGTGCTCCTCAAAAATGAGTTCCAGAGATAATATTTGTGAAGCAAATCTGATTTGCCTGTGGTCTGAAAGGCCTGTCTGTCAGCAGACAGCGTTCCTCTCAGTCCTCTGCACTGAAGTACCAAAACCCAGAGAGCTAAAAATGGGGTAAAATTGTCCCGAATACACAGACATACAGTATGTCCTTGACAGATTGACTGAGTCTGACTGACTGACTGACTTTCCAGGCAGTGTAGTTCATCCCTGATTTGCCTAATGGGATGTAGTGAGCGGAGGGAGAATAGGCCTTTTCCAAACCGCCCTCACTGTACCACTTCCACTGCAGGCTGCTCACATTAAGTGCCATATTGCGAATAATATTTGCTATGGTTATAAATGGTTATAAAACCATCCAACGCTGAGTTTAGTGTTTCGGTACTTGCACGAAAATGGTGCAAGGACTGTATTAGTAGGGTTGTAGTGCAATGACTTGCATCATCAAACACCATCTGATGAAAAATGAAATTATGTATAGTTTTTTTCCAAGCAGAGCCACAAAAAAGGTTCCAAATCCACGAAAAAAAGTGTTTGTTTGCTCCTCCGTCACATTTATTTTCATCTAGACCTGTGCCCATCAGCCTACTTGGGTACAATGAAAGTTGGGAACCTTATATGCAATATCTGTTGTCACAGCATCTGTCTTATCAACTGTCTGGGACCCTTTTGTGCTCACATAATGGAGATACAGTATGTGTCTGTCTGTCTGCACGAAGAGCGCAGACTGACATTGACAACTGAAAATTGGACTGGTTGAAGTAATCAAATGGCAGGTGTGGGATTGCCATGGCAATAATTTGGCTGAGGGAAAAAAAGGAAAATGGAAATTGAAATTCTACATGTTGAGGGGACGCTAGGTTCACTGGCAGAGCATTCTTATGGCAGTTCCGAACAATTGTGTGTCCGAGCGATTAAACGACAGGCATTGCACTCTGTGTGGTGGTGTGGTAGTTGGTGAGGAAGAATGATTCTCAGGTTACGTGGAATACAGACATAGACACGTTTGTACGCCATAGACAAACATCTTAGAAAAACAAACATCATATTCACACAAGTACAACAGCCTTCTGTGGTCAAGTGTAGTGTCAGTTACAGTAAGCACTAGGTCAGATCGCTCTTAAATATGAGTTACATCTATATACCGGTACATCTACTGTACATATATGGAATGTCTTGTGTTAGCTTTTATTAACTACCATATTTTCTGGACTATAAGCCGCACTTAAAAGCCTTTAATAGTATATGTTTTTGACACCCACTTTGGGCCTATATAAACTTTTTTTTTTCATGCCAATATCACTTTGGCAATATAAACATTCGCTTTTTCATGCCAATAAAGCTCTTTTAAATTGTGTACAAAGAAAGCGCTTTTCGATGCAAGAGAGAAGGGAGTTACATTTGATAAACGGCCTTTTAAGTTAAACAGAGTTACACACAGAGACAGAGTAGGAGTGGCACCATGGGGATAATTATGGTGCAGTTTGAGAAATAAGGACCTATATTAGGAGTCTATGGGGCTGTGTGTGCAGGTTGGGTGGCTGGAGTACAGCTTTTATTTAACCATGTTACTTCAGTGCTGATTACAACAGAACCTAATGATAAATAGTGTTGACAAGAACAACGCAGTCCTAGGTAGGCGCAGCAGCAGCATGTGCATTTTCACAGCAACATGATTAATTAATGTGTTCTAACATTAGTGATTCAACATCATACTGTATGAAGACGTAGCTGACTAAATGGCTTTTTCACAGATAGATGAATGCCTTCCTTTGGTGACATCTCTGTTACACCAGGAGTCATTGTAAACAGGGTTTACAATGTCCCCTGGTCCAATAATCTTCTCCTTTGTACTAGGCTGTGGTGTGATAGTGTTGGTTATTTTTCCACCAATACATCCACTGAAACAGAAGGTTAGCTTGTAATAATTAATGAATGAGTATAGCAGACAGTACAGTACAGTTAGTATTTTCATTTTGTTCTTGCGTGTTGATGCTCTGCAGTTGTTCATCCCACGACCAGAATCAGAATAGGGTTGGGTTGGCGACGTGGTGTCTGGTTGCTAGGGCTGAGCATTACAGCACTCTTGCCTCCACAGTTGCCTCCACACAGACTATATTCAGTAGTCTGCTAAGGTTCTAGGCCAGTGGTTTTCAACCTTTTTGATACCAGGGCCCACTATTTATTCATCATTTGATCACCATTTGGGGGCTATTTTTTGCCCCACAACCCCCAAAATTTCTTTTGCTTTTGTCCACAATACCAGACTGGATTTGAGAAACCAAACAGGCAAACGTACAGATCAAAATGACCATTAATCTTCTACATCCTCTAGTTGTGTAGACTTGGGGCTAATTCAGATGATGAATATTTTGACTCTTGAGAATGTAAGCATGAAATGGACCCTTGCGGGTCCATTTGGTTTCATGTTTATGCTGTCAAAGAGTTACATCTGGTTAACCATCTGTCCATCAATCCATCATAGAATGGGGACCACCCTCTCAAGGACCAATGGAGGCCCCCGGACCACTGGATGAGAACCACTGTTCTAGGCGTAACTTTTTTGTTGAGTTATATAAAACACAAGCATATTCCGGCCACCTCTTGCTCCCCTCGTGGTTTTAAGCATATTCTACAGGTAACCTATAAGCTCGGGTTCTGACCAATATAATCATATAATACATGTGTTCCATTCTCCCATTAAATGTTCCATTAAAAGTACAAGCGAACCTTGCTCCAAAGCTCACATGATAGGCTGCCATCTTGAAATCGCAGACGAAGCTATTTGGAAGTTCACTTGTTTTTGGTTGAATTTGTCACATTGGTAAATAGTACATTTATATAATGCCTTTATCCAAGGCGCTATACATAGATTGTAGATCCCATTTACCCACTCACATACCAATGGCGGAGGAACCATGCAAGGTACTGACCTGCTGGGAGCAATTAGGGGTTAAGTGTCTTGCTCAGGGACACATCAACAGTAACACTACCCCTAAGCCACTGCCACCAACAGGACATTCATACCTATTTGGCCAAACGTACCATCGACAATAGACTTTACAGTAAGCCCTGATCTCCAGCTGGCCTCATTCATTCCAGTGCAAATATAATGGACATTACACATTAAATACTGGTTCATTTTTGGAACCAGGCCTTCAAAATCCCTTCCTAATCTATCAAAAAAGGTATGCAGTGGAAAAATGTGTGTGTGACATTTATTTTTTAAAACATTGTTTTATTATATACTGTAGGAAAACTACTATGAAGAAGTTTGTCTACCACATGTTATGCTTAGCTGTGTTTGGACCATATCAGTTTGGGGAGGGGCTTACTAAAAGTTTTTCTTATGTCTCAAGTATTCAAACGAACAGGTAAATAAAGCTTAGTTCTCCTTGGTGTGCGGTTTTTAATCAAATTAATGTAGATCAACCATATAATGTGTTGATGTGATAATGCTACTTCATTGCAATTTAACCACACCTATTAGGACCACCACTAGAAAATGTGGAAAAATTGTACATATATATACAGGAATATGACTCGAGCACGATCTAACACAGCCTTTATGATACCAGGGCCCACTATTTATTCAGAATTTCAGCCACGGACCACTATTTGGTGACATTTACTCATTTTAGCCCCACAGACCCAAAACTAAAGATTTCTTTTGCTTTTGTCCACATACCAGGCTGGATTTTCGCAAGCAAAACAGGCAAACGTACAGTAAATCAAAATGAACATTAAACTTCTACATTCTCACTTGTTGAAAACCCTTGAAGAAATTGCTCAGGATGCCATGTCACTTACTGAGTCCATAAGGTCCATAGATCCATATTAGGGTTCACTTAGCCTTGTCAATACAATAAGCAGGTTTTGTTTAGATGTGTATTGCAGTATGTGGAGTGTTGACTGGTGTATGCGTGTGTGCATGCGATTTGCTATTTAGTGTCTCAGCAGCACTTCCAATTGAATCATAGCGAGGGAATCCCTGTCGCTAATGTAGTGTCGTAAATGAGAGGCTAATAGGACACGCTGATATGGCAGGCACAATGCGCGCGCGCACACACACACACACGCACACACACACACACACACACACACACACACACACACACACACACACACACACACACACACAGCAGTGACATTACAACTACAGCTACAACTAATGATTATTTTCACAATCGATTAATCTGATGATTATTTAAACAATGAATTGGATAAATATATTTTAGACATGTTCTAACTAACACAAATACTCATGGTGTCTTTAGGTTTATTCTGACTGCATAGTATACATTTGATTAAAGGCTACATACAGTATGTGCCAGGCTAAAGGGAACAGCTACTCTTCTGAACTCAAATAGGTAATTTAAAAATAAGTATTCAAGCGTTATGTTTTGTTCTTGATAATATAATCATTACCATGTGTCATATGGTTAAGTGGGAAACAGCCATGACAACTCTGGTAATTAGTTGCCAATCCAATTAATTGATTACCAAATTAGTTTACAACTAATTACATTATCTTTATCGATTCGATTACGCTTCATCGTTGCAGCCCTAAGTGACATACACTTGCTAAGTTCATGAGATTTGGATATAGACCGACATTCAGCCATTTTGAAAGTTTCAAGAAAATAACGACCATCGCTTTCCTTTTTTAAACTGAGCATATGTGTCTATTTTCTATTCTCTTAAGCTCTAATCACACCAAAGGGTCACAATGGAACTCCTTGGGTTCAAACGGTTGCATGGTGACCCTTTGGTGTGACACATTTCCACTGAATTACATCCATTAAATCACATAAGGACAACATGCATTCAGTGTTGCCAACTGCCAAAATCCAAAATGCACTAGTGGTAGCCTGACCTCAGTCTGAATTGTCATTTCGTTCCACTTTGTTTTACTACATTCTTCAGTATTGAATCACAGGGAAAAAATATTAAAGCTACTATTTTTAAGGTGCTGATTCAGGGCTGAGCCAGGCTACACTAGTGGCACTTCCAAAATGAACTAGAATGTGCTAGAGCAGTAGTTTTCAACCATTTTCATACCACTATTTATTCTGCATTTTAGCCACGGAGAACCACCATTTGATGTTGAGTTTATAACCTCTCGGACTAATATAGAAGATATAACTGACAAAACGTTGGTCAAAATAGCAATTGTTCTACATTTTCTAAATGTGTAGATTCTTGAAAATTAGGTAATTCAGAACTTTAAATATAAATCCATTTGGTTTCATTTTACGGTCTCAAGAGTTACAGATCTATAAGGGTCAATATGGTTACAAATAGTCCTTTCTAGTAGGGAAGGAGGACTCCTTCATGAGAGGAAAAATGGTGAAAAACGAGGGTTTTATCTCTGGCGCCTGTCAGCCAATTTCGCCCCAGTCACCAGCAAGAAAGCACTAGATTTTCCACCAGGAGTTTTTCACAAATTTTGATGCTAGGGGGGTCTGGACAAAAGCTAAATGGCAACACTGCGTGCATTAACAGGCAAAAAGGCATAACACACTGCGTGGACATGAGCTACAACAGTCTTGACCCTGTGGTGTGATTATAGGTCTGTACTCTGAGTTGGCATGTTGTTGTTGCTATATAATTATACAGATTATAGCCATTAGATGTTGGTAAAAGAACAAAATAAACAGGTAACATGCTAGTTGACACAGAGAATACAACTATACAGTGTTATACTGTAGTACAACAGATTTTCAAAGTTTCAAAGAAGTGTGTTCTTCATAAGGGCAAAACCACACATAAGCTGCTTTAAGGCCTTTAGCGATGTAATAGTGTAAGGTTTGTGCTTGCTGTTCGTGTCGAGGTTTAAATTCTGATTCCAAATGTTAAATTCCTGATTATGCACATTATAATAGAATATGAACTTTAGTTTAAACATCAAATCTTAAAGGACTCAAATATTAGTCTGATAAACGCACGCAGGTGCACACACACACACACACACACACATACACACACACACACACACACGCACATGCACATGCACATGCACGCACACACATGCACACAGTGCATTAATAGAATTGGCTCCTAGTGCTTATTCACTTAGTGGTGTGTGTCAGCATTAGCCCCACACAGAGAGGCGTGGGGAGAGAAAGGAAACGAGAATATATTAGGTTATAAAGGCTAGAACTTCTGGGCAACAACTGAGCATTTTATACAACTTTACCATTTGGAAAAATAGCCTTTAACTGTCTCTGTGTTTTTGTGGTTATCATCAGTCCATTTGAGATGATATCTTCCAACACAAATGCATTGGCTATATAGTTGTTGATCTATAGAGTCTATATGGTATTGACGTCACCAGTGGTGCAGTATTGTGACAAAGTACATTACATTTATTTGAGTACTGCACTTAAGTGATAAAAAATATATACCTGATAATTTGTATTGGTAAAGTAAATGAGAAAGTAAAATGTCCATGTCATGTTAAGAGGACATTAGTCACCAGAAAAAAATGTTTTTGATGAATCTATCATGGTGAAAATGAGGTTTTAAGTTATAATGGGTTTGTATAGGAAGGGGCAGGCTAGCTAAAATGAACATCAAATACCTAAATACTGAATCAAGCAACTTGGCTACTTCAAAAGCAGATACGGAGGCGGTTTGGTTGGGTTCCCTGTAGAATGGCATTAATGGCACCTCTTCATCACGACGGCATTGCACAATCTCTCTGTAAAAGTGGATCGAAGGACAGATAACTCAGAGAAATGGAAAAAGAGATGGGGAGATATGAGAGAGAGAGAGCATGCAAAAGAGTGAAAGAGAGGGAGCACAAAAAGAGGGAAACGTAAAGATGATCGAGGGGCAATGAAAATGAGTGTGAAAGAGAGAGAAGGGAACAAAGAAAGAAAGAGAGCCAAGAAACAGAGAAACGACGCTTAGAAAAAGGGAGACAGACAGTTGTCCGATTGAGCTGCAAAGCGAGTCTGATAGAGCCGCAATGAGAGTTCGAGTTTAAATTCAAGTCTAAACATTAAAGATGGAGTGCCGTGATCTTGCAGACCCTAAAACTTGATCATCGGGTACTATGATTATACATTAAACCTCGCCCACAGCTCTGTGTTGTATGACAATGACGTAATAAGGGTTACAGTGTGTAACAGTGGGACACCAACCAGCGTTACTTGAATTTCATTGGCTATTGCCTAAATCCCCCACTATCGCCGGCGGACAACGTCATAATGTCACCCAATGTCATCCAGTGTCACGCAATGTCGCCAAAATCGGCTAACGTTCCTCCGCCCACTTTTCAAACGTCGTCGGTTTACCTGCTATCGCCGCTGTTCGCCAGTAGTTGCTGGATCCATAGTGTAGACAAACAATGCACTTCCAGAGAATTCGTCTGGCTCTCGCCCTCTGTTCAAATGTTACTCTACTAGGTGGGGATTTATGATTTTATGAATTGGTGTAATTCAATTAGGTCTTTTGACTCCAAGGTTTTCAGCTTTTCGGGGAGAAACCAAAAATACACAGGGAATTAGGCCTATAACAGACAATTGCACAAGTCCCTCCGAGCCGAGTCTCAAGCAAGCGCAAGTCATTTGGTCCCAAGTCTCAAGCAAGTCAAGTTTTTTTTAGGTTGTGGGCGAGTCAAGTCGAGTCGAGTCCACACAGTTGGGCGAGTCAAGTCGAGTCAAGTCGCATGGTTGTTTCGAGTCGCGTCGAGTCACAATGTTTTCAAGTCGAGTCACTGGTTTTCAAGTCAAGTCACAGGTTACAACTTCCTACGGTCAAATGTAAAAAAAATATCAGTTTTATCAATTATCAGTTTTGTTGCAGTGTGTAGCTTGAATTATATGAATGAAAGAAAAAATGTATTAATAGAGATGAGAGTTACAGTACAATTGTGCTTGTGTAGCATTTTGTAGAGCAGGCATACCTGCACGCACACGGATCATTAATTTAACATAGTGTTCATTTTTCATCAGGCACTAAGTTAGCTACCTACTCGTGTACTACACGCAGTGTTGCCAACTGCCAAAATCCAAAATGCACTAGTGGCACTTCCCAAAACGCACTACAAGGAGCTAGAGCAGTGTTTTTCAACCCAGCTCACTATAAAAGCACTAGATGAATATCTAGTGAATATCACCTTGAGTTTTTCAATCATTTTGGCACTAGGGGGGGTCTGGAAAACTAAATATAGTGTCAAATGCGTAAAGTTGGCAACACTGAGTCTATGACTACACGTGCATTTGTTTTGGTGGGATGGAGTCCTTCGGAGAGCAGAGCTGGCGAAATAATAACTGGACTAAATAAAACTATTTAGTGAGAAGAACGTACCGGTGGAAAGGGAAGGAATGAATCCGGAGTGAGTCCGGACCCCCGCAAATAGGTGATCGTGTTAGCTCCCTGACTGGTACATTTGGTTTCATTTGCACACCGTTGCCTCCCGGCAATGGTGACTCGGACGATGACTCGGACGAGTCGCCGAGTCAGGTTGTCTCAAGTCAAGTCCGAGTCTCAAGTATTTTACCTTCAAGTCCAAAGCGAGTCAAGTCACCGCAAAAATGCGACTTGGACTCGACTTGAGCCGAGTCGTAGGACTCAAGTCCAATTGTCTGGCCTATAATCACACATGGGGTAACATAGTGTAATGTTAACTCCATGGACACATACTAAACAGAAAAAAGTAGTGCTTAGTCTCATCCCATGTCCTAGACCTAATTTACACAGAGATTAGTGGTTTAGTTTAGTGGCTGCATGTACTCACGAATGGCCTGGTTAGTTTATAGATGCTGGAAAAAACTGTGCTGTGTTGTCTCTATCATTGGCTCCTCAAATAGTCTGTTTTAGGTTTTATTTATATTATTGTGTCAGCCATGTACATGTATATTTGAAATTCAAACAGCCCAGGGTCAGTGTGCACTGCAGAATAAAATACGCTACTTTGTGATAACAACATAAAGAGGAAAGCACAGAAGCCGCTAAAGAGGAAAACACAGAAGCCGACTTTCATTGTTTTTTGATTTAAAAAGCTTTTGAAAGACCTTTAATACTAAAGTAACGTCAAAAAAGAAAAAAAGTCAAAAGGCATTCACAACTTTATTTTTCTATGCACCAGAATATTTCAGGATTTTGTTGAGCGATTTCATGGATGAGTAATTTAGGCTACTTTAATCATAATTAGGATAGTAGTACAAAAGAAGTTGGGATTAACTTCACATTTTTTCCTTAATTTCCTGAAAACGTGTTTTTATTGTTGTCTGTAGCGTCGTTAAAGCAACAATATCTCAAAAGTAGATCATAGATTGGCTGTTATCAAATCAATGGCAGAAATATATACAGGGCTGAATGAGCAATAATAATGAAAATTTACAAAGTAGGAACTAAAGTATAGTGTAGAAGAAATAAAAGTGACATTTTAAATTCTCCAGAAAAGTAAAAGTACCTCAAAGTGCAGTACTTGGCTGTACTTTGTTCAGACTGTAATACAGTAACTTACTTTCCTGTTTGTCTGCAGTACACGCTGACTCACTCACTCTGTGGATTTATTTTTACACTTTTAAACTTAATATAGACGTCCATTCTGTTGCTTTGCATCTAATACCTAGCAACAGTACTCTCCAGAGCGGTTTGTTACGTGCTTATATCTGCAAAAAGTCAAAATCGTGACCAAAACAGAATGTCATCATTCTTTAGTACCTATCTGGTGAACTGGTGTAATAAAATGTGTTCTTGTGAATTAACCATCCGAGTTTGAACTAAAGGAGTTGCAATATATTCTGCAGTGACTTTCCTACATGTATCAGAGAAGACGTGGTTGTCTCATGTACCCCTTTGAGCTGTTTTACAACAATAGTACCCCCTCACTCATAACGTTTTGCATTAGGTTAGGCTACTATTTAGTTTAGGCTACTATTCAACAATCGGCCCAGGTGCATAAAACGTAATATAGGCTCCACATGCAGCCTGACGCCGCTTGATATACTGTTTAGAAACCCTGATCCCATCGATCCCGGTTTCCTGTTAATCTCCACTGTGTAGCCTACTATAAATAAGAGTGGAAAAGCCCCGAAACATGTCTGCAAAGGTTGTGCAAAGGTTGTTTGACAATGGAACTGCCTTTGATGCATCAACTTGTCAATCATAGTTTATGTCCAGACCCATGGTTGCAGGGAGAATAAGAATGACAGCAACTGGACGTTTGATCCATTTATCCGTGTTTGTTGCACTAATCGCTTTGTAGCCAACATTGTATAGCAGGGGAAAACTAGTAACTTACATTAATTTTTCTACCCCATGGTCTGGAATCACTGGTCTACATCTGTCCAACTGCAAGACTGACATCATAGTAGATTCGATACACTACCAAAATACCCATGTACCTGTCCAGATACTTCCTTAATATCAATGAAGTCCACTCCCACAACACCAGAGGGAGGGCAACTAACCATGTGTAACCCAGATTTGGCACAAACAAGGGACTTAATTCTTTTCGCTCATATGCCACCAAAATGTGGAACACCTGACCATAAGACATGTGAATCCCTTGACGCCTTAAAGAAACACTCTCAAAGGGCACCTACAGGCGGGTGCGTTTAGAAACTGGCCTCTGTAATTCCCCCACCCACCCCCTTTCCCCCCTTTGTATATTTCTCTTTTTCCCCTTTTACCTCCACTAGAATTTTACCTCCACTGTTTACAGAGGTCATTATTTTGTACATCTCTAAATGTCTTGATGAGATGAACAAGGTGGCCACTATTATGTATTCTTAACTAGAGTGTCCAATCACATTTCTTTTTTCAGATTTGTTTGTTTATACTGTATACTGTATGTGACAGTTGAACTCTTCGCCACACAAACATTGTGCTTGTGAACCACTTATTTCAAATTTCCATTTGGTTGAACTAACCTAGGTGGTGACTAATCTCACATCCCAGCTGGCTGGCTGGCTGCCTGTAGTGTACAGTGCGGCATCACCTCTCAACACACCGCATTGTGTTGAGCATCGCATTGTGATTCATGCATCTTGGTTCACAGTAAGCAAACGCAGTAACTTACTATTATCTAAAGTAATAAGTTACTAAAGGTTGACATGGTTTATTTAGTATGGGTCCAGCAGGCCAGGCTTTATATAGAACCTCCTCTTAAACAAGGAAGAGGGATATTATATGGGCCTAACGAGTTGGGAAGGGATTGCAGTGTCTAACTCAAGGTCATTTGGACACGCAGACTGCTGATGGCCATATTGGCTGTTGGGATTGAATCAGTGACCTGTCAGCCACAAGGCCATCTAGCTCGCGCCTCCTCTCGTTGATGAGGTGAAGCAGGGAGAGGCCTGCCCCCCCCCATGTGTGTCTCCTCACACTACTGCATTATTGCTCCGTGTCTCCTGACCCAGTAAGCAAGCATGCAGGCACTATGAACCATTATGTGCACACTCTGCGGGGGGCTTTTCTGTATTTCCGAATTTCCTCCAGATTTGATTTTTCTTCAGTCGGCTCAAAATGTCAAGTGAAAAGTGTCTTTCACTTCATCTTGAAAGGAGCCGATATCCTTTCTTCCTCACCCGAACTATACTTGAATTGAAAGTGACTTAATCCTCAACACAGATCCGCGAGCACATCTTCCTTGATCAGTGCTGAGTGTGGGCGTGCCGTTATAGGGAGAGGCCGAGCCCCGGCTTGGTTCGGATGCGGCGCATGGGATTGACTGCTCATCCTTCAGGGGGGGCATTTTGGACATAATTCAACCAAACATCTGTGAGAGAGGAGGTGGCCCGCTGCCAACCCCAATCACATACCTGTCCTCACCCATTACTCCTTATTGCCTCTTAACGTCTAAACTGGGGCTTTTACAATGCCGTGGAAAATCTCAACTAAAAACCCACATGAAAATGCACGGCTCTACATGAGCTACTGGAAAATGCGATGTCACATTTTCACACATCCTCCCATAATCACCACGGAACAATAAACAGTAATGATTTGTTTTGGGGGATTAGTACCCCTTTAAATTAAACTCTTAATGGATATTTTTTCACTTCTAAGATTGGAAACCACTTGAAATGCACTCAACCCCAGTATTTACGTATAGTTACACCTAGTCAGCCATTACTCAAGAAAACAAATGTATTGAAGTGCAGTGCTCAAAATGTACAGTCAGGGGCAGATGTAACATTTCCCAATTGGGTAGGCAGGTGAAAATGGTATTGGGGCGACTTCATCGCCCTTGGCGCGAAACCATACCAGCCATACCATGCCATTTTCGGTTACAGGACTTTATTAGTCAAGTAAAACATTAATAACAATTGTTGCAACAGACATGCAGCATGCATAAAGCCATAGATCTGACTCAGAGAGTTTTCTGATATCAATGGTGAAATGCTGTTGGTTTAGTGGTGCCACAACTGTAGTTAATTAGTAGCAGTAGTAGTGTTTCAAATCATTTTAAATATAAGCACTTTAGTTGGGTTGTTTTGCATGCCATCATGTTTGGTGGGGCAGTCAGGGCCCCTATGCCTAGATCCACCCCTGTGTACTGTACAGTGAATGTACTATGTCCACCAATGGCCCTACACTATATTTTCATGGTGTAGGCCCAGGGTACAGAGATGTTCTCTGTGATAACATGGCTTCAAGAGGCAGTAGATAACAAACGGTAGTAGCATGTGGCTGCAGAAAGCTTGACCAACGAGTGCACAGGCTGATAGATATGATAGAGCAGGCAGATAGAATTACCAGAGAGCCCACATAAGTACAGGAAGAAATCCTCCCTCCACCCTTCTTACTTGCCTCCCATTCCATATTTCTGGTGTTATCACTCGCCTCTTACATCATTCTAGGATGTGGGCTGGTTGCATAAAGAACCATAAATTAGGATTAGGGCCATAAAAAATCCACTTAAGGGACCATACTGACATCAGTATGTCATGGTCTATTCCCATCTTCAGCTACATTATCGTACATATACATAAGACCATATTTTCCTGTTAATTTACATTTACTTTTTCGTTTTTGTTTCCGTCTGTTTTCTTTAAATCGTTATTGAGTCAACGTATCATTGCATCGATAAGGATTCATGGATATTTGAATCAAATTCTCCTCCCCAGGACCTTTAAAGCACAATAGAATGTGATTGCACTTGTTGTATCTCCCTTGTGCTGGCATTATAGGGTTCTGACCTTTATACATTTTGTTAGAGATCCAGGCATTGAAGGTTATTTGATGGCAAAATCTACTATTGAGCCCTTTTGGAGACATGTTTAAGAATCTGACCAATAACTATGTACATCTTATATAATCTGGGCGAGCCGAACGTCTTAAAATAGAAATGTAAATAGGCCTCGCAGGCTTGCATACGTTATTTCACGCTTTTCAGTTCAAAAAGGCATTATCTCTTCTCTCTACAAGTGTAAGTCAATCAAATCAAAGGAGCCAAAGGACACCTTTACAATAACCAATCTTCCAATTGATCTGGATAAGAGCATTAGGTAATGTAAAAGGAGAGCGCAGCTAGCAGTGCCGGCTGGGTCCAGCCCTGCTGCCCCTCCTGTTGATCTCCTGCCGGCTTGGCAGGGGTGGGATCTGCGGCGGAGAGGGGCAGATCGATAGCGGCAGCAACGCACACTGGCTGGAGCCATTCTTAGCCAGGATAAACACAACAAACAACCACGCCTCTGGCAACGGCACATGCACTAGTCTGTGCCCAACGATATCACTGCTACAGCCAGTGAAGCTCACCACAGCAACACTGTCCGTCCGCCAGACAACTACAGTACATGAGATGCACTGGAATGCAGGGTCGGATTGACCATTGGGCGTACAGGGAGGTCTCCCGGTGGGCCACGACCCGTAGGGGGGCGGTGGTATCACGTTATGATTTAAAGCACTGGTTTTCAACCTTTTTGATCCCAGGGCCCATTATTCATTCAGAATTTTGAGCCACGGAGGACCACCATTTGATGACAATTTTAGCCCCAACAGACCCCCAAAACTAAAGATTTATTTAGCTTTTTGGCCACAATTCCAGGCTGGATTTACATTTTCTAATTAGACTTGGGCCAATTTGATGAACATTTTAACTCTTGAGAGTGATAACATGAAACCAAATGGACCCGCAAGGGTCCATTTGGTTTCATGTTTACGCTCTCAAAGAGTTACATCTGGTTAACCAACTATACGAGGATGAATAGGTCCATCACGCGCTGGTTGTGGTGGGCCGGTCTAGGCCAAATCACGCTAAAAATGTCCGGGCCGATTTTTTTTGCCCAGTCCACCACTGCTGGAATGTTGTCTTCCGTTTGTCTTCTTTCTCTGTCTCTCTGTCTCTCTCTCCCTCTTTCATGCACGCACGCAAGCACACACACAAACACATTCACGCCCTGCATGTTTACAGCCTCAGGTGGAAGAACACACCAACAGGCTACGGGGTATTATTCTGCGTATGCCGCCCGCTGTTGGCCAGCTGAAGCAAAGCCTTGCCTTTGCATGCACATCCAGTGAGGACATGGGGCCGTGGCTGCTGCTGCCTGACAGCAGAGACGAACAGCCATGCCGTTATTATTATAGCCCAGATGCTGGTCTGTATTACTCATACGTCCAGCTATCGTGTCCCCGTTTTCCCAGGGCAGTTGATTAGGGGGAGAAGGGGAAAGGCCCCATTCTCATTCATGTCACTTGTTCAGCTGTCTCATTATCCACGCAGCGTCTATGCTCACATGAATGAAAATTTTACAATTATTCATTCAGGTGGCAGGTTTCAGTGACTTTCCAAAAAAAAAGCTAACTGGGCTCACTGAGACTCTCAGTGGTGTCCAAACTATAGTGAAACACACCTTGCTCTCTTTTGACTCTTCCTTGTGCTTGACTTGACGCCCCTGTTGACAGCGCGAGACGCCTGAGTCACCCCCACCACGATACCGGTCGATCTACAAGCCCGTCGTGCGTTGCGTGGTGCCGGCGCGCTGGGAGCTTCTGACTCTGTCTGTTTTCATCCCAACACCAGTGCCGTACGCAGAAGTGTTGCTACACAACCAGGCAGGCTTTTCAGTGTGACACACATCTGTAAACTAGGTGGCCTGCATGGTGGAGATGCTGCCTGCGAGCCTGGAACAATTTGCTCTGTTTCCTCTATTCAGATCACACCTGCCAACCACCTCCGCCTTTACCAGCTGTGTGTTTTTTATGTTCTTTTCATTTTCTATTCCTTTTACTTCAACAATACATTCTGGACATGTTCTATAGCTCCTCTTGGAGACGCGCATGCAGCCAAAACCTGCATGCTGCAGGTGACAGGCGGTGATACATGTTTTCAGTTGTATAGTTCTCCGAAAGACAAAAGACTAAAACGAGAAACAGCGCGTGTGCTTTCCTGCGATTGCAATGTTCTGTTGTTGGAGGAAGGGGACAATGAATGTCGATCCATTTTCATTGTGTATGTGAGGGATTCTCTTTCCTCCTTTGTGGAGGTATATTACACGCACAGCGTAATCCAGAGTGTAAACGGAGCTCCGAACATGTTCAGACTTCAGAGTTCAATTAGTGCACACACACAGAGGCACACGTACACACACACACACACACACACACACACACACACACACACACACACACACACACACACGGTTGTGCTTTACTGCTGTGGGTGGAGAGAGAGCACTGAGACTGATGGGGACAGTGTGGAGTGGAGGAGGAGGCTGGATTTGATCCCTAGATGAATTTATGTGGGACTCACTGCAAACATCAGAGGACTGTCCTCAGAGAAACCAGACAGACAGACAGGACAGGAAGACAGACAGGCGGGAGAGTGTGACCTTTGTCATTAACCTGGCCTTGGTGCGTCTGTCTGACTGCCTGCCCACCAAAGCATCACTTCTTAGACAGGCGTTGATAACAGCTTGAAGTACAAAGGTCTGACGTCTGCTTGGCCATATAAAAAGGTGCCTGATAAAAAAAGTGCCTCATGAATATTTCACTTTGAAAATAACGACCGGTATAGGATAGGATGCAGCTGGTTTATTACATATTCCTGTTTTTTTACGTCAAGGATCGAGCAGGGGTGGAAAGGCAGTGATTCAATCTACGTTTTTATTATGGCAAGATGCGTGTTCACCAGGTCGACTGTATACGGACGGTCCTGGTGGCGTGTATCAATTTGCCAGTATGACAGGTCGCTGATTGTTTACTTCAAAATCAAAGATGCAGTATGCAAGTTATTTATATCCTCCCTCTCTCTCTCTCTCTTTCTCTCTCTCAGGTAACATCTCTCCATCCCTGTTCGCCTCCTTCCCACGTCTCCTGTTGGAGGCAGAGTGCGTTTTCTCATTGGGTCATTACACATATTGGGCCTAACGTAAGTATTACACACACACACACACACACACACACACACACACACACACACACACACACACACACACACACACACACACAGTACACCCCCCTCCTCTTTCTCTTATCAGCATCCCTCCATCTCTCCTCCTCCTCCTCCTTAGTGTGTGGATGCAATAAAATTCAGCTTCCTCTCCCCGCACTGACCCTCATGTCTGCCCCTCTGCTCCTCTCACCTCCTCCTATTCAGGCAAATAACAACAGAGAGGGGCACGTGAGCAGACCCCCGACAATGACACCATGGCCCCCTTTTTTCCTCTCGCTCGCCGTCCTTTCTTCCTCCCTCCCTCCCTCCAGTCTGCCCCGTCCATAGAAACGTAGCGCTGCTATCGTATGGTTTCAGTCTCCGCTCTCCCCCTCCCCTCCCTTCCCCTCCCTTCCCTTCCCGCCTCACACACATACACACTATGCCAAATACCATCATAAATCATCGGGTATATAGGAGGAAGGGTTGGAGATGGATGGGGATGCACACACACACACACACACACACACACACACACACACACACACACACACACACACACACACACACACACGCATACACCAGCAGCAGGCAGATTGTGCCACCATGCAGTGCACACACACACACATACGTCCATGCCTTTGGCTTCTCGCCGGCCCAAACGTGATGGAGGTTGTGGCGCGTGTGTGCGCGCGATCTCTCTCTCTATGGAAAGACTGCGACCGACCACTGCACCTCCGCTGCTGCTGCACGGCAGGCACACACATACACACACACACACACACACACACACACACACACACACACACACACACACACACATACACACACAGACACACATGGGCCATGGGTGCATGATGCATCCCCCTCCCCACACACTGTCCTATTCCTACAGGACCTCTTTCTGTCATCTGTCCAATACCTTCCCCACCATCTCCACCATCCCCCCTCCCCGTCTCCTCCTCCCCTGCACACACACACACACACACACACACACACACACACACACACACACACACACACACACACACACACACACACACTCTCCGCTTCCCCCACACCCCGTGAGGGAGGCAGGGATGCTGGGATGCTCGTATGGATGGATGGATGGATGGTTGGATGTGGACTTACTGAGCCTCCTGGAGCCGATGCATCCCATGGTGTGTATTCACAAAGGCTCTGCTAGTGGACACATGCGAGGAAGCGTAACCCGAACGGCGCAGCGCAGCATTCTTCTCCCCGACCCGTACGTCTCTCCCTCTCTCTCTCTCTCTCTATCCCTCCTTCTGCTCTGTATGCGCTCTCCTCTTCTGATTCTTCTCGTTCTTCTCCTTCCTCCTCTCTTCCTCCTCTATCCGTGGCTTATCTTTGCTAGAGCAGCTCTCTCTCCTGTATACTCCTCTCCTCTTCTTTTTCCGTTCGCCCTCCTCCCACTCTCGCTCCGTCGCTCCCTCCCTCCCTCTCTCTCTCTCTCTCTCTCTCTCTCTCTCTCTCTCTCTCTCTCCCTCTTGCGCTTGCTCATTCCATCTCCACCTCACCCCACCCACCCTCTCTCTCTCTCTCTCTCTCTCTCTCTCCTTCCCTCTCTCTCTCTACCCACCCTCCATCTCTCTCTCTCTCTCTCTCTCTCTCTTTCTGCCCGGTGCAGTGTCAGAGATGTGTGCGGTTAGTAAGTCAGTATGCCTGAGGGCTATACGGATTATAAGACTAAATAAAGGAAGTGGCACGTCGCTACGGCTATTATTAGCTCATACCCCCCCCCCCCCCCCCCCCCCCACACACACACACACACACACACATCCCACCACTATCGCCGTTTTGTGTCAGTGTCACGTCGTATACAGTACAGTTACGGCGCTAGGCTGTGTGTTGATATTTCGTAATGCATATTTCTGCCACTGCTCTCCTCCTCCTCCTCGCGTTGCATATCAATATCACTGACTGGCTTTCACGATATCCATAGTGAAATCCTCCTCATCGCAGCTGCTGCTCTATAAGCTGCTGCTGCTGCTGCTGCTGCTGTGTGGATCAAATATCACCCCGGAATGAGAAATTGAATTTCAGATGGATTTTGATTTGGCTCAATCGTGTTGTTTTTTGCAAGGTGTTATTTTGTATAATTTGACAGCGGGATGCAAATTGAAAGATAGAAGGAAAATAAGGGCTGATGGGCTACTAGATTGACTGTGTGTTTGTGTGTGGGTGCGTGTGTGCGTGCGTGCGTGCATGTATAGCTATCAGGTTGCCATTAGGAGATCAATAACGGTGTGTTTGCGTGTGATTGTGTGTACGTGGGGGATTGCCATTGTTGTTATTGTTGCGGATATCACCGCACTGCCGTATTACTAGAGCTAAGATGCGGGGTCTCTCTCTCTCTCTCTCTCCCTCTCTATCCCCCTTCCTACAAGGCGCTGCAGCGCTTTCCACCCCCGCACCTCTCCTCTCCTCCTCTTCATCCATCCATCCATCCATCCTTCTCTCTCTCTCTCTCTCTCTCTCTCTCTCTCTCTCTCTCTCTCTCTCTCTCTCTCTCTCTCTCTCTCTCTCTCTCTCCCTCTCTCTCCCTCTCTCTCCCTCACTGTCTCCCAGCGTAATGCTTTGGGGCAGCGTTTTGAGGAGGATGCACAGAAAACAGCACCCACAGGTGTAGGAGGGAGGGGTAATCCTTCATAGACACGCCACCAGGGGTATTCTGATTCCATGCATGTCTGTCTGTCTGTCTGTCTGTCTGTCTGTCTGTCTGTCTGTCTGTCTCTCTCTCTCTCTCTCTCTCTCTCATCGTCTCTATTTCTATCTCCCTTTCTTTCTTTCTTTCTTTCTTTCTTTCTTTCTTTCTTTCTTTCTTTCTTTCTTTCTTTCTTTCTTTCTTTCTTTCTTTGTTTCTTTGTTTCTTTCTTTGTTTCTTTCTTTGTTTCTTTCTTTCTTTGTTTCTTTCTTTCTTTCTTTCTTTCTTTCTTTCTTTCTTTCTTTCTTTCTTTCTTTCTTTCTTTCTTTCTTTCTTTCTTTCTCCCATCTCTTTTGCCCCCGCCCCATTTTCTAATTATTACTGGCATACCCCTACTCTCTCTCTCTCCCTGTCTGCTCACCCAGATCTTCCCATCACCCCCTCTATCTCTCCCCTTCCCTTCCCCTCCCTTCTCCCTTGTGATGGAACGTGAGAGGAGTGGCTGTTGTTGCATCTACACATCTCTCCCTTCTCCTCCCATCCATCCCTACGTCTGTCTGTCTCTCTCTCTCTCATTCTCATTATTTTGTACTACCCTCCTGACTAGAGTTCGTTGACCATATAAGGAGTTCCGCCCTAAAACCCAGTGATTACCTGAGGTAAAAAAAAAAAAAAAAAAAAACAAGAACAACCCTAGTTTCTGTTGTGAAAAAGCCTTCGCTTCCCCTCACTGTAGAGTGGGAGCATGTGCACATTTTGTTTCTGGGATTGGGACTGTTTTCCCCTCCCCCAAATCACCGACATATCTGAATACTCATTTAATTTTGGTGACATCAGGAATCTCCACAATCGTCCAATCGTGACATCATGCCTCATGGCATGATGTCACGATTAGGCCAGTCCACTACACCTCATGACATCACACCTCATGGCATGATGTCACGAGGCATAGTGGACTGGCCTAATGGACTGGCAACCGTACAGTATATGGAGGTGTAAGTGACCGACTGACCTGTTTTGCCTGTTTTATATAGAAGAGTATATGTTTGTACATCTCTACGTTCGGATGAATTAAAAATGGTGAACCCTATTGTAAAAAAGCATAATGCTTATGATGTCGTCCACCAACAGTGTTTGTATTGAACTGTGCTTGAAGTGTAGGCTACTGCAATCCTGTTAAAATAAAACAAAAACAACAAAAAACTTTGCTCAATCAATCAACATAGATCTGAAAATCTAACATCATTTGTGCCCTATAATATCTCCTTTGGCACATATTTACTCAGTGTCTCATTGTCTTTCCTTCTCTTCCTCTTCTCTCCGTCTCTCTCTCCCTCGCTTTCTTGCGCTCCTCTCCTTCTCCTGTTTGCCCTCTATATATCTCTCACTACTGTTTCTTCCTGGCCCGTCTGGGCTGCCCCTCCCTGCCTTCTCCACGCTGATTACATATTTATGTGGCCTGTGTGTCTGTCTATATAAGTGTTTGCCAACCGCGTGACGCAGGCAGAGCACTGAGTGATGCCACTGCGTCAATCACAATAGTTATATAGCATCCAATCCCAGCAAGCCCGGTCAAGACGTCCGACCTGACTGGTGAATTAGGTCGGTTTTACACTGGCTAGAGTCAAATCCAGCCTGAATCAGATCTGAGCCACATTGAGCCTGAAATCTGATTCATTTAAATGAGTCGTGTGACCTGTTAGACCAATCAGATCCGATTCAGGCTAGATTTTTCAGCCAATGTAAATCAGGCCTTAGTGACGTCTTAATTGGGGCCAGATTAAGTCAAACCAAGACTAGTTAAATCTGGCTCAGAATTTCATGTGATTCCAAGCAACATACAGTAACATAGAGTAACGTTTGCCCACTAAGACTGATGTCCCTGGATGGTTCGATTGAGTCCGATTGAGGGCAGATTAACTTAACGTCATATCATAATGTCAGATCTGGCCCATGATAAACTGTGAGTGTAAAATGAAACCAAGTTAAATTATATTTAAACATCTGAATTACTTAATTTTCAAGAATCTACATGATTAGAAATTAAACTCAACATCAATGGTGTTCCGTGGCTAAGATGCTGAATAAATAGTGGGCCCTGGTATGGAAAAAGGTTGAAAACCACTGGCTTAGTAGATTGGATGCACTACGATATACTATTCCATAACAACATAATTCTTACATTCAGTGCTATGGGCTCAATAGTGGACAGAAGATCTAGAAGCACCTCTTCAATATGCTGGTCATAGACAGATTTTGAATTTTAAAGGTTCATATAAAAAATGTATCGTACATGTATCGTAAAAATGTATATAAATGTTGCTCAAAACACAAAACAAAATTAAGGGTATTTTGTCTATAATTCCAATTAGTTTTACTAACTACTTTTATTGATTTTTATTTTTTATATAGTTTGAGTTCTAGTTCTAGTTTAATAAATTCTAGCTTTCGTTTTTTAGTGAGGTTCATCCGCATGGCGTCTTTTGGTGACGACAGACAGGTGTATCCGTGCCAGTAGGCACAAGCACAACTGTAACCAAATGGACTCCCAACGTGCCTGGACTGATCCATTTGGTTACAAATAATGGACACATATTGGGGAATGGATTCCACCTATTTTCCACATTTTGCTATGACTTACCTTGGAGATGTTTTGTGAAAATAATAATAAAACAAAAAAAAATGTGCAGTATAATGCTACATAACGCATGATGAAATTTTCAAATCCAGGTGGGCTGGCTTCAGCCTGTCCACTGAGATACGATCCAACCTGCCCCCAACATCGACAACAAATGTCTTGTCGCCAGCCTCCACCACCCGATAAGGACCATCGTAAGGCGGCTGCAGGGGTCCGTGATGGGCATCGTGGCGGATAAAGACCGCCGTTCTGTAAGCCTGGGTATAATCAATCCCGAGGTGCACCTCACCAATGACCACGCAGGAGGGCAGTCAGCCACAGAATTGTCCTTTCCTGAGACGTGTCAGATGTCTGTGTTGAATTCGGAGATGAGCACCAGGTGCCGCTGCTGCCTGGCTGACCATGGTTCGGACACCTTGGCCATGGCTAGCGTTAAGGGCTTGTGATCAACGAAGGCAGTGAACAGACGACCTTCCAGTAGGAAATGGAAGTGGTGTACTGCTAAATACAGGGCAAGGAGCTCACAGTCAAAAGTACTATATTTCTGCTCACAGGAACCAAGCTGGCGACTGAAAAAGGCAAGCGGTTGCCAAACACCATTGACCAACTGCTGGAGAACAGCGCCAACAACATAGTCTGAAGCGCTCCTGGAACTGGCGCTCCTGGAACTGGGTGCGCCAACATGGTTGCTCCTGCCAGGGCGTCCTTTGTCACCGAGAAAGCCGCCAACATGTCAGCAGACCAAGAAATGGCCTGCTCAGGAGCCTTCTTCCCCTTCAGAGCGCTGTATGGAGGCCGCATGAGGTCGGCGGCCCGAGGCACAAAACGGTGGTAAAAATTTACCATGCCACAGAACTCCTGTAGAGCCCTGACAGTGACAGGCTGTGGAAGCTTCAGCACCACCTCCATCTTAGAGGGAAGTGGGACTGCCCCGGCCGTCATGATGTGGTGGCCCAGGAAATCCATCGACGACACCCCAGACTGGCACTTTGCTGGGTTGATGATCAAGCCGTGCTCCCTGAGACGACTGAAGAGTAGACGCAGGTGCGACAGATGTTGTGCTTTCGATGTGCTGGCCAGACAAATGTCGTTGAGGTAGACAAAAACAAATGACAGGTTGCGCAGAACCGTGTCCATCAAACGCTGAAAGGTTTGGGCAGCATTCTTGAGTCTGAACGGCATCCTGAGAAACTGGAAAAGCCCAAATGGCGTGATCACGGCTGTTTTGGAAATGTCCTGAGGATGCACGGGCACCTGATGATAGCCCCGGACGAGGTCCACTTTTGAAAAAATAGCCGCACCTGCCAGGTGAGAACAAGAGTCATGGATGTGGGGAATGGGGTAACGGTCGGGTGTAGTGACATCATTAAGGCGCCGGTAGTCGCCGCATGGCCGCCAACCACCACTGGACTTGGGCACCAGGTGAAGGGGGGAGGCTCAGGGACTGTTTAATCGACGTACGATGCCCAGGCGCTCCATTGAATCAATCTCCGTTCTGGCGACAGCAAGCTTGTGTGGGTCCAGACGACGGGCTTTGGCATGCACAGGTGGGCCTTTGGTGGGGATGTAATGCAGCACGCCATGTTTGGTGGAGGCAGCCGAAAAAGTAGGCGTGGTTATGTCCGAGAATTCCTCGGGGAGGTTAGAAAAGTCATCAGCAGGTGAGAGGGCACTGGACGGCTTGGTTGTGGCAGTGTCACTGTGCTCATAGGGAAATGAGCTGAATGAGGGGGGTGGAGACTTTTGCAGACACAAAATTCCAGGTGAAACGCTGACTAGCAAAACAAACAGTCACAGTACGTGCGCCAAAGGTGAGGATTGTGCTGCCATTGGCGGCCATTAGGGGGGGTCCATGTGGTCCTGCTTTAATGTCCGTGGCTGAAGCTGGCAATGTGCTTTGTTTACCAAAGAGCTGTTGTGGTTTGTTTTAACAAAAAATAATCACTTAATTAGTCTACCCTATAGTCTTTTCATTTAGTGAATTGAAAAATACTTTTTTTTACACTTGTAGATCCCAGGAATGCATACCCAACAATGCATGGGTTAGTAATTTTAGGATTGTGAAACCTAACTGAGCAGACCAGACCATAGCCATATGGTTAGCAATTTTAGGATTGTGAAACCTAACTGAGCTCAGACCATAGCCATA
This sequence comes from Benthosema pterotum, assembly GCA_039105355.1. Classification (NCBI taxonomy): domain Eukaryota; kingdom Metazoa; phylum Chordata; class Actinopteri; order Myctophiformes; family Myctophidae; genus Benthosema; species Benthosema pterotum. The sequence continues at coordinate 13,261,458 of CM076967.1, read as the reverse complement.
TGGGCTGCCACATTTTGGTACAGAAACAAGCGCAACTCATTTACTTTTGCACAATGAGCTACACAACCACATTTGGTGACCCCCGCACGGAGCAGCACGTATCCACTTCACACGGGTGTGATTTTTTTTGTGCTTTTTGTGATGTAGGACAAGTCAATCATGTAAAAAAAAAGGATGCCCTGATTGGTTCGGAAACTTCACAGCCAGCGTTTCAGGTGGGATTCAATAAAATGCCTGCCATTTCTATTAGACTGAGACTTTAATGGGTTTAACACAATGGGTGAAATACCTTTACATGCAGGAGAAAAATCATGCAGGTATATTGGCATCTCATCAGAATGCCTTTTGCTTGTTGGCGGAACTTTCTCCTGTTTATTTATTTTAAATATATTTCCTGTCATGATGTGCATTCTTCCACAAAACAACTGACTGGTTAGTTTAGTTCCCCTGCTAAGTTGGTTAACCAGATGTAAATATTCATCATCTGAATTAGCTCAAGTCTACACTAGAAGATTAATGGTCATTTTTATCTGCATATTTGCCTGTTTTGTTTCCCAAATCCATCTTTATAGTTTTTGGGTCTGTGGGGATAAAATGTCCTCAAATGGTGGTCCGTGGCTCAAATGTTGAACAAGTAGTGGGCCCTGGTATCAAAAAGGTTGAAAACCACTGGGTTAGTTATTTTAAGATTTCCTGGCAAGGTGGTGGAAGAACAAGACAGTGGCCGGTATGAGAGCGGCCGCCAAGATTATTGAAGCCACCGGCCTGGACCTGAAGAAGCCGAGGACAGAGCTTCGTGCATCCCCGGCTCTAGTGTCCGCACCCTCCTGGGCCTGCTCTTGTTGAACGGGGGCGTCCGCGCCCTCCTGGGCCTGCTCTTGTCGGACGGGGGCGTCCGCGCCCTCCTCGGCCTGCTGTTGGGCGGGGGCGTCCGCGCCCTCCTCGGCCTGCTCTTGTCGGACGGGGGCGTCCGCGCCCTCCTCGGCCTGCTCTTGTCGGACGGGGGCGTCCGCGCCCTCCTGGGCCTGCTCTTGTCGGACGGGGGCGTCCGCGCCCTCCTCGGCCTGCTCTTGTCGGACGGGGGCGTCCGCGCCCTCCTCGGCCTGCTCTTGTCGGACGGGGGCGTCCGCGCCCTCCTCGGCCTGCTCTTGTCGGACGGGGGCGTCCGCGCCCTCCTCTGCCTGCTCTTGTCGGACGGGGGCGTCCGCGCCCTCCTCTGCCTGCTCTTGTCGGACGGGGGCGTCCGCGCCCTCCTCTGCCTGCTCTTGTCGGGCGTGGGCGTCCGCGCCCTCCTCTGCCTGCTCTTGTCGGACGGGGGCGTCCGCGCCCTCCTCTGCCTGCTCTTGTCGGGCGGGGGCGTCCGCGCCCTCCTCTGCCTGCTCTTGTCGGGCGGGGGCGTCCGCGCCCTCCTCGGCCTGCGCTTGTCGGACGGGGGCGTCCGCGCCCTCCTCGGCCTGCTCTTGTCGGACGGGGGCGTCCGCGCCCTCCTCGGCCTGCTGTTGGATGGAGGCGTCTGCGCCCTCCTCGGCCTGCTGTTGGGCGGAGGCATCTGCGCTCTCGGCTTGATTTGAAAGCGAAGCATCCGGCTGCATCATGGCAGACGTCGACGACGTGTCCTGGGTCCACTTCTGAAGGAAGTAGCAGCCCCAAACGACAGTTCCTGGGGCCATGAACAGTCCCAACACTTTTGCAATAGGCACAAGTTGAGAGGAACTCATTTTCTCAACTATTACTGCAATCAAGTCTACTAAAAGAGTGATACAAGTAACCCGTTCGTTTGGCGCTTTAAATAGCCAAGTATTGACGTGTCACAGCATTTTCTGATGACAACACGGTTGTTATAGTAACGGAAATTGATTGATTTTTTTTTATTAGAACAGCTTGGAAAATTTACAGTACAATTCAAGCACAACTTAATACAGACTAACTGTGAGTGGACAAACCAATAAAGAATACGCTTGTTGTCTCAAGTGGGGGTAGAGGTCCCCCAGCAAAAATAGCATAGTACTACAACGGTAATTATTTCCCACTGTATACGGTACACTGCTGTACAGATCTCCAAACAATGGTATTTCTATCTCTGAGAACTCTACTTGCATGTGCGGAGCGGGTGCAACTCAAGTAAGGCGATTGAGGTGCAGTGTTCGGTGGTCGGTCCCTCGAGGTACTCTGATTGGCCGGTTTAGGTATTAGCCCGCTCCGCTCACGCACGAGTAGGCCATGGCCTACTTGCGCGCAACGCACAAGTGTACACTCTACCGAGTGCTATAGTTTATATTAATCACTGGTAGTTTAAACTCAAACGGAACTAAATGGACCCTCCATTCAGTTCCGTCCGTGTCCTTACACTGTCAGAGTAAAGGCTCATTCAGAAAAACTACAATATGATGTCATACCGCCGCAACAACCCCCAGCCTGCAGCTCTGATTTTACTCATGGGGTGTTGGTGGTGGTCGCTGAAAATCAAACTCCGAATGAGACTTTAGGGTCCGTTTATGACGGAAGCCGAAGTTTGACCATCTCCTCCTCCAGAGCATGATAAATGATGCCTTTATATGGTGCCTTCATCCAAGGCGCCTTGTGCATTACATCCACCCATTCACACACATTCATCCACCGATTGCAGCAGAAGCCATGCAAGGCGCATCAGTGTCTTGCCAAAGGACACTTGGGCAAGACACTTGTAGACAGGAGGAGCTGGGATTCAAACCGCCGACCCATGGGATCGTTGGATGACCTGTTCTACCTCCTGAACTACAGTCATCAGTTGCACTTGTACCGGTAACGCTCAAGACTTGTGGGACTTTTTTTCGTCACACGCTAAACCCCTTATCCCTAACTTCTTCGCCTTCTTTTTTACTATTTTGACAACCTTTTTGGAATACTTCAATATGCAAATCTATTGACACGTTGTGAACTGTCCATTTAAAAAAAATAATGGTTTAAAAAGGCAAAGAAGTTAAGGGATAAGGGGTTTAGCGGTGACGAAAATCTAGGCCGTGGTTCTCAAACCTTTTAAAGTCAAGGACCATTTGACTGCAGAGCAAAAACAAATCCCTCCAAAATTTTAATAGCAAGCCTACCGTATTGTATATCTCCTATTTTTGACTATTCATAAGGTATAATATGAGGCTTTCTTATGTTTATTTGCAGTTGATTTATTTCCAAAAAGTGGTCCAGTTGTTAATTTGTGAAAAAAAAAAAAAAAAAAAAAAAAAAACGTAATGGCTGTTTCCCTAACCCCAACGTGGGTTTAGGTGTCTCTGGACCTTGGCTTATTACCTACTGCCTTTTTGAATCAGTTTGTTTTGGACTGCTCTCTGGGTTTGAGTCCTTCTATCATACAAGCCATGTCCCTCTTGCCTTTAACCACTTATAACCTGGCGTCTCTATTTTAGACATGTCATTATATATTTGTCAGGGGCGGACTAGGAATGGGCATGGGGATGCAATGTCCCCCCCTAAATGCCCAGACTACCCCACCAAACATGATGGCATGCAAAACAACCCAAGATATTTCAAATTAAAGTGCCTATATTTTAAATGATTTGAAACACTACTACTGCTACTAACTATCTACAGTTGTGTCACCATTAATCCAACAGCATTTCATCATTGAAAACAGAAAACTCTCTGAGTCAGATCTTTAGCTTTATGTATGTTGCGTGTGTTGCAATTTCAACAACTGATGTTATTATTGATATTTTACTTGCCTAATAAAAGTCCTGTAACTGAAAATGGTATGGGGGCGGCTTCACCCCCCATGGTGCGAAGCGCCACGGGTGATGAAGCCGCCCCCATACCATTTTCTACTGCCCCCGCAATTGGGAAATGTTACATCCGTCCCTGATATTTGTCAAATAACTTAGTAACTAACTTAAACACTGAAAATAGCAGATATAGAAGTTCACAACACCAAAAGCTGGGAGCTTGTAGATGGGGTATTTAATTGTGTGACACCATAGGGATAAGGAGGGTATACTCTGCCCCGACACCATGACTCAGACATAATTGGTCGGGTTGTTGGCGGTGTGACGTATGGTGTGAGCTATGTGTGGGCCGCTTTTAATCGCTGATGATACTGTGGTTTTCATTGTTGCCAATAAAAATATTCTATTCTGCAAAGAGAGAAAGAGAGCGAGAGGGATTATGGTCAGATGGGATAAGGCTCAGGAAAGAAAACTACAGTACTCACTCATGTGAGGTGGAGGTGAAAATTAGCATTCGTCAGCCGCGGACAGAGTGAATTCTGAGCCAGAATGTACAATAGAAATTGCTACAACAAGTTAGTGATTGTCAGGCTCAGGAAGTAGAGCAGGTTGTCCAATGATCCGTGGGTTGGCGGTTTGAATCCCAGCTCTCAGGGTCTGCATGTCGGAAGTGTCCTTGGGCAAGACCTCAGTGTCCACCAGTGTGTATAGAGGCTTTGGATGAAGGCGTTATAAAAATGTACCATTGTGAAAAGATACTTGTCACTGCTATAAAAGATTAAAAACAGCTACAAAGCTATACAAAAAAATGTTGAGCTGGTTTAACTTCAGATAACAAAGATGAGCTACAAACATGCTGCGTAGCTTTGTATCTGCCTGTGTGTGAATGCACAGCATTAGAGTGCATGAGTTGATACTTTAGTTTTTAATACGCTGTCATTGTGAATAATGAGCCATTTAAACAGTTTTATTTTGTTTATAGTTGTCCGTTATAGGGGTCAACGTCCCTCCTTTTGTAGCGTACACAAAGCAGACATAGGGACTACGTCTAGTCAAATATAGACAATCTTTAAGCTATTGTTGAACGGTGGAATAATGTTCCCCCCAGAGTACAGGCGCCAGCACTAGGCACACTCACTGTGTAGAATGAGTTGGAGGGGAGAGCTGAGTCTGGAGTCGTGCAACCAGTCGGGAGACATAACAATCGAGGTATAATCCAGCCAATGGAGTGTTTTGTGGTTATATATAGCCTTCTGGCCCAGTGCTGGCTCTCTGCTGGGACTCAGGATGGAGGATATGGTGCTACAGGGGGCCAGCGTCACTCTGGGATGCCGGCTTTAAGCTCCTTAGCACAAAACTAAATACCTTTTCTCTCTGCCACCGGGTACCTTTTCAATATATAATTGGAAGTCATAATTTTCCCATACATTTGTATTCATTTTGTCAAATAAGTATAAAAAATAGGTAGTTTTTTTGTTCCAGTGTTTGTTCAGTAAGGGCCTTTCACACGAGGAGTAATAAAACACTCTCGTTCATTTTCAATAAAAATGAACACGACTTGCTTTATCGTGCTCTATGCGATAAAGCAATCCCATGATATTTGTTGCGCGCTATAAAATATTGTAAGTGATGGAGGTCAGTGATTAAATACATCTCTGTGACCGTAGAGTTTGTTCTCCTCTATGGCTGTGAATGCTCAGCTCAGCTCAGCGGCCTTGTGGTTAGTGTGTCTGCCCCGAGACTGGGAGTTTGGGGTTCAATTCCCGGCTGGGTCATACCAAAGCCTCCCTGCTTGACAGCATCAAGGGCTGGATTGGGGTAATCGGATCTAGACATGGGCATGGGGGGCAGTGCCCCCCTAAATACCCAGTCTGCCCCCCCAAACACGATGCCATGCAAAACAACCCAAGATATTTCAAATTAAAGTGCTTATATTTAAAATGTTTTGAAACACTACTACTGCTACTAACTAACTACAATTTTGGCACCACTAAACCAACAGCATTTCATCATTGAAAACAGAAAACTCTCTGAGTCAGACCTTTAGCTTTATGCATGCTGTGTCTGTTGCAAATTCAACAACAACTGATGTTGTTATTGATGCTTTACTTGACTAATAAAAGTCCTGTAACCGAAAATGGTATGGGTGCGACTTCATGGGGGCGATGAAGCCGCCCCCATACCATTTTCTCTTGCCCCTCCAACATGTTCTCTTGCCCCCCCAAATGGGACATGTTACATCCGCCCCTGTTGTACTGTGACCTTCTACCAACATGTGGTCATCGATCGAGAGGACGTACCACACCTACCTACGTGGACGTTCTAGAGAGAGATGCTGGTGCAAAGAGTACAAATATGCTGTCCAGATGTATGGAGAAGTCTCCAAGATGCCTGGAAATACCAGTGAAGGGCTCAGGGAGGAATTCTCTCAGGGTTTAAACTTTCTAGTCAAGGCATTCTGTCAGAGAGCTGGCTCTGTATTCTGATTATGATGATGAATATATTTAATGCAGTCTGTTTTTGGAGAAAAGTTAATTAAATCCGCTGTTGTTACTGGAAGTAGCGTAGCGTTGTTAATCTACATTATGAGATCACATATTTCATTTTCCCCACTGAAGCACATCATGCTCCGTGTGAAAGAAATAAAGAAAAAAAAACTTTCCAGAGGTAATTGTTATCAGTGTGTTATTTGTTTTGTTACACGATTATGTTAAGACGTGATGCTACTTAATTGCTGCGGTTTGCGTATGTCTAATGTTCATAAGATTATTTATACAAGACATAAAACTTCTGGGAACTCAGATTAGTTATTTGTAAGCCTGAGAATTGCAGTTGATTTAAAACAGTTTGGAACTTTGGGTAGATTTTTTTCTCCTGTAACCATGAGTAAATGGCAGGACTCATTTATTTTGTATTTTAGTAGGGATTTTTTTTTAATTTTCCACCTGTCCTTTCTCTTTGATGTCTGTCTCCCTTTTGACTGATAATCTCTCCATTCAAACTCTGGACGGGCTCAAAGTGCCCCAAAGTTATCAGTGCAGCCATGTCCGGCTGCCAGCGAAGTTCTCAACAGGTAAGATTAAGGCCTGGCTGATACTACCTGAGCCCTCATAAAACCCTGAACACAGCCCTGATGCTCCATATATGCTCAGCAGAGAATTCATTCCATATGTTCATCTGACTCCCCATGCCAAGGCGCCTCACTCACCTCAGTCAGTCTGAATGTTGTTGCCGCTGTACACCCCACAACTACAAGCTACAGTAAAAACATTTTGTTTAATTTGTTTTCCTAAAATGACTTGCCCAAACTCCCGGGTTTAAAGTGGTTAGTTAATGGCTGAGAACTAAAGCATTATTATTAAAGAAAACATCTCCCTGAAATCAGAGCAGCACACTATTGATTGATCTCCCAAAATGCACTAAACCGGGATCACTCACAGCAGGAATGAAAGCATATAGCAATTTGTACTTGAAATACCAGAACAAAACACTTTCTCCACTGTTAGATATTGTTGACAGTTGCTATTTGGAAATGGCAGAGGGAGCAATGCATTTTCAAACAGCAAGTGATTATAATTTGTTTTTAAGTGCTGGTTTGCAAGTTGTTGACTCTCTTGGTTGGAGTGGATGGACTCAAAAGTAATCAGTGTTCACACTCTCATGGGAAGTTTTACTCACCCTGACTTGATTCTAAAACAACTGACACTTGACACAAAGTGCCACTTGTAACTAAGAAAGAAAAAGGAGAGGAAGAGCGAAAAAGCCAGAAGGAAGAGAGGGAGAAAGAAAGATGGCCAGTTGACCAGTCATGTATTTGCATTAACCACTTAAAGACCCAGCATCCGTATTGTGAGGGAAGCAGATAGAAAACTGAAAATACCCTGGTATAGACTGATTTAGACTCCCATAAGGAGTCTGCGCAATCATAGTGGTTAAACAGTTTGGAAATCTCGAGTGCATTAAATTAAGCTAATGCACCACCCACGTCTCATGTTCTATATAATGTCTTTCTTAACTGTGACCTTGCTGTTTGTCCTTTCCAACCCAAAAATCATCTCAACATTTGAATTGAATAATAATCTTACTTACAGTAACAAAGTAACAAATATGCCATCCGCAGTCCGCACCATGAAGCACTATAATTATAAGATCTTGTTTTAAACATCATTCTAATGGAGTCTTTAATTCACCACAACTATAATGATGACAGTGCTGAACATTAGTTACGCCACTTGGTGTGGCCCTTAAGAATATATTCCATCTATGGCATATTGCCATATTTCTTCAGTAATTTCCATATTCATGTAAATCTTCCCAAGTTATTGTCAGCTGAGGAATGCATTGTACACACACACACACACGCACATGCATGCATGCACGCACGCACACATATCAGGAGATGCGAAGTCAATTTGCAATTGTGACCGACTTTTAGCCACGGACGATTTTAAATGCCACAGCGTTTTGCAGTTGCGGCAGGTATCCTGTCAGTCGCAGGCAGCAGGTATCTTATCGGTTGCGGCAGGTATCCTATCTGTCGTGGTAGGTATCCTATCGGTTAGGGGGTTAGGTTTAGGCATAATTTTACTGAGGTTATATTTAGGGTTAGGGGTTATGGTTAGGTTTAGTAGCGACAGGTGAAGAACGGCCGTGACCGATGGCCCTTCGGCTATGGCCGATAGAAAAGCGGTCGCCGGTTTGCCGACAGTTGCGACCATTAGGGCCATCGGTAAGGGTTGCAAATCATTTTCGCTGTCTATCTCTCTCTCTCTCTCTCTCTCTCTCTCTCTCACACACACACCATCCCAAACCACAACTCTCACCATGAGATCTCTGTAACATCTAATTGGGGACCCCAATTCTGTCCAAAATTAGACCTACTAATGATGCTGACCTCAATCGGCTGTATGTTGAACATTTGTCCCCAAATGTGACCTACGGTGTATGTCACGAACGCACACACACACACACACACACACACACACACACACACACACACACACACACACACACACACATGTAGACGCTCCACAATCACAGACCTACAGACATGCACACTCACGTCACGTGTGACCACAGTGACAGTGAGTTGATGTACGATGCCATGGCTCATTGTGTGAGGCAAGGTCATCTTCAGAGGGAAGGAATCCTTGACAGTAATCTCACCCGTGATCCATGGACGCCGGATCCCCTCTCTTTCATTCTGTCCGTCTCTCCCCATTTCAATTTACCTTCCTGTATTAGAGTGCTGGACCGTATACATGGGCAAGAATTGATCAGTGACACAAACACACACAGCCACACAGTCACACACACACTGAATAACACATAAATTGCCCTGGCAACGTGCAACACAAAATGACTACGAATTATGTTACTGTCAATACTCGTCTTGTCGGCATCTATCGTCGGGTGATAAAGTATTGTATAGAAAGGCGGTATAGTCCCTGTTCGGGCTTATCTGGAGACGGGCAAACTAGGTATCCGTATTATAATCAGCGACTCCCCCTGTCCCTGTCACACTATCTGTCTACTTCTGGGTGCATGCCGCTGGGAGGGAAGGCTGGAGCTGCATGGTAATGACTAGCGGGACTTGGACTGCTGTGGCCGTCTCTCATTCAATCACTAACTAATGGGTCAGCATTAAACGTGTCCATCGCGTGGGGAGGGAAAACGTCTTTCCCGGTTCCTCCTCGCCCTTTGGAAAATAAAGCGGTTTTCTCTCCTCTCTCCCTGCGTCCTCTGGAGAGCTGAATGACGTCCACCAGTGAAACGTTCTACTCCAAAGACTCCCAGAGGACAGTTTGATATGCATTAGGCCACAGAGCTCCTTGATATGTCCTTTTTTAAAATCTCAATGTATTATCTCAATCTCAATGCACATTTAGATTTAGCATATGCAGAGTTACATTTAAACTATCGAATATTTACTTGCACTGAATATTATTAGTGCAATCATTGATCATTGCAAGAGCTTTTATATGGACTCATACGGTCAAGTAAAATACAGCATTGTGCATTATATCAGTGATTACAATAACTAAACACATTATAATCACCTATATAATGCATTGTAGTGATTACCACTATAAAGCCTTATAGACATGGAGCGAATGTTACCATAATTCAGTGTTGGGCAATATCGCTTTGGAGATTAATAGCTTTACTTCACTTAGGATCCCTTAGAAAAAGTAATATTATATTAGTTATTACTTGAATCAAAGGCTAATTATGCTACATATTACTTTAGAAATGCAACCAAATGATCCCTAGTGGGCTCATTTGGTTCCATTTGTAAGCTCTCAGAAAAAAGAAGTCTACAGAAATTCATTAACATGGTGAAAATACATCTTGATGATGTCATCAAGATGTTTCACCATGTTTGTGGTTTTCTTCAGACCTCCATTTCTTGAGAAAACAGAATGGGGGAACTTTTTCATCATGTCCACTCAGCACCTCTAGGGTATACTAATGACATATTAGAATGTTGAAAATGGGCGGACGTCCCCTTTAAAATGCAATATGTCATTTGTAATGTGTTACTGGCCAACACTGGTCCCATTATAG
>CM076967.1:12943681-13248681 GCA_039105355.1 Benthosema pterotum | reverse complement strand
GAATAGAACTTTTCCTTTGCATTGTCTTGTCAGAGAGGTCTTGTTGGTGATCAAGACTCGAGACAATGGCTCCGAGGTCGAGACAAGACCAAGACAAAATTATACGAGAACAAGACGAGACCACAAGACAAATGAAGTGGAGAGCCGCAAGGTCAAGAGAAGACCAAGACAAAACAAAGCGAGACAAAAACAAGACCGAGATAATGAAAATTTGTCTTGAGACTGGCCCCGAGACGAGACAATGTCTCGAGAACTACAACACTAGACAACTAGAGAATGTATAAGATTAAAGGTAATTTGTATGTTTGACTGTTTTGTTTCTAAAATACAGCCTGGAATTGTGGACAAAAGAAATCTTCAGTTTTGGGGTCTGTGGGGCTAAAACGTCGTCAAATGGTGGTCCATGGCTCAAATTCTGAATAAATTGTGGGTCCTGCTATCAAAATACTTGAAGATTTGTTCTTTTAGAGAAAACAATTGAATTCACTCTTCTTTCACCCTATTCACAGGAATAACATACTGAATTGTATAATACGAGAAAGATACGGTACTATTTTACTCTGGCAAAAGGTTCTTATTGGTCTCAGTCCACGTTTGACTCAGAGGCAGGTATTCATAAACCTATACTTACATAAACAGACACAAGGCCCAAATTGGACCGTCTGGCACTCCTAGCAACGGCTGGGCAGTCAGGTGCTGTAGTTGAGCAAAAAACAGAAATTCTGTGCCCGTCGGACAGAGACAGTTGTGACGGGTGAGGACATATAGTTCCTTTCTCTGTGTTCGATATTCTCATGAGCCACGACTGCTTTCATCATCATTGTAGCGGTGACAATACAATTCCTTCCAAATAATGGCTAGATTCTTCACATGCTCTGGCAATCTCCATTCTTTTACCTGCAGCATTGTAGAAGCATATCCTTCAATTTGAAGCGTCCAGGCCAGCCTAACGCTCTTTTCAATCAATACCTGGAGTAATGGCTGTTCAGCTTGACTCACAGTAGTATCTGTCTTCAACCGTGTGCGGGACATGTACTGAGGGCTAAACTTAGCCTTAGTACATGAGCCAGACAGTCAATGAAGCGAGACACTTGTCTCACCTCGCTGTGGCCTTCCTTCAATTTTCAATTCATCAGGTCGGGAGGAGAATCTGGACCTGGCAGGAAAGCATTGTATTCCATAGTACCTCCTGTAGCACTCAAATTCAAATCTATGTGGGTTATTTGCTGTTTTCATTGAACCTCAACCTAATGTCGATATGGCAAACAAAGTGCTACTGTAAAAGTAGTGGTCATGGAGTAGTAATCAAGCTGCTCTCATGATGTGTGAGAAATGCATTGCCTAAAATGTACCAGCACATTATCATTAATCTCAAAATATCCTAAGTTGTATCATTGTACATAATGTTACTACAGTCCTGGGCATCAGTTCAATCGACTACGATCATCATGCCTGTGTTCCTCTTCCTGTCTGCTTCCAGAAAACCCACTAGATTTTCAGAGGTGTTTTGATACTGTAATACGGCCCCGCTGCCAAGTTTGACATGACGCGGAGAGGGTATGCTGATAGCGTCTTATCAGTGATCAAAAATGTGCACAGGCAATATAATCCTCACAAAGCTATCACAGCTTACTCTAGCCAGGGTGGATTGATAACACCAAAGCAACATAATGTCAGGGAACTCTACATACCACCACTTATGGCCTGTTGCCCTAACTATACATCATTTTTCATGGATTTAAGACTGTGTTCCTCCTCGGTTACAGTGAACGGTACTGTATAGTATAGCCATTTATCACCATCTTTTAGTTTAGAAATGTTCTCCCTAGAAACATGCATTTTTCCTCTGTGTGTAGTATACACTGGATATCTCACTGAAGATCCTGGTCCTCTCACCCACTGACTTATTTAAAGCTCTGTCTCTTTGCTTTGAATCTTCGGCTTCAGTACACAAACCATTACAAATAATCTACCCTGTTTCATGAACACATATTGAAGGCCTTGCTTTGTTCCTTCTCTTGGATTTCACTCACTCAGGCAAGATTCACTCACTCAGGCAAGATTGAAGGCCTTGCTTTGTTCCTCCTCTTGGATTTCACTCACTAGGCAAGATTTCCCCTGGAGCCCCCCTTACCCCCCCTTACCAAACGGACCCTTACGGGTCCGTTTGGTAAGGGGGGGCTCCAGGAAAAATCTCCTGAAAATGGCGCCCACAAGGTATAAAATTATGAACTATTTTTAAACTAAAGAACATATAGGGCTCCATTTTCTTTTTTTTTTTTTTTTACTATTTTGAAAAACATTTTGGAATAGTTCAACGTGCCAATCTATTGACACATTGTGAGCTTGTAGACTGGCCATTTAAACTATTGAAAAATGTTCTTTTTTAATAGTTTAAAAAGGCAAAGAAGCTAAGGGATAAGGGGTTTAGCGGTGACGAAAATGGAGCCCTATGTGTTTTAAATGTTCAATTCCAGTTATAGAGGACGAGTATAATATATTTATCCATATTAGTCTTATTAGCATGGGATCCTTTTAAAGCATGTCTGGTGGTCAGCCCCTCCCCTCACCCCCTCCCTTCATGCCTTCATGGCGCTCTAGGTAACTGCCTAGTCTGCCTAATGGCAAAAACGTCCCTGCTCACAGGCCCTGATAGCAAGCACATGATTGTCTCCAACCCTTGTCTTGTCATGATGGAATAGCGCTGCTGACACACTAGCAGCAATTATTTTCTTTCTTTTCTTTGATGGTTGCAAGCCTGCATCTGCTTTATGTCTTCTCTTTTGCACCCTAGTTTTGTTTTGAGATGTGCCGCATGCTGGGACGCTACTGAGAACAGCTTGTATCGTGTCATTCTCTTTTTACATTGTTTGCTCCGGTGACCTTTTAAACAAGCAGCCCAAACGAGAAATGTTTTTCTCGAGAAACTCCACTCTGTCCTTGTGTTGTTGTTGTTGTTTTTCTCGGAGCTTGCAACATTTATTGTGTGTGGTGCTTAAAGAAAACGAACAAGAAAACAAACAAAAAGCATTTTCAATTTTCATAAAGGCATGCTGAGATCAATCTGCATGAGAGCTCTTCAAAGTACTCTACTGTAGTTCTCCTCTGGTATACTGCTGACAAAAACCTGACGGCTCTGCTGTTGGCTATATCGAACAAATGGCAATATTAAAAGCTCTCATGAATTATCTGAACCCTCCAGAGGGTCTCGGTGGAACACTGTCTCATCTGTCTTTGCGAGTGTCTTCGTAACCTCTTTCTGTTGTTGCATCAGTTGATCTCTCTCTCTCATGGTGTCATCATGTTGGAATTGAGTCTCTGAGTTGCCCTGGCCCCAGTCTACGAAGCAGTCATCTGCTTGGGCAAAGCACCAGATGGCATACACATGGGTCAGTTATAGTAAGACAGGTAATGCACTCTCCAGCTTAGTGGGTGAGAGAGAGACTACTATGGGTACCAATATCCACTGTCGTCATCTTCATGCTTCTCTCGTCTTGCCTGAGCAAGCACTGTCTACTGTCTTGACTATTGTCTTATTACACTGTCTTGCCTTATTGCACTGTGGTAAATGGAAACGCTATTTCATCCCTGTATATGTCCTGACATACACTGGAGTGACAAATAAAAAACCTTGAACCTTGATTGAATCAAGCTATAGCTGTGCTGCTGCTTCTTTCACCTCTAACGTGGAGGCAAATGACACTTTTGACACATAAGATGTCACATTGGAGTCAGCTCTTTATCGCATGTTGTAGGCTCAATCCATGTGTCAATGAGTCAGGGATGCAGAGTGACAAAGACAAAATCAACCAGGTGCTTGTTGGAGGTGGCCAACATTTAGAAAGTAGTCCTTCAAAGATCAGTGGGACTGTCTGCAATACTGAAGAAAAGGTGGATAAAAATCAAGGTACTTCTTTAGAAAAAGTTTAAAAAGCCAAGTCATGTTTTGACTCACAAAGTTGTTTTCATCAGGGCAGGCTGGCTCTTACCTTGATTTTTATCCACTCTCTCTTCATTTTTATACTGTTTTGAGTGCTCGGATCACCGCCTTTTATTTGTTAGTCAGGGATGGTTGGCATTGATCGTCTTTAGTCCAGAGACCTCCCTTTGGTACTGCAGAGTTGAGCTCAGCAAATTGTACAGCTTCTTATAAGCTTTATTTATTTCTCTTGCAGATGGTACTTTGCAGTAAATTGGGTTAGCGCCTTATAAATAAGAAGCTACATTTCATTTGATTTCGCTGAAGTTTAGCCGCAGTTTGTCAATTTGTTACTTATTTCTCATCCACCATTGGCTGGCACAGAATGTGAGAGTAGAAGTAGCGCCATCTGGGGCGCCCACTGGCCTAATGGACCGGGCGCATGCCACACATACATAGGCTCTGGTCTGTTGCGTGTTCGAGTCCCATTCATGACGACCTTTACTGCATGTCTCTCCCCTTCTCTCTCTCCCTCTCTCCTGTCTGACTTCACCATCCGTAACTATCAATAAAGGCACAAAAGCCAAAAACAAATATAGACCCAGATTGGTCCGTCTGGCACTTCTAGCAGATGCCAGAGCGGTTGGCCAGTCAGGTGCTGTGGATGAAGCAAAAAAATAAATTCTGTGCCAGTCTGTGCCGGACAGACACAGTTGTGACAGGTGAGGACATATAGTTCCTTTCTCGAGTTTGAAAAATATATTTTCAGGAGAATTATTTGCAATAAGAAAAACAACGCTGTGGGTATGACCGTTAAGGTATGACCTTAAAGGTGATGTGTGTCATTTAGCTTTCGTTCAATTAAGTGTCATAGCTCTATAATCTTATATTTATAGTAGTCATTGTGACAAAAATGTTGGTCAAATTGGTCTTTCACACCTCTGATGACCTTGGGATACGTCACTGATGATTCATCCCAGGTGCCATTTTGTTAAGTGGGCTGTAGTGGGCTGACTAAGGCCTGCCGTCTGATTTACGTTGCCGGAATCAGATCTGAGCCTTCAGGATTGAAATCTGATTAGTTTAAATGGTTTAAGCAAATAAGATTCCAATCCTGAAATGGCTCAGATCTGATTCAGGATAAATTTGTCTGCCAGTGTAAAACCGGCCTAATTGACTCAGGCTAAATTCATGTATTGGTTGGTTTTGGACCATAGATACAGTCAATGAGTTCTTTAATGCCAGTGAAATTAAAATGAGACTTTGTCAGCCAGCTGGACCATTTTCTATTCCGCATCGCAAGTTTGACTATTTTTTTTTCTCTGTTGGTTGCTTTAGCGCCTGCCTGGGTGGTGCTGCAGGGTGTGTGTGTGTGTGTGTGTGTGTGTGTGTGTGTGTGTGTGTGTGTGTGTGTGTGTGAGTACACACTCCAGTTGTCGCGAGGCAAATCCATGTTGGCGTAAGTATGAGGGGTTCCCAGTCAGCTCTCCTCTATTATTTACAACAATCTTTTGCTCGATTCCATCCTCTCTCTCTTGCCATGTGTTTCACCACTCTCTTCATCTTCTCCATCCCTCTCTCTCTCCCCACTAGTCTTCGTCTAGACCACCACTAATGGGATGGTGTTTATTATTCACCCTCTGCGCCTCTGTGCTTTATATCTCTATTTGTGTCACTGTCTTCATCATCTGTGCCTTTAATCTTCACACTGCTCTGTCAGACTAGTAGTGTGAGACATCATGGCGGTTGCCCAGGGTTTCCTCGCAGATGCACACCACTCAATCATTTTCTTCTTAAAAAAAAAAAACATATTTTTCACTCCCAAGTTTGCTCTCTCTGGGGAATCATCTCACCCATGATGGCACCAGTCAGTGTCTGGCAGGTCTGGGTCTGGCCGAGCTGTAGAGGAACTTGTGCAGGACTGACACCTGCTGGCAGGGATGTGCCATCGCAGGCTTGGCAAGGGGCACTTTTAATGGAATGCCAGTTGGCATCAGAGGGAATTTTCCCCTCAATCTGCTGTGTGAGGAGAGAATGCTGTCAAAATATGCAGGTGCTCATCCGGCCTCTAGAGAGAGTGTTTGGTATTTCACCTCGATGACTTAATGATTTCTGTGAAAGCAAATATTTCACAGTATTTGTTAAATTTTGGTGGTGGGCACAGGGTGACAGAACAGCTGGCGACACATGTCCATGTGTTTGTGCGTGCGCATGCATGCCTGTGTGTACATGTGTGCGCTTTTGCATGTTCTGTGATTGTGTGTGTCAGTGTATGTGGGTGCTGCCTGGGCTGGTGGCCAATTAATGAGGCAATTCATTTTCAGTGGTCATTGTTTAGTTACTCATTATGCTAGGGGAAAATATTGACACAGAGAGAGAGAGAGACAGGCAGACAGTGAGAAACACACATAGGAGACAGAGAGAGAGAGACAGACAGCCAGATAGGGAGACTGTGTGTGTGTGTGTGTGTGTGTGTGTGTGTGTGTGTGTGTGTGTGTGTGTGTGTGTGTGTGTGTGTGTGTGTGTGTGTGTGTGCGCGCGCGTGTGTGTGTGCGTGCGTGTGTGCGTGTGCGCATGTGTGTGTGTGTGTGTGTGTGTGTGTGTGTGCGTGCGTGTGTGTGTGTGTGTGCGTGCGTGCGTGTCTCCCACAAATTCATGTTGAGTTTGGGGTGGGGATGAGGTGGGGAGGTTCACGAATGATCCTCCAGGATATTAACTGTGCAACCAGGTGCTATGAGCAAGTACTGACTCACAGACTCTCCTGTGAGGAGAGGAGGAGGAGAAGAGGAGGAGGGGAATGTGGGGTATGGATTATGGACAATGACGGAGATGTAGAACGAGAGACTGGGGAGAGAGAGAGACAGAGAGAGGAGAACTGTCTGGGTGGGAGTCACTAGAGAGAGATGGGAGCTGGAAGGAGAGAGAGGGGCGAAAGAGTGAGACAGAGAGACACGTAGTGGTGGAGAAAGAGAGAGAGTAGAGAGAGTGAGAAAGACTTAGCTGAAGGGAGGGGTAAAGGAACCACTCATTCCAGGGTTTGGCAGGATTCCAGGCTGTCTGGCACTGATTGTGACGGCCTCCTGTTATTTCAGCCTCACCTCCAGAGTCCAGACTTGGCTGTTGGTTGGGCCCCCTCAGCTCAGCTGCCCCTTTAAACTGCCTGATCACAAACTCTATAGACACACGGCTCAACCCATCGTGGCACCAACTGACCTCTGCATCTATTTATTTAGTTTTTTAGAGGTTAAGACAGGCTTAAGAAGATATACCTACAGTATATCACAGATTTCATTCTGATCTCACCACCACACCCTCTTTTGCCTGTGAACGCTGAAGCTCTCAAAGTAAGGCTATACATAACTCTTCGCGTAAACGTGTCCGGAATCCCCTGCGGACCGGCTGGGGGCACACCTTTTCCCAGCGGCCCAGTGCCAATATTTTTCTGGGGAAGGCTATCTGTGGAAATTTGACATTCTTTTCCCCTGGTGGATGTTGGAGGGGGGCGCCTGCCTGGAAACATTCCACACAGGGGGACAATAGGCCATCAAAGACCCCCAGAGGACATTTCCTCGCGAACCTCATGAACCTTTAATCTAAAACAGCCACAGGTTACGGCACAGCCAGAGCAACACCTTTGGCAGGCTGTCACTGTACTGGTCAGCTCTCAACTGTTCTCCCACCAGGACCTGAGAGTAATTTGTGTTGACTTCGAAGACAGAAGGACTGTCTATACCAATGGTTTTCAACCTTTTTGACACCAGGGCCCACTATTTACTCAGCATTTGAGCCACAGACCACCACAGAAAACCCCTGGTCTATACAACAACCTTCAAATTCTTTATTTATGACCCTGTCTGTCAGTGCACCCGGTGGCCATCTTTTTGGGCAACAATTTACAAAATAACTAATGTGAACGACACATACTATGATATAACATTTCAATGACAGTAGAGCATTGTTTTAATGCATCCAGTCAAACTGCTATTTTATCTTAACTATCTGTTTAGGCAAACGACAACATACTTGCCTGGCTCCAGACCTGAATCACAACCTTAAATTATTTTCCCTGGGGACGCGGCCTATGGGGCCGTCAGTATTAGTTGAAAATCCGACTACAGCGGCTGATTGGCTGACAGCCCTGTCACTCAACAGTGTCAAACTACAACCATGGCAGCTTCCACTGTCCCCGCTATTTTTGATTGTTTGGTATGAACCAATCACTAAAGAGTAAAGACTGCCGCTTTGACAACGGCCATCCCATAAACTGCAGTGGTGGGGAAGGCTTTCAGACTGAAAAATGAAGTTAAACGAAATTATATTACACAGTGTCAGGCAAACGACATACTGTAATATACACAAATGAGGCACGACAAGAAACAGACTTCAAAAGATGAGTGATTTTACTTGTAGTGTAAAGTAGCCAAAACTTCCACGACCTGTCAATGCAATGGGAACCGAGTCGGGCTCATTGAGCAACAGGGAATCACAGTTTTCATACCTGCCCACATCTACAACCAGGAAACGGTCATGTCACATGAGGGTCTGTTGATTTGGTCAACAGACCAAAAACCGGACAAACAAAGGAAGTTAAATAGATTAGATATTACGCAACATTTCCCAATCCATACGGATGTCATGTCATGTCAGAGAGCAAGTAAAGTTTAGCAGTTCAGGGTGGAAAAAGTATTCAGCACCAGTACTTGAGTGAAAGTACTTGTGCTCAATAAGCTGTGTCCATTTGTGGCAGCGCTACAGAAAGAGCAGAACGCAGAAAGTCAATGTGGCTTAAATAGAATGATGGTATGACTGCTGCCACGATGCCTGCAGCCATACAATCCAAACATTCAGTATTGGTGTATCCACCTGCTACGAAGTGTTGTGGAATCTCATATTTACGCAGAACCTTGTGTGTTTAAGCCTGTATATGAATTAGTGTTTTCTGTGGACTATGTCCACCTTTGTTTGTCTTTGTATTGTATGTCCATAAAGCTAATGCTTGCTTGATTGTTGGCCCTGTAATTCTTTTTAAAATACTCAGTATTCAAAGGTTCAAATTACAACTACTGCTTGTGGTGTATTGTGATGTGAGCTATTCGCACATTCGTGTCCCACAGGTCCCTTCATAGAAATGTGTGATGTCAAAAGGACAATATTTGTTTTTGAAATGGAGTATAGTGAAAGTCGTGAGCTAACATAGCACGCAATCGATGACTCACACTTCAATATACTGTATGACCTTGACGTCTTAAGCTTTCAATGCAAGCAGCGGTTTCATAAGACTAAGAACAGGCATCTTGCATTCGGCATGTGGAATCAATGGAATACGCACTCTTAAGTTCACAGAAAGCCCTCATGTAGTTTAAACAAGCTGAATAACATGCACCCAGCTCCTCATCTTACTACCAACCTTTGAGGTCATTTTGATTTCGTAACTCAATTATGTTTAAACTGACTTGTCGTTTGTCGGGCCACATGCTTTACACCAGGTGTACAGTGAGTGCACACAGTACACCTTGAATGTGCGATAAGACCAGAAGGTGTGGCCCAGATCAGTGTTCCGTGTGTGTGTGTGTGTGTGTGTGTGTGTGCGCGTGTGTGTGTGTGTGTGCGTGTGCGTGTGTGTGTCAGTGCACAAGGGGGAAGTTGTGTCATAAGGGTGACAGATGTGCAGGATGGGTGGTGTCATTGTCCTCACCAGGTCAAGTCAGCTTGAGTCATATCCTCGGTTGTTTTAATGTGAAGTGAACACCTGGGGGAGTTTGAAATTAAACATAAAATGATGTGCCAGCAGAGATAGCAGCGTAGTGGTTCAGACCGCCTCTGGGATGAGGTGCAGTCTGTCAGCCAAGAATCGACAAAGCCTTCCCTGCGGTGTCACCGTTAATGCTAAGAACATTCCAGCTGTCAATCTCAACAAGGGACAAATATTTATTTTAAAAAGGAAACAAGGCATAACATTATGTGGCTTAGCGATGATGTAGTCGTTACTTGGGACTCCTCATTGCTGTAGTGAACAATGTACATTCAGTACCACTGCTGGTCTGAGCTTGAATTCCAGTCGGTTAAATCATGTTGTTTATCTCTCCTTTTAATTTTTTCCTATTTGCTGGGATAAAGCACAAAGTCTGTAAGAGGTAGGCCTCAATCTGCTGTGTGAAGTGTGAAAATGACCAGTCTCTTTCTCCCCAAAATTGAACATAATGAGCAACATGGTGGCATTCTAATGCCTCTGCATGTTCATGCCGTGCGTCAGTGCCAAAGAGGTAATGATCAGACATCTATTTCACTGGCAACTCATGCACAGTAATGCTTTTAACATCTGGTCTTCAATATGGCTTGTCGGGGCAAGCGAAAGAAAACGCCTAAACTTGCTTTGAAGGAAAAATGTTTCTCTCTCTTTCTCTCTGCTTCGGAACCATTCGAAAGTAAATAGAGCAATTAACGGCCAGTCTTTTCCAGCAGTCAGCACTGTTTAACAGTGTTGTTTCTCTCTTTTGCTTCGAGCCTCGACCAACTTTTAAGTGTCTGTATCTAATCAAGCCTCTCTCTAGCCCCCATTATCTCTCCCTCTCTCTCTCTTTTCTTCATTCCCTCGCTCTGACCTTACAAGGAAAGGCAGCGGGGTTGATGTCATAGAATGAAGAATGTTGCAAGAATTCGGCGGAGAGAGAGAGACAGAAAGAGAGTCGGAGGGGGAGAAAAGAGAGGGAGGAGGAGGGGTCTGGGACTGGGCTGGATTGTCTGAGAACACACACACGCGTGTGAGGGGTGGGCATAGAGAGAGAGAGACAGACAGAAACACACAGAGACAGATAGAAGGGGAGAAAGAGGGAGAGAGAGGGTGGTGTTTACATAGTAATACACACGGTCCCGATCGAAAGTCAAACGAGAAGAAACTTGTTTGGAAGAATGGTGTCACTCCTTTTCCAGAGGGGCAGGGGGAGGGTCTAAACAGCTGCAGAGGAACTGAAAGGGGGGAGAAGGAAAGAGAAGTTACTATTGCAGACTCAAACTCTGACTCAAAATTTGGACCAGGACTCAGAAAAGGAGATACGAGAAGGGAACAACTCAGCAAGGTCCAGATTGGAGTGCTCTCACACACACACAAGTAGGTGATCTTATGTAATGCTGTGTGAATTTTAAAGGACAGAAGATTTAAAGAGAAACTTTGAATGAGGCAAACTGTCATATGTTATCCAATAAGCTAGACTGTTTTACTTGATAGAATGACAATGAGTTACAGGCAGCTTTATAATGTAATCTACTGCATATCTATCCACATATTTTGTAATTGACACAAAGGCGTGGAATAAGTCATACGATAGCCTATATAGAAAATATCAACAGTCTACTTATATTGCAGCCTTCTACATGGAATTAATGTACTGTAAACCTGTCAGGGTGATAGCTGCCTTTACCTGGGTGTTGGCCTGCCTTTCTGAGTGACATTGATTGACTAAATGGGCTAGAAGAATGCTGTGAGAATGGACATAGTGTCCTAGTACTTTACAACAGAGATGGATAGTGGAGATAGGAGAGCCAGCAGAGTAACCAACCAGGAATATGCGGAAGCGTCAGTCCCTGTCCGGAAGTCCAGAAGTTCTGTGAGCAGCAGAACAGACAGGGATCTATCTGTCACTGAGCCCTGTGTGTGTGTGTGTGTGTGTGTGTGTGTGTGTGTGTGTGTGTGTGTGTGTGTGTGTGTGTGTGTGTGTGTGTGACAATTAAATTACCCACCTGATCTGGTGTTTAAGAATAACCACAGGGATCTGATTAGGAAATATATTATGGAGAGAGAGAGAGAGAGAGGGGGGGGGGGGGGGGAGAGAGAGAGAGAAAGAGAGAGAGAGAGAGGGGGAGGGAGGGAGAGAGAGAGAGAGAGAGGGAGGGAGGGAGGGAGAGAGAGAGAGAGAGGGGGAGAGAGAGAGAGAGAGAGAGAATTTAATTGGTTAAATGCATATAGGTCTAACTTATATGCCTCAGTTGTTTTACCATGTTTGATTAAGCCTGCTATACAATTTTATCTGTGTGTGTGTGTGTGTGTGTGTGTGTGTGTGTGTGTGTGTGTGTGTGTGTGTGTGTGTGTGTGTGTGTGTGTGTGTGTGTGTGTGTGTGTGTGTGTGTGTGTGTGTGTGTGTGTTACTGTAAAATCTGACCAATTTGACTTGAATTTCCTCCAACGAATGATGGTGCCAACACTGTCAAGGAAGGATTCGTCATTCCAGATAGACTCACCACGGGCAACTTCGACCTCCTTATTCCTGCACAAATAATTGTGTTATATCCGTTGTCCAAGTAACAACGTGATGATGAAAAGAGGTTGACGCGTCAAAACAATGTGATGTGATGACAGAGCTCCGTGGAATGTCTGCTTGCTTGTGATGTCACTGACGTGTCATTCTTTGCCTAAAAAACCTGCCCCCCAGAGCCATCTAGTGAAGGAGTTGCGACATCGAGGGGTGAGAAACCGACGAGCGCTCGAGCGCTGTTCAGGCAGCCTGAAACGGGGACAAGCTGTAGTTGGAAATACATTCTTAATCTTTATGCTAGCCTCCACAATTGCTTTAAAATTATCTAAAATATAAAAATGATTTATCATCATTAAAGATTATTAAAGCTGGGCTGTCGCGTGGGCCCAATGCATTTCTGACTACTTCCAGTCCAGGACTTGTCCCTATTTGTTGTTCCCATTCTTAATAGAAATCT
Organism: Benthosema pterotum; assembly: GCA_039105355.1. Classification (NCBI taxonomy): domain Eukaryota; kingdom Metazoa; phylum Chordata; class Actinopteri; order Myctophiformes; family Myctophidae; genus Benthosema; species Benthosema pterotum. The sequence continues at coordinate 13,236,056 of CM076967.1, read as the reverse complement.
ATGTAGAAGAGCCGCCATTGGACTGATCCATGAAGTGAACGGAGTTTGCGCGACTCTGTCTCTAGTATACTCTATCTATCTACGACTGCCTAGTGCCTTCTACCCACACTACACACACATTCAGGCTGCTCAAGCTCGCAGGTGAGTGAACTTATGAGCCTCTTAGCATCACGACGGCATCAATCACAACAATCTATCGAAACGATTTACTGTAGAGATGACAGTCAGCTTAGCTGACAGTGCTCTGTTAAGTCTGTACTTTCCGAGCGCCACGAACTACTCTTTCTTATCCTTTTAGCTAGTTTAGTGTGAATAGTAGTATAGTAGCGTCGTTAGCCTGGTGGGTTTTCAGATGGCTAACGTTAGCTGCTGCGTTCCATGTTAGATATACTCTCTCCATCATCATTATATGTGTTTTCGTGCTGTTATATTCGTGCTGTGTCATGTTGCCGTCTTGTATCATAATTGTGTCCAGTTGTTGTCGGCTGTCAGTGAGTGACTGCAGTGTGCTGGACTGCAGTTGTGCTGACCACCACCATGAATGAATCCATAATGTGGCATGATGCCAGTGGCAGTGGTGGGTGACACTGACTGACAAGTGACATGTCCATGCCAAGGTGTGGGTGGGGTTGTTGGCCAGCATGTGATGTCCCTTTCAATGGCCAAGAAATGACATTGATGTAGTATTTAAAATGCCTAAGAATACCAGAAGTTCTGCCATGTTAAGAGTAGGTAGGTGGTGTGGGGAGAGGTAATTTGTTTTTTCCTGTATGTGTTTCTAGTAGCAGTGGTGGACTAGGAAAAAAAATCGTTTTTTAGCGTGATTTGGCCTAGACTGACTGACCCACCACAACCTGCGTGATGGACCTGTTCTACCTGGTAGTTGGTTAACCAGATGTAACTCTTTGAGAGCGTAAACATGAAACCAAATACCCATTTGCGGGTCCATTTGGTTTCATGTTAACACTCTCAAGAGTTAAAATATTCATCTAAATTGGCCAGGTTTAGAAAATGTAGAAGATTAACGCTCATTTTGATGTCTGTTTCTCAAGTTTGACTCTTTTGTTTCCCAAATCCAGCCTGCAATTGTAGACCAAAAAGCAAAATAAATCTTTAGTTTGCGGTCTGTGGGGCTAAACTGTCAGCAAGTGGTGCTCCTCCGTGGCTCAAAATTCTGAATGAATAGTGGACCCTGGGATCAAAAAGGTTGAAAACCAGTGCTTTTAATCATACCGTGATACCGCCGGCCCCCTACAGGTCGTGGCCCAACTGGAGACCTCCCTGTATGCCCAATGGTCAATCCGACCCTGTCTAGTAGTAGCAGTTGAAACTGTACTGACCAGGTAATTCTTAATTCTAGATCAGTGGTTCCCAAAGTGCGGCCTGGGAATTATCAAGGGTACTTAAGGGTTGTTCCAGGCTCCAGGGGGTCCTCAGTTAAACGATATTTTAGAACCAAATGGAACCTTATGCGTCTGTAACTCGAGAGTAAATTAAATGGATAGCTCCCTTTCAAAAGAACACCCCAGACAGTTCTTACATTACTTGATTAGATATTTGATGATGATCACAAAAGGTTTTTTGAAATACCCCTGCTTTAACAATGATTTTTACAATAGGCTACAAATTGGAGTCTCAGAGAAATGCATAATTAGCCTAATTCAGGTCAAACCAATCCCCTTGAAATGGGCCAATATTCAGATGGGGCCTAGAGGCTAATGAGTATCATTTTGGGGGTCCTTGATGTGGAAAAGGTTTGGGAATCACTGTTCCTAAACCAGAGGCTAGGTGTGACTGCCCTTGCTCTGCATATACATTGAGGAATGAATGATATGTGTACTGTAGCTTCTCATGAAGACTTGGCACCCTATAAGGACACGTGTGATGGCGGAAGCGTGCGTGTGTGTGTGTGTGCGTTGCTGTTGCACAGCAACACATACTTGTAATGTACTGTATGTTGTGTGATTGTGTCAGGATCTTGACGCCCAGGCTTAAGTTAAAAGCGTTGCAAGTGTTGCAATTTGTCATTTTATAACAGACCACAACCTTTGAGAATGTGCAAATCCTGTGATTACAATCACAAGTAGGCAGAGGCAGTCTGGTGTTGCGCAATGCATTTCCGACCTCTTCTTCCTTACAGTGTAATACTTGTGGGGGTCTGTTCTGGCGTGAGGCGTGGGGGCAGTCTCTCCACCAACACCATAATGACCTGCGAGTTGAGACGGCTGGGCTGAGCCACGTTAGTCTGGGGTTTGGGTGGCGTCGTCTTCTCCGCGTGAGAAGAAGACTGAGGTTATGTTTCTATCTGCCGTTCTTTTGCTGACGCCTCGGTAAATTGGAGATTGCGGGTGGAGATCTGTGAATGGATGTGTTGGCTTTCCCATTATGACTGACTGGGGGTGACAGAAAGGTCTCTCCCTAATTGTAGCCTCCAATGAGTTGAGCTATTTCAGTGCAACTCTTTCTCTTCCAGTCCTTTCCCTTTGCCATGTAGTCTCTCAAGCCAGACGAATCTATTCCACAAAGTCAAAACTCCACCCTGTAAAGATTCAGAACAGGAAGCTGTCACCTGTTCTGCTTTAGACCAGCACAGTATTTGACCAATCACGATGCTTGCTGTGTTCACAGAAATAGAAATAAGTATTTTAAAGGTAATAGAGGCAACTTTTTAGCCAAAAATCAAAATGGATATATAGCTATGTTTTTGCCACCCTAGTACTTTTCTTCTACATTGATGCTGCGGCTGTTTCCCTGCAGACAGACACTTGCTGTGCCCTGCAGCCGATCCAGAACTTTGTTGTTGTCAACAAGTAATGAAAACAAACACATTTGTCAGGCTAGGCAAGGTGATGCTAATTTGTAAGTGGGAGGGGGGTTGTGTGGGGTGATGCAGCGTTTTAGCCAACCACAGCACAGCAATCTCCAGCAGATTCATAATGAGCCAATAGAGTGGAGGTGAGGTGGAGTTAGATTCTTTAAACAAATCTGTTTACAAACACAATGTTTGTACACACTAGAGTTGCCTCTATTACCTTTAAAATATCTTTACAATATGTTTCTGCCATCTAGCAGCTACTGCAAGTAGCTGGGCTTTAACTGATTTGAGTTTCGGATAGGATTTATTTTTTCCACGACTGTACAGGCGAAACGGATACAGGAGTGTATCACTATTTTCTATTCATTTTCTTCAACTCTGAAGTTAAAACTTTTTGGTGTATAAGGTTTCAAAAAATGTGCAAGCCAACACTTCTGCCCAGAGAATTCTCACCAGTCAATGCATGTTTTGCTGTATCATGTACATTGTCTTTGACTTTCCTGACACTTTGCATTAGCGCTCACACGACTGCACTTGGTCATAATAAACAGGCAAGCACTTCTATGCGGGTTGGCGGGAGGGCGGGCGGATGGGGTGGGGTTTTGGGGACTGACGGAGGTTGGGGGGTGGGGGTGTTGGGGTCATATAATTGTCACGCTACTGTACTCTAGCCACATTGCAACAAAATGTTGGTCATTTGTTCACTTAGTGTACCTGCCGTTGATAGTGGGCGAGCTCAATGAATGACCAGTGACCTGTAAGATTGGACTCAATTACAGCGCTTGTCCCTCATGAGTAAGCCCCGGCCCAGACAGGCTGACACGCTTTTCGCTGCCCTGAAAGTGGGTGTGCCATTTAAATCTTAACAATGGGAGTTGGATCAACAATGGGCCAGTCACACTGATAGAATGAATGGCCGTGCCAGGGCAGGAGTTACTGGAAGTACTGGAAGTCAGGGGGGGAAAAAACGCTGTCTGTCTGCAGTCTGCCTGAACAACAATGGCACATGGTTCTGTTTAATATGCAATTGGTTCATTCATTTAATCCATATGGTCAAGTAGGGGTCACCGGGTTGGTTTTAACACCACACTGGCCTGCTTTGGCATGTGGTAAACAAACTGGCTTGGTTTTATATTGTATAGTGTATTATATTTATTTAATCTTTATTTTAATTTAATCAGGGCATAATGTTATACGTTATGTGTTTTACCATGTAACATGTATTATTTGAGAAAAAATAAAGCACAGTTTCTTGTTAAGATGGTGCCATGCAGGACCATGTGAGAAATCGAGAATGCATTCGGTAGACAGATATAATTAGGTCCATCACACACACAAGCAGCAGCAAAATCAGGTCAATTATAATTAGCCACTAAATAGGCAGTTTTCGTCCCATTAGGTATCCTATAGCTGCCCTTTTTGGCTTCTTTCAGAGCGCATTAGGCTCCTCGGCTTCGTGGTTATTTTGCACCTTTTCTTTGCTGCCCGCCCGTGTGGTTTCTGTCAGGAAAAGACTCGGATGTTCATGTGAAACCAGACCAGAAATAGACCAAACAGCCATGTGTAATAACAGCATGTACTGTTACAGCTCTTTGAGGTACTTTCCAGTTTCCATGGGCAAATAGCGTACAGCTTTAGCTTTTGACCTGTGTGACGTGATCCGCCGTTTTTTATGTTTAGACTTATCTGTGTACACACAAATACCACCTTGCCTTTTGCACCAGGTTGGCGTCAATCATAGGCGGATCTAGAAATGATGGGCCCCTGGGCTGCTGCCAGCCCAAGGGCCCCCCTACACAGGAGCATTTTTCTTCCCAGCATGGTGCGTAGGATCTGCACACACACACACACACACACAACAATTTATGACGCATGGGCCTGTGACATTCACCTGCATTTCAGTAGGATTTACAGCAAGTGATTGCTTAAGCCAAAATAACTGAGCCAAATAATGACAAACTGTTTAAACACTTGCAGTAATGTACCGTATCTTGTATAGTTTGGAGTTATTTTATTGACACAAAATCAATCACCCCTTCGTTGATAACAGTGACAAGGAACGTGTGTGGGCCCTGAGCCTTTTTAGCGATTACACAGACACTCAAGTTCAGGGCCCCCCCTCCAGCTCAGGGGCCCCTGGGACTGGGCCCAACACGCATGTTGGACAATCCTCCCCTGGCCTCAATTACCACTAAATAACACCGGAATTGCACAATTCAATAATGAATGTTGTCATATACTGCAGCTAGGAGGACTAAAAATAATATTGAGACGTCAAATTAAATCGACCCAGCCATAATAGCGTCGTGTTAATTCCTAGATACAAACTATTTTGCGAGACCTACAGCTGACACGACAGAGGTTTCCGTAATCATGTGTGGACTCTTCAAGTAGCTTTCCAGTACTCCTGGGTATACAAACTGCCCAAACATGTGGAAATCATAACACAGTTAATAAGCTCTGGCGTATTATTTACAGTACATTATTTATACAGGGGGGGCCCCCCTGGTTCTGTAAACTACACCACAACCATCCGTCGTCGTTGGCGTGGGCCATAAGGCAGGACTGATGAAACACAGCCATGACCGTGACACCAAAGCAATTTGGAGTGGGTGGGTAGGTGGAGGTGAGGTGGATGATGAGTTAGAAAGACGTAAACTGAGCAGAAAGGTCCCAGACTGAGATGCTTGTTTGTGGACACCATAAGCCAAAAACCCTCGTCATAATGTACTGTAATCTACAGTACACACGACTTCCTTGTATGTGAGAGTTGCGGGCTGAAATAATACATTTTCAATTAAAGCGCAAATAACATACATCAATTGTTTTTGTGATATGATATTGTATATGCCCGTCAAGGTTATTTCTAAAAGAGCTGAGCAGTCCTGCCCCCTTATGACGTCGGCCCTGTTCCAGGAATGGATTCCCCATTCATTCTTCTCATATACTTTTCAAAAATGATTCATATAAAGACGATTACACCGTGGACCAAGCCAACTCGGGTCGTGACGAATCATTACAACACACAATCTTTTGGGACAAGTGTTGTATCCTGCCGTTTTTTACTTCTTGCTAATTAGATATTGCATGATAATATTGTGGTGGTTGTCATGATTTGTCATGACCCAAGTTGTCTTTGTCTGTGGCGTAATCGTGTTAACCAATAACCAATCGTGTTAACCATTTTCAAAAAGTCTATGAGGAAAATGAATGAGGATTCCATTTCTGAACACAGGTAACGTCATGAAAGGGTCGGGACTGCTCAGCTCTATGGTTTGAGCCTCAATCACCACTCTGATATAACCAGTACTAGCTGCAGTACAATGTCCTGAGGTGGTGGAGGCGCTGATAAGCACATTATTTCATGTTTGAGTCACTGTAATCGTGATGCTACATCAAACCAGGCTTGTTTCCATTCCACACCAGCTTGGAAAATCAACAATGGTGGACGTTGTAAACAAAGTGGAAATGCAAATTTGGAAGTGAAGAGGAGGAATTATACAAACTAGGGTGCATTGATGACATCATCATGAGGACAAAATCAGATGAGCTGTTCCTGAGCTGTTCCATTAAAGCTCCTACAGTACATGATATGCAAGACTGATTGTTCAAACTAGGTTATTTGTGGGGATAGAACACCAAAAACACACAAGTTCTGACCAACCACTACGACAGGTCATGTTTTGTTTAGAGATCAACATCCATGGCAGCAATGGAATTATAAATGAGGAACCAGATTAGAAGAAGGGGGATGTGTGCACTCTGCTAGTAGTGATTCAGCCAGTTTGTGCATACTGTATTCTGCGGAGGCACACACAGCAGAGCGTGTTGTGACAACGCTGGTTTGATTCCAACTCATGACTTTTTATTGCATGTCATCTCTCATCTCATCGCTCCATCTGCCCACGCCTTCCTCTAGAAAAAGCAGAAACACACCAGTCAACTCTACCATATATACAGTAAATGTATTAAAAAAAAAAGCTACAGAGGCAACAGGGCGGTGTGAACAGGATGAAAAATGAGGAAGGGGAAAGGAGGAACGTTATAATGAAAGAGAGGCAGAGAGAGAAGCCAGGTGATGTCATGGCAATGGAGTGTGCCAAAATCTGTTCCTCAGCAAAGCGTTCTCTCATCTCTGGGATCAGGTTTCATATGGTTTTGCAGGGTGCTGGATGGGGGGGTGGGGTGGTCGTCATGTAGGACTAAAGGACTGATCTCATCGCGTCGAATCCTCCAGGACCATTATCAAGAAGAGGCCAGATGGAATCGAACCTCGAGTTCCCATTTGCCACTCCTGAATTATTGAAAAGACTTTTTTTTTTCGCATGTGTAAATTTCTCGGAAGTGATTCCCCCAAGGTAGCTCTCAACGGTTCCTTATTATAATTAAGGGGTTTCTAAAAGTGTGTGCTGTAGTAATGAATAGGCTAGACTCTTTTAGATCAAAGCTGTTGCCCACTCTTTGTCAAAGTACAGATTCTCAAACGAAAGCCATTAGCCCTGTATTGATGAAAGTCTGCCTGGAAATGCCCCGTGCAGAGCCGTCTGCTGATATTCAGTGATGTCAACCTGATTAAAAGCAGCAGGTTTATCTTGGCTCTTGGCTGTTTGAAGAAATCATCTCTCTCTCTCTTTTTAAATGAAGCGTCTGGGCAGAATTGAGTTGATTACGTCTGTTTCTCATTTATTAGGTTAAATCACACTTGAGTAACAGGCGTCTCTGCCTGGCCCTGTGGTATTTATTTTTCTGCATCGAGACAGAGAGACAGCATTGATTTGGGGATATTATCATGTAACATAGGGAAGACAAAATAATGACCATGGTAAGCCAGGAACAGGCAAGCAGTACGTCTACTTGAGGGGCCTCAAGTACTCTTCTATTACATACAGTAGTATGTATGTAGCTCTTTTTTTGTTGTTACCTGTGCCCTGCCTCAGCTTTGGAAAATCTGCTTCTTGTTATACAGGCAGGCATCTAGGTAATTCACTTCTCTCCTTTGGACAACCGGTCCATCCTCTGCCAGTATTTCATTTCAGCAATTTTGTGAATTATTCAACTCCACTAGGGGAAAACACAGCTTAAAGTGCTGCCAGTTTGTGGCTTTTAGTAACTGCACTTAAGGAGGGGGCACCGGGGTGTGAACCGGACATTTTTTTCCTCCCACCGTTCTCACCCTGGTTTCTTTTTTGCTGCTGAGTGCTGAAACGTTTACAGTTTGAATGATAACATGTAATAGCAAGCTCCAGCAAGACAGACAGCTTCGTCCCTAAAGGAAAGTGACGTTCTGTTGAAAGATAAGCTGAGGTCATATATCAGCGGCGGCACATCAGGAATACTTTTTAAATTGCTGTTGGTCTTTGTCTTGTCAGAACTCGAAAACATGATGGCTGTGGCTTAACAGCTCAAAGGAAACATGATGAAACCTTCAGCTGACTATTTCAGGCAAGCGCTTCGCTTCTCAAGATGGTTTCATACTGTCAGGGAATTTGGGTTTTGTGTTGAATCAATATTAAGTAACACAGTAGACCTCTGTTAAGTAACAAGTACTCCTTGACACAGCTAGACTCAGAACCTGACATGTCTTGCTTTAGTGCACTCACTCAGCACTGTTCTTAGACTTGTATCTTAATTAAAAGGTTATATGGGTGGGAGTCGGGCTCTGCTTGAGCTACCAAAATCTAAGCTATTTCAGTGTAATGAGGAGAAGTTTGTCTTCCAAATCCATGAGCCCCTTATGGCAGGCAGATGCGTGAACGTGAAGCTTTAAGAACACACAGCACCATCCATTTAAAGGCAAAATAATTAGGCTGATCCCCGTATACAAACAAACTTTAGAGTATTTGAGTGTGACCATGTTCTTGTGATTCTTTTAAGGTGTCACATTGATGCAATGCTGTGTGTGTGTGTGTGTGTGTGTGTGTGTGTGTGTGTGTGTGTGTGTGTGTGTGTGTGTGTGTGTGTGTGTGTGTGTGTGTGTGTGTGTGTGTGTGTGTGTGTGTGTGTGTGTGTGTGTGTGTGTGTGTGTGTGTGTGTGTGTGTGTGTGTGTGTGTGCACGCGCAGTGTTGTAGTTTTATAAGTTTTATAAGTGGGGGGATGCCTCATAAGACACATACACAAGCATGCATATTTGCGTGCACGTGTGCAACACACGCAGGCACTCTATTAATACCTACAGTCATGTACCCTATTTATAAACAGGGTTTACAATGCTTAATTGTATCCAGAAAAGTGTGTGTGTATGTCAGTGGATGCGTTGGAAGAAAGGGGCATTGGGGGGTGGTCACCAAAAGGTTTTGATGAGGTACTGGTCAAAATATTTTAATGGGCTCTACACAGTTATGCCTACTGGGAAATGGCCGCAGCAAGCTTGTTGTTGTAGCATAGCCAATGAAAAGGAATCATATCAGCCAGTGAGCCAGTATAACTGTTTGTTTTCCCCTACCTCTGGGCTGGCACCCACGCTCAGGCCACACCCACATTTGAACTTGGCCTACCCTACATTATTTACGTAGGCACACCTGTATTGTTTTGTGACTGCACGGTTCTGCACGCTTTGTGGTGTCCACTGATGTGTGTGAACTGCATGACTGAAAAGAAGAAAAAAAAACAGTACCAGCCAACGCATGTTTTATGGCTATAGGCTGGTAAACAGTGTTGTGAAATAGACAGACGAAAGCTTTTTGTTCTTTTATGCGACATATAAACATGTCATGAAATATACATGCCGCAATGGAAACACCAAGACCCCAGGACCCCTTTTTGTGTTATGCTTTTAGACAGAGAGCATTACTCGTCTAATAAATTATTCAACCAATTGATCAAAAACATCTGTATGTTTCCCCAAACCAAACCAAGAGGGTTCAGACTGTGAACCACAATCTAAACTCCAGTCCACACACAAACTAGTCACAACAAAACAGATTAAAGGCCAGTCCATAACAATGGAACTGCCATTGTGGATAACTAGAACCTTGCACGCCAATGGCACCGCTCAAGTCCGGATAATGAATGCGTAATGAAGTGTACGTGTATAAGTGATAAGAATAACATCAAATGGAGCAAAAAAAATATTTGCTTGATTTACTGAAGATTCTGACTTTCAATTATTTTTTTTTTGCTTTGATTGTATTGTGCTTTTTGGTTTGGCAATGTAAAAGTATATTTTCTCATGCCAATAAAGCCAATTGAATTACACAAACAGTTGCATGTTGCATCGGTGTGGACTGGGCTTAAACTATTTTGTTACAAGGACTTGCGACTAGTTGCATTGGTGCAATCTAGCCTTAACAGATACCAGGTGATGCCTCCAATTGAGAATATCTTCTGTAGAGTAGCGTAGTGTATGAGTACATCCTATTTGAAGTAGGCTAAGGAGCAGCTAAAGTGGAGCACAAGGGCACAAAGTATTTGATTGCAGTCGTCAACCAGGGGCCAGGGCCAGTGTGGCCTTCTGGGAAATGTGTTCCGACCGTGCGTAATTGTTCCGAGATAGCAACGGCGAGGTCATCGTGTTTAATATGGTGATTTATCTCTGGAATTTTTGAGTGCCACCGTGGAATGCGTGTGTGTGTGTGTGTGTGTCTGTGCGTGTCCGTGTGTCTATGTCCGTGTGTGTGTGTTTCTTTAAGTCTGAGGTTGCCCTCAAAATACACCCACAGGCGTGTGTGTGTGTCTGTGCGCGTGTGTGTGCGCATGCGTTTTAATTTGATTTTGTTTGGATGCAATTGCATTAGAACCTAACTGCCATTGCACCAGATATATCCAATGCCTAAAACCACAGCTTTGAGAGACACTGAAACAAGACTTGTCTTTTAATTACTCATCCTAAGCTTGCTAAGAATGTTTTCTGCATGTGTCACCGCCACAAGAGACATGACGTTACACACACACCATGCCATGGCTAATGGCAGTGCTGTACTGACTATGACATGTGTTTTGTGTGTTGCCCAGTGTTGCCAACTGCCAAAATCCAAAATGCACTAGGCACTTCCAAAATGCACTAGAATGCGCTAGAGCAGTGGTTTTCAAACATTTTCATACCAGGCTATCTATTCTGTACCCTTTGATGTCGAGTGTAGTCTATCGGACTAATTTAGGAGAAATAACTGGTAAAACGTTGGTCAAAATAACAATTCTTCAGTAATTCAGATGTTTAACTTTCATTTAACTCTTGAGAAAGAGATGGACCCTTACGGGTCCATTTTATTTCATTTTGTGATCTCAAGGGGTACAGATCTAAAAGGGTCCATTTAGTTGCCAATGGTCCTTTCTAGGGAGAAAGGAGGACTCTATCATAGAGAAAATGGTGAAAAACGATGGTTTTATCTCTGGCGCCTGTCAACCAATTTCCCCAACTCACCAGCATGAGCTTTTCACTAGTGCTAACTATAGTGCATGGGTTTTCAACAGGTGGTCCAGACTCCAGAGAGAGGGTCCCTGGTGGTCCCCAGGCTAAATGATGGAAAGTTGGCTAACCAGATGTAACTCTTGAGAGTGTGAAAATGAAACCAAATGGACCTGCAAGGATCCATTTGGTTTCATTTTTATTCATCTGAATCAGCACTATTTAATTAAGAAGTCTACACTGTTTTGTTCCCCAAATCCAGCCTGGAATTGTGAACAAAACCAAAAAAATTCATTAGTTTTAGGTCTTTGGGGCTAAAATGTCATCAAATGGTGGTCCGTGGCTCAAATTCTGAATAAATGGTGGTCCCTGGTGTCAAAAAGGTTGAAAACCACTGCTATAGTGACAAATGCGCCAAGTTGGCAACACTGGAACGGCTCGGTTTGCCTCATCAGATGGGAGCTGCTGCATTCAACACGGCACTTTGCAATGCAACAGGGTTTCTTTTGAACTTTACACAGTTGGCTGATTAAAGGGAAATCCCATCCGTAATACACATCTGGACGCTTTCCTTATGCGGCTTAGTTTTTGGCTGTAACGGGTGTGTTTTGATTTGAATTCCTAAAAAGCCCCGAGACATTCTACTTCATTTCAAAGCCATCAGTAAGAAGCCATTAAATGGCATTAAAAGCCAATCCATTAGTTCTCTGAGCTGTGTTTAACTTTACAAGGAAAGAAGGCTAAGTTATACCTCATTGCATGACAGAACAATGTACTTTCATGCTGAACACACACACGCACACACACACACACGCACACACACACACACATTCATGTACTGTACGTGCGTGCACACATGCACGCACACACATGCACGCACACACACGCGCACACACACACACACACACACACACACACACACACACACACACACACACACACACACACACACACAACACACACACACAAACATGACATGGTTATATAATGTTATTATAAATGTATAATACGAATATAATGCTGCTCCTTTTTCACCTCTACACTAAATCGCTTTGTCAAAATTAGCCACTCTACAGTACAAGCTCACTTCACTAGTGCTGCACTATGAATCTAAATAATCTAGATTCTGTCACCTATGTTTTCTCTTTTCTAAATTTGAGCAACCATCGTGCTGCTCTGCTTTTCTTTTAATCTCATTTTACTTACTATTGTGTTTTTGCTACAAGGGAGAGTCGGGCACTTTGATTAAAGCTACAGCAGTTGGCTGCAGGACAGGTGCCACATGTTGAATGTAATGTAAAGACGATAAGTCAATAGTTTTCTTTTTTTTTTCCAATAGTTTTCAAACATTTTCATACCAGGGCATTTACTGAGTATTTTAGCCACGATCCGGACCACAATTTCATCAAGTCTAGTCCCTCAGACCAAAAACTAAAGATTCTTTTCCCCCACAATTCCATGGTGTATTTTGGGAGAGATGACAGGAAAACATTGATCACAATAACAATTCCTCATCTACATTTCATATGTTTAACAACTCGTGGGAGTGTAAAATGAGACCCATAAAGGGTCCTTTAGGTTTCATATTAGACTCTCAAGATTTAAAGATCCGTTACCAACTTTCTGTTATTTAGCTGTGGGCGGTTGAAAAAGGAGAATTGTGATCAGTTCTTGGGGAGGAAAATCTAGATTTCACATTTGAGTGTGAATCGTGCAGCACAGTGCACTACTAATCACCACAGCACTACTCACCGTGAGCTTGTCGCATGTTCACCCCGGAGTAGGCACCCTGTAAGTAATGTGGGATAACTGACCATTCATTTATGTTCGTCTGGTTCTGTCCTCACCTCCAGATATAAAGACACAAGATGGAGGAGTCCACCAACGGCACCCCCAAGCCCTTCATGGTGACGTCCTCGTTGAACTTCAAAGTGACCACGCCCTCCTTCTACAACCAGCCAAAGAAGTTTGCCTCGGTGACTCCGCCGCGGCCCAAGAGCATGACGCCGCCCGATGCCCCGTCGCCCACGCCGGTCGGCATGGGCCTGATCGGACGGGTTGGAGAGATGCCTCCGCCTCCCCCCTCACTCTGTGAAGGTACCCTCATGCTACCATGCTTCTGTTATTATGCAAATAATCCCCCTAAAACATGATCATCAGCTACTATGGTTACGGTTGTCTTTCAAAAAAGCTTACAGAAATCTGTCGTTTCATGATAATATGGGAGGGGTTACGATTATGATGTCACTAAAATAAATATTTTGATTGAGCCTTTTGACTCAAAGTCTCTAGAAAACAAAAATAACACAGGGGAGACATATTTGAATAGTCTAACTACATTACTCTGGTGGTCCATCAAAGTAATGTTAATTCCATAAACACATCCAAAAAGCACAAACATTGCAGCACTCCATCTTTAAGGAATGATCAGAAGAAAAAGGTTTGGACAGTATGGATTAGTTTCACCATTCACCATTTTTAAAAGAATATATGATACTGGCATTTAGAATATTTGGAACACTTACCTGGGGGCATTTATGTGTGCAGTAAGTGGGTTTAGATATTTTAGATTCTAGCAGTGTGCCCAGTGTCTCTGGTGTCATCGACACTACTTCCTGGACCATATGTTATCTCAGTAAGACGCTCTCCTCCAACTAGGATAGGGGGATCATTATGGGAATTGTAGTCTAGGAGTGAGTGTCGACGACATCAGAGACACTTGGCTCACTTCTAAAATGTAAAATATCAAAAGCCACATATTATACACACAGAGACCCCAGGAAAGAGGTCTAAACATCAACATCACCATATATTTTCTTGCAAAAATGGTGAAATGTTCCTTTAATGTGAATCATACATAAGCTAAGACAGCAGTTAGTGTCTGTAGTTCTGCGATGTCTCCCAAAAGCAAGCCGTAGTAGTAAATGTGTGCTAAATGCAGAATTATATGGGCCAGGCTAGGTTTTAGTTTACAGTACGTATCAGCAAAAATACTATGGTTCTAATACTACTACTAAACGTTTGACATTGCATGTTGTGTATTTTTGGGTGGGACAAGTTGTTCCTGCTCTCTCAGCTCCTTTGGGAGCATCATAATACTGTAGCCTGTAGGCATACATACATCCAGTAGTAGATGAACACTGCATACAGTGCATAGTCAGCAAAGAGAGGCAGACAGAAGTGTAACAGGAACAATCAGGATAAAATCTCTTTAAAGGTAAAGTGATTTGGGTGATTCGGAAAACCCTCCGGTCCCGCCCGGTAGCCAGATGTGAACATGCACACACTCTACAGGCCAACATCATATACATCAAGGCCCACCCCCACTCGATCCTGGGTTCCATTCCTACCGGAATGGTGGGAATGGAACCCAGGATCGGTCCTGGGTTCCGTTCCCACCGGGAATGGGACACTGGGGGCGTGTTCTCTCCTCTGTGTCATCAGTGCCCGTACCCGAGGCAGGGGTTGGTGAAAGGGCCTTTCTATGCAGAGTTTGCATGTTTTCCCTGTGTCCCCTAGGGTAGAGATGGGTATCCTCACAGAAAATATGTATAATCCTTGATCTCTACACTACCTTGAGACTTAAGGTCAGTTCGCTGCCCTCCCCAGGTTGGTAGACGAAGTTTAGCCCCCACGATTACCTAAGATAGTTGACACTTGGTGGAAAAAATCTGTTGCTCAATTGTACAATACAAATTTAGTTAGTAAAAAGGTAAAATAATGGAAAGCATATGATACAATGGTATCCATTTTCGTCACCGCTAAACTTCTTTGCCTTTTTTTTTTGCTGTTTTTAAAATGTCCACTCTACAAGCTCACAACATGTAGAGCTCAATGTAGACTGGCTAGTCAAACTATTCAAAAATGTTTTTCAAAACCGTAAAATAAAGCAAAGAAGTTAGGGATAAGGGCTTTAGCATGTGACGAAAATGGAACCCAATGTCTCATATGAATGAAAAGAAGCGCGAAAGTGCAATGCAATGACCTTGGGGAAACAGAAAGAGTTGCCGAAGCAGACAACCCGCAACACTCCATATTAGAAAAGTTCCTCGAGGTGCAAGGCTCAAAAAACGCAGAATGAAAAAGAGAAATGCCAGCACTCAATCAATGTCCTTTCTTTTTGTCTTTATTTACCTCATCATGAAGTGAAGAGTGAAGAGTGAACAACGAACGCGTTTCGACCCAAGTGGTCTTCCTCAGCCTCAACCATAATATTCATGAAGAGAATATACATACGAGTAAATATATTTACTCGTATGTATATTCTCTTCATGAATATTATGGTTCTTTATGGATGTTGACATAATTGTACATTGTGAACAGCTGTTCCAATTACCTTTGACCTCATTGTGGGCATTGTGATCAGGTACAAAAATACGCAACTTCCTGTTGTCATTCACAACGCTGAGGAAGACCACTTGGGTCGAAACGCGTTCGTTGTTCTCTCACTGCATGATGAGGTAAATAAAGACAAAAAGAAAGGACATTGATTGAGTGCTGGCATTTCTCTTTTTCACAATGCAATGACCTTGGAAGGTTAACGTTGTGCTCGTTGTCGTCGTAACCAATAAAAAACAAAACCCTCCCCGTTTTCTGCCAGACTTCCCGCCCCCTCCTCCTCCTCCGCTGGATGACGAGCTGCCGGCCCCTCCCCCTGAATGCCAAATCACGCCCCCGGCCCTGGACGCCCCTCCCCCAGCCTTCCCCGCCCCGCCCCCGGTGGCCGACGACCTGCCCCTCCCCGCACCTCCCGAGGACGATTTTACCTGTTTGCCCGCTGCCCCCTCCCCTCCGCCCCCTCCTCCCCCTCCCCCTCCTCCTCCCCCGGCCCCGTCCGTTCCCGCCGCCCCCGTCTCCGGTGGCGCCGTGCCCAACGCTGCCGCCGTTGGCAACGCACAGGTGAGTTGGTGGATAAATCTGCAGCGCACAACAAGGTGGTGGTTCACCCCCCGCTCCTGTCTGTCTGTCTGTCTTGTCTGCATGTCGCTTCTACTGCTGACCCTGCACTTTCCCATGCCAACATTATCATCAGCGTCATTTCAATTTGGGGACAAGCTGAGGGCACTGTCACACACACACGCACACTCGCACATACACACACAGACACACACACACGCACTCTCGCACATACACACACATACACACACCAGTGACTCACCAGAGAGTTTGCAGGAAATGCTGCTTCGTGGAGATATAGTCCAGAAGTCGTGGTGGACAGATGGGTGGGAAATTTGGTATATAGTGTTGTTTTTTATTACACTTCCAAGCAAAATCCACAAATTTCAACAGCTGCACACCATTTTAAAAGCTCCAAAACAGAGAGCTATCTATTCTCTCTCCTTTTTTTATTAGCCTAAAATATTGTCTACATTCATGAATCCACTTGCCGACCGGCTATCAGTACTTTAGTCTTTTTTCTTTTTATAGTGGTTTCTTGAGGCCCTACCATTGAAGGTATTGCAAGTAATTTATATGTAATAACATGTCAAACTGGGCGTTTTTGCAGGATTCTGAATCCATTCCAAGCATTAGTTTCACACACAAACACTCACTGGGCTAAAAACAGCCGTAGACATCACATAAAAAGTGATGTCAGCACATTTGGACTATGTACCGTAGCTAGCTATGCTTGTTTTTTTCAGCCCAATGAGTTTGTCTTGTGCAAAACTAATGCTACGCTTGGAATGGACTCCGAATCATGAAAACCCCCTAGTTTGACTTGCCACATGGTATTTATGCATCTGGAATTTTTTCCATGCCATAGGATTTTAATGGGAGGATCACAAGAAACGCCTATTAAAAAATTGCCCAATACATACAGCTGGTCAGAAAGTGGACAAAGCACTATATACTGAATTTCCCATGTTAAACAAATGAAGACTGTGGGCTACTCGGCCACTAGGACAGCTCAAATGGAGACAGCATAGCGGTGGCTCAGCGGGGTGAGTGAGGTTCTTGCGGGATTTGATCCCAGGCCAGCCGTGTGACCCAGAGACCACAGTGGGTCAACCACAGTGTCGTCATCATGGCCAGGAACGGTGTTTTCACACATCTCAGGGTCGGCTTGAGAATGTCCTGGTGTGCAGCGTTTATGGGACTCCATGAGGCGGAAATGTCCCCACGTTAATGGCGGAATATTACACATTCATGTCATGAAGATTATTTGTAGACTTCCTACATTATAAAAGTGTTTATGGCAAATGAACAGTACTGCAGTGCCAAAGATTAAATCTGAAGACTGTTCATGTTAATGGGAGCTCTGCTCTGTGAAACTCATAACAGGCATTCTTGGCAGTGGATAAAACTTGCAATTTAAGTGTTGCATTAATTTAATTTCACTTGTTGGAATGAAAATGCATAATGCCATGGAACTAATTTGGGCCTTTTCATAAAAGGGCAGGAAAAAATGTAAGATGCTATGCGGTTTCTGATTATTGAAAATGAGGAGAACTTAGTTGAACTTTGGTGCAACACACACGCACGCACGTGTACGCGCACACACACACGCACACACGCACACACACAAATGAGTGCTCTTTATAAATACCACACAAATTACACAACTACAATATTCCAATTGTTTTCCAAAAAGCAGAACTTCAAAGTTCTTATTTTTTATCAAGTGGGGCATTTTGTTGCATAGCATAATCCATGCCCGATTTATACTATACTAAAAGCAGATCTACAAGCTCGGCTGTTTTCAGTATGCAACACCGGTGCACACATTACAACCAGGTATAAATCACCCTTGGCTTATACAGCACACATCCATCAAAGCAACAAACTCAAAGTTGGCAGCAGGACAGGACCAACCCATCGAACAGGGACCAGCACCTTAGAGTATGTTGGAGAAAAGCTTGTTTCAATTTCAGAAAGGCATTGGAGGGTAGCAAACAAGGCAGAATCAGTGAAAGTGTTGTGTGAAGGTATCCTCAATGTACAAACTGTAGTTCAGTGATGCAGTCCTAAGTGACTGTCTATGCAGTACAGTCTATTACTTAGGACTGCACCATCACAGCTACAATGAAGACTCCAATTATGCTCTGCATTAACAATCATGACTATTATTCTTGATTAATTTCACCTTGCGCTCACTGGCGGCTATGTTCCTGTAAGATACACCACTGTGACTTTTAATTGTAGCCTGGATCCAGCCCTGAATGGCCATCTTAAAAAATTCGACCTTATTTTTTTCCCTTGCGATGCAAGGACTGTATCCCTCCCTTCGGTGCCGTTAGTATTAGTTGATAATCCAACTACAGTGGCTGATTGGCTGACAGCTCTGTCACTCAACAGTGTCAGCTCCTCCAATGCTTCTTTAAAGAAGTGTCTGGTTTTATACATTTCATCATCCGACATATTTTACTACTTTTGTTCAAATGCTAGTAATGCTCGTTGGCTGTGTTTGGTTAGCAACCAGCCTAGCACAATAGGACATTAGCCACATTAATGACAACAACGTCATCTGCTTTCCCAATATTCTTATGGCTTGGTATGAACCAATCACCGCGAAGACTGCCGCCAAACGAAAGTGAAACGAAATGACAACTCAGGCTGAGGTCAGGCTATTTTAATAGTTTAATTCGAAAATAGTGAACACAGGATTCCAGGTTACACCTGCAACCGTAAGGCTGGTTTATGCTTTGGTCACAAGTTTGTTGTGTATATATACTGTATATAATGCAGTGTGTAAATAGAAAAAACGCCTGACAAAAATACATCACCATTTTTGTGGCCAAAGCATGATTCAGGTTCAGTGTCACGTTGTCACCACCACCATCTGTCATCCTCCTGTCCTGCACCATCCATTGTACTGCTATGGCATCTGCTTCCTTTCACCCTCAAACCTTCCAGTCCCAGAACGCAAACTGCTTCTGGGCAGAAACCTGGTTATCTCCATATTTCATCCCATGTTTCTTAAATTAATTCATATAAATGATTTTATATTTGTCATATCGCAAAAGTAGTTGGTGCTCTAGCACCTAGAAGCACACAACAAAAGTATTTGTTGTATTTAATATTTCAGAAAATGTTTTCCATAGAGACGAGGCCAAAATATTTTGACAGATCAGAATGATTGACATTTGTAAATCAGTGGTTTAATAAATATTTAGATAGTGAAAAGTGACTAAATAACAACTACATTGGAACACACAGATTTTGGACATGCAGGTTTCCGCCCACAGCATATTTTTTTGTATTTTTTCGTTGTGATGTTGTTCCCTCTGTGTTTCTGCTCCTCTGTCAGAGGGGGGTGGAGAAGCAGACCAGCTTTGACCAGCAGCTGGACTCACTGACTGACCTTCTGACTGAGATGGAGACCAGAGGACCCTTCAACCCTAAGGTAGCACTGCAGAGAGAAGGAGAGAGAGAGGGAACATGCAAGAAAAGTAAAATGGCAGGAAAGAAAATGGTGGTGGTGGGGGGGTGGGAATTGTAAAAGTAGAAAAAGAAAGAAAAGAAATTGAGCTTTAATGAGGCAAGGCTGTGGTACACGGCTCAGAGATTAGCTGCATCGACACAAAAACCATGACAGGTTTCAGAGCACAGCTACAGGAGAACATGAGTGACGATGCGCCAGGGGAGCTGAGAGGGGGAAAAAACACTGCAGACTTTTTTAAGTCACAGGAGACTCATGTACTGTAGGTAGTCTGCACCCCCAGCGATGGAATGATGCGGTCAGAGAGAGTTGGGGGGGGGAGAAAAGTAAAGAAAGGAAAGCATGTCAGTGGAAATGGTTAGGAGAGGTTTGGTTGGATGGTTGGTTTTGTCTCCGATCAGCTTTCGGAAACTCGTTGACGATTGGGCCACAAACACAACAAGCAGGAGGTCAGAGTGAAACAAAGGCACGGGGGGGGGGGGGGGGGGTCAGTGACTCAACGCTGAGCGGGGAAGAAATGCTCAGTGAGAGAGCGAGTGATGCATACGCAACCGACTGGAGTGTGTTGTGATGAGGGCAGATTGTACTGCCAGGGATCTGGTGAGGGAGAGAGAGCAAGCGAGAGAGGGCCATAAAAGGAGAGTGTTTTTATCCAACTGGGAGGAACTGGTTCGTGGCTGCTCCAAATAATAACCACCAGAAAGACACATTCGCGTCTGATAAGCTCAAACCGTTGGAGTCCCTCCAAACTGTTTGCTTTAGTTCAAGTGCCTCTTTTGCTGCTCAGTGTTATTAAGGAGAGCTGGCCGGCTGCAGCCTCTTGGCGTCCAGCTCGCGCCGAGGAAGGAATCAATGGAATTTTAATAACTTTTCTGATAAAACCTCATTGCTGTGTTGTCTGTAACAGCCTCCGCATATTGCATAGGACCTCTATCTGACCTATTGAGCTACAGAATGTTAGAGAGATTAATATCACAAATTGCTTTGTGGTGCAGTAAATTGCTGACTCCTTGTTCATTCATAGAAGTGTTTTTCCTGTCCACAGTTACCAAGCCAGTATTCTTCAGCACCAGCACCCAAGCCCCCGGCCCCTCCTCCCACGGCACCCAAACCCTCCCTCTCCTTCCTGCCTCCCCCGGAGATGGCGGACAAGCCCCCACCGGCGCCGTGGGCGGAGGAGCTCAAAGCCAGGACCAACCGGCACGGCAGCAACCCGGCCGTGGTCCCCAAGACCGCCTTCGGCGGGCGGCCGGCCACCTCGGCCGCCGCCCTGGCCCAGAAACTCAACCAGAATCTGAATCACGGCCCCACGCCGTTCGGCGGGGCGCCCAAGCCCGGCCCTGCCAGCTCGTTCTCTCCGGCGGCGCCCGCTGCCAACTCCTTCCCACCTCCACCGGCTGCCCCTCCGGCTGCCCCTGCCGCTGCCTCCTACCCTCCCCCGCCGCCCGCTGCGCCTCCGGCCCCCTCCAGCACATTCTCCCAACCGCCGCCGCCCGCTGCCCCTCCGGCCCCCGCCAGCTCGTTCCCGTCCCCGCCCGCCGCCCCGCCGGCAGCTCCACCCACCAATGCGGCGCCTCCGCCGGCCTCCAACCACATCAGGAGTCCTCCTCAGCAGAATGCCGTGGTCCCGCCTGCTTCTCAGCACAAGACCAATTCATCCTCCTCCTCCTTCCAGCAGCCAGCGAAGAGCCCTCCTTCATCAACGGTATGAGTCCTTTATGTTTGACAGATAGGGGCATTCATAGAGCACCCGGGTCTCAATGTGGGTTCCAGGTGAGGGGCTCCAGGACTAAATGATTTATGGCTAGGAACCTGGGTCCATTGTGCACTCTCAGTTACATAAACACTGAGGATTTTTAGTGACGTGAAGCTTGTTTCGGTCTAATATCAAACTGGTGGTCCTTGAAATTAAAAAATGTTGAACTGCTGTAGTGGAATTTAACACAAAGTAAAATGGCTTCAAATGCTGCAAACAGCTTTACAAGTTTCAAGTTTCTATCATTACCAGCATCCTGTAGATTGTAGAACAATCCAGTCCCACTCAGTCGCAGTCACACTTTGCTACCCGTTTGATATTGTATACAGCGTGGCGTATGTACTGTATGTATGTTCTGCATCTTGCATGATTGCAGGTACAGTACAACGTAGGTACTGTAGCAGCCGACAGGAGAGCTACTCCATATTTTAAAACATGAAACACAGGTCATGCGCTGCGCAGCGGTTTTTC
Source organism: Benthosema pterotum (assembly GCA_039105355.1). Classification (NCBI taxonomy): domain Eukaryota; kingdom Metazoa; phylum Chordata; class Actinopteri; order Myctophiformes; family Myctophidae; genus Benthosema; species Benthosema pterotum. The sequence continues at coordinate 13,214,289 of CM076967.1, read as the reverse complement.
AGAAGCCATCTGTCCAACCGTAACTAACCAACACAGCTCTATCAGCAGAAGAATGCACTTGCCTCACTGTGCAGGTTTGAACTGGTATAAATAATGGATATTGCGCACGCCACACTACTTACTCAACGGGTAGACCCGGCCAAGAAGTCCCACAGGTCAAATAGGTCTATCTGTAAAGCACTGGTTCCCACCGTGGACCCAGGGGGTCCCTGAGGGGGCGCCAGGAGGGTCTCCAGGTAAATGATTGATAGTTAGGAACCAGATAAAAGGGATAATAGCCCCCCTAGAACCTTGGCACAGTACTTGAATGAATGGTCGTGGAAGTGTGGGGGCAAATGCAGTGCTGCTAAGCTTGTTCTGCCCTAACAACCAGACACCTGGTAGAAGAATTGTGGAAGTGCACAGTAGAGGAATCTGCTTTTGTTTGACTTCCAAATGATTACTAATACATGCAAATGTATCTGTCACCCTGCCTTTAAGTGTCTGTACAGACACCCTTAGGGTTCTTAAAACGTGGACGGATTACTAACTGTCAACTCAACAGCAGTTACCATGTCTGCAGTGTATTTCCCTTTTCTCTTGTTTTATTGTTTTATTTGTGTACAATACATACATCCTGCTTTGCAATGAGGTTTTCGTTGATCCTGCTTGCCTCACAAAGAGGAACACCTGCCGTATTATTCTTATGTTAATGTGTGTGTGTGTGTGTGTGTGTGTAGCCCTCTCCCCCTGGTCCAGTGGCGGTCCCCGGCGGTGGTGTTCCCTTCACCATGAGGGACGTGGAGGAGCTGGAGAGAATGACCAAGGACTTTATCAAAGACATGGACACACATGCACCAGTCATTACCTCACCGCCTACAGGTACACTCATTGGTTGGTTGATAGGAAATATTAGTCACGGTACAAGTACACAGTCTGTACACAGTCAAGTCAGTACACACACACACACACACACACACACACACACACACACACACACACACACACACACACACACACACACACACACACACACACACACACACACACACACACACACACACACACACCCCCACACACACCACACACACACCTTTCAGAACCTGTTTTGAGTTCATGAGCCAGACCTGCAAAATTGGAACATTGAGAGGGCACAACCATACCTATATTACATTGTTTATAGGGTTTATGTACTGCAAGTAAATTGATATATGATAATACTCCCACAGTAATAGCATTTTCATATTTGACATTTTTAGCATATTTTCCTATATCATGCCAAATTCATTCAAGTAAACAAGGGAGAAGTTTCATGTCAATATAGGTGTATACAGTGGGTATGGTTTTCCCCACAATTAACGTTCCAGTGTTGGAGCTGTTGGGCTCATTGAATAAAAAACAAAAAAAAGAACTGAACTGGCTCTCAACCGGCAGAAAAGAGGCCACAGTTTGAGTGTGTGTGGTTGTCATTGTGCAGTTAAGAGCTATTGAAATCTTTCATTTAATTCTGAACACGAACCGCATAACATTTAGTCAAGACATTGGAACACAACGCGGCTAATTTCCCCAAGGCTAATAAAGAAAATGATTGATGCCCGTGATGACATTATGCAGCGTAATAATAATCAGGCTAATCATTCTGTCCGTAATAATCACACAGCCCTTCTTTGGTCCATTGTGTACATAGTCAAACGACCCTGCAGAATATCTTAATTACTAATCAGTCATTTTATTGCACTTTACTCCACTGTGTCAGTGATGGGCAAATCTCAACCAGAAAACCCACCAGCAAGTGTCTAGGAAAACTGCAAGATGTCAGATGTTTTTTTTTTATAATAACCCACTCATTTTGCCAGAATACAGCTTTAAAAACATAAAGGTAAACTTTATCGTCCATTAAATCTTGCATAAAATGGACAATTGGCTTTGGCACGGCAGCAGTCAGTAAACAACTTTAGTGGTATATAAAATACACAAATGCGTTGAAATACCATATATCGTAAATTGTAAATAAATATGGTCTGAGGAATTTTGTAGAGACTGAGGAGACCTATAAGACCCTATTAAAGGAAATTCAAGATCATAAAGTATCACACGCCTTTTTTCTTTGGAGGAAAACTTACCGTATAAGGACATGCCACCCAAAAAAAAGAGGACATCCGGCTTCATGTGTTTAATCTGTCATCAACTTCTCACTTTCACTTCCCAGTGAAATGCAATCATTGTGTGTTAATCTGTGGTGGAAAAAAAGAAGTGGCTGAAAGTTGTCAGTTAGCATTGTGTATGTGTTGTTGGTATCTCACTCCTGCCCCTTTGCCTTGTCGCCCCCACCCCAGAGGTTTGTGGGAAGTGTGGCGAGGCGTTGTCCCGCACCCAGCCAGCGGTCAGGGCTATGGACAAGCTCTTCCACTCCAACTGCTTCTGCTGCATGATGTGCCACCGCCCTCTGCAGGGCATGCAGTTCTACGACAGGGACAGCTCACCGCAGTGTGAGGACTGCTACATGGTGAGGATAATATCACACACACACACACACACACACACACACACACACACACACACACACACACACACACACCTCTTTAGGTGTTTTAAGTTATTGAAAAATAGCAGATCTACAGATCTATTTTTTTGAAATGTTGTGTAAATGTTACAGAGACAGTTTTAGTTATCGGGACTGTAGTTCTGTGGACAAAAAAATACTTCCAGGGACAACATTTTGTTGCAGAGAGAAAAAAAATCAGGGACATTTTTCCCCTCCAGGGATTTTTTTTAGTTCCAGGGCCAACATTTTAGTTCCAGGGACCTCCAAGAAGGTCCACATTAACAACAAGGTAGTTAATGTGGTTAATGTGTGTTTTATAGTCAAAATTAAAATCACCAAAATAATTACCGGTAGAAACTAATAATTGCAGTGGAGTAAAAGTGCAAATATTGTGATCTAAATTTTGTGGAGTGGAATTGGAAATGCTCCCTTAAAATTGTAGTATAAGTACTGTGTGAGTGTGTGTGGGTGTGTGTGGGTGTGTGTGTGCACACAACAGCACGAGTAAGAGTGCTGTCATCCCCATCTGTGATAGTGATTCCAACATGGCAGCTAGTCTCAGCTTCTAGACAAGTGGGTACATTGGGTTTGCAGCCAGTACACAGAAACAGCACTCCCATGTGTTTACAAATGTACTTATAGATTTTTTTCCCCACTCAGCGATATATTTAATTCATTGTTGGACTTTGTTGACCACTATTGGAGAGTATGCGGTCGATATGACTGAAATAGGCATGCTGCAAGGTTGAAAGTGGTTACAAAGGTGGACACGTCAGTATAGATCAGAACATTAAGAGACGATCAGGGCTTAAGAAGTTGTTAAATGAAATCGTATATAGGAAAAATTAATTAAATTAATGCATGGATTATTACTAGTGATCGTAGCATGTATGTGTTAAACATATAAGGAGTTTCATGCTGGTTTAATTAACCTGTGGGTGGCAGACGCTGGAATTGCTAAAGTTCTTCCAAGCATAGGAGCCTATTTGTCGCCAGACTTTAGATAACTGCAAGTGTTTCTCCAGACATGTCTCGAGACCCAAATGTCGACTTCAAAGGCCCTGATGACACACGGAACGTGTTGTCGACGTGAGCCTGCATGTCCAGCTATTTACTGTAACTCCTAGAGCAAACAAATGCATACATCCACTCACACACTGCAGTAAAAAAGTGAAGATGTGTGCCAATTCTTTGAAAAGCTACAAGCTCACAATGAGTCAGCATTAACTTGTAGATGTGCTATAAAAAAGGAAAATTAAAAAAATAAAAGGGAACAGAACATTTTAAGTATTTAATAAATCCATTACAGATGTTTTCTTCCAACTTGAAAGGCAGGGAGTTGATTCCCTGCACCAGAGCAGACTCGGTCAGTGCTCGGTCAGCCCAGGATAATGCAATGGCACTGCGATTTGTCTGTACAGTGTTTGTTTATGCTCAGTGCACACTGCTGGATAATGCAATGACAGTGAGATTGTGTGTATTTGGTTCAGTGCGGTACAGTTTAGTGTATGGGGTGTACTGTATACAGTCGTTACGGTTGCTGATGGGGTGCTCCTAGTATCTGTGCCTTATCTGCTGTTCTGCCTCCTGGGACTGAATTTCCCCCCTGCGGGATCGATAAGGTCCTCTATCTTTATAAGAGATAAGCAAGTGGTGTGCGTGTTATTTTTATAGTTATCTTCAATTAACAATTGTGGTCTCTCGACCCCCCCCCCCCCCCCCCCCCCCCCCCCCCCCCCCCCCCCCCCCCCCCCCCCCCCCCCCCCCCCCCCCCCCCCCCCCCCCCCCCCCCCCCCACACACACACACACACACACACACACACTATTTAATTTTAATACAGTCTCAGTACAAGGACTCCACAGTGGTATTCTTACCACACAGTACTATTTTAAATTGGCACCTTGGGCTTAGCAGCACTGCCCTGGAGGATTGTAATCGTTTTCCAAACAGCCCACAGTATTCCCCTCCAGGCCCACACCAACTAGTCGAATGTGTTCAGCTAGATGTACTTTTTTTATCGGGCGCGGTGCTTAAATGGGAATTTTGTTTCCCTCATCAATCATGTTTAAATGAACACATCCATTCCTAAGTAGACCAAAATGAATGCAATGAGAATCTTAAGTATCCAAACTATAATCTAATATAACATTTAAAATGCGAGGATTGTTTTTCGATTGATTGAATGCTTTTAATAGGTCAAAATGTAAACCGCGTGAACTATAGTCAGCCAGGCATTATGGGCTCCATTTTCGTCACTGCACTTCTTCTTTGCCCTTTTAAACTATTTTAACATTTTTGATTAGGTAAAATTGCCAGTCTAAAACCTTGCGTGTAGTGTCAAAAGATTGGCTAGTTGAACTATTCAAAAGTGTTTTTTTTTTTTGTTTTTTTTTTTTTCAAAATAGTTTAAAAAGAAGCCAAAGAAGTTGGGGAGAAGCAGTTTTAGTGCGTGACGAAAATGGAGCCCTGAGGCTAAAGGGATAACATCAAAATGTCTTGGGGACTTGTTTCCATTGTGGCGTTCTTCTGTATGTAATGGACAAAGATAGCCAACCTACAAGCTCTAGCTTGTAGTTCACTGGCAATTGTTCTCCCCTATCTACCATCTTGTAGATTGTAACTGTTGGTACAGGAGCCTGGTACAGTACATAACTGTGTTGTTGACCCTGTGCAGAACTCTCTGGTGGTGTGCTCTCGGTGTGGAGAGAAGATCACAGACCGTGTGCTGAAGGCAGTGGGACAGTGTTTCCATTCTCACTGCTTCCGCTGCAGCACCTGTGCCTGCAGCCTGGAGGGGGTGCCCTTCATCACCGACGACAACAACAACCCTTACTGTGTCCAGGACTACCACAGGTACAGTACAAATATCCCCCAAAGATACTGTATGTCAGGATGTTGGAGAAGTTACTCTTCTTGGCTGCGTTTCACTTCTTCCTTATCCTATTGGCCTGAATATGAGGCTTTTCAATGGAAATATCCTAGATGTGTTGGCTGTACTATTTGACATTCATTGACAATTCAATGTGGACAGCGAATCTCCTTCAATGTCCACAAATCCACAAATGTGTCTTGAAAAAGGGTGGTGGGTCTTTATAACCGGGGTTGTCTTATAATTGGGACAAAGCAGTATTTTTTTTAGAGCCAGAAGCATGCGTGCATGCGTTTTTCGGATTTCTGTGTGTGTGTGTGTGTGCATGCGTGCGTGTGTGTGTGTGTGCGTGCAAAAGAGAGATTGAGTCAAAGAAACATGTGAATGGAAGGTCACAGCCCTGTTTCCCTGTGTGCTCCAGGCGTTTCTCTCCCCTCTGTGTGAGCTGCAATGAACCCATCATTCCCGCTCCGGGCAGCGAGGAGACGGTCAGAGTGGTCGCCCTCGACAAGAATTTCCACCTTAAGTGTTACCGCTGTGAGGTGAGACAGTTACCACACACACTGCCAACAACAAGGTCTCTTTAGTAGTAGTGGAGTTACGGTGGCACCACCTTGTCAAATTCCACATACAAGAGGCATGACACTGTAAGAGTTCTGTCTCCTGAATGGGAATTCGCCTACATCAAAGGTCGTGACACACTTTGTCTGATTAACAAAAGTAATAGAACATCCACATCCATTCTAGCCCAGGTGCTGGACAAAAAAGCAATACTGTAAGAAACAAGTAGAGTCTGCAACAGTGGTAACAAAACTTAGCTCCTCTGGTTTATTGATTCAACATTTCGATCACTAGGATCATCTTCCTCAAGAAGAACCTGACAGACTCTACTATGTCAGATTCTCTTCAAGGCATACTGACGGGTTCATTGTTTGCCCCCTGTTTTGGGGGTGCATTTTAGTGTTTGGTGGCAACAAAAATGAGGGATTCAGATGAGATTTAGCTTCCCAGGACCAAAACGTATAATATTTTGTAGAATAAGATTTTGTCCTTTGACTTTTGACTGTTTGACTGCAGTCAAACGTTGATCAAAATGACCATTTCTTCCACATTCTCTAATTCTGTAGACTGTAAACCAAATAATTAATCCTAGAGAGTATAATTTTACACTTGAGTTAAAGATTTGTAAGGGTCTATTTGGTTACAAACAAGCATCATCATTAGCAGGGGACTACCTGGACCCCCTCAAGGACCACTGATTGAGAACCACTGCTCTAGTCACTCAGTATACTGTCTTTTATGGAAAGGTTTATGTGGGAATGGACATCACAATCATATTAACCACTACTTAACTACGTTGGGCCGGTCATTATATTGATAATCTTTCTGAAATGTTTTTACAGATTAAAGAAATAATAATAAATTGTAGATCTACAAGTTCACAATGTAATACAACAATTCGTCAGTCCAGATTCCTCTTTTATCCAAGAGAGAAGCTTTAAAACCCTAGAACATATTTTTCTCTAATTCTTTGCCTCCAGTGACCAGTATGCATTTTGTATGAATTCCTCTCACAGACTGGAGGAGAGATCAATATTTTAAAAGCCCTTTAGTTTTTGAAAAAGAACACTCCATTAAACTTTAACTAAGTTCTGAAACTTGTTGTCCCCAGTGACTGGGGGAATGTTTCTCACAGACGGTGTGGTGGGGTTATCATTATTTAACAAGCCTCATCGGTTTTAGAATGAGAACACGAAATATATACCGGTAGTCAAAACAATGTTTTCAACAATAATATTGATCTAGCAAAATAAAATGAAAAAATTATTAGATGGAGAGAACATAGAAGTTTCATAAATCACACATGAACCATGAAGTCACTGTCATATGATGATTTCTGCGGACGGATCTGTGCTGGTGTCTACATGCGATTGGTAAATGTGGTTCAACGCTTATGTGCCAGTGTGCAACACAATAGGCACTTTAACCTCCCACATTTTCAGAACGGCACCCCTTACCGGAAGTAAGGGGCTGCTGTTAGAATCATCAAGCAAACAGCCATCCGCAACGGAAATGGGTTACAATGGTGACGTGTCTATGCAGAGTGTGTCAAACAAGCGTTGTGGACACTACGTTAAAGTGTAGGTTTTGCTGTAGTAGGAACGGCTGCTATGGTTTATCTATCGAGCACGGATCGACTTCCTGTTGCCGTAGTAGAGACATCGCCGTCCTATGGCTTAAAGTCGCTAATAAGTCCTTCTCCCTGCCTTGTTGTAGGACTGCGCACGCCCCCTCTCCATAGAAGCAGACGCCGACGGCTGCTACCCATTGGACGGCAGAATCCTTTGCATGAAGTGCCACACCCAGCGAGCCAGGCAGGCCATGCAGTGATTGGCGGAATCGGCCGTCACTCAAAGCCCCAAACTTTAATGAACCAAAACTCAAGAGCACAGGATTCATTCAGCTGCCATTTTTGCCTTTGCGACAGGGCTTTCTACGTGTGCGCCGTGTGAGTGAGCACGTTGACTGAGTAATGAGGGTGCGAGTGCGAAAAGAGCGTGTTTTGCATGATGCCGATACATTGTAATGCTCTCTCTCCTTCCCCCTCCTTCGGTGCAGAGGTAATGTACTGCACCGAAACAGACTTTTCCTCTCCTCGCAAATCTCTCTTCTGCTTGGCCTTCTTCTATCTCATACCAGCCTATAATTCCATGGCGCGTTCTATGTTTACGCTGAATCCTCCCAGCAGATCTTGCACAAGACCAGCTTTGTCAAAAGAGCAGCCACATCAGTGTCCTTTCCTACTCGCCTTCGCCTCAACACACCAATAGATATCCCAGTAATGGCTTTATTGAGGTGTACTCTTGTCCATCTCCTCCTTCCCTGTCAGTGTTATGAATGGTGAAAGTGAGTGGTAACAATATTAGTACCGGTTATCAGCAACACATACTAAAGTGCAGAAGCCCATGTCTGCCACTGAATAAAATGTATATGTATCTTTTCTCCCATTTAACATATACACAACTTTATATCTTTGATGGGTGTTTATTTTGCAGGAGTGACAATCTAGATTTTCTTTCTTTAAATTTCCTACTCATATTTGTCATAATTGTCATAATTGGGTCTCAAGTCGTAATACATAACTTATTCAGTGGCATGACAAAATGGGCTTCCATACTAAATAACAAGGAACAATTCTTTGAGTAACGTTTTGCTTCTGGTTGGCCGGTAGGACAGTACACCTTTATGCCTGTTTTATAATTATTAGGTGGGTGCATCAAAAATAGCAGATCTACAAGCTCATAGTGTCTTGTTGTCCCGTCTATTTTTGGTGTGTGTGACCTGGCGAGCAAAAAAAACAAATCAGGCAAATAGCCCAGTTGTAGTGCCTGCAAACCTCTTGCTTATCTGACCTACAGAGTGCTTTCTCTCACCGCTTTGCTCTCACAGCATGGCATTCTACCACCTGACTGCAACAATAAGAAAGAAAACTGACCAAAACAGTGAATGTCGCTCTTGTTAGTATTTTACCGTTGATGTGTGATGTGAATTTGTTGATTTATTATAACAGTATAGGCATGCGCTGGTGACAAATGACTTGTTAGTTGTTGTTGCCCTCGTCGTTTTGACCACACAGCCCCGAGGGGCAAGCCGAGATCAAACTGACGGTTCTCTTGTGAAAAGAATCTGATGCTGATTTTAAAAGCCGCTACAAAGTATTTTTGCATGTTATTGCCATTAAAAACAAAGAGAAAGAACAAAGTCAAAGCACAGATTCCATTCCAATGAGCTCATGTTGTTAAATGTTAAAAAGCGTGGTGGTACTGTAAATGTTGGCTGCCCAGGCTGGAAACAGGACCTAATAAATCATTGCACAATTCCATATTAACGTTGCCTTTTTTGGTGAAATAACGTATGGAAATTATTAATATCCCTTTAGCCTCGGAATGACGCTAATGTCGCAGCACAAGATAAATGCTGTGCGTTTGGAAATAGCGCAATAGTGCAATGCAGACTAATGGGCGCTCCCATGCGGTATTTCCAAGCGCACCTAAAGAGTGCATTATGGAGAAATACAGTATGCTGTAATGATGACATGCTGGAAATTGTTTTTCTTTTTGCTGGCATTTACGGCTCTGAGCTGTGTCACAGTGTCATGGAGCTTAGTGTTAAGAGCTTAATTGAAAAGCCTACTGTAATGTCACCTTAGAACTTAGAACCTTTGTTTTCCTTGCTCCACGGTTACCAGAATCAGTCTAATACAGTCCTGACAGTAGAGAAGCACAGTCTAATAGCATTGAGCTCAATACCCACATGTTTTTTGGCCATTTGTTGTAAACACACAGTGATCAAACCCTCCAAAAAATGTATTTCAAATTTGACAGTGGATGTTGTATCCGCTGTCTGTTCTTCTGGCATTCACTCATGTTTTTCTTCTTTTTTTTATATACTATTTTTTTTATTTTGTGTTCTGCACAGTATATTGGTCATGTTCGTTTTTTTATATCCTAGTGAATAATACCACTATTTTCCATTCATCTATGTACTTTTGCGTGTTTATCTGTTATGCTACTTCATCAGTACTTCATTGGTTACATTGGCGATGTGCCTTCTCCAGTTTTTGTATTGTCGTTGTTGTTATTATTTGTATTGAGCCTGTGCATTCATAGTTATTCATTCCTTTAAAAGAATAAATTCCTCTATCTTCTCAGATTAATCCTGATTAAGCAGCATTTAGGATGGTTAACAGAACATCCAAACCCTATGGCCAAATGTGACTTAGCATTGCATGCTAGCTGTGTTGTTGTCGTGGTATATCCGGTTTTTAGTATTAATATCACTGTTGTTAACTTTATTTTATTTTTAATTTTTTTCCTTTTGCACAAACCTTTGTGATCATGGCTTTATCACCACAGCGTGCTCACATTTTATGGGACCTTCACAGTTTGCATTTATTTAAAATCGTCAATTGGTATTGCATTAATTACAACTGCCATGTCTTTCCATATAGTTCTCATTCTTCTAAATTCCCTTTTTACATTTGTGTGAATGTGTATTTGTTTACGGTTAAACATGCCTTTCATTATTTACCTCCCTCCTTTTGTTGGGCTGTATTAGGACATTTTAAGAAGAAATAAACTGCTAATTGCCAAAATATCTGCTGTCTGTCTTAAATGAATTAAGCCCACACGTTGGCTATTTTTTAAATAAAAAAAAAGTTCTAGTATAATAAAAGCAAGTAATTTGTGGGGGAAAGCAACATAAATCCATTCGGCACCCTAAATATCGTATCATGAGGTACAGTAAGTCCAACCCCTACAAAACATGTTATGTTCATGACACATCATTATGTTTCAATGAAGTGTCAAGGAAGGAGACCCAGCGAGCGTCACGACCCCCGACCCCCCTATCAGCTCACACCAGCCATACATTCCACTGATAGCGACTACAGCAGACATACGTCTCTGTGTGTGTTTGCTTTCTGCAAAATAGGAGGACTCTTATGAAGTAGAATTTGAGAGCCATCAGAAATTAGATATTCAAGCTAAAGCGCAACATTATTATAGACAGCTACATTGTTATATATGATATGATATTACTTTCTTCTGTCAGGTGTAATTCATACCAGTGTAGTAGGCCCACTTATTAAAGCTCTGATTCATTTAAATGTAGCAGAGCCCCTCAAGACTAGCTGAGCCAATACTGTATATGAACTGCATTAAGTGCAATGGCAGCACCATAGATTTGTCAAAATGGCAATGGAAAGGAAGTAAATACCTAAATATACTGTAATTGTGTAATTTGTGGCTGCTGGGACGAAGCCTGTTGTCCCATGTTGCAAGTTCAGTGCTTTATGTGAGTCCCTTTTAAAGAAGCAGCATAGGTGTAGGCCAGCGGGGTTCAGAAAGGAGAGCAGAGCCATACCCACTCATTACCCAGGCCTGCAGGCCAGACGTCCTCCTGGTTATCAGGAGTGAGTGATTAAAAGAGATTAGTGACAGCTGCCTGACGGAGGAAGCAGAAAGAGGACAAAGTGGAAACATCAGCAATTCAAAAAAAGAAGCCAACAGAGCATGCCAACGACAGAGATTCAGATGTCCCAAACTAAAGTGAGTGAAAAAAAACCCACAGCTTAAGACAAAGTCAATCTTCATAAAAGACAAGACAAACCTGACTCTGTTCCCTCTTGTCCCTTCTCACTACATTAGTTAATTTGTTTAGTCTTTCAGTTATATTTGCAGAATGTTGCATTTTATGTATGTGATTGTCATGCTGCCAAACTTGCTATAATGCAAATTGCAATTTGTTTGCTTTAATTTCAAACACTGAAGTAGCTGAACTCCACCGTCCTTAATGACAAATGCTATGTGTTTTTCATTCCTACCATGCAGTGATCTTTTAGCTCAGTTCAGTATAACTCAATGATGCCATCAGCAGGTGCATATACAGTAATTATCTCTGCAATGTGCTACAATGTACATGTTCGACAGCTGTAGTGTTTACCCTATACTCATTTCCAGCGTCAGCCGCTAGCCCAGCTATCGTCACAGCCAGAAGCTGAGACCTCATTTCTTCAGCTACAATCCCACCCCCAACCTTCCAGCCTGCAGGTCCAGCTAGGGGTCGATCCTGTCTCCCAGCAGGTACCTCCAGAAGGCCTCCCACCTCCTCAGTCAGGGCGGCAGCAGTCGCCCACCCATCTCCAACCTCGATCCCAGCCTGCCGAGCAGAACAGGTCTGTGTGGACAAACCATCGAAGGCTCCTTCTGCTCCTCCTGGGATCCTCCTTCTGTGCCACCATGCTGGGCATGGTGTACTACTCCCAGCACCAGCAGAAAGCCCTAACGGACAGCAGAGCATTCACACAAGGTGGAACAACAACAAATACATCAAGCTACCCAGACACAACGCTTCCCGGCACCACCCAAGGTGTGAACACAGATATTTGAAATTCTGAATATTGGCATATTTTGTTAATCTAGTTTAGGGGTTTTCAACCTTTTTTGATACCAGGGCCCACTATTTATTCAGAATTTGAGCCACGGGGCGCCATTTGATGACATTTTAGCCCCACAGACCCCAAAACTAAAGATTTCTTTTGCTTTTGTCCACAATACCAGCCTGGATTTGGTAAACAAAACAGGCAAACATACAGATCAAAATCACCATTCATCTTCAACATTCTTTAGTTGTGTAGACTTGGGCTGATTCAGATGATGAAATGTTTAACTCTTGAGAGTGTAAACATTGCGGGTCCATTTGGTTTCATTTTTGACGCTCGGGGGGGGGACCACCTGGAACCCTCTCAAGGACCACTGATGATCGAAAACCATTTGATCTTGACTGAGTCTCAGCATGTGGGTTGTTCTCTTTCCCCAGTCCCTCCATGTCTCTCCCAGGCCTGTGAGAGGGCCTCGGCCCGGCTGTTGGTGGACCCCTTCAGTCAGCCATGTGCCTACTATCTGTTCACCTGTGGCTCAGACAGACCCTGGCCAACCGCTAAGGGGAGACAGCGTGGCAAGGGAGTGCAACAACACCCACAGGGAGATGTACGGAGGGAACAGCAGAGAAGGACGAGGGGAAGGAACAAGAGAGAGGACATGGGAGAGAAAAGATGGGACAGAAGAACTGCGCTACTGCTGTATCTCAAGGAGATTTTAGGTACAAATCTGCAATTGCATTTATTTAAAGAGTAACCAAACCCATAATATTGTGTGAAGCCTGTAATGGTAAAATGTAGCACATTGCACTGCCAACTGCTAGTGGATCATATGGAACCGAGTGACAGTGTCACCACAAGTTTTAATAGTGTTAGAATTTGGTAAAAAGAGAAGGAAAATTACTATAAACTATTGAATAATTTGGGTTATTTGGGGGGAAAAAGCTCTTCCCCAGTAACAAGACGCACATACCTGTACACACACATGGGGACACGGAACCCATGTGCACCAATGCCTGCCACGCTATATTCCGATTGGATGGCGGCTTTGCCACCCAAAGCTGAAACTGAAAACCCTCCGGTGCAGCACACCGGAGGCCAGAGCCTATAGGCCTATGTGGACCATTCGGCCAGCAGGCGCCTTGTGTTGTTATTAAATATTGGAAGCATATTCAATTTCCCAAACAATGTTTCTGTGATCTTACTATGATTTACTATGTCCCTCTTTTAGAGGCAGAGAGCCTGTCTGGTTCGGCTGTACTGAAGGCCAGAGGATTCTACCGTTCCTGCATGGACACCAGATCTATAGAGACTGCTGGAGCAGAGCCCTTCTTCTCACTCATCCAAAAGGTGAGCACATTATTCACCAAGGAAAATTTGACATCAGCTAACAGTGCAGTTCTTTTCCATACAGTCTGAATCTGCTTTAATTTGAGCCTTGATTCATCCAAGTAAAGGAAACGTAGCATGGGTGTATTTCTAAAGCAAGGCCCTGCTTTTCACTTCATGCAGCTTGCTCCATGCCATGCATAGTTTCTAAATTCCATCTTTGGTTCAAGTGACTGTTATTGTCCTTCTAATGCTGTGATTTATTTTCCATTACTCTTACATCTTGACATTTTATTTGGACGTGTAATATACCTTTTAGAGGTCAACACTCAACAAGTACTTGGAACAGTTGTTGAGATGAGGCAGATCATTTTCTCAGTGACTTTTCCACATCACTACCATTATGATGGCTTTTAACATAGGCAAATATGCGCCTTGTTCAGGACATGAGAGATGAGAGTTGGTATTATTAATCATATTTCGCTACAAACGTATTTACTAACCTCTGACTCTGTTCCGTTATGTGCCCCAACTTGCCTGCCTGACAGGGATCATCAGGCGGGCAGAAACCATGGTGGAAACCAAGAGCGTTTGTGTTCTTCCAAAATAAATTTCCTTTGCCAGAGGTGTCATGACTTGTTTCGTTTGGTAAAATTGTTTTGTTTATTTTGGTATATCCATGTTTAATTCCAACTTGTAGCATGACTGGTAAGAAGCCTTGATTACTCAATTCAGCATTTAGGTTAGGGAACAAAAACAAAGTGATGCCAAAGCTGAAACCTCAACCAGAAACCACTTTCTAGAATGTAGTTGTATATGTGGAAAGAAAAGCAGGGCTTTCTGCCGTGTGGAAAGTCTGCTGACCTGCCTATCTGCAAGCTCAACACACCCATGCTCTGACACCCAAGCTTACTGCTGTTTTCAGAGTATTTATTTATCCCATTTTGTGTTTGTTGATGTGCAGCTGGGTGGCTGGTCGGTGTCGGGTCAGTGGAATCAGAGTGATGTCAACTCCACCCTGAGCCTGCTGATGAGAGATTACTTCACCTTCCCTTTCTTCAACCTCTACGTGGGCAGAGACCCAAATGACCCTGACCGTGGGAGCAAGAAGAAATACATTCAGGTTAGAGTAAACCAGCAGTTTCATGAACAGGGGCCGCGTTAAAGGGGAAGTCCACCCATTTTCAACATTCTAATATGTCATTAGTATACCCTAGAGGTGCTGGGTGGACATGATAAAAAGCTTCCCCCATTCTCTGTTCCCAAGAAATGGAGGTCTGAAGAAAACCACTAACATGGTGAAACATCTTGATGACATCATCAAGATGTATTTTCACCATGTTAATGGATTTCTTTAGAAAAAAGATGTCTTTCTTTTTTCTGAGAGCGTACAAATGGGACCAAATGAACCCATTAGGGTTCATTTGGTCGCATTTGTACGCTCTCAGAAAAAATGTTGAAAATGGGTGGAATTCCCCTTTAATTCCCAGAAATCTCACCATTTCTTGGATGATCTGCTAACACCTTGTGGGGGGTCATGGCAAAAACTCTTGAGTCTTGAGCTGGTATCATGCATTGTTGTGTCTACTTTTAATAAAGCCTTTCAGAGCCTTTCAATCATTATATTTAACTTTATGTTATCCCTATACCAGGGCAAACATCTGTGAAAATAGCATATTTACATATGCTCCATTTTTGTTACACACTAAACCCCTTATCCTTTTACTATTTTGATAAACCTTTGGGAATAGTTCAACATGCCAATCTATTGATTGTGAGCTTGTAGACTGGCCTTTTTAACTATTAAAAAAATAACTCTACAAGTTTGCTTGTATTTGTCGACAGATTGACCAGCCAGACCTGCTGATCCCCGTCCAGTGGAATAGCAAGTCGCCGCGGATATATGCACAGGTGGCCCTATCCCATAATAGATCCAGACATTATTCAGCATATTTCCAATGCATACCCAGTCATCCTTATACCATCTTCCCATCAACCCCTATGTCTCCCGTAATGCCATCCCTCCTCCATCCTCCTCCAGAACGTGCGTCTGTTCCTGGCGTCATGCCAGAGGTACCTGTCCCTGCTGGGTGCTCCCTCCAGCACCCTCCAGCATGTGGGCATCTTCATGGCCCTGTCGTCTGAGCTGGCCGCGGCCGCTGCCCCCCTGTCCCAGCGTCTGCTGAGGGGTCAGCTGTACCAGCGCAAGACCATCAGAGAGCTCCAGGTACATTCCACTCAGTTGCGTTCAGACCTAACCTAGCCTGGCCTAACCTGAAATGATTTTGGCCTGTGGGAGGTGCCGTCACTTTTTAGACGGCAGATGAGCTGATCTGATTTGATCTCACCAACGTGTCGTCATCCCCGGCCCCTCCCCAGACGTGACGTCACATCATTTGGAGCCACGCCCATCCCGAAAGGTTGACTCCTCTAAGCCATTGTGGGTAACAAATTAGTCCGTAACGCGGACGAAAATGAAAGCCTGGAAGTTGAGGCTAGACCTACCGTGCATTAATGCATGGAGCCCTCAAGACGCTGGCGCTGTCCTTTTGGATCAGATGTGTTTCTCAAATGACCCCCATCTGAAATGATGTGGTGATTTATTAATATTTCTCATATTGAAGATTAAAAAAAATAGCACTTCTAAGCTCACCATTCGAGCTTAGAGCTATTAGCATTTCCCCAATGTAATGTTTTAAATGATATAAAAAATTATGCCCATACCTAACATTTTTCACTTATAAAATGCCAGTTTAGAGGCATTTTAGCTCTTAAAAAAAATAGCCACCATGGATGACAGCTCAGGTTGTTTTTTTTTTTCTCTCTTAAAGTATACAGTACACCTTAAACTGTCTTTGGATAGCCTTGTTAAAATGATTTGATAAATTAACAAGACATCTTAGTTTGAACACCCTGGAATTAAAGTACATATACAGTGAGTAAATCCATGCCAACTACTGCAAATGCATTTCTTTTTATGTATCTGCACACAGGCTCTCGCCCCTGCCATTGATTGGCATGGCTGTCTACAGACTGCCTTCCATCCTCATCCAATCAGGGAAGAGGACACTGTTCTACTCCATAACTTGCCCTACATTGAGCGAATGTCCCGCATCGTCAGAAAATGGCTGAACAAGCGTGAATTGCGTAAAAGGTATGATTATTTATGACCAGACATAGAAACGAATGACATTTATGACCCACTCACAAGGTATTTCTTGCATTTTGTTTTTTACTGTTCCTTTTGCTCCCTCTAGTGGTCCCCTTCATACCTACATGATTCTCAATCTCCTTCACACCTTCATACCTGCCCTGGACTCCAGATTCCTTCAAACAGAGTATAATCTGTCTGTGGCTCTGGGAAACATAGAGGAGGTACTTTTTATACCACCATGTCATCCCTGTTTTGGGCCATGCCATTATAGGCAAAAACATTTTTCAGAAAATTGACAAAGTGTTGCAGAGCTCACTGCAAGCCGTAGATCACAAGGCCTTAACTGAATTAAGCATTTACCCAAAAGCTTCCACTCTTCCAGATCATTTGATGTAGAGCTAGTATCTTGTCCCCAGTCTTCAGGCAACCAGTGAAAGTGGTTGCATTTATTTCTATTTGTCCATAAATTATATTAAGTTTGCTTGCTTAAAGGTAATGGACACAATTTTAGTGTGTACAAACACTGTTTGTAAACAGATGTGTTTAAAAACAGAATCACCTCCACTCTATTAGCTCATGAATCTGCTGGAGACTGATGCTGTGATTGGCTACAATGCTCCCCCCCTCCCAAATTAACGCCACCTTTCAGGAGACGAGCAAATGTTTTGTTTTCATGATTTCTTGCCAACAACAAAGCTCTGGACTGTCTGCAGGACGAACCAAGTGTCTGTCAAAGTAGAAGCAATGTAGAGGGGAAAAATATAACTATTTTTATTATTATTATTATTATTTTGCTAAAAAGTTGCCTCTATTGTATCTAAATTCCATCCAATCTTCATTCCTCACCAGGCTGTCCCTCGTTGGAGAAGCTGTGTTTTGGAGACGGAGAAAGGATTTGACACAATCCTCACACACCTGCTCAGTGAAAGGACTGCAAACGCAGAGGTACAGTCACGACACACACGAAAGTGGACTGAAAATTCATCACCTACTGTATGTATTGTCCTCAACAGCATGAACTCATTTCTTATTCTGGGCATCTTGTAATCATAGGCAAACAGCCATGAGCCAGCGACAACAACCCCGCCAATCGGGCTCAGCCTTATTGGCGCGACTTGTTGTGCGTTGGACTGGCGAGTGGGAGTCCCGGGTTCGATCCCCGCTTCCGCGTATACTACAATCTGGCGTAGTCGGCAGGATTTGGAGTGCGGGTGTTATCCCCAATATACCCGTATACGTCCTTGCGGGTCCACATGAGGGACATCACGTACGGGGGTCCGTGGTGTGAAGTGTGAAGCGCGAGGACGCGCTCCAAAAGATCAAGGGGGTGAATGTAGCACCCAGCCATGAGCCAGCGACAACAACCCCGCCAATCGGGCTCAGCCCTATTGGCGCGACTTGTTGTGCGTTGGACTGGCGAGTGGGAGTCCCGGGTTCGATCCCCGCTTCCGCGTAATACTACATAATCATAGGCAAACAGCCTTTCAGTGGCCCAGCGAGAGATGGCGAAATCAATTTGCTTGTGACAGGTGCCAATTATAAATTAGCCGCGACCGTTAAGCCAAGGGTCGCGATTGTTCGTGCCAAACGTTGCTACGTATGCCGCGATCGCAAAAAAGATTTCACAGAAGACGGAAAATGACATAACAGTAGTTGCGACTGTTATGCCACCCGTCGCAACGTATGCCACGGATGCAAATTGATTTCACCCCTCCTGGAGGCCAGGTCAAGCAGCAAACATTCTGCAAAAATAGTAGATGTACAAGACACGTTTTATTGTGAGCTTATAGATCAACCTGTTTGTGGTGATGAGATTTTGTGTAGAAAGGGGAAAAGAAGGGGACCAAAAATAGAGCCATGGGGAACTGTGTTCAATGAATTATATATAGGGTTTCAAAGAAATTTCAGCTGAAGTTGACTTTTGTTGTCCTACAGGCAGAGGAGATGATTCACGGTATCTTCTGTGCAATAAATTCCACATTGTCTGTTCTCAAGTGGAGAGATGAGGAGTCCCGTCTGCTTGTTATGGATAAGGTAAGTTGAAATGTGGAGGTTTTTGAGTCTGTACTATATTGTTATATCTAATATTCAACAGATGTGTTCCCCATAGGTTCACTCTTTAACTCCACGGCTTTGGACTAAACCTCAGATTCTGAGTGAAGCTGAACTTGACCAACTATTTTCTGAGGTATTATAATATGCCAGAAGTGTATTTGTATTACAGTTTTTATATAGTAATAACAAGTCAGTGATGCATTCAGCACTGTGCAACATTAAAATAGTAGTTTGGGATCTCACTCAGTAATGCACTGTTGTCTGAGGGTTGTTTGGAACAAACTGTAGCTGTACAGGCTGATACTGCATGTATTCTCTGTATTATTTTAGGTAACAATCAGCGAACAAAGCTATTTTGCCAACTACATCCAAAAACTGTCCCTGCAGCAAAAGAGACTCATCAAACTCTTCTCTCAGGCTGAGGAGATTGACATGTAAGCAGTTTCCTTTCATTCCAGGCAGAAGAGAAGAAGAATCTTTTCTATTTTTTCATGGCACCAAATGAACATGGACCCAAAGAACACATGAAGATTTTTTTTTTCTTCAGATGTCTTTGCCATATATCCTACCAAAAAGAGTTACTATATCGTGGAGTTTAATGAGCAACCTTTGGTTGTGCAAGGATTTTTGTCTCATTCTATGATTTATTCTGAGA
This sequence comes from Benthosema pterotum, assembly GCA_039105355.1. NCBI lineage: Eukaryota > Metazoa > Chordata > Actinopteri > Myctophiformes > Myctophidae > Benthosema > Benthosema pterotum. Next base: position 13,194,761 of record CM076967.1, on the reverse strand, counting down.
ATTGTTGGAATACTCATATTGATGCATTTTGCATTGATTTTTACCTTTCTTTTCTTCAGTTTATCTGTCTCGCCATTTATCCTGGGCAATGAGCTCATCTTTCCTATGGGGATGTTTGTCCCTCCTCTCTTCCACCGAACACATCCCAAGTAAGTGGTGTACTGTATTCAATACATAAAGACTGGGAGCACAGTTCACAGCAGTCCATCCACCGTATGAATAACTGGGGTGTTTTGTTTTGAAACAGGGCAATGAATTATGGAGTTTTGGGCTCCCTGATTGCCAAAGATATCCTCCATCTACTTCTGCCAGACAGTAAGTGAAACAATCCTTTCTATGTAGACTGTGCATGCTATTGACATCAAAGACCACATAACCTTCAAACAGCGCTCAAGGTTTATCTCCTAGGCAGACAATTTAATTGTCAAATGAAGACTGTGTGAGTCATTTGTAGTTGGTTGTGTCAGTCTATAGGTGTGCAAAGTTCTGCTTTTAGAATCTAATCTGTGTATTCTGTACAATTATGAATTGTTCATCATTCTACAGATTAATGTGTACCCCAATTTACTTCATTTTTTTGTGAAAATTGACAAATTTTGTTCTTGTATTGTAGTTGACTCTCAGAGTGAGACGGTGCAGGCCGTGGGCCAGTGTGTGTGGAATCATTACCTCACTGTAACTGAGGGACCAGGGAGGGTTGGAGCATTTTCTGTGTCTGCAGCTCAGCTGAGGGAGATCTGGGTGCAGTACTCTGCCCTCCAGGTGGCACTACAGGTCAGTAGAGTGATTGTCTCCAACAGGCAGAAGGCATGGTTATGGTTATGCACTCCATCTGGTGCCTCCACACCTTGTGTACAGTTTGTGGTTTCGACCAAGCTGTGATGTCACATCCTGATCTGAATACAGAGCGTGGGCATTTTTTTCCACGCTTTTCTGCCGGCATCAGTCTGTCTGCTAATCTCCGACACCATTTATCTGGATGACCCCAAACTTTGCACACACAATCACTGGATGTCACCAATGAACTAATTGCATCAATCTGCATGAAACATGGCGTGCAGACAAGAAAATGACGCAAAGAGTCATGTGCGTCGCAAAAGAGCAATGCGAGTCATTTTGCAAGATTGGCCTGTTTACAACAAAAGGTATCAAATCACGAGCACAATGTGCAATTCACGTTGCACTTTCCTACTAGGCCGAGAAACATAGCCCACCCTTTTTCATTTTGTTATAGCGCCACCAACAGGTGGATTTTTTTCTAAAAACACACTTCAAAACAAAAATCTCAAATCAGCCATTGCCATCAAATTCATAAGAAGAAATGGCACCCTTTTTAGATTGGCCTATAGCGCCACCGGGATGCCACAACCTGACATGGTGGAGATCTGTGCCCAGATGGACACATTTTCTAGTTATATCAATAATTTGCTTGCACGATAACCTGGCCAGTGTTGGGTGCCAAAATGCTATTCACTGCACAGCACAATCCCACAGCCCAGCAATGATGGCCAAAATGAGGCTTGTTTGAGCATGAATCTATTTGTGTTTTGTTTTCTCAGGCTTATTATGAAAGACTAAATAAAGATCCAGATGACACTTCCCTCTCTGGGCTCTCCCACGCTCATCTGTTCCTCACTTCATTCTCTCAGGTACATTGGTAATACTCTAATGGCAAATAAAATGGCTAAAATAGCTTGCAATGAAAGCTGTTATGTAGGACCTACACAACAGCTTAAATTGCAATGCGAGATTGGAAATGGACTATTTTAGCTATTTTGAAACAAATTAAAGATTCACCATTCCATTATTTTTCAGATTAACTGTGACTCTGATCCATATCGTGACTTCATGCCGTTTGAGCCCTCCTTCTTGATTACTGTCTTCTGTGCCAAGTCAGAACTGTGCCCCACAACACTGGAATGTCCTCATAGAACTCAACAACATTTACCGAAATGTTGAATGCAAAGTTAAACCCTAACAGAAATTTCTGTCTGAAACCAGATTGGTTTTTATTTTTTTTTTTTTTATTTCTCAATAATAATAATTCTCAATAGCAGGATTGAGACTTTGAGAGTGATTGTAGATTGGATATTTTTGGAAGGCAACTCCATTGTGTGTCCATTGTAACTTAAGCATTACCCATATGGAAAAAAACTTTATATGCAAACTCTTGAAAGTGGGCCCTTTCATATAAGAGAATAAAGTTAATATAAGATCCATAGGATTTCTTTGTAAAGTGAAACATGTATGAAAGGTATATAATTTTGTGATTTATAATAAGATCCATAGTATTTTTTTTTCGTAAAGTGAAAAATATATAATTTTGTAATTTATAAGAATAATATATGACATGCAAAACAGATACGATTGTATGAAAGGTCAAAAAGGTGCCACTCTCGCATATAACATTTTTTTTCCATATGGGCTCATGCCTATGTTGTTGTTTCATGTGTAACTTAGGAAGGTTACTGTACATCCTATCACATTTGGTAGCTTGTTAGGAAGAGTACAGCATATTCACACTGGAGAAACACTTTCCACTGTAAAACGGATACCACGGCAACCAAAGTCTGAACAAAGCTATAAATCTGTTGAATAGCAAAATGTAATGCTGCTAAAACATTAAAACTAAAACTATATATGTACTGTAGGGTTGTTTCAGTATTGTTTGAAGCTCTGTAATGCTACAAACTTTACACAAGGACAGTAGTATATACAGTATTATGTTGCATTCATATTAAGTGAATGACTGTTTGCCATAAGAAATACCAATTAATACATTATTGAAATAAACTGGTCTACATATGTTCGGAAAACATACATTTGGGAATTATTTCCTCATTTTCATACATACCAATTTGTGTTGTATCTTATATTGTTTTAATCGTTGATTAGTCACCTTTACAACAAGCTATGGCTTGTAGTTAGGTTGCTAAACGTTAAGGGTACAATGCACACGTTCTAAAATGAGGGAAAATGTTCTGTTGGCATTTACTGTTTTATATTTCGAGTGCTGGCAGGGATGTGACACTCACAGGTGTGTGCTACTCAGTCACATAAGCATGGGTCCTGTCACTTTCTTGACTTTCTAGACTTCTGACTTGTCTAGAGAATCTGCTTCAAAGAAAGGTTGAATTGGCAGTGTTTGGGGGTGCAACCGACACTTATCAATGTTACTCATTCCAGGAATGTCTGTAAAGATGACTAATCAACAATTAAAGCAATATAAGATACAATACAAATTGGTTATAAGGTGGAGAAAATAATTCCTAAACGTATGTGGGCCCAGTGACAATGAACAAAACCTTAAACTCTATTGGGAGTGGAACTCCGGGTTTGCTGTAAAGCAGTTTCACAGATGCACGCTTTCAAAGTATGATTCACGTTTACATTCTCCCATAGTAGACCATGATGACCATAACCTGAGCATTTAGGCTGTATGGACAATTTGTATAACCCCCACAAAAAATACTGAGATTTCAAGCAAGCAAGTCCAGCTAATGGAACCAGCAGAAATTCATATAGAATATCACTGTCCTTTTCTTTATACTCTTGATTTGTACAGAGAAAAATACAACATGTGTTGAGACTGAGGTCTCATCATTTTATTGGTTATAATGCAGAGAAACCAACACCTGGCAGTTGAGATAACAACTTTTCTATGGATTGTTTCTCATGGTGTTCTCTATCCACGTTTTGTAATGGCAGACATTCATGAAGGCTACGTCTGCTGCGCAGACTCCATCAACACTTGCAACATAAACGCCATAAACCTGACCGCCATGCACCACTGCTCCACCTGAGTCACCCTGAGAGAGGGGGGGGGGCAAATAATACCATAATTAATAATAATATTTAATAATTTAAACGATTAAATGTTAGGCATATTCAGTGATCTGACACTTGTTTGGAGGTACAAATACAGTATAAACAAAACATTGTATAGAATATCATTCATTGTTGAACAGAAATTGGAATTAAGTACATCTACACGTACTGGACATAGATCAACGTTTCCATTGCTTTTGCCACAGAACACATATTTGATGAATGGGCTTTGTGAGGTCAATTTGCCAGTTTTATCCACGTGTTGTCCGCAGTGGACAACCTTCATTTTGGCACACTGAAGAATGACACTCTCTGTTCCTGGTCCGTGAGCGGCTGTTGAAAACCAGCTTCAGTTTATATTCACGAAATGACATCTAAAAATGAGTCAATCACATTGTAACCAGTAAAAAGTGGTATTTAGTACCGTAAGTGATCGTGGATTGAGAACTCACCTTTACTTGCTCCTTTTTGTTTAGGTTCAGTGTAACCATGGCCTGCTATATCAACTTCCTCACCAATGGTTAGTGGAGATGGATTCCCAGAGGGGCAGTTTTGTGGAAGAGTAATTGTATGAGTCCCTTTGATGCGTTTTAGTTGCAGCAGCATGATGTCATGGTTCTGACCATTGTCAGTGTAGATGTGACGGTTCTTCACATCGATTACTTCAGTCTGTGGATTTGCCCCTGGGTGCACATCTATTCTTGCTCGATGCTCCCTGCCAAAGTAGAGGATAAGGCTTTATTTTCTAAACATTAAGTGAAAATACCCCAAACATTTTGATCATTGTTTCTTAGGTTTAAGGGGCGCAGCTCAGTTGTCACTTAAGTATGCACATGCACACATGTCCCTGAACTTAATTGCTTCTTTTTACTATTTTGACAAACACTTTTGATTAGTTCATTTGGATAGAATAGATAAATATAACACAGTGATCCTCTCACCATCCATCTGTCCAACAATGAGCTGCTGTTAGAATCCATGCATCACTGATCAGAGAGCCTCCACAAAGGCCAGCGCGGTTCGCTTCCCAATCAATTGCTAACAGTTTTACATGGTACAGACGTTCATCATGATCACAGCCCTTTCCATTGATGAGCCTCTTTTCTACACTGCCTGTTGTAACACCTGTAGTTGTCAAAGTACAATTCAATTGATTTGCTCATATTTACACTACAAAGAAACAACTTCATGCATGATAGCAGAGATTCTAAGCAGCTCAGGATTGTAATAATAACAATGATGATAAATATTATTGTAAGTAATGAATTAGCTTGTATTGGAAACATAAAAAAACAATACAATGATACAATGGCACATATGCTGTGTTGTGTAGTGTGCACAGTCAATTGCTCATGGAATTCTGTTGTTGAAATACATCATTGCAGATGAGACTGAACAGTGAAATTTAAGCCAATAATCACTTTGAGGTAAAACATGGTAACCATTGAATAGCCTACTCACCTGCCCACAACAGCAGAAGGAATATGAGTGGAGTCATGTTGGTCACTGATGTCCAAATGACTGTCCTCCAGGTGAGACAGTTCAGTCTTTTTAAATGCAGTCACACGGCTTTATTGACCTTTCAAACAGCCAATCACCACGTCCAACTTTATCACCACTATTCCATTATCAGCATAGGTCTGCAGGTATGCAAACTACTGTTTTACTGTGTTCACACACGCATGCAGTACACATGCACACATGCGTGCACCTTATGATGTAAAAAGGAGGCGAAAGAGTAGAAGTTAGGAGAGGGAAGGGCCAATAATTTACAATAAATGTCCAACAGAACTTGTGATAGGTCCTATTTATGATAATAAATAATAATGATAAGTTTATTTGCACCATGAAGCAGTTCATGTAATTAGGTTGAAATAATACCAATAATTCACTTAATTGCAGGTGTTTAATGATGTGAGATTAATCTGGTGAGCCAACTTATCACATACCAAATTTCCACAGATGCCATAATAGCTATAACTATATAGGAATCAAGCTATGGCATATTAGTATTATGAACATGTTGTTTCATAGCTTTGTCTGAGTCGCAAGTTCTCACTAGGAGCTCCGAGACCACCTAGTGGAGGGGATGTAAGGATGCTTTTCGGTTACTGTAGTCCTGAACAAAACAATCTATAAAACAGCTAACAATGATTTTTCTTGTTTCCCACATTCCTTGATATCTGTTTAGTAATATTAAGGGTAGCCATATATTGTATAATTCTCTTTCAAAATATGAGCGGCATTCATGCATGTAAGGTGCTCTAGTGAGGATATTTATAAATATTATTTTTAATTAATCATTTTTAGCAATTTGCAAGGAAGCTCTTTATTTTATTCAATGACATTATGAACAATAATCAAGACACAACTCAGTTTAATCTGTCTGAACGCGATACTCTACCAGTGAACAAGCATTTCACTCAAGGCAGCTGAAGGCTCTATGCCAATGTTGTATCTGTTATCTACTTGGTTAGCTTTCAAGTCATTCCAGTCAGTTAGCTTATTCAAATATCATAATAAAGCATTGATAATAATGAATGAATTGCATTTATGTAGCACTTTTCTAATAGTCAGGTAATATTATTAATAATAATGTCATACCTGAGAATGCATTTCTTACCAAAAATACATTGTTGAAGGAAAGTTACTGTTACTGACGTCCTCATGAACTGGTGCCTGTGTCACAGTCTGGCGGCTCCGTCCTCGACTTGTAGCCTACCAATTTTTCTATTTTGGCCCACTGCGTATATTTGAGTTTGACATCCCTGCCCTAGTCCTTATTCACCAATAAGGATCTGAAAATGAACATTAGGGTAGGCTTTCCTAAGTGTAGTTTGAAGCAGTTGATCAATCCACTTGCCCTCACAGACCAATCATGCTAAACGTTTTGGTGGTTTATGGTGTATAGCTTCTCTATATAGTGTATTGGGAATAAGTGTGTACATATATATATATATATATATATATATATATATATATATATATATACACTCAACAAAAATATAAACGCAACACTTTTGTTTTTGCTCCCATTTTTCAGGGGATGGACTTAAAGACCTAAAATTCATTCCAGATATACAATATAACCATTTCTCTCAAACACTGTCCACAAATCTGCCTAAATCTGAATGTGTGATATTGAGCACTTCTGCTTTGTTAAGATAATCCATCCCACCTCACAGGTGTGCCACATCAAGATGCAGATTTGACATCATGGTTAGTGCACAGGTGTACCTTAGACTGTCCACAATAAAAGGCCACCCTGAAATGTGCAATTTTGTTGTGCCTTATTGGGTGTATGGGCCTCCGAAACAGTCAGTATCTGATGTGACCACCATTTGCCTTATGCAGTGCAACGCACTTTTTCGCATAGAGTTTATCAGATTGTCAATTGTGGCCTGTGGAATGTTGGTCCACTCCTCTTCAATGGCTATGTCAAGTTGCTGGATATTAGTAGGAACTGGTACACACTGTCAAAATGGTAATAACATTATTACCACATTATTACCATTTTGACAGCGCGTACCAGTTCCCACTAATATCCAGCACACTTCACACAGCAATTGAAGAGGCCACAACCCACTGACAGCCTTCTCTGTCAGTGGCCCAACATCGTGGAATGATCTCCAAAAATCTTTAAAATTGACCTCCCTACCACCTCTCGGCCAATTCAAGGGATTGCTTCAGAATACATTGTATGATGACTGTTTGTGTTTTAATTGATTTATTTTGATTGTCCTATTTTCACAGGTTCAGTTACCCATTTTTACTAGCTCTCTGTTATTGTATTTGGATATATGAACTGTATGCATTTGATGTATTTTGTGTATTGTAACCTCGGGTGCATTGAAAATGAGGGCTTGCTCTCAATTGCATTTTCCGAGTATAAATAAAGGTGATGTCCTGAAAAACATGACTGGTGGCACTCTGCCTGAGTGCATTCCAGTTGATGCCAGCACCCACCCCGCAGATTAAATCCTGTTATATTCCATGTACAGTATGTGACCTCATGCTGATCTGTTCCAGCATCCATGAAATATGAAACTCATGAGCCTTACGCAGATAAAAAATAAACCATTGATTTACTGCACCAAACAAGGTTATTTGTATTCAGTGCATCATTTTGTAATGCTTTCCAAATATAAAATCGGTATATGCTACATTTAATCATTGAACAGCATCTGTAAGCCAGAAACCTCATACACCCTGGACCTGAACCCACCCTGCTGGACAATTAATGCTGCTTTGCTTAAGTAGAGCAGTTTGTCCAATAATCTGTAGGTCGGCGGTTCGAATCCCGGATCTTCCCGACTGCATATCGAAGTCTCCTTGGGCAAAACACTGAACTCCAAATTTGCCTCAGATTGGTTTCCGCCGCCATGAACGGTGCATGAATGTATGTGAATGCACAATGTAAAGTGTTTTGGATGAAGCTATATAAATTGCACCATTTGCCATTTAAGAGAAAATGGCCACATCATGCAGCTTGTAGACTTAAATATTTCCACCCGATGTTTCTTGCCCACAGGCAAATAACCAGGGGTGACATGGGACTAGGGTCTTCCCTAGCTCTGGTCCATAGCATTAGCATTAGAAGGACCAGAGACATCTTATTCATGTCACTGAAATAAATATTTGGTTATTGAATCGTGTAGACGTGCACAATACAGTATATATCAAACCCAATTATTAACATGATTTATTGTGTCTGAGTACTACTGTGTCGTAGTTCCAAATGTAACATTTCTAATGCCTACAAATTATCAGCAGTATGAGGAAAACCCCAATAACTCAACTGTACAATTTAATATAATTGTTCATTTATAGTACAAAAAGTACAAAAATGATTATTCTGTAAAGGAAAAGGAAAACTGGGCAAATAGGCACAAATGCCCCCCAAAAATAACATAAGCACTGGTCAACCACTGGATATAAATTATATTCTCCATCTAATCCATGTGGTCTCACTTGCCAAAGGCGCCCCATTCACACTTGGTTAAGCGGCTCTGTCTCACAACGAACATCTAGCAGTTGTAGGATGGTAGATGATGGGCTTTTGTGCACAACAATTGTGTGCAACCAAGTATAAATAAGGCTTTAGTCCATAGAAAATAGTGTCAACTGTCCATGAAAGTGAACAGTCTGCACAAGATGTCCATCACAACACTCCCCACACTTCTTCAAATGCAGAGCACATCTTGGCGCAGGTCAACGCAGCTGAGAGAGGGTAGTTACTGATGGACACCGTCTTTTCTGTGTAGTCCACGTCCACCTGTCCAAAAATGGGCAAAGAGTCAACTCTATTCTAACTGAATATACTCACTCAATATGCAATATTTTGTTTGCACTCAAAATCATCTGTAAACTAAGTCATAGACATAGCATGAGTATTTGCGCATGAAAGAAGCGCTTCTCACCGCTCCGTGTGCAAAGGCTCCCACCACCACAGCCGCAGGTCCATCCTGAGGCACCACTGACCGGGCGTTGACCGCCTCTCCTGCAGAGAATGACGTGCAGATACGGACACAGCCGGGGGGTAGGTGGTCCGACACAGGGTTCTTTATCATCCTCAGCAGCTTCTGGGGTCCGTCAGAGGCTCTCACACTCAGTTTATGGAGCAGCTGGACTAGTTTGGTGAGGGAGGGAGGCACAAGAACGTTATGTACAGTCAAAGTTCTGACCATAAACTATGTTGACTCACTTTACTTCTAAAACACGCACTGTGCAAAAAAAAAAAAAAAAAAACATGAGCAGGAGAACAAACAATGAAAATACATTTGTGCACAATGCGCATGTAACTATTAGGAGCAGGGGGAAAACACCTGGAAAACAGTTGGGAGTTCAGTGTCCTGTTCAGATTTGGAGAAGAAAAAAATAATTGTTGTGCTGTAAAAGTCAAAGTCACAATCAAGGACATCTAGCATCTCGCAGTGCTAGATTTACTGGATTGACTGCTAGAGCGGCTATATTTGTCGAGAGTAGTGAAAAAGCAGCGAGAATAGACCCCTGGGGAACTCTGATGGTTTTAAGACACCTTTCACAGTAGTAATGTATATCCAACATACCCATGAGGCCACAGAAGCGTGGAAAGGTTCTTGGAATGCGTGTCTGTGGGTTGATCTCTATCAAGGCATTCTTCTCTGTGTGAATATACACCTGCAGCAGACCAGCCCTGTTCAACGGACTGTCCATCAGCATGAGCAGACACTGGTGGAAGAGCAGAACAAACAGATTAACACACAGTAGAGTAGGGAACTGGTTTTAATGCTATTTTCCCTGGCATGTAGCCCAAGACATTGGACTCTCGTAGAGAAGGCTGCCATCTTAGAGGGAGGGGAGAGGGGGGTGGGGGTGCGCCGTAACCAATGGCAGCTCAGTGCCCCCCCCACTCCCCTTCCTCTAAGATGGCACCCTCCGGGACCAAATTAGAGTGAACAAACCGAGGTAAATAAAACATTTTATTTATTAAAAACTACGACTCTACGTCGTGCAATTCTTGGCCGTAGAGTCATCGGACGAGTGGAAGCCTAGGTTCAGCCTTTTACATGTTGGATTTGTGCACGCTAAGAGCTACTAGAAGCAGAAACGGCAAAATATTTCCCGAAAATACGATAGCCGATCTTGGACTCTCGTAGAGTGATCATGTCAGAATCGCAAACACCTGTCTACGAGAGTCCAATGTCTTGGGCTACCTGGCATGATGTCATGCCCAGAATAGAAGTGGCAGCGTACTGATATCACTGCATAATATATTGATTTGGTACTTCAAACAAATGATACCAACCTGATGGGTGATGTCTGGTCGTATCTTCCCTGGATCTCTCCCGCTTTTGATGATCATACCTTTGTGCTGGTCACAGTTGAGCAGTTCAAATGATTTGCCAGCCTGCAGAACATGAATAAACATCAACCATGTAAATTTGTATCTGCAATTCAGGAATCTGCATCATGCAACTTTGAGGGAACACTACAGACTTGACTGCAAGGTTTTGCCAGAAAATGCACATTTTTACAGTTTATGTCTTCTGCATTTTGGGCACAAGTAGTTTTATATCCACATAAAGTGAGCTTGGTGTACTATAAACACACACAGCTCTGGTCCATAGCTCTACTGCTATTATTCTGTAAGGCAGTAGGACTATGGGCCAGAGTTGGAGAGACACACACACACACACACACCCAAAGCTCTCATGTCTCACGCACTGAGCGTGTGACACACACACACACACACACACACACACACACACACACACACACACACACACACACACACACACACGCACACACACACAGTTCCTCTTCTAGCTCTCCTTTACCTTCACAGTCTCTAAGGAGGCTCCTTCCAGGATCACCACCAGTCTCTTCTCCGTCATGCGGCTGTGGTGTCCGCGGTGATGTTTGGCTGGTTTGGGTTCATATTCGTCTAAATGCTCCAGACCACGTTTAACTCCGTTGCTACTACCAGTGTCTGCCATGTTGCTTCTCTGCTGCTGCTCTGCCTGTCGTCGCGTGACATGTGCGTCACGTCAACAGAGCGCGTGCGCGTGTCTTTTTCTAAATTGGTGTGTACGGGCGTGCGTGTGGGCATGGCGTGCGCACAGAGCCTTACTATAGATAGACAGAGTAACGCAAACTCCGTTCACTTAATGGGGCCGGACCTCTTGCACAATTTGCTGGAGCGGGCGGGGGGAACTTCCGGTTCACGCTCGTTCACTTCCGTTTTGAGTCCCCATCCAGTACTGTATTGACTTTACATGGAGCAGAGCCTGGAGTTGGCCGAGTCGTTTTTCTACAGACATACAATTATTTTCGCGTCATATATTTCTATTTTCACCACTTTGTAACATAACTTACATTAGTATGCTTCATTAATTTACCGTTCGTTTTGATTGGAATTCGGTTATTGTGTGTTTATTTACAAAGCAAAACATGTGGATTCTGCCCCCACCACCACACTGGTCTAGGCTGCTGGCTGCTGTGTAACAGGTAAACATTCGTTATTCTACTATAATCTAACGTTTGTTTACTGCTTTTATCAATGTTGTCTTGGCTTTGGTGAGTCATTTAATGTACATAATGACAATAACTATTATAATACACAGACGATTATGCCTAGGCTACTGTTATGTTGATCTAGAGCTGCTGGCTTTGTGTAGATCATTGAGACATTAACCATCGCGTTTTCTTAGACGCCTAAATTTGCATCACATTACCAAAACAGATTGACCATTATATCGTAAATATCCCACTTGTGAAAACACATTAGGCCTATTCATATCCCTGGAAGCTCCAAAAGTTGACACCATTTAGCACCCATTTAAATGTTAATGTAACTCTGAGAAAAAGTCAACTAAATCTTTATAATTCCATTTGTACACCCTCAGAGTTACAGAACCACAAGGGTCCATTTGGTTCCAAACTATCATTTACTTATAGACTGGACCCCTAACTCAATGTTGGATGGAAGTGTACACGATGGTTAGTTCTTAGGAAGTGAAATTGAGAGACCCTTTAGTTTGAAATCTACCCATACCTGTACATTTTTTTACATTAACCATCGCGTTTTCTTAGACACCTATACAGACTAGCTTGGTAATACAAAAGACAGTGTTGTGCTATTATTTGCATCATATTAGCCTGCCATTGGCCATTATACCGTATATCCCACTTGTGATAATGCATTATTCATATCCCAAGAAGTTACATTAGAGCAGACCAAACGTTTTCATGTCGTGGATAACCCAAACCACCCCAGTTTGAATCCAACCAAATGTAGGGTCAATTTGGTTCCAGGCTATATTTAGCTAGGGACCCATTTAGACTACTACTATTTACTCAAAGTCTCAAGAGTACCCTGCTTCAATAATAATATTTGGTTTTGTCCTCAAAGTAGCAGAGTTTGTATTGATTTTTTTTTCATGTTTAGTAAATTTAAATTGGGTATTTCAGTATTGAGAATAATATGTAATGTACCCATGTATGGTACATACTAGTTGCATGTAAACATCTGCGGTACATTCATTTTCAGACCTATCCACACGTTTTGTAGAAATTACCAATATTGAGGTGCCAACTCTGCTGCCATGACACTGGACAACAGAACATATCAGTCATTTTACCTCAAAGTTCATAATTCTTTCCACATAGGAAAAAAATAACTTTCTTTTGTTTCTTTGTCTTTCAGGTTACCATGGTCTCCAGGAGATGTACATCAATACAAATACAAATCAATTCTGCTCTTCACGGTTTTAACTTTTACATGCACTTGAAGTATATGTTGTAATCCATCATGTCAGTCATTTCAATTAAAACACATAGATGTCTGTCAGTGTCAGCTTTATTCAAATACACCTGGACAATACAGATACTATCCTCTTGCATCTATAGTTAGCCATGTATTGAGGAAAATAGAATGAATGTTGTATTTTGGGTGGATTTTCTTTGTATAATGTGACTGGAATTGAATACAGAGATGTTCTGAATAATGTAATTATAGTAGACACATACAGTAGTTAGGTCAAGTAAAACGTGTGTGGTGAATCAAATCAATAAGTTAAATGCCACCTCATTGTACCTTGCCACCTTGGTACATAACCACCTTGGTACATAACTGAGATGAACAAGTATGCTACAGTCCACAACAACCTCCCTCAAAAAGGAACAGAGAAGAGAACAGTTTGATGCTGCATTCTCCAAACTGAACGGCTGCTTCTCCCTGCTGCTGGAATCCAGATCACCGAATGCTGAATGTAGTCATGTCATCACAATTCCTGAAAGATACAAAATACACCCAAAATGATGTATACTGCATTGTATTTTTACTACTGGTACATTGGAAGAACAAATCATTGTACCATCTGTTTGCATTGAATTTAGTCTGTAGTCTACAGCAAATTTAACTCCTATGGTGTATACGTACATAGGCCTAATGTGTTTTCACAAGTGGGATATTTACGATATAATGGTCAATCTGTTTTGGTAATGTGATGCAAATTTAGGTGTCTAAGAAAACGCGATGGTTAATGTCTCAATGATCTACACAAAGCCAGCAGCTCTAGATCAACATAACAGTAGCCTAGGCATAATCGTCTGTGTATTATAATAGTTATTGTCATTATGTACATTAAATGACTCACCAAAGCCAAGACAACATTGATAAAAGCAGTAAACAAACGTTAGATTATAGTAGAATAACGAATGTTTACCTGTTACACAGCAGCCAGCAGCCTAGACCAGTGTGGTGGTGGGGGCAGAATCCACATGTTTTGCTTTGTAAATAAACACACAATAACCGAATTCCAATCAAAACGAACGGTAAATTAATGAAGCATACTAATGTAAGTTATGTTACAAAGTGGTGAAAATAGAAATATATGACGCGAAAATAATTGTATGTCTGTAGAAAAACGACTCGGCCAACTCCAGGCTCTGCTCCATGTAAAGTCAATACAGTACTGGATGGGGACTCAAAACGGAAGTGAACGAGCGTGAACCGGAAGTTCCCCCCGCCCGCTCCAGCAAATTGTGCAAGAGGCCTATTGGCGGCCATACCTTCTACCTAGACTTCTATGAAGAACGGGGGCAGCAAATCAAATCCTCCAGGACGAAAGTATGCACCCAGAAATGCATTGGAATCAGGCAACAGCCCAGCTTTAATGATCTTAAATAAATCTCTTTATTATAGTATTATAGTTTTATTATAGTTTACCAGTAAAAATAGAAACTTTAGTTGTTAGTAACAACTAAAGTTTCTATTTGTTTTAAAGTATTTTACAGTAACAACTTGTTACTGTACAATACTTTAAAGGTAGGGGAAGTGATTTCACTTTTGTCAGATATCACCCAAAAAATATTTTTTTTCTGTTAAAATGCTCTATTATAAGGTGTGGAAACCACATATGGAGTTTCCCCCTCCCCCACGTTAGCAGAGGAGCTAATAAAAGTTCCCCAGGTCACCACCAATTCTCCTCCAATCAGGAGCGAGCAGCAGGTTCACATAGTGTAGCTACTGTTGGGGGCCCCTAGTGCACCAGGCTGGTACTACACCATGAATTTCAAATCACTTCCCCTACCTTTAAAACAGCCCCACGCTCAATGAAAACAATGTAATTCCAACTCCAGTTTGTCCCTCTTTCGGGCTGCATGAACAGCACTCGAGCGCTCGGTTTCTGACCCCTCAATGTCGCAACACCATTAGATGACTCTAGTGGGCGTGCACACACATTACAGCGAGGAATTGCGTCTTTCCGATGCGACGGATGTGTATGTGCAACGTGTTGAGCAGCAGAGGGATTTTCTCACATGTGCGGATTTCTAAACCAGTTTAACATAATTTACAATAGATTGGACCAATAAAGAGCCGAGTGAATAGTGAGTACGACCATCTATGGTGTTCATTTCAATCCCACTGTCAACCACTAACGTGTTGTTACAGGGCTTTTATTTCATATTTTGCTCGAAAACTTACTGTAAAATCCAGTTAACCTAGTCAAGTGCGTAGTATCTTACTGTCTTCGATGTTTCCCCAAATTCCATATCCTTTATTGTGATTGCACCTAAACTCGTTATTCTACCTGTGCAAAATTAGTTTCTGTTGCACGTGTGTCATCGCTTTCCCCTCAACTAACTAATATTCTCTTCTGACGTTATTCGCATTGATGTAATGCTGTTTTAAATGCCCTAGTAGTGCTATAATTATGTATAATTTGAATCTACACATCGAATCTTTGAAGGCTGGCTAGATCCATCTTGATTTCGTATTGATTCATTCACAGTCTATCATGATCAGGGGTCATTGGTCATTCGTCCAACTTTATTTTTCAAAAGGAGTGGTCAATTATTGCCTTAAATGTATTATGACCTAGTGACAACATTGGCACAAAGGAGGGTGATCACTGGCTGGCACACAAGTGTGAGGGAGAGAGTGGACTGCCCCGTACAATCAAAATGTATTGGACATGTTGATGTGATCTAGAAAACAAAAAAACATGGTACTTAATTTCAAAAGGTTTAGTTTGCATGCCCCTGATCTAATGGACTAATTCGCCATATCATATGTCTATTCCATTGCCTATGTACCACACTAGATTTTGTCATTCATTGATATAAACATGCCAGTACAGTGGAGACTGTAAAGTCAGCAACTGTCTGTACAGCAACTGTACAGGCATCAGTGCAGCCTAATGGTCCACACTGTTTATTCACATACATTGTTTTAATCAAAGATTTGCCACAGACATGGGAAGCTGTTACCATATGACCACATTTATCTGTGTACAGAAACATTACTTTATTTCCATTTTTTGTTCAGGTGTGCCTGTGTCCTCTGTAGCTGTCAGTCATGGGTCGGAAGTTGGATCCCACCAACAAGGTGAAGAAAGGGCCTGGGAGAAAAGCCAGGAAGCAGAAGGGAGCAGAGACAGAGTTGGCCAAGTTCTTACCTGATGGCATTGGTGAGTTTCACTGGAGCAGAACGCAATGTGCTGGATGTCTTTATCCAAAAAGCCTTGCAGACTGATTTTCTGTTGTTTTCTCCGGCTTCTGTCCAAAAATCAGTCTGTAAGGTTCATTTATTTACTTTTTCCCCCCATGCGTTTTTACATACTTGATAATGTTATTTCCTTAAGCAAAGAGCTTGCAAGCCTGCTTTCATTGTTTGAACAAGGGCACATGTGGACTGTTAACAGAGTTTTATATTTTGTGTGATTTTCAGATGACCCAGACGCCGGACCAAAACGCCTGTCAAGTAGAGCCAAAAAACGGTAAATGTGTGGTTGGATCACGTGAAGTGAAATAATGCTGCTGAATAAAGCCATTTGTATGTGTGCTCTTGTGTATGCAGTTACATTTGTGTGTTCAGATAGTGACGTTTCTTTGTACTATACTTTATTTACTCACAAACATTCACTTGTACATTCGCATTAAAATGACTACTTTTAGTTAGATTGTATTACACTTATTGTTTTAAATGTGTCATAGGATGTCTAATGTTTGAGCTGACTCTTCCAGTCTTGCTCATCTATGTTGTCATTTTCTAGGGCTGCAAAGAGAGCCCAGCCCAAAGCCCAGGTCACTAAAAAGACGAAAGATGTTGCAGAGAAGAAGACTCCAGGTAATAATAAGCCTCAGTGAATCTGCAAGTGGAAAAAAACACACTAGACCAAGACTGCATTGAACGTCTTTCATAATCAGGAGTTGTCAGGATTTTAATTATCATTTCTGTCCACCCCCAGGAAAAGGATTCACAGATGAAAACAGTGCATGGCTGAAACCAGCAGCGCGTAAGCGTAAACTGGAGGAACCTGAAGATGAGGAAGACAGCGACAGTCAGTGGGAGGATGAGGAGGACGAAGAGGAGGGAGGAGAGGACCAAGTAAAGGGAGCAAAGTTAGGACTAGAGGACATGGAGGAGGAGGAGGATGACGATGATGATTTGGTTGATGACTATGGTGCAGTTGAAGACAGCGATGGTGAGGAAGCAGGAGAGGAAGATGAAGAAGAAGAGGATGTGAGTGAAATGGTCATTCTGTCTGTGGTCATTCTGTGCAAATGTACTTGTAGCTGCCACGGGTTCAAAAAGTCCACGCCTCATACTGATGTCGAATGTTGATTTTATTTCCTTCACACGTCAACCATTGACACCGTGAAAACTATAATAAAGGAAAGGGACATTTTGTTCAGTTTTGAGTCCACACGTAATGTCCACAACATAAAGTCCAACACATATACGATACATCAACAGTAAGCAATTCACACAATACATCACAATAAAAAGAACAACAACAAAGGACAGTACCGTGTGCGCCTTGAACCAGTGCAGACAACAATGTGGTGTCTCTGTGGCGCTCCCACAACAGCTTTCTAGGAAACAGTAGTGCCCATAATCAGTAAGTGTCAATAATAATGTCTCCAGTGCACAATACGGTAAGTAAGTTACACAACAATGCATCACAGTAAAGGAAAACAATAAGAATAAGTACCGTGAGCGCCTTGAACCACTGTAGATCATCAAATAAGTAATTGTCTGTATGGTGCTCCCAGAACCATGTAGCTCTTTTCCAGGAACACCGGTCAACTCTGACCCTAACTGTGGTGATGTCACATGACATTCCCTTTCCGAGTGCTTTTTTTTTAACCTCGTTTGAGAGAAACTTTTAACATGGCGATTTTTAAATTATATTTATCCATAGTGGAATCAACTCAACACTTGTTTAAGCATAAGCATTTTTCGGCATTATTTATATTTTTAACTGAACCCAAACTGGGACAGTTACACTCCCACCAAATTACTGAGTTTGTATACTGTACTCCAACAACTCAGTAATTTCCTGAACCAAGCCTTTAACTCTCTTAGGTCTTCAACCTTCACAAGTTTTTTTTTTTTTTTCTTTTTTTTCTTTTTTTTTAGCATTCACAGGTTACAGATAGAACCGAAAGACATTCGTTTTTTTTTTTTTTTTTTTTTTTTTTTCTCAACCAAACAATCAACTTATGAATGATTATTCAATTCTCTTTGGACCGATTTCAAAAAAGGGGAATAGAACTTCCCGAGAGTCTACATCAGAAGCCGTTGTAGTGATAACTCTGCTCTGTTTTGCTGATTTTTCAACCAAGGTGACTTTAGTGGAGAATATGTCTCTGTTCACATTCCATTGTACTCCCACCGCAGGCTTGATTGGGAGCTTGTCCTGATCCACATCTGGAACACCCCTGGTTTGCTCACCATTAGAACTTGACTCTAACACTCTGTCCTCATGTTCCTCGTTTGGGTCTTTATCTGCATTTATCTGCACTTTGTGTCTCCTTTCCACTCCACGTTCTGGTACTGTTTTGTACGTAGGTACGTGGGTCTCTTCCTTTTTTAATTTCCATCTCCTCCTTGCTTAGGTCTTCTTCTGTTCCTCTTTTAGTCGCTGTTTCATGGGTTCTGATGACAGCAGCTGGTGGCCGAAGTTCCTTGACTGATATCCGAAGACATTGAGAAGTTACATCTGTTTTCTTTACTCTCTGTGGTGTGCCACCAACAATGCTCCAGCCCAAGACAGTCTTTATAGCATATGGCTCATAGTCACCTCCCGTGATAACTCTCTGTGGGGCCAATGCTTTTGCACAGTCATACCCAATTAGTAATCCCACTTTACAATCCATTAGCCCCGTCATCTCATATGCTATGCCCTCTAGATGCTTCCATCCTTTGGCCGTCTCTGATGTAGGAATTTGTGAACGCTCGTGTGGGATGAAATCCCTGGTGTAGGCGGGTGGTAAGTCAACATAACTTTCCAAGTCAACTCCTCTAACCCTCAGCCCACTAACTCTTGCACTATTCACCACAGAATCTTTTTCCGTAATCGTGGTGAGCTTTAACTTGACTGGTTCCATAACTGCCCCCATTCTCTGACACACTTCTTTGTCTACAAAGGTGCTGCTACTCTGGGTGTCCAATAGGGCATACACTAGGAGCGGTCTTTTCTCAGGGGCGGTGGTCGAGGAAAGCCACACGGGCACTATCATAGATGTGCTCCCACCGTCACCTCCATTTACACAGCAAGACAAGGATGAGGTGCTTTCTTCCACGTGGTCAATTTCAGAAGATGATTCGTCTCTAGCCGGACGGTCTTCATGAAGGGGTGTCGGATGGTATTTCTTACATATGTTGCAAGTTGCCTTTTTCTTGCATTCGATAGATTTATGTCCTCGCCTTAGACAGCTGAAACACAGGTTATTGTCAAATATAAACTTTTTCTTGTCTTCAACCGACTTGTCACAGAACATCTTGCATTTGTAAATGAAGTGTTTCTCTCCACAACATGTACATTTGACGGTGTTTGAGGATGCTGGGGAAGATTTCACTTCTTCATCTTCAGAAGTCTCCTCTGAACTACTCTCTTCTGCACTGTGTGTTTTTGGATTATCGCTGGTAGTTATTTTTGTGACCAACACGTTTGCCTTTGGGTGTGTAATTCCCTTGGATTGCCTCTCTTCCCCATGTTTCAGTGCATGTAAGGAGGTCACTGGGTTGCAGGCAATATATGCTTCTTCTGCAATAAACTCTGCAAATTCTTTGAAGCTAGGGAAATCCTCATTTTCTTTCAGGCATTTTGAGACTATGCGATTCCACCGGGATGTAACCCAGTCAGGAAGTTTCTGGAGCATCTCTTGGTTCTTTTCACAGTCGTTCAACGATTGAAGCCCCTTTACATGTGGCATGGCATTGCTGCAAGCTTTAAGAAAATCACCAAACTGTCTTAGTTTAATGTACTCTCGTGAACCAATCTTTGGCCAGTTCTTCAGTTTATCTCTAAAGGCACGCTGGATCACGAAGGGGTGGCCATAACGTTCATTCAGTGCCTGCCATGCCTGATCGTAGGCCTCTTCATCCTTTCTGAAGAAGCTTCCTTCCAACACAGAACGTGCCTCTCCACCAACATATTTTTGCAAGTAAAACAGCCTGTCTGCTGTGTTTGTGCACCGGCGTTCAATTAATGCCTTGAAGCTTGTGCTCCACTCTAAGAAGTTGAGAGGGTCGCCTGTGAAGATGGAGGGTTCTGGTGCAGGCAGTCTAGTAAGCACCATTGTGTCATGAAGGGCTTGAACTAATGATGCTTCGTCATTTGTACTGTTTGACTGTATGCGGTCCTTGAATGTTCCTTCACTTTGCATTTCTTTCTTGATTGCAGTTTGCTTTTCTGTCTTATTTTCACTATTTCTTTCTTTCTTTACAGATATTAGGTGAGGAATCACCACTTTGCTGCAAACGGATCTCTCGTCACAGCCCTCACTTGCGTCCGCCTCAGAATATGCCTTAAGCTTGGCAGTTAGTACTTGAATGTCCCTCTGATTTTCTAGCCTTTTGAGCTCTGCTTCCATGACTTGTTGCTGTGCCACCATAGCTTGTTTTTGTGCAGCAATAATATCCTCCATTTCCATTTCAGCTTGTTTTGCAGCCAATTCTGCTGCACAATCTGCAATTCTTACTAGAACACTTTGGTGTTCTGATCCATGTTGTGAGTCCTGTTTCCCAGTAGTAGATTTCCTTGATGTAATCTCTATTAAGGACTGAGCATATTCTTTGTCAAACACTGCATTGAGTCTTTCCATTTCTACCTCAGCATTAAACTCCGATCCAATTTCTTTTTGACGTAGGTTCAATAGGCCTATCAGGTCTCCTGTTAGAGATACACAGCCATCTATTTGTCTCTTAACCTCAGTAGAAGGTGCTGACTGTGCTCGTAACTGATTATACGCATCCTTCAGTTGTGTTTCTGATACTTTAACACGGTCTGTCATTTCAGATAACTCAGGATCAGTGCACTCATATTTCAGATCTGCACGCACAGATCTCACATTTCCTTTCCACCTTTCATACAGAGAGCAGAATTTATTCTCCATTTTCAAAATATCTTGTTGTTTGAGCTCCTGCATCTTTGGAGTTAGTGTCCTCACCCTAGTGGATTTCCGTATTTCGGTTTGTTTTGATGTAGAGGTAGGGTCATCTTCTGACACTTGAAGTATTTGTATTTTGGCATGAATTTCACCTATTAGTATCTCTAGGCGTTCTCTTTCTTTATCATCACCTTCTGTTTCAAGTTGTTCTTTTAGTTTGTTATATTCTGTTTGGAGAGACTCTATTGCTTTCTCATTATCTGCCATAAATCTGTGAATTGTATACCATCAACTTATTATTTTCCCTTTTTTTTTTTTTTTTTTTTTTTTTTTTTTTAATCTATATCACCCCATCAAACCTTGACGTCTGGGAAGATGAGAAAGTCTCTTGTAGAGCTGTAATGTACACTGATCAATGCTGCCCTCTCCTGGTGGTGCCGCGTCACAGCAGCTTCTATTGTTCAGAGCAGACTGTATTTTCTCTCGGTGGGCAGTCTCTTTGCGTCCGCGAGACGACAACGCGGTAATGTTCAATTTCCTCTCTTGCCACGATGTACCAGTATGCAGTTTTGCAATCTCTCAATCTCTTCTGGACCACGCTGGCGTGCAGTTTTCTCTGGTGGACCACGCTGGGCGTTACGTTTTCACTGTAGCTGCCACGGGTTCAAAAAGTCCACGCCTCATACTGATGTCGAATGTTGATTTTATTTCCTTCACACGTCAACCATTGACACCGTGAAAACTATAATAAAGGAAAGGGACATTTTGTTCAGTTTTGAGTCCACACGTAATGTCCACAACATAAAGTCCAACACATATACGATACATCAACAGTAAGCAATTCACACAATACATCACAATAAAAAGAACAACAACAAAGGACAGTACCGTGTGCGCCTTGAACCAGTGCAGACAACAATGTGGTGTCTCTGTGGCGCTCCCACAACAGCTTTCTAGGAAACAGTAGTGCCCATAATCAGTAAGTGTCAATAATAATGTCTCCAGTGCACAATACGGTAAGTAAGTTACACAACAATGCATCACAGTAAAGGAAAACAATAAGAATAAGTACCGTGAGCGCCTTGAACCACTGTAGATCATCAAATAAGTAATTGTCTGTATGGTGCTCCCAGAACCATGTAGCTCTTTTCCAGGAACACCGGTCAACTCTGACCCTAACTGTGGTGATGTCACATGACATTCCCTTTCCGAGTGCTTTTTTTTTAACCTCGTTTGAGAGAAACTTTTAACATGGCGATTTTTAAATTATATTTATCCATAGTGAAATCAACTCAACACTTGTTTAAGCATAAGTATTTTTCGGCATTATTTATATTTTTAACTGAACCCAAACTGGGACAGTTACAGTACTTTTTACACAATCTAGTGCACTGCTCACTATTAGTTGGAAACGCTTTGCGTTGCGATGTTTATTCGGCTTGTAGACCTGGTGTTACATGTATGCATCGTGCAATAAGCGTTTTCATGTACACATATTGTCCTGGTTTTCTCTTTGGCTACCACTTCTTTATGTGACTCAATGTAAAACTATGTTATTGACACATTTATATAGCTGAGGTGATAGAAGGTTTCTATGCAGCATCTTTGGAGGCAAGCATCTTGCCTCCAAGCAAGCTTAAGGAAACAACAAATTTAAGTTTATTTTTCTTTCTTCAGCTGCTTCCCATTGAACGTGCTGCCAAGAAAAGCAAAAAAATGGCAGAAACCCTGGGTGAAGAGGCCGAGAGTGATGATGATGAGGAGGATGATGATGATGAAGAGAAAGAGGAGGGTGATGATGAGGACATGGACGAAGAGGAAGATACCATTCAAACCAACATGGACGACGAAATTGATAAATTCAGACTTCCAGGGGCAGAGGAGAGGGAGAAAGAGGGTGATTTATTTTTTCATGATGTTCTCAACTCAAGAAAATGTTATTGCTTCAAATATCATAACTCACTTATCGGGTTGAGATTTGGACTTCATTTCAATATCCAAGTGCTGCACACCTTGTGTGCGAGTGACAGTCTCGGGTGGTTGGACATGATATGAGACAGCCATGTGGATGTTGGATTGACCTGAGACTTTTACTGCGTTTCTGCATCAGGAGGACTACTATCCTTTGACCTAAAGACGATCTACCAGAGAATAAAGGACAACGTGGACGTTCTGACTCACTTTAAAGAGAAGAGAGAGGAAGGCAAAGAGAGGTCTGAGTACATCGACCTCCTGAAGAAGGACCTGTGCACCTACTACAGCTACAACACCTTCCTCATCGAGAAACTCATGGACATCTTCCCACTGTCAGAGGTTGGTGTTGTTTGTTTTTATGACATGTTCCCTGGCATCTCTATTATGGGTGTGAACAATTGGTGAAAACAACAAATCTACAAGTGGCGTTGTGTTATGCACTTGTAGATCAACAATAGGGACTACCTGCAAGTAGTATTATAGAGTTGACATGACGTCACCTATATATGGTCATTATAAATGTTTGCAAAGAATTATGTAAATACAGTATGTTGATGAGCATCATCACTGAGTTAATGAACTCCTTACGCTACTAACTAGATTATTTTTTGTTTGCAGCTTATTGACTTCCTTGAAGCCAATGAAACTCAGCGACCTGTCACTATTCGGACCAATACACTGAAAACAAGGAGGCGAGACCTGGCGCAGGTAAAACACTTTTAACTCTCTGTTTTTCCACACTAATGAAATACTATAATATTTAATAATGAAATAGTAATAATATTTGTCTATGCATGTATTTCTACTTTTTCCCCACTATTAAATATCACGATTGCTGGCTGCAGTATTCCAAATTTTCTTTCTGTATTTCATTTAAATTGCACATAAATGTACCAGCATGGTTTTGTGAGTCCGGTAGATCAGTTTGGGGCATAATTACCGAGGTATAAACACAGCTAGGTTGTATCAAACTGATCGATCAACGTGATTCCATCCACAGGCCTTGATCAACAGAGGAGTGAATCTAGATCCTCTGGGGAAGTGGTCTAAAGTTGGCCTGATCATCTTCGACTCCTCTGTACCTATTGGTGAGTGTTAATAACGCCTGAATAATCAGTAATAAGCTCTAATACTAACTACTGTAAGTGGCTATTGGCAAATAACAGGATAGCTAATACAGCCAGTACTGTTAACAGCAGATATATAGACTACAGCACTGCTAAGACGTATTTTAGCTTAATCCTAGGTATTTTTTCCCCCAGGTGCTACTCCAGAGTACCTGGCTGGTCAGTACATGCTGCAGGGAGCATCCAGTTTGCTTCCTGTCATGGCCCTTGCTCCCCAGGAGGGGGAGTTGGTGTTGGACATGAGTTCAGCTCCAGGAGGGAAAACCACATATATGGGTGAGCTATAAATATATGCACAGATATTCTCCTTGGTCTGGTAAATACAAGTGGTAAATGGTGCATTTATGAATGAATGATTTTATTTATATAGCACATTTCTAGACACGTCACAATGTGCTTTACAAAAATGAATGGTGCCTTTATCCAAAGTGATTTATAATGTGGGAAACATTTGATTCCAAAACTAGGATACAATAGAGTAACGTTTCTTATCCATATCTATGTCTGGTCCATAGCTCAGCTGATGAGGAACACTGGGATGATCGTGGCAAATGATGCCAATGCTGACAGGTTGAAGGCTGTGGTTGGAAACATCCACCGCCTGGGCGTCACCAACACTGTGGTCTGCAACTATGATGGCAGAGAGTTCCCAAAGGTAGCACGCATTGCACTCATTACTCACATGTTACTCATTTACACATGTTTAAATGTCCAGAGGCCTAGCCCAGCTGAAGCTCATCATCAGCCATCACTAGTCAAGAGTGTTTGTTCGTTTACAGGGGTCTCCCCATCCCTGCAGTTATTACATAACTGTAGTGGGGTGGGGAGACAGAAAATACTTTTTAGCTGTATTTTGACTTTCAGTCAAACGCGAGAGCGTGGCCATTTATCAGCCCCAGTTTTTGTTTCAGTTCAAATTATGCATGGTCAGTTCTTTGTGTCATCACTTGTGTTCCCATTTACCTCATCATGTAGCCAATGAGTTCTTTCTCCTGAAAATTGGTGTCCTGAGACTAACCTGGATATTAGCTTGTATTTACTAAAGAGCTGGGAAGGTGGGAAAACTCTCCTGATCAAACACTATGTACAGCAATGATTTTTACTTAAAAGAAAATTATTGCTGATACTACATACTACATACTACTGTATCTTTTTCTAAGTTGCACCTACAGATAGTATAGACTGCTGACTAGGATTGTGCTTGCTTCCAGGTAATGAGTGGGTTCGACAGAGTCCTCCTTGATGCTCCGTGTTCAGGTACAGGAGTCATCGCTAAAGATCCAGCGGTGAAGACCAGCAAGGTAATAACACTGTTCACTCTTCTGACAATATCAAACCAATAGGCTCATGCAGTCTTGCACTGTTTTATGCAATTTTCTACAATGTTTTAGAGCAGCTGTAGCTTTCCGTAGTGTTTTGTAATAAGAAAATGTATCAATGAATCAACACGTGGACGCCCCATCCACTTACCTATACTTTTCTGTTCCACATTGTCATGCAAGTATAAACAGAAAATGTTTTCACCACTTTTGGAAAACGATTGATTTAAAAAGTTGTTGTTTCACCCCTACATTTCATTGTTAGACATTGTTAGACATAGACATTTATGCAAAGACTACATACTCGCCATCAAGTGCAAAGGTCTATGAAGATATAAGTTAATAAATCGAGAACTAACTGCCTGTAATCGTTGTGGTTGGTGGTAGGACGAGGCAGACATCATGCGCTCAGCCCACCTGCAGAAGGAGCTGCTCCTATCGGCCATCGACTCTGTCAACGCTGATTCTGCTTCAGGAGGATATCTGGTCTACTGCACGTGTTCCATCATGGTAGGTATACATGTTTTTGTAAAGGTAAACTAAATACTGTACCTTCACACTGTTGTGGACCTTGTGAGGTACTGTTTTGGCTTGTCAATTGTCAACCGGAGAGGTATTATCAGCCTCTTTAAACCACAACCAAACTGTGTCCCACTAGGTGGAGGAGAATGAGTGGGTTGTCGACTACGCCCTGAAGAAAAGAAACGTCAAATTGGTTCCTGCCGGACTTGACTTTGGCAGCGAAGGTTTCACCAGGTAAATTGTTTTTACGTATTTTATAGTTACGAGTCACATGGATGTGCTTGTAATGTGTCCAGCAGTAGCACTGTGTCCAGTAGTATGCCTTGAAACAAAAATGTTGTCTCTCTGCTCCCCTTGTTCCCCCTTGTCTCTGTATTCTGTTTTTAGGTTCAGAGAGCGTAGATTCCATCCCTCTCTCCGACTCACCCGGCGGTTTTACCCTCATTCTCACAACATGGACGGTTTCTTTGTGGCCAAGCTGAAGAAGTTCTCAAACACAGTGCCTACTGCACTAACAGAAAAAGGTGAATATAATTGTAAATGATTATTCCATGTTCAGATCAGGGCAGGGCAGAGATTGCGGAGAACAACACTCTATGTTAACATTTGGTATTTGTCTCCTTTTTAGGCGAGGAAGAGGTAAACGAGACCATCGATGCAGTGATGGGCATTGCTGCAGAGAAACCGTCCACGACAGAAAAAGCCAAGGACAAAAATGTCCCTGGCAATGCAGGCGCCAAGAAGGGCAATGTCCAGACCAATGGAATGAAGAAGGGCAAAAAGGAACAGCCCACTGGACCAAAAAAGAATAAGATTGCCAAGATGGAGGAAGAGACTGTTGTGAAAAAGGATGCCGAGGGCAAGAAGCCCGACGCGAAGTTGGCGGCAAAGACGAAGACACCGGCAGCCGCTAAAAAAGACGGAAGCCGGTTTGAGAAAAAGGGCGGCAAAAACATAAAATCACCAAAGCAGAAAAAGAACAGACTGGGAAAGAATAAGTTCAAGAAGTTGAAGAAAATGCTGAGAAAAGAGGAGGCCGCGAGCAAGTGAAAAGTGTATATACAGTGTTCGATATATTTCAGGACTTAGTGGAGCTTGTCAACCTGGTCTCAGAAGTAGACAGATATGTTTTCCCCTAAGTTGAGATATTTTCCATTCTGTAATCTAAAGAGCCGTCCATGCCAACCACTACTGTACATTACATCATATTGGTCACTACTGTTGTTATAGCTGTTGTGAGGAATCTGCTATACACTTCAGATTTCTAAAACATTGTAGTAATAAGATGTGCTTGGTGTGGACGGCACTTAACACAGTGTTTCTTATTAAATCAACAACAAGTTCTATTGTATGAGATAACGGGGGTCAAAAGCGCACCGTTCAATAAATGGATGGTGCTCTTTTATGTTGAGATTCTGCTTTTTAAAATTCAGGCAATGGCAATATAATCTTGACATGTTTCTAAGAACACTGTTTAAAGCACATTGCTGACTTATCAGGAATCATAGTTTTGGTTCATGATTGAATGCTGGCCATGTACAGGTTAAATGGACTGGTCCAGACAACGCTGGGATATTCATCACTGTTGCTCTCTCAGCAATTTTGATAGGGTCCTCTTCCTTGACTTTATTTGTATTTTCCACTGATTCATTTTTTGCCTTTGTTTGTCTTTGGATGAAATCTTATGGTTATAAATAATCTGTGTCACATCATAAATCAATTATTCTCAACCTGTTTGTTGTGTACTGAACTATTTTTATTTATTTATAGCTATCTATAGTGTTGGGGAGATCTACCCCCCTCCAGCTCATCTTAAACACCTGAAACATGACTGAAATGTGTCATTTGAAACATGGCTAAAACAAGTGAAATTGTAATTATTGACATATACTAGGCATATATATACTTTCTAAATATAGATCTTTTTACAAACAAATTATACTTTCCGTCCACCGTATAAGTCACAAAGATTGATGCGGCTTACATAAAAAAGGCCAGAAAATAATACTGTATTTTCCTAAACAGATATGCAGGGAGGATCTCTTCTCATAGATGCGCTTGTGTTTTGCAATGGTCTGTGCGCGCACACGCGCTACACGTGTGTATGTGCGCCGCGCGCGCATTGGTCTAGCCCCTCCCCCTCCTCATGTGACGGGCCAATCGCAACTCTCCTTTCTTGGAAGCCGGAAGTTTTGTTGTTTACATTTTCCAAGATGGCGGCGGGAATGTATTTGGAGCATTATTTGGACAGTAAGGAATGTTCTATTTATTATGTTGTTGTGGGGTAAAATGAAGCACACGTTCATCGCACGTCTTGTATTTAACGCATGAGATCCATTGACGGTTAACTCGCAGCCGTTAGCAGTGACGCTGTGACGTGTAGTAGGTTGTGGTCGTCGCTTTCGGGGGTCGGTCTATTTACTGGAACAATGCGTTACTGTAAAGCCGCTTTCCAGTACATAGACCGAGACATGAAAAGCGTTGAGTTCTTCAGTACCAGGGGTTTATACCAGGCCCACTATTTATTCAACATTTGATCCACGAACCACCATTTGATGACATTTTAGCCCCACAGCCCCCAAAACTGAAGATTTCTTTTGCTTTTGTCCACAATTCCTGGCTGGATTTGGGAAACAAATCAGTCAAACATACAGATCAAAATGACCATTCATCTTCTACATTCTGTAGTTGTGTAGACTTGGGCTAATTCACAGGATGAATATTTTTAACTCTTGAGAGTGTAAAATGAAGCCAAATGGACCCGCAAGGGTCCATTTGCCCCTCAAAGAGTTACATCTGGTTAATCAACTATCTATCATTTAGCTGGAGACCACCAGGAACCCTCTCAAGGACCACTGGTGGTCCACGTACCACTGGTTGAAAACCACTGGACTAGAGCATCAACCTCACTTGATTATATCTCATGAACCCCGTTCCCGTGTTGTTTCTTTCTAAACCGATGTGTTCTCAAATACAACAGCAATTCACATTTTCAATGTTTATTATGTTCAACATAAAACATCATCCCCCCTTTATATGATTTTCCAACCTTTTCTCTTCATCTATGAAGATTTGCTTTCCTGTTTTTGGCTATATAACAGATCATATTTGCAGCTCTGGTCCGTACCTCCACTGCTTCTGTGATTCTGCCTGTTATTATGTTATTTTGATTTGAACATGGTGGACCCATTGTAAACAAGTTAAATGCTTTATTGTCCTCACATTTAACGTTTTTTGTATTACGTTGTGCTTGAAATGTACTGCAAACTTCTTCAAACTGTCAATAAATACTGAACAAGTTAACAACTTGCTTTATTTCCTTTCACCAGGCATAGAAAACCTGCCGTTTGAGCTCCAGAGAAACTTTAATTTGATGAGGGACCTAGATCAACGCACAGAAGGTGAGAAGAACAATAGAAGTGGATTGCGGACTGAACTCACAATCCGCTTGGCAGACCTAAAGCAACATACCATTCAAACTTGTGCATTCATAATAATAGTTGATTTCCTTCAAATATTTCTTACTGTCTTGTATGTGTCTATACGTATCTAAATTACCAACCTTTGCATAAGCCAGCATGGACATGAAGGCTAGGAAAAGTGGACTTATTGTCCATAGCAGAGTTTAATCAACATAACTTCTAACAGCATGTACCTGTTCAAGCTTAAAACTGTGATTTGTCATTTTTGTTTTTATCTTTTAAATGGAACGCCTGTGCCTAATGCATTTTATTTAGTTCTTGACATGAACATGTTTAATCATAGAAAACTGTTTTTATCTCAGGTCTTAATGTCATGAGGTGTTAAATGGGTTTAGTGCTGAATGGGTTTCTGCTTTTCTGTCCTCCAGATTTGAAGAGCCAGATAGACTCCCTGGCTAAAGAGTACACATCCAACGCCCGGACTCTCTCCTCTGAGCAGAAACTCTCCATCCTCAGGCAGATTCAGCAGTCCTACAGTAAATGCAAGGAGTTTGGAGATGATAAAGTACAACTGGCCATGCAGACCTATGAAATGGTTAGTACTGCCTATGCCCTATATTATCCCTTACCCTGCATTATGTAAGTGCTGGGCTACCTAACACATGCTTGAAAACAACAACTATTTGAATTAATAATATGAAAATGTCCTACATTGGGTTGTTTTTATTTTCTGTATATTTGAACAAGATTTGGTCCATAATTTGACACCCTTAAACAATTTGACACTTTAGGTGTTTGTGGCTGAGCAGGTCAGCCACAAACAAGCAGGTCGTCCAATGATCCATGGGTCGGTGGTTCGAATCCCGGCTCCTTCTGTCTACATGTCGAAGTGCCCTTTTGCAAGACACTGAACCATGAATGTGTGTCAATGGAATGCACTATGTAAAGTGCCTTTGGATAAAGGCACTATATAAAGGCACCATTTACCAATTTCACCCAGGCCAGCACTGCTCTATACTTACTATTTGTTATTGCATTAAAATACAAATATGAAGACATACGGTACAGAATAATATATACTATATGCATATAGTGCTAGGATGCAGTATACAGTATTTATTGTGTAGACTTGAGTTGCAAATAACGTCTTGATGAACCCTTTCTGTAGGTCGATAAGCACATCAGGCGTCTGGACACAGACCTCGCCCGGTTTGAGGCTGACCTGAAGGAGAAGCAGATTGAGAGCACCGACTATGATTCCACCTCCAGTAAGGGAAAGAAAAGTATGTGGGGAAAAAAAGAATGGAAGTGCATGTTTTATTTTTTAGGAAAATGTAGGAAAATATGCTGTACGGCATGTGTCCGACTGTCCATTGTATTTGCTGGACGTCTTTGTTTTATATGTGGTAGATTGAGATTGGTTTCTTTCTTTATATAATGCAACATTTCTTCTGTCTATACTTGCATTTTTGTATTGTAAGGTGACTCCAGGCAGAAGGAGAAGAAGGTGGCTAAAACCAGGTCTAAAGTAAAGAGTTCAGATGAAGATGGAAGCCCCAAAAGCACACAGAAGAAAGTCAAACTCCTCCAACCGTGAGTTAGCCATTCATTGTCAATAAGTGCTCTCCTTGTGTTCACACAGACATCATTTGGTGGCACTGATATCAGGTCAATATGAGGCATATGTATTATATATACTCAACAAAAATATAAGTGCAACACTTGTTTTTGATCCCATTTTTCATGAGATGGACTTGAGAAGATCTAAAATTCATTCCAAGTACACAATGTTACCATTTCGACAGCGTGTATGAGTTCCCACTAATATCCAGCAACTTCGCACAGCGATTGAAGAGTAGTGGACCAACATTCCACAGGCCACAATTGACAATCTCTAAACTCTATGCGAAGAAGATGTGTTGCACTGCATGAGGCAAATGGAGGTCACACCAGACCCCCAATAAAGCAAAAAAGTCCATCTCATGGAAAAATGGGAGCAAAAACAAAAGTGTTTAAATCTTTGAGTATATGATGACAAGATTATTTTTCTGTGATTGTTTTAGTCACTCTTGATAATGCTGGTTTCCTTCTGTTCTCAGAGGAGAGTTCAACACCCCTGCTGCCAACTTTGGAAATGTGCATCCATCTGACGTCCTGGACATGCCGGTGGACCCCAACGAGCCCACCTACTGTCTGTGTCACCAGGTCTCCTATGGCGAGATGATAGGCTGTGACAACACCGATGTAAGTTCCGCTGTCTGCACAATGTCCATGTGAACGGACATGGAGAAAATTGCACAGCATACACTTTTTGGTAAAATAAGTCATGTGTTTTGTTTGGTCATATGACTACAATGACACATTTTTACAGTTTGTTGAATTACAGCTATGCAGTGCAAAACCGATATATGTACTAAATGGACATCATTTAATTTTATTTGATGTTATGTTCATTTGACGTTTCGCTGTTGTCATTTCCACAGTGTTCAATCGAGTGGTTCCATTTTGCTTGCGTTGGCCTGACAACCAAACCAAGAGGCAAATGGTAAGACATGAGCACACTGCAACACACTAGCTTAAATTACTTGGGCCATGTCCACACGTCTATGGGTGTGTTTAAAAACATACTGTATTTGTTTGGGTGGGTTATCTCCCTGAAAAGGAAATGTATAGAGAACTCTGTCCACAGTGAAGATCTGTCCTGCATTTACATTGCACACAAACAGACACTTCTGATATTATAAGTATCCACAGTCAGTGGGAGCACAGCATATTATTGGCTGCTATATTTATATTTGTGAAAATACCGGTATATATTTTTGAAGCTATTTTCACAATTTGTTATAATCTTTTGCCAAAATGTGACTAGTATTATAGCTGTTTGTTTATTACTTTTGACACATTGTGATTCATGATATATTTATTTTTGTATTGAAAATGTCATAAAAGTGCATATGTTGCCACTTTACTCTCATCAGTATTTGCAAAAAGGTAGCTGCGTTGTGAGACTACTAAATATTGAGTAGATTCATACATTCTCATGTGAACTGGGACGTCTTTTAGAACATGTAGACACAGATATTTAGATTTGACTGTGTAGCCTACATGTAGACCCAGCCTTAGAGGGGAAAAAAGTAGTTCTGTAATCAACCTTCTTGTTGAATTTCCTTTTCATTCCATGCAGGTATTGTCCACGTTGCTCTCAAGACAGAAAGAGGAAATAAAGTCACCTGGATACCTGAAA
Source organism: Benthosema pterotum (assembly GCA_039105355.1). Lineage (NCBI taxonomy): Eukaryota > Metazoa > Chordata > Actinopteri > Myctophiformes > Myctophidae > Benthosema > Benthosema pterotum. The sequence continues at coordinate 13,161,940 of CM076967.1, read as the reverse complement.
CTAAAATGGATGGTCACCAATCGGAATCGGGAGTAAAGAAAAGAGTATTTTCTACATTAGTTACTAGTATTTTGTTTTTTCATCTTCCTTAACATTTGGTGCTTTTTATTTTGGTTTACATTTATTGATTGCATTGCTTTGATGATGTAATGTGCGAAGGAGACAGACGGTTACTAATGTATTTAAATATTGATTTTTTTTTAAATGGTTGACCTTTTTGTAGTTACATTTGGTGCTCTCATCGTGTGAGGTTATCTTTTTTATTTGACTTTTGTTTTTATTTTACATTTCATTTTACAAGTGATAATAAATAAACACTACAATTCCCCTAATCGTTTGACGGTTCTAGCGTCCATAATACTGTATACTGCATTAATATACCCTACAAGACTACAAAGTTTGAGGCATTTTACTTTGACAGTGTTTCTGGTCAAATACCCTTTTGACCAGGATAATTTAATGCTTTATTAGGTAGTTGTGTTCATGTGCTTAATCTTAGAACACTAGCTTTTATTTTCAAAGTATAACAAAGCAGAGTGAAAGGCTATGAAGACCAAGGGCATTTCAGCAGTATTGACTCATCTGTGGTAGTAGATTGATGCATAATCGCATTTCATTTCAGAATTTAATTTGATGGATTATCATGGATATATATACAGAGTGAGTTTTCTGAGCAAAAAAAAGCAATTTCTGTAGCTGAAACATTGGTACAACTGAGATGGGATGGATGATTGTGTTTTCCATTATTTCAATACAGCTACTACCTCAAAATATTGCCTGTTTTTGTCCTTTGTAACTTTCTTCCATATTATGTTGGATATAAACTGGAGAACTAGTATGTCCGATATTGCTGACACCGTTGAGGGCCCTAGAATTTACATTTCATGTACCGTATTCCAGATACACAGACATAGATCATTCCTGCGTTTGCCGGGTAGCAGTTATTTAAAGTCGTACCACTGCATTTGTACTCATTAATCACTGTGAGCCACTTGGAGTCATATATTGTATTCTAGTTTCATATTCATTTGAAAGTTCTTGCAGAAGTGTTGAGTAAAAAAATGACTTTGCAAATGGATATGAAACTAGAGGACATTATCTCACTCAAACCAAATGGCCCCTAATGGGTCTGTAACTCTGGGTATGGACAAATAGGGGTCTTTGGGCAAATTAGGGCCAATTTGAGGCTACTTGACATGAAAAAGTTAGTACTAGTACATATGGTCAGAGAGTTCACAATTTTCACCAGTGGATGTCGCTCTATTTCCAAGAGAGTCAGATTTGGGGATTTCGGTTTGGGTTGCTCTGATGCGATTGGTTGAACTACAGGCGGTGGTGGGCGTGTCCAGTACGCTGCACTTCCTGGGCGCGATTTTAAAAGTGGAATTTGGATCAGTTTGAATTGTTTGCGGTCGGTGGTGGAGATCACAACACACAGCGCAGAGGAGTTGTTTGGTACCCAGTTCACGGTATTGCGGTCAGTTTTTCGGACTACAAGCAACATAAGGCGGCGGTGAGAATATATTATGTACCATTTGCACTGATTGCACTTTGTTATATTGTATCATTATCGTTGATACATATTGATACATTAAAGCTCGTGCTGCTCGTGTTAGCTCGTTAGCTAACGCTCTCATCCGCTTTGCTACTACCATAATAACTGTCACATAATGGCTACTACAGTCACTGGGTCTCAAACGTTTTTACGCGAAGGACCCCCAAATTGACTATAACTGGCGCGCGGGCCCCCTACTTGAAGAGCTATGCTGGGAACCCCCATTAGGGAAGATTTTTATTGCATTGATTCTCTCAGCCGATTTAGTTTCAACTTTCAAGGACCCCCAGTTTGACATGCATCGATGCAATAGTCTACGGACCCCCGAGGAGTATGGAAAACAAGCGTATATGTATTAAAATATTAAAAGGGGATTCCATCCTTTTGCAACATTTTACTGTGTCAATGTCATTTATATACCTAAGTGATGTTGTGTGGTGAAGCACAACGTGGATTACGTCATCATGTTGTGTTGTGTTTACCTTAACTAACTACCGGTATGTTGAGGACTTTTTCTGAGTGCAACATTTGTACATTGAAAACGGGTGGAATTCCCCTTTAATGTCAGAAAGACTGTTATCTGGCTGCCTTAAAGTGTATGATTGTTTAGAATTCTAGTACAACAAAGCAAAGTAATTTGTTTGTAAAATCGCAATATCTATATATAGAATCTTATCGCAACATGCTGTAAGAATTACAATATAAATTGAATTGGCACTCTAAATATATAGATATTGTTTTTTGAGCCAATTGAATCGTCCCACCCCAAATTTTATATATATTGTAAAATCAATGCATACAAATGGAACATGATGGATCCTGATGGGTCCATTGGTTCCCTTTGTACAATAGTTAGCAGACCCATAAGGGTCCATTTGGTCCTGTGCTATCATTTAGCTAGCGACCCCCTGGAACACTATCTTCACAGCTGATTCATTTGTTGCGCTTAAATCCATTTGCACTACTCCCCGTCTGTCTTTTTGTCTAATATTCATATCCTCTTAATAATAATTTCAATTTAATGTGACTCAGGGATGTCTCAGGACTTCTTCGTGCCAGTGGCCGTGGGTGACCTGGTCAAGTCTGGTGGAATCAACCAGTATGTTGTCCAAGATGTCCAGTCTCCCAAACAGCTGTCATCACATCTCACCAGTAAGCAGCCTAGACGCCCAGGATTTTATTTGCATTAATGTTTGCAGAGAAACATACATACAGGGTGAACTGAGTTTGGGTGACAGGTTTCCACCACAGTGTAGTTTCACCCTAGGTTTTCAGTTCATGATGTAAAAGAAAGCTTCAGCAATTTGGATCTTTACATGTTTTGTGGATCATCCTTGAACGTCCTATTCTCTGCTGTGCTTCTATATTTTTCAGTTTTCAAGGCAGCACTCAGAAGTAAAGGACCTTTGTGTATTCTGGAGCATTTTGACACGGGTTACAGTGTTCTACAGTAAGTGCTACCTACGTCCGTCCATTTCCTGCACTTAACAGATATTCTGAGTGTTAATTTTAACTATAGTGTGGAGGCTTGTACTGTGCGTTGACATTATCAAATCATGCAGTACATGGGGTTATGGGGGATCTAACTGCCTGTTTTTATTTTTCTTCAAGCCAATGCCGTGCAGTGGACTTAAACATCAAAGAGGACACTCTTGAGTTACTTGTCCAAGGTAAAATACATTCTTATGATGTAGTGCTGGTGAAATGGATTGTAGCTTAATTAATATAAATTTACTGTGTGTAAAATCATGAATGCTTACGCTTTAGTCATGTGGCTGTATTTACTGTTTTTGTTTGTTCCATTTCCAAGTTCAGTGATTATCTGTTATCGCTCTATTCTGATTTGACCTGTTTATTTTGGACAACAAAGGACTGGTAAAGGGATAGAATCATGAATGCACGGTCTGAATCAATCCTCTCTCTCCCTTCAGTGGTCAGTGGCCTCTCGGTAGCCCTGCCATCGCTCCTGGCCTCCCCCACCTTCTCGGGTCCAGACCGCAAGGAATACCTAAATGCAGTTAAAATGAGCGTGTTCCTCCTCTGTAAACTCACAGAGACCCTGGAGAGTGACTCCTACAGCAAATGTGTTGTCACAGCGACTGGCAAGGTATTCATTTTTATTTTTTCCCCCTACAGAGAATCTTATTTTAGTAGTTAATTTATAGGGTCAAGTGGTGATCGGGACACTCTAAATTGATGCCCAATGATGAGACCATGGCAATTATGAGTCAGTCAGGCCTAAAGGTTAGGCTCTAGTCTGGTGACTGGTGGGTAATCTTGGCAGTGTGGCGGAGTTCGGTCACACTGCTGTAAGGGCCCACCCACAGTTAAACGTGCAGCCTCCTACACCTTGTCTTTCTCCTAGAGAAATGTGGAAATGACACGTGGGTGGCTTCAGACAGTGTGTGTGTGGTGGTTTGTCATGAGTGTGGTGTTGTTGTTAGTGTGGTTTGTCGTGTGTGCATGTGTCACCTGGCAAGAAGCTCTAATCTTTATGTTGAGGGCTATTGATGGCTGTGATTATTATTCTTTGGTAATCTGAGGGCATTTATTAGGTGTTACTACTGTTTTTTTTTTTTTCTCAGGACTTGAGTGCAGTTGCAGTGCTTTTCACATAGATGGTGTGTGTGATATCACAGTTGGATGATTTTTTCTTATCGATATGGAGGCTTTGTGGTTTAAAAAATAAATAATGGGGGCTTTCTGTGATTTGGAACCCTGCCCAGCGGGCTTCCAAATCACAGTTCAATGCGCCTAGAAAGCACATTGAACTGTGACACTATACCCTTGTTATGGAAGTTATGGCAAACGCATAGGTGGAAAACACAACATTTGTACTTCAAAACAGAAAAGTTGTATCTGATCTCATTGAACTGACTGACATTCTATTTGCTCTATAAATCACATGACTTATCGTAGAATATTCGCATTGCGGAAAGCTAACACAACACATTTTCATAATCAAATGTTTTCATGTTCAGTCCGGTAAGAAGGGGAAGGCTGCAGGAGACGGTCTACAACAGTGGGACTCTGAGAGGGAGAGAGTCCTCCAGGCTCTCATCCAACTCCTCCAGCTGGACATCCGCTCTCTCTGGAGCCTCTCCCTGGTGGAGGAGGAATTCATCAGGTACCCACTGAGACAACACAGCATGCAACATTTTTATTAATTGAATGATTCATGGAATAACGGAGACTGACAATTATGCTGATGAGATAATTGGGTTTGTCATGGGGCTTCAGTGATTACAAGTCTATTTTTGGAGCTTTGGCATAAAGAATCCTCACTGAAATTTTCGGAGAATTTTTTAAAACTATGCCTGAATATTAAAGGTAATGGAGGCAACTTTTTGGCCAATCAAAATGGATATATACTGGTAGCTGTGTTTTTGCCCTTTTTTGTGCCTTTTTCTCCTCTACGATGCTTCTACGTTGATGCTGCAGCTGTTTCCCTGCAGACGGGCACTTGCTTTGTCCTGCAGACAGTCCAGAACTTTGTCAGCAAATCATGAAGACAAAACATTTGCCGTGCTAATGTGTGGGGTGAAGTAGTGTGTTAGCCAATCACAGCAGTCTCCAGCAGATTAATTATGAGCCAATAGAGTGGAGGTGAGGTAGAGTTAGATTTTTTTTTTTAACAAATCTGTTTACAGACAGTTTGTACACACTAAAGTTGCCTCTATTTCCTTTAAACTTGTAGACAGCCTAAAAGTTATTCAGGCTGTTTCACCGTGGGGTTAGGCAGCAGACTACTGTGCTGACGGGGGAGACGACAGGATATTTCATCGCCGGTCCAACTCGATTACAGAATAAGTGATTTACCTCCTGCTCTTGAACCGACTGGAGAGCTGCAGCTCTGTCTACTGTTCATAACATTGTGCTCTTAATGGAAGATGGCATCATGGATGTTGGTTGTTTCGTCCTAATGATGCGAACTACTACACAAAGTGGGTTGAGCTGTTATCTGTGTGGTAACTTCTTTGTGTTTCCTGATCCTCAGTTGTGTGACGTTCTGCTGTTACAAGCTGATGGAGAACCCCACCATCAGCCACGTGAAGATGAAGCCCACCAGAGATGCCATTATCCACCTGCTGGGAGTGCTAATCAAGAAATACAATCACCTCTTGGGTATGCCTTCACCTTTTACACCTATGGATCTAAAACCTGAACCCAAAGGTTGAAAGGCGCTCATGGGTATATATGGAAGCATGCTATTGCATAATAGTCCTGCATCCTTGATCAGAGGGTCACCTGGTTAATGTAAAACGGTAGTCTGGGAAGAATGTCTCCCGACTAGCTTAAAAGATGTCTACCGGTATGTTCAAAAAGTGGTGGGTGTATGTGTGGTTATAATTTTGAGTTTTCTGCATCCTACTACAAGGCTATTAAGCACATCATTTATGAAATCGCTCTGACAGGTTGAAGTTGTAGACAGATATTTTTGCTGTGTTTGCATGGGGCTATGCATGAGTGTAAAATGGGGTTTACAATGGTTGGTTTTGTTGGCAAACATGATTCTTGTATGGAATCATGGTGGCCAATTAATAAGTAAAATATTTTATTCACTATTAATCTGTTTATGCTAACAATTTTCATTAACAATCATAACCCTCCATACATGTCTACAGGTGCCAGTGTGAGGGTCATTCAGCTGCTGCAGCACTTTGAACAGCTGTCGTCAGTGTGTGCCCAGGCTGTGTGCGTGTGGAGCACAGAATATGGCGTCAGAGCTGTCGTAGGAGAAGTCATAAGGTCAGTGTGTGACTGTATGTTGATTCTACCGGTACTAGAGTTCATTTGATGGACTGATTTATCTAAAATGCCCTGCAGTGGTTTCCCCTTTTTACTGTTGCCAGGTTGCCATCCTTGTGCTTGCTTTTGAGTTGCTCTTGTGGCACAATTTCACAAACAAATCGAATGCTATTTTCTAACAGTGAGGGCTCTCTGTAAAGTAACTATTGATATCGCCTGTACTGTCTCAAAATCATTTCACATCTACAACCCTACGAAGTTTGACAGTGGTGACAAGTTGAATAGTAGACAGAAATTCCTAAATTCTTTAAAGGACACATTCCTTTTAGTGTAGATACTTGCACGAACAGAATGAACGTCATCGACCGGCAGTCATCCCCCAAAGTATTCCGAACATTTTAGGTGATGACGTAATGGTGACATAATTAAGAGCTTTATGAATGAATTGTCTCCTGAAGGATAATTCTGCAGAAACGATTGTCTTCTAAGAATTTCTGTTTACAGGAGCAATTGAGAAATTGTAGCTGGCACTCTGCTGAGTGCAAATCTAGTTGTAATATTGCAGATCTAGTTGTATTATTGTAGACTTTGGTTTACCTATGGTATGGCAAACATGATTGAACAATTTTCACATCCCCTTCTGTAAAATTACTGTCTGGGCCATTTGCTAGAAAGTAATCTTACTAATGACTTGTCTTTTTGAAGCGCTGCATCTCGTCACTGACATGGTATGCATTGGATTTAGAAGATGCTGTCTGAGAAGGAGTTGGAATATGTCAGACTGGAAATAATACCATGACACGTAATGGACTAGGCTTAAATTAATTTACGACTCCCTGTGGCATAATAACTTGCAAAATGAATATGTCAAATGGAATGAAAATGTATTGCTAGACATGATTATATTGTCGAGTACCTGATTTTGATTTCCTTGGAGGCGATTTGCTTTTCTCAAGTACCCCTAATCCTTTCAACATCAACCATATATTTACAACCACATGTTTGCTGTAGTTGTATAAAAAAAAACTACAAAATCAATCAGACCCATGTCATAACCACTGCTATGACTGATAACCCCACATCAAAGGGTTGTGTTTTTTTAAAAGGCTGCTCATCTGTGCAATGAGCTGAAGGTCCCCTGTGGTTTACTTTTTGGAGCTGCGCATCAAAGCTCATTGTAATTGCCAAATAGGAAAACATAGAAACTATATGCCAAATAGGAAAACATAGAAACGATATGTGTAAGTCTACGTACTTACCACTTCTGTTGTAAATTTAGTACCTACTCCATAGTTGCACATTAAGATCACATATCCAAGTGATTCAGCTTGGAAATTGACATGGCATGGCCACTACTAAAATAATCTTTTGGGAGGCAGATTCCTGTGCAGTCTTCTGAGCAGTGTTCTGTCTGGCACTAGTCCTCCCTATAGCATCCCTGCTCTCTGATGACCACGGCGAATTGAGAGAAATCGCCATGGACAGATACGGAGCTGACACCCCCTCTACGTTGAATGACTTTAATGTCATCCAACAGATGAGGGGAAATGCATATAACGTTTATTTCATTGTCTTTTGGGGGGCGAAGAATGGCAAATGGTGTTAGTTTTAACTCTAATGTCTGTCTCCTCCTCTTATTAGGGAGATTGGTCAGAGGTCAAGTGAGGAGTTGGCCAGAGAGGGGTCAGGGGTTAAATCCTTTGCCACCTTCCTGTCGGAGCTCAGTTCCCTGGTACCAGAACTGATGATCCCCTACATCAGTGTTCTGGCCACACACCTGGAGGGAGAGGTACAGTACTACACTACTGTTTTGTTGTCTTTTGAGGGAGACTAAAGGCCTATTCCTACTATAGTTTTAAGCAATGAAGTGACGCTGACTAAATAACAAGCCATTTGGTTAATACGTGACTAGACTGACGTAGTTCAGACTAAAGCTAAACGATTTCACAAGACTATGGCTAAATGTGTTGTTCAAAAGCCCAAACCACAGCATTTGGTTGTAACAAAGCAACTCTTTGACTTGCAATGGTGTGGTTTTATAAAACCCAACATGGAATCAGTTATTGCACTACTGCTAGTAACCTAACATACAATTTGCATGTCCAACTGGTTAAGTAGAAAACTTAAGTAATATCAACTGTTCTATTTGTTATCTTACTGTATATTTGACTGAATATGGCTTCATGCTCAGCTAAAGGATTAACCTTTTTTTACTTCACCACTTGTAATGCTGCTTAATATCACATCTTTCAACATGGCAAATATTTTGATGGGATATAAATATAGTTCTCATATCTAATGTTTCTCCTTCCTTCCAGAGCCCCAGCATGCGTACAGCCGTGTGTGAGATCCTGGGAGAGATTCTAGTGCGTGTTCTGTGTGGAGACAGTCTGGACGAGTCTGGTAAAGCCGACAGAGACCGCTACTTTGACACACTGCAGGAACACATCCACGACACGCATTCTCACGTCAGGAACAGAGTGCTACAGGTCTACACCCGCATTGTCAACAGCAAGGTCAGTTACTCTGATGTGATTGGAGTTACAATTAAGTGGTTCCATCATGGGTTGATGCTGGAATGTGTCCTCCAAACTGAATTAATCTATTGTAGGGTTTTCAGTTTTGTTTCCTCATCACCTGTCTGATCCCTTTTCCGCTATCTGTTGGAGAGCAATGAGCCAAATCAAATTCATTATGTGAACATAATTGAGCAATTACACATCCTGCTTCTGATTTGAATGATAGTTTAATTGGAGTGCTCCCCCTCCACCCCCCCCCTTTTTTAAAGGAATGTTTAGTATGTATTTGGGTGTATGTAGTATGTGTGTCACTGCTCCAAGAGATGGGTCAAAAGCGGAGAACTAATTTCACTGCGGTAACGTGAGTGACTAATCTGACGACTTTGACTTTGACTTTGTCTGATCTGTGGAAAACCCCATTAAAACTGGGAAAGGTTCTGTAATTGTGTACATTTTATAAATCACCTTTGTTGACTATAATATCTGTTGTGTTACAAGTTCATAGAACAGTACATGCTGTGAGATTTTTAGATCACATGCGTCATTTCTCAGCACCACTGAAATGGATTTTTAAGAATTCAACACATTTGTAAATTTGGATCCGGTCTCTTAAGGTGTTAATCATCCTCTGTATGTGTGTTGTCTGCCAGGCGTTGCCTCTGTGTCGGTACAGTGAGGTCATGGGCCTGGCTGTAGGACGGCTCATGGACAAATCCATCCATGTGGTGAAGAGTGCTATCCAGCTGCTGGCTTCATTCATCGCTCACAACCCCTACAGCTGCAAGGTAAACAAAACATTTGGAGTATTTGCATTCCTTTATCTGTGACATATTTAGAACGTGTAGCTAGGAAGTCTTCTCCATAGTTGCACATTTAGGCCACATATCAAAGTCATTCATCATGGGAATTGCCAAGGCATGGTTGTTACTAAACTAATCCTTTTTGGGAGGCAGATTCCTGGGCAGTCTTCTGAGCAGTGTTCTGTCTGGCACTAGTTCTCCCTATAGCATCCCTGCTCTCTGATGACCACGGCGAATTGAGAGAAATCGCCATGGACAGATACGGAGCTGACACCCTCCTATGTTGAATTGGCTAACCGCCCTTCCTTAGCCAGAGTCTGACAAATGTTTTGTTTTCATGATTTGACAAATTATGACCGCCTGCAGGACGAAGAAAGTGTCTGTCTGCAGGGAAACGGTAGAAGTAGCATCAAAGTAGAAGCATGTGGGGGGCAAAAAATATAGCTAGATCTATTTTGATTTTGGGCCAAAAGTTACCAAGTTACCTTTTAATGTTGTCTTTTGTGCCTTTTTCAGTTGAGCAGTGCTGATCTTCAGAAACCCCTGGAGAAAGAGACTGCTAAACTTCGAGAGATGAAGGAGAAATTGCAAGGGAAGGCACCCGGTATGTGAAATCTTGTCACTTCAATCCCTCTCCTTTCCACTGGATTAAATACCTGGCCTTGCCCAATGATGCAATGAGTTAATCATTCATTCATGTGAGCTGACTTAATTTGGTGGCTGAGAGTGCTTCTTCCTTTTACTGGCTGGTAATTGGGCAGTGTAGTTGAGATTTGCTGCTCTGCTATAAGGGCCTGCCTACAGTGACTTGGCTTCACCCAAATTGTTCTCCAATTAAAGTTGACGTGGAGGAATGACCAGGTGGATGCTGACAGGGTCTGTGTGTTGGAGGCAAGGAGTTCACTTGTCAGTCACTGAGGTTCGGTCAGCTATGCGCCAACTTGGTAATCTGAGGGCCAAAGTCAGAAATGCAAACTCCTGACCCGTTTGGGAACAATGCTTCCCCTCCGACTTATTTTCTTGTATTGATATGTTTTACTTTGTCGCAAGACTAGACGGTGATGCATTGCAGACTGTTGACTATAGGTTCGTAATTGGCTGGGTATTTATCCTACCCGAAATCTGCACCATATATCGGGACTAACTATGATGTGGTTGGTCTGGCAATTTAGTTACATTTTGTGGGGCATCGTTCAGTACCAAACTTTATTACATGGCTTGAATGAATGCTCCAATCAAAGCCGTTCTGGTCACGTGAGCTGTCGCATATGTCACAACAACTAAACGGACAAACATAGCCTACACAACTGCAGATAGAAATGGTAACGTATCAAGGCTGCCTTTATTTGTCAATTAGTGCCACGGTCAGTTATGGGGAAACAAGACACCGGTTCCTTGAGTGTTATCCTGCTCATTACATGGTTTACGGACATTGTTCAAGAGATTGGTAATGTTTTTATTGTGTTGCATGGAATGGATAATGATGCAATAGGAGCGAGGGAAGGGGAGAGAAATTCAACACCGGTCTCTATCCAAAATGAAACCTGCACACCTTCTTCCACCCACAAGAAATGTTACTTTTCTATCCAAAATGAAACCTGCACACCTTCATCCACCCACAAGAAATGTTACTTTTCTATAGATGTTCTGTCTGTCCAGTTCTCCCTCCATGCAGGAACATGCTGTGCAGTGTGTGAATGTGATCTCTCCATATGAATAAAGAAAAGTTGTTTTTTCAAATGTAAATTATTCTTTCATACCTTCTCACCTAAAATGTACTTGTCGGTCTTCACGCCCCATCAGTGGCCGTCCTCAAAGCATCAGAGTTGTGGGCAGCCATGGAGCCTGAACTCCGGGTCACTGTGGTGGCTGAACTGCAGCCCAGCAGTGAGGAGGAAGAGGAGCAGCAAGAGGATGAGGAGGAAGAGAATGAGGAGGCGGAAGAGGATGAAAAGGATGACCGGACTACTGCTGTGCAGGTCGCACAGTTCCTCCGCGTCAACAAATACAGGTGAGCCCACAACTACGAATTTGAAAATATAATGGAGAAAAGAATGAATCCTTTTTTTTTTTTTTTCTTGTTGGCCAGTATTCACAACTCTAAGTTTGCCCTTCTGTGATTGAGAATTTACCTTGTCTGCAGAAACTCTTTTATACCTTTTTAGTGATAAATGTAAAGTATATCATTTGCATCTGTTTTGATGATGATTTAGGAAATATTAAATGTTAAATGTTAAAATGGTCATGAGAATGTCAGCGATCAGTCAGCATCCCTAAAGTGCAACAAATTTTGTTGACACGCAAAACTTGGTGTGCATTTTCTGTGCTGTACTTTGAGGTAGTCAAATTTTGTTTTGTGTGTAGTACACCGCCATGCTGACATTGTGTTTCTTGTATCTTCCAGGAATGCAGTACGTCTGTGTATAAAGGCCCACAGCCGCTTCCCAGAGTCTGAGCTCTTCTCTGCTCTGTCCACTCTCTCACCAGAGACCATGATGGACACACTGGCTCTGCTGTTCAAAGGTAAAGACTATGCTTGTCTTATGACACCATGTTAACAAGCAATGATCCCAGGACCGGAGAAAGATGTGCCTTTTTTATACAATTTGGTTCATAGGCTTTCAGGAAGTGCCTACATGAAATATGTAAAGTATACTGGTTGGCTTGTTAAATTGATTCTATGTCACATCAAAAACATTGTCTAAATCATGACACAATGGTGTCTACTGTAACTCCTGCCAATTACCTAAAGCTTCAGATCACTGATTTCAATAGCTGCCTTCTGGCCCTGCCCAATGATGAGACCAAGGCGAATGCGAGCTGACTTGAATGAGACGGCTGGGTGCTCCTTGCCTCTACTGGCCGGTAATCTTGGCAGTGTAGTTGAGATTTGCTGCTCTGCTGTAAGGGCCTGCCTACAGTGTCTTGGCTTCACCCAAATAATCGTTCCTCCATTTTTAAAGTTTATGTGGAGGAATGACCAGGTGGATGCTGATAATGTGCGTGTGTGAGTGAGTGTGTATGTGTGTTGGAGGCAAAGAGTTTGCTCAGCCGTCCCTGAGGTTCATTCAGCAATGAGCTCAATTTCTTTGGTAATCTGAGGGCCAAGATGCAATACCCTACTCTTCTGTGAACTGTTAAGATGGCACGGATGTATTTTTGTAGCGTATGTGGAACGCAAACACTTGAAAGCCCACATCCACATGTGTCTGTCCACCTCAGGCCCTGACGATGCTGCTGAGGTGAGTCAGAACCTTCCCCCTACACCCCAGAAGGAAGGAGCAGAGAAGGGGGGAGAGGAGGCTCAGGACAATGACCTGAAGAAACAGGAGATGTTGGTGCAGTACCTGAGGGACACCGAGGGCTTCGCCCTGCAGGTGGAAAGGGCCATATCGGTCATCAACACTATGCTGTACTGGAAAACCACTTCTGGTAAGACTTAGTCGTATCACACTTGACCTACAGTCATCCCCATGCATGTGGACAAATGGCCATTGCTGGTGCTTAATATGGAGCATCTTCTGGCACTGATGTGAACGTTTGTATCCTACAGTTGTCCAGGAGTCAGTGCAGTTCTGTGTGACCGTGTGTGAGTTCGGCGTGGCCAACGCTCTCAGTGGTGTGAGGAAGATGCTTCCACTGGTGTGGTCGGCCGATGCTGCCATCAAAGACGCCGTGGTGCAAGCCTACAAACGGCTCTATCTCAACCCGCAGGGAGAGTCCACAAGGTACTTGTCTGTTTAGTGAGGACCCCCTGTTGCGCTATTAAATCTCATAATCGGCCACGTTGAGACTAGCTCTGTTCATTTCCAGTGAAAATTGTCACTTATCAATATGGTAGAAAACGCATAGGACAAGTTTGACAAGGCAAACCACGTGTCTCCCTTCGGAAAATAATGGACTGGACTTATCATGGCGGATCTCATAAAACTTCCTGTATTTATCCGATGTGATGACAGGCTGCTGGAAGTGTTGGTGTTTGTGTAATTGTAGCATATTTAACATGCATTGACAATATTTCCTCCACTTATTACATGGCCCGTGAGTTGAAACGGTCTGAAAAATACTCCCACAAACGCACCACATGTTCCTAGCTATGAATCGTGACTCCTTCAAATGTGCTTAAGTAAACCAAGATGGAACGTCTTCAATGACTTGCATCATCGCAATTGAACAAGGTAGCATGTGATGAATGGGGACTGATGAGTACTGGCTTACTGAATAGAGTGCTGGAGGAGACGAGATTTACATTTGCCTGGAAAACCCTGCAGTTCTCTATAGCCAGTTAACAGGGTGTCATTTAAAAAAAACGTTTTTGAAGGGATTTTCTCATCTCAAACTTCCTTGGGTTTACAGCCCTGTGTTTTTAATATTGGTGTCTTTTCATTAGAAGTTTGTTCACTACTGAAAACTCCTGTCTCCACAGGGCCAAAGCTCAGATTCTGGTTGACAGTCTCTCTGTGCTCATGGTGGACGCGTCTCTGGGGACTATCCAGTGTCTAGAGGAGATTGTAAGTTTCACGCCTTCTTTCTTGTCATCAACACTTGATCTCTTGCTGGAAATGGCCCATTTGGACATGAATGATCTTGAGTTGTAGTCATTAGTGTAGAAAAAATAAATAAAAGGTATGATGCAAATGCGTTATCTGGTTAATCTACTTGATTTCCCCTAGTTGCATTATACAGACAGGGAAAGGTTGTCTACTGTAACACAACCTTTCCCTAGCTGGAGCTAAATAAAGAACATTAGAAAGGACATTTAACGAGTGCTGGCATTTTTCTGTTTTCTACTGTAACTCCTGCCAATTACCCAAGGCTTCAAATCACTGATTTCAATAGCTGCCTTCTGGCCCTGCCCAATGATGAGACCAAGGCGAATGCGAGCTGACTTGAATGAGACGGCTGAGTGCTCCTTGCCTCTAATGGCCGGTAATCTTGGCAGTGTAGTTGAGATTTGCTGCTCTGCTGTAAGGGCCTGCCTACAGTGTCTTTTGGCTTCACCCAAATAATTGTTCCTCCATTTAAAAGTTGATATGGAGAAACGACCAGGTGGATGCCGATAATGTGTGCGTGTGTGTATGTCGTGTGTTGGAGGCAAAGAGTTTGCTCAGCCGTCCCTGAGGTTCATTCAGCAATGAGCTCAATTTCTTTGGTAATCTGAGGGCCAAGATGCTATACCCTACTCTTCTGTGAACTGTTAAGATGGCACGGATGTATTTTTGTAGCGTATGTGGAACGTGTCTACATCAGGCCCTGACGATGCTGTAGAGGTGACTTTTTGACATGAAATCTACTTGATTTCCCCCAGTTGCATTATACAGACAGGGAAAGGTTAATGTTCATTAATAACAGATGAATTAATCATGTCTCGTCTGCAGAATATTGTACAGTGCACGCATCCTATTGGAGCTGACGGACTGTTCACTGTTCTGAACTTTCTGTAGGTACAAGAGTTCTTCGGCGGTGGCAGCGCTCTGCAGTCCACTGTGGTTCAGCTCCTGTGGGAAAGATTCACCGGTAAGCGGGACACATCCGGCCTGCACAGGCGAGCTGCGGTCCTCCTGCTGGGCATGGCTGCACGGTAAGAGCCCTACACAAATGTGCATCTGCTGATCAGCATTTGCTGATGAGCTGAAACGGTTTTGGAAATTATGATTTTTATGCCTGCTAAACATACAGGATATGTCTTGCTCAGGGTTAGAAATAAAACTGGGCAACTGTGTAGGCTTGGAGCATTTAAAATGATATTCAGTGAGCAGTTGTAGGCGGGGGTACTAGAGGCACTTCTGTGTTGGCCACAGAAGAGGATGTTTTTGCCTGTTTTGTTTCCCAAATCCAGGCTGGTATTGTGGACAAAAGCAAAATAAATCTTTAGTTTTAGGTCTGTGGGGCTAAAATGTCATCAAATGGTGGTCCGTGGCTCAAATGCTGAATAAATGGTGGGCCCTGGTGTCAAAAAGGTTGAAAACCCATGATTTAGAATGTTGCTGCTCTCTCTGTTGGTCCTTACTTGGTAGACATCAAGTATTTACAATGAATCTCATCTTGATAAGTGTGTACCTCTGTACACACCTGTATGTATGGAGGTTAAGCTGCCACCTTAGAACCCCCTTTCAAGATTAAATGCAAATTACCTACATGGGTAAAATCTGACCTTTAAGCCCTGTGATGAGTAAAAGGCTTATGCGAGACGTGAGCACATGGAATCAGAATCAGTCGGGTGTTTCTCGGCTGTCGGGTGCTGCTGGTGGCTGTCATTGAAGTGTTCTTGCCTTATCCCCAGCCACATGGAAAATTGCTTGCATACTAGAAAGATGCAGCATGTGGTTATTTGTCATTTAATTGAAGTTTAGTAGAATCTTGGGTTTTATAGTAACCTGACTAATGATGTATTCAGACATTATCGGCAGGTTAATATTTGCTGTAACAAACGCCAACCCTGGATTCACAATGCTCAGATGTCTATATAGGCCTCAGCTTAGATGATCCAACTTAGATATCATTTTATGTAGCCTTAGAATACTACATGTCCAGCCATCCCACTGGACCCCAGCAATGTTCTACAGTATATTAGATGTCCAGCCATCCCACTGGACCCCTCAGCTATGTTCTATATTAGATGTCCAGCCATCCCACTGGACCCCCTAGCATTGTAGACTAGATTAGCATTTTATGTAGACTGCATTGTATCTAGACAAGACACAAGTAGCATAGTATGTACTGTGTATGCTGTGCATTATTTCATTATATTGCCCATTCTACTGTTTTGTTCTTGGTTTGATTCATAATGTGATGTATTGCCATGTTTTATCTCTTGCTTGTTGTAAATCGCTCTGGATTAAGGGCGTGCTAATGGCTTCAGCCTTCCCACTGGGCCCCCACAATGCTCTAGAATAGATGTCCAGCCTTCCCACTGGACCCCCTCAGAATGCTCTAGAATAGATGTCCAGCCTTCCCACTGGACCCCTCAGAATGCTCTAGAATAGATGTCCAGCCTTCCCACTGGACCCCTCAGAATGCTCTAGAATAGATGTCCAGCCTTCCCACTGGACCAATACTCTGTTTTGTAAGGTTCAAGTTATGAAGACATGGATAGCATTTTATGTAGACTTAGCATAATTTATGTGTAGACATGGTTAGCATTTTATGTAGATTTTGCATATTATCAGAACTATAAAAGACTAAGGTAAGTGCATAGTTTCATTATGTTGCTATTCTACTGTTTTGTTATGACTCATGATTTAAGTTTGTTGTATTGCCATGTTTTTTGTTATTGTAAAGTGCTCTGGATTAAGGGTGTGCATAGCTGTGTCCAGCCTTCCCACTGGACCCCTCAGAATGCTCTAGAATAGATGTCCAGCCTTCCCACTGGACCCCTCAGAATGCTCTAGAATAGATGTCCAGCCTTCCCACTGGACCCCTCAGAATGCTCTAGAATAGATGTCCAGCCTTCCCACTGGACCATGCTCTAAGACTCTCTGTAAGACTCGGATAGAATTTTATGTAGACCTAGCATAATTTATATGTAGACTTGGATAGCATTTTATGTAGACTTTACATATTATCCAGAACTAGTGTATATACTGTATGCAGTCCATAGTTTCATTATGTTGCTATTCTACTGTTATGTTTGTGCATGCATGTTTTTTGTTCTTGCTTATTGTAAATCGCTCTAGGATTAAGGGCGTGCAAATAGCCATGTCCAGCCTTCCCACTGGACCCTCGCGACGGCCTATAATGTGTAGCGGATGCGTGTACATTTCCGACAAGTCATTGGTCCGACATGCGGAAAGCCAACCACATTTAAGGCTGGTGACCGTGTGTAAGGTTTGCGTTGGCGGACGCGCGCTCCTCCGTGCTCTCGCGGTTGGGATTCGAGTTAGGTTGTCTGACCAATGACTGGTTGGAACTTAGATCTATGAGAAATACCGGTATGTACGTTTCGTATGACTTATGTGCTGAATTGTTTCATTCCAAGATTCTACTAAATCACTAATCAAAGCAGATGATCCCAGATTAATTTGGTTATGGACACTTTAATAATCTGATGGCTGCCAGCTGCCTTATTCTGAGGGCAATCTAATGTTGCATACTGTACATACATGATCTTCTGTGGTCTTGGCTCAGTAGTTTCCCAGGTAGCCTCGGAAATTACATTTGGAGGGAGCAGCATGTGTAGCTTTGCTCCCACAGAGCTTTTTATTGCTTCCCCACTAGCATCAGCTGCCTTAGTGAAAAGTTAGTCAAAACCAGTACTCTGCACTGCATTGTACCAAACTCTTATAAACCAGGTACATTTGGGCTTACCGGCAGCGCTTGTAACAGTTTTTTTTTTTTTTTTTTGCTTTAAATGTTCCCTTTCAATCTCTCAGACTGCCTCCACTGAGGAGAGGATGGGAGCGAGGTGGGGTTGGGCGGGGGAGGCACTACTGTATCTGCAGTCCTCCTACACTGTGCTGCCTCTCTTCCAACAGGCACATTTATAACCCGGTTATCTCCCTGTGTGCTTCTGCTAACCGGGCCTCCCACACACTATTCGGGCAGCAGGCTTGGGGTGGTGAGGCCAACGGAGGGGACATGCAGCTAACTAAAAATCTAGACTTGAGTTTTCCAGCCATGGCGTGTGGTTGTGTGGGCACTTGGTGTTGTAAAGCTGTACTCCTTTAAAAATGCAGCATATTAGCCCTAACTCAATCCCCTACCCTTTAAAATTGGTGCTTGCAGTGTGTGTCTTTAGCAAATCTGAAGATTGAATAGATGTCCAATTTGGTGAATTGTCAATTTTGTGTCGATGCAGTACCTGAAGTGTGTCCATCCTGAAATGAACATAATCTCATTCTCATCCTGCTATACTGGTAAACCTTCTACAAATGTAAATGTGCTGGAGTCCAATACACACTTGAAGGCAAATGGCACATGCACTGGGAGTAAACTGCACGATGTGGTGTTGTCACTGAATCAGAATTGAGTGGCTGGAGATGTCAAATTGACAATCTTAGAGTATTGTTCTATAGCTAATGATGTACAATTATGGAGTGCACCCTTTTCAAAGCGGTCATTTTCACTGGTGAATTAAACTAAAGGTAATAAGGTTAATTGTGGTGTAGGGGTTTCTGTGCGCCAGCATGTAGCTAAATGCATACTAGTAGCCGAACACTTAAATTAAGCTGTCAGAACGGATGGCTAACTTGATGTCTTCATTGTCTTGTCCATGTCCCTTTACAGGGCAGAGAGGGAGGTTGTCCTCAGTAATCTGGACACCCTGTGTACTGTGGCTCTGGGAGAGAAAGTGACCGAAGACTACCTGTTGGCCAGAGATTCTGTCCTCACCATCTGTAGCATCACAGATCATGCCAGGGTAAGGACATAATGTGGTCATTTTGCAGAAACTTTGTTTTGGATCAATACAGTGTAGATCAGTGTAGAAACTCGAGGCCTGGGGGCCAAAGCAGGCCTGTGAATTATCTTTGGTCTGTGGGATGATGGTACCATTCATTTCTTAAATGGTAATCATTTAAATTTTATGAACTCAATTGTATTACTTTCTCTTACTATAAAAGCTTGGTGAGGGTCATAGAACTGGATGCTGAGCTTTAATCATGCATTTTCAGTTATTTTACTATTAAGGGACATTTGACTTTTGAAGGAAAGTGAATCTTTTGGTGGTTCTGGCCCTCGACTTGTGTTGCCTGCTGTGCATTTGAGTTTGACATCCCTGGTATAGATGTTTGACTTTTTCTTTGTTCCAGCAATCTAAAGGTGCCCCGTTCAGACTCCCCCAGGACCACCAGCTCTTCACCTGCCTCACACAGGCCATTGCTGAAGGTAAAATGCACTGTACTGTACTAGGGAGGCAGGGCCAAGTGTGAACATTGAGCACTATTATATTTTAGGGCTGTTGAATGATTAAAAAATTTAATCAAATTAATCACAGCTTCAAAATTAATTTAATCATGATTAATCACCATTCGAACTATGTCCAAAATATGCCATGTTTTCCTGTACAGGATTTAAAAAAGAAACAGAATCTGTGAAAAAAATAACCATTTAACTTTAAAATATTTATCAAAATAGGTGATCTACAAGCCCTCAATGCTTGTAGATCCTCCAGCTATACTCTATGGCTCTGGTTACAGGAAGACACACAGCTATGTCTCCGTAAAACCGTGCTCTACCCATTCCTTTCAATGAGAAAATGGGTCAATGGGTTGAGTCAGTGTGGATATGAGTTAATTGAGTTAAACAGATTAATCAAGAAAATTAATTTAATCCCATTAATTAACTATTTTCAACACCCTTATTATATTTATATAAGTGTTTTTGTTCAGCTTAAAGTCTTCAATATGGCTTGTAAAAGAGAACTCAAGGCAAATGTTCCCATGGCCCATTAACCCTTCCAGGACAGAAATCCATTTTTGGATTCTGTACAGTATGTACTTTTGATGTGGAATTCTCCTTTAACTTATTTCGAACTGAGGCCGATTCTTTTTCCTCCATGTTTCTATTAGAATAACTAAATGTTTTTACTATCCTATTAGATCACAGGATCTACTAAATGTTGCCATGTTGAGCCATACAACACAGTAATGCCACCCTCCCTCCCTGTGTGCTCCAGGTGTGGTGATGGAGGACCCCTATTGGCAGAGCTTCATGGAGCAGGCCGTCCGTCTCATCTACTTCCTGGCCGAGTCTCCTGACCAGATCTGCTCCCACCTCCTCCATCGCTGTGCGCGCCTCTTATTGGATCAGATCACAGAGACTGCAGGGGAAAACAACGACAAGGCCGACAAGGATGCGGACCAGTTGGAGTGTGGATCTCAGGACAGCGACGACACCAGTGAAGGTGAGGTTTTTTTTTTTTTTTGTTTTTTTTTTTTTTTGCCTGGCCTATTTCTTGTGGGTTGACTTTGAGAACCTAGTTGTGATTGGCTGCCCACAGTCTGAAGCCATATTCTGAAATGCCACCAAGCATTACAAGAGTGCCCTGAATAGATGCAATGTAGAGATATTAATCCAGACTCTGCAACATCCTATGGCACATGTCAAACCCAAGGCATGGGGGCCAAATCGGGCCTGTGAATGAATTATCTTCGCCCCGTGGGATGATATTGAATTGGTATTAGGACTGTCTTTCTATTTTGCACACCATAATAAGAAATTAATGCAACTTATTGTTTTACTTTCTCAACTCAATTGATTACTTTCTCATTTTACTATGAAAGCAGTGCTTGACTATCATAGGACAGGAAATGTGCATTTTCAGTTTTTAATGCATGTAGCTTCATCTTTGCATTTTCTAGCTATTAAGGGTTTATAAAAGATTACTTTTGTAACGTCCTTGTAAACCAATGCCTGTGTTGAAACATAATCCGGTGGCTCTGGCCCTCGACTAGTACCTATGTTGAGCATTTGAGTTTGACATCCTTGTCCTATGGCTTCTGATGTGGTTTATGAGAGTTAACTGGAGCTAAAGAACAAAACAATAAACCGACAAAAGCATGTCAAACAATTGCAAACTGCCATGACGTTGCCACAGAAACCTACACATTAAGAGAAAAGGAAACAACTTGTTTCACCTGGCAGTTAATGATATTTTGCACAACTATAACTGAAGCTTGAGTGCCTGAATCATTGTGCCTCTTCCCCCTGCAGTGAACTCAGTGTGTCTGGCTCAGCTGCTGTCCCTGTGTGGCTGCGTGGCGTTCTGGCAGGTGTCTCACCTGGAGCACAGCGTCAGCAAGGAGCTGAGGAGGCTGAGGATGGAGAAGGAAGAGCGACTGGAGAAGGAAAAGGGACCCTCCAGTAAATTAAAGGTAATTTCTTAACACAAACACAAACCGACTGTAGCGGCAATGTAGGTGCCCCATTACTACTAAAGATGGAGGAATTGGTTATGAGTTGTTGGGAAGCTGGTAACGTAGAAATATCCAGAGCATTCTGAGGATTAATGGATGCAGTTTGTGGGACGGTGTAGTAATAGTTCAATGCTTATCTCAATAGCAGGACGCCAATGACAGTGCTGTGGAGGAAGAGCTTGGCTTGGTTGGCGCCTCTGCCGAGGATGCAGAGGCTGAACTTATCAGGAAGATATGTGAGACTGAACTACTGGCTGGTAAGGACACTGGATCTTAATGTTTAACACACCAGTAAACCATGCTCTGAGCCTTTTCTGGAATCTGTGACTTGGTGTTGACACTGTTCTTCCTTCTCCTAAGAGGGGAACCTGCTGACGGAGTTCCTGCCCCTACTGGTCAGAGTGTGCAGCTCACCAGGCCGGTACTCTCACCCACAGCTGATGACTGCTGCCTGCCTGGCTCTGTCTCAGTTCATGATGATCAGGTAAAATAATGCCAATATGGTAAAACCAGAACTTCAGTCTGGCAAGTGCCAACTTGCACACAAGTAGGCCATGATGTCGGTGCAAGCACCTCAAAGAGATGCTTGTGACAATACTTGAAGAATAATAAAGAAAATGATAAGACTTCCTAATAACATCGTGTGTTTAAAACTGCCAACCCGCAGCAAACAACCGTGTAATCATTCAAAGTATACCAATGCACTGCTGTAGAGGCTCCAATGGGCATCGCCCTAGTGTCTAAAAATAATTCGACCCATGTACAAGTCAAATGATAAAACATGACCTACGTTGTATTATCGGGCATAACATACTGTTGGTGTACTACTAACTTGCAGATTGTTAACTATAGTAACTTGCAGATTGTTCATAATTACTGACTGTTTTTCTTTTTGCCCTCGATCAGTCCGTCGGTGTGCGAGGAGCACATCCGTCTGCTGTTCACAGTGCTGGAGCGCTCCAGTCTTCCTGTGGTGAGGGCCAACGCCATCGTGGCTCTGGGAGACCTGACCGTACGCTTCCCCAACATCCTGGAGCCCTGGACACAGAACCTCTACGCCAGGTAGGAGGGAATGGAAGAAATGTTGGCATTGGCAAATTCTCACTGCAATGATTAAATTATCAGTTTAACACAAGTCCCGGCATTGACAACGACGGTTGCCAATTAATTGATATAAAACAGCCTCCACAGAGTCAAGCGATTGAGGCATAAATGTCCACTTCCGGACTGAAATTTGTCCCTTTAAAATCAAACTACAATGAATTAAAAAATGCTGGTGGAGTAGGACTTGGGGTTTTGATTTTCCAGTCTGCATGTTGTGTTGGACCCTGTGCTTCCAGCGATCTAAAGCAGTACGCCCAGCCGTAACGTGGTACTCCGCAGGTTGTTTCCCCTCGAGTCGACACATCAGCCCCCTCGTCTGAGGCAGCATTTCAGAGCCTGACAGCAACAACACGTTAGAGTTCCACTAAGCTACACAATGGGGAAAGTTATCTTTTTGTGCATTTTCTTTATTGATGGAGAAGCACCAAACTGAGGCCAGTTGACTCGTATCTGCTGTTTATAGCTTGCTTTCTACAGGGACCATTTTTTACTCTTGATTGCAATAAATCATAAATTTGGAAAGATTTCTGCATGTAAATGGGGTCAGTGATGTGACATGCGGGTTGATTCTTTAAGAGACATAAATACACTTCGCTGTTGAGTCAGTTTACAATGAAGAGAGGAGAGAGCGTGACTAGAACGGGTGAGGGTGTTTGATATGGGTATATGTGATTACATGTCATACATGCCTCCCTGGTTTCACGCATTCACTCCCCCTCTGTCTTTGTGTTTATTTCTCGCTGCGCTTAATGACAACTGGTATCATTTTGAAAATGGTGGTGTTGACTCGGATTTGTGTTGGGTAAAACACTAGTAGTGCAGTATATTATTTGGTGGGCCCGTCTATGGGGACGGGCATCTATGATGCACCAACTCGTCGAGAGCTCATGGAGCCGCATGTGGCATTGCTTAGACACACCACCATCACCATGTTACGAATTAGACACAACTGTGTAATTACTACTGTGTTCCACATTGTTCCTGAAAATGTGTAGCCTGGCGTAATTATGCGTGGATGGGTGGGCAGAATAATTGAGGGTGAAGGACTGAAGGGGGGTGCCTGCATTGGCCCTCACACTGTGGGGAAGAGGCGAAAAAAAACACATAATGACTGTCTGCATCACCCCACGCTTTGCATGAATTCTACACAGAACAACGAACTGCTTTCCCTTTTATTGTGGTGCTTCTTAATTATAATTGCGGCTTATTCTGTAGCTGAGGCTTTTCAAGATGTATGAAACGTTTTTTTGTGCTTTTGTAGTATTAGTCACCTCGTGTTCCTCTGCATTTCTCTAGGCGATAAGCGTTTCACGGCGCACTCTAATTGTCTCCTACGCTCGACACCTCCGCCAGGCCACACTTCTCCTACTGCCTGCCCTGGAGTTTCCTGATAAGGGCATTAAAACTAATTGCCCTCTTTATGGCTATAAGTCTTACTCTACATAGCCATAGATTGGGCTGCAGCCAGCGCTGGCGGCGGGTGTCAACATTAACAGGCCGTGGTCTTGTGTGTTTGATCCTCTGCCAGGAGTCCTGCTCTGCCATGCAAGCGGATAATGAGCTTCTTTTGTACTGTGTGGCACACTTGTGCTAAAACATTTCAGAATGCAATCAGATGGTGCATCGCATTTATTTACAATTGTATTTTTAATTGAGCCCCAGTGGTGGCCATTTTGTAGCACTGTGCTTCATAATGGGGAATTGCTAATTGTTTCTGGTAACGGGAAATGTGTTGCCCACTACAGTACTGTAAATTTATTTTACCTCAACTCAGTCTAAACAATGTCATTATTAAACTAAGCAAGCTGTGTGTAGTAGCCATGTCAACCTCCAGCATTGTGCATAATTTACCACCGAACAAAAATTTAAAGGAGTCATGTGGACGTTTGGGAAAACCCTCCTGTCCCATGGTAGTGAGAGGTGCACATGCACCCACTCTACAGTGGAGGGGGGGGGGGCAACAACACATGCTGCAAAGCCCACCCCCACTAGATCCTGATTGGATGAAGGCCCTCTTCCTGATTGGACAAAAAGCTCCTAAACTTTTTTCTTTTCCTTCTTTACCCCAGGGGGTCACTGGGGACAGGGAGGAACTCCTTGTATCACCACTCTATGGGGAAGATTAAGCAGCAGAAAACTACAATATTTGAACTTTGTCATGTCATTCTATAAAATGTGGTGTTTTGTCTCAGGCCTTTGAGACAAAACATGCAGACATTGTCTGGGACAATATGCAGAGGCTGTGTGTTTCTCTTGGCTTATGGGTCATTCATTATGAAGAATCTGCACATTGCCGTGTTACAGAGCGGGGGAAAAAATGGCTGAGATGTAATTTCTCATTTTATTGAATACTTTTGGCAAAAGTAGTCTTCATAGCAGACTACAAAGTCTGTTACATAACATGCAGAAGCTGCATGTCTCTGTAACAACATAACATGCCCAAACTGTGTCTGACAACATTCAGAAACGGCGTGTCTGGGACAACACGCAGAAGCTGCGTGTCTTAAAAGCAATGGGGTTGAAGTCCAAGTTGAATTGCCCTGCCAATAAACCCCCTTCTCTCTCTCTCCTCATTGGCTGCAGGCTGAGTGACGACGTCTCGTCAGTGAGACAGACAGCTGTGACGGTGCTCACCCAGCTCGTGCTTAAAGACGTGCTGAAGGTCAAGGGGCAGGTCAGCGAAGTGGCCGTGCTGCTCATTGACCCCCAGCCTCACATCGCCAGTCTGGCACTCAATTTCTTCAACGAACTGGCCTCTAAGGTACATGGTACACACCACCCACTCACTCAACCAAAAATCCACTTTATTTTGTGAGGGGTGCTAGGCCCTTCTGCCGTATGTCCACTGTTGAGGGTGTGTGTAAACACATTTGCTGCCCTAGCATGAACATTGAATGCTTTTGAAAATAAGGGGCCAATGCAAATTTGGAACTAAAGACCAATTTTGGCCTCATAATGTCATCAATGCACCCCCTCTTCAAACAAGCTGAGAGCAATTTCCATCAAAGCTGACAAGTTTGAACAATCGTGGTTTCACGTCATGTTTGTAGAGATCGAAAATGCATACAGGGAGCACCAAAACCACAAAAAGATTAAAGTTGAACTTCATGTTCTCTCTCCTTTCCCCAGGATAATGCCATCTACAACCTGCTGCCAGACATCATCAGCCGACTCTCTGATCCAGAGAGAGGCATGAGCACAGAAGACTTCTATACCATCATGAAGTGAGTGTCTCTCTCTTGCCTTAATCTTATCTCCCTGTGAGAAGGGCTTGTCAGACTGGAGCCAAATTGGGAACTTTTTGACGGTGATGCCAAGTAAATGCCATTTTGGTCTTTGCTTTGATTATGAACAACACATGTGTATTTGTGCTTTTCAGGCAGCTGTTTTCATACATCACCAAAGAGCGGCAGACTGAGTCTCTGGTTGAGAAACTGTGTCAGCGCTTCAGGACTGCAAAGTGAGCAAGTCTTGTGCCTTTTGTTTTTCTTTCACTCTTTCCCTTCATGGTCAGCTTTAGAAATTTATCTTTGGTTACATTTGTGCACTTCATTTAGGTGTATCCACAGTCTCAGGAAAAATCAAGTTATTACAGTTCTCATTCATGATTCTGATGTTAGTCGTTTCCCTTGCAATTTCATAGAGGCCACTTTAATATGCCCAAGTGGGCGGTTGTATCTGCCATCTACCTGAGGTTATGGTCATGGGTGCATTTTTGACCCAGTCCAGATAGTTTCCTTATAATATAGAAGCTATCAATCTCCCCTATGCTCTCCGTTTACTGAAATCTGGCATCCGAATATCACTGTATTGTGCAAGATCAGTCACAAAGTCCTGTAGAAAATCCACTTTTCACAGTGAGACGTTGAATGCGCACATGTGATCATAACCGGTATATGCTAACCCTTCAAAGTCATACTCCCCCTCCGCTTTCATGACGATTATTCTGCCTTCCAAATTGGCCTTGTAATTCAGTTCCCACTGCTTTGGGTCTTCTGCTCGGCTGTGCGTCACCAATCTGTCCCCGGACCACAAAGAGTACGCCTCTGAATTACACAATAGCTGCATCAATGACATGTTCCAAGGCTGGAGGGAGAGATGGGTGAAAGCCAGTGGCTCTCAGTCCTGGTTTTTCAATTACTGTACCCATTTTTTTTTATATTGTGTTTCTAATCTGGTTTCCCTCTATGAATGGATCGATGGAAATCAGACTTGGTTACCTTGACCATGCATGTAATTCGTTCAGTTTTTCCCTTTGAGTCAAATCGTTGACTTGAGTTGGAAATTCTGTTTTTTGTTAAATGTTTCTGCCAGGCTTATCATTTTGTCTGTCAAGTCATCATTATATTATCCTTTTAGAAATGTTACCATACTGTATTGGTTTGATCATCTGAGCACTCCCAAAATATTTTGATGACCACCACCTTGGGTACCCATTAAGATGTGGTTAAGATTAGCCAAAACAAAGAACCAAAGAAAGTGTTTGAGAGTTGTTGGCAGTCAAAGAGTTTTCTAACAATCGGTTATAATGGGGCCGGATGAGGTAGGATGGCATGCCGGCCGATTTACGGCAAAACTGTTGCAAACCAGGTGAGACCATACAGTAGCCTCTGAAGCTCCGATTTGGATTAATTAATCAACCTTGATTAATCTCCGTCCCTGGGGCGCTGACTCGTTATATGGACATAGTTCTCAGTTTTGGCAGCTTATAGTGTTAACATGTATTCTCCTCTCTTTAGGACTGAGCGCCAGTGGTGTGACGTGGCTGTGGCCCTGTCTCTGCTGTCCATGTGTGAGCGTGGCCTGAAGAGACTGCAGGAGTGCTGGGAGTGTTACAGCGACAAGCTAACAGAGCCTGGTGTCTACCAGCCTCTGCTCTCCATTACTGCTAAGCTCCGTCGTGGAGCCAAACCCCAGCTCAAGGTACCACAACACACCACCAGGTCTTCACCGCTACCAGTAGATTTTTTTTTTTGTTTATTATTTGGGGGATATATTTAATACTGTATTTCTAATGCTTTGAGCCTCAATCACCACTGATATTTGTCACTTCTTTCTGGACAGTTTATCGACAGTACCACAAGGTGATGAGGGCACTCGTATGCAAATTATTTACCATTCGAGTCATTAGAATACTGATAAGACCATTTCCATTCCACGCTAGCTTGGACAATCAACAATGTTGGACATTGTATAATTAAAAATTTGCGTTTCAACATTGTTTACAAAGTAGGGGCCCATTATGGGGCCCGTTTGATTTTCTTTAGGATTTGTATTGAGATGAGGCGCCTGTTTGTCATTCACACAAGCCCGCCAAGAAAAAACATTGTCTAGGCATAAAGAATCGCAATTACTCTTCACAAAGGCAGTCCACCATGCGCCTGCGGGAGACTGTAATTTTCTTTCCCTAAATTATAGTTGCTGCTAAAAAATGCCAAATTGAACATGCTCATACTCATGAATTACAGTTCTCAGTGGTTCACAATTGATTCCTGTCATTCTAATAGAAATCGGCATATTGTGCACCGAAAGTTTAAACTTAAGCAGTTTCTGAGCTTGTGACTAAATCACTACATTGTCGGTGTCAGGCAGTGAAACCTTTTTCCAAAAGGGTGTCAGTTACCCTTTGGAAATGAGTACTGTACAACCAATGATGTGTACAGGTACACAGAATAGTATAGTGCATGTGTAGGATGCTGACGATAGACTTGTATTCACCACCAGGACCAGGTGGATGAGTTTGAGAAGCGTCTGACGGCGGTACACACACGGGGCCTGGAGAACGTAGAGAGCCCTGAGATGGAGGAAGAGGAGGAGGGGAAGGGCTCCACCGGACAGAAGTCAATTTGTCCTACACCACTAGCCCCCAGAGGCCGGGGCAGGCCCAAGAAAGGTGCAGCTTTTTTTTTTTTTCTTTTTTTTATTGACTCCTATGAGCCAAGGGACAGGGTCACTATTTGAGCTTTTAGGGTATTTGACTTAATAGAGCATTCAGTGATTCTCAAGGGATTCTGACATGTAATTCATGTTTTCTGAGCTCATTTGCACCAAGAAACGAAACTTTAAACATTCAGTAGATTTTCTGTGGTCTGGGTTGAGTGTTCCTCCTGTTAGAGCCAGCAAATCCCATATACAGTGTCTATTTGCCAGAGGATGCCCATTTTCATAGAGCTCAAAAGGCTCATAGAGCTCAAAAGGCTTCTAAACTCCAGAGAAAACTTCATACCACAGAATTTATTTTATTTTTTCCCATGAAACCTTGATCTGACGGCGTTTAATTTATACACGGTCACACAGGTCAGCCAAGGTCTTCAGTCTCCCAACAAGGCGATGAGAACGTCTTTGCCACTCCTAGACGGACCCGCAAGTCCAAGAAACAAGCAATCACCTTCAGCAGTGACGAAGAGGAGGATGAAGGTGGGTGCACAAACCTTTTGTTTTGGGGAGGGGGCGGTTCCATCTTTAGGACAGAAGCATGAGGTGTGACATCCAAAAGTGCATCAGAATCGACATTTGCAACATGGGGGCGATGCATACATTTGTATATTAACAAAATGTTGATGCCACTTTTAGTGACTGATATTTTCCTTTTTGCCATCAGATGCGCTAATGACGGAGAGCGAGACCCCGAAAGTGACCACACCGATAGCTCGCACATCACGACGAGCTCGTCTCAGAAACTGAGCTCTGCTGCCTTTTTGATGTTCCATTTTCATTATTTTTTTCACCCATTTGTCTCTATTCTGATTTCTGTCGATGTAGTATCTGACGTATTGTATTTCCCTTTCCTAACATTTAATATTTTCTTAAACATTTTGTCACTATTGTAATATTTTGAGCTAAATAAAATATTTTGAGATGAGTGTGTGTGGAAATCCTTTGAAGATTTCGAAGCCACATTTCTCTTTATAAACAAAAGAACATAAATATGGGTCGTATTTCTCTAGTATGAAATTCAATTGTCCACCTTTTCTAATGTATTTGGTCAAGTCGAAGCTAGCCATGGGTCATTTTGTTTACTCTGTTCAGGCACAAATCTAGTAGGTGAATTTCTGAGTTAAATATCGTCACATTATTAAACTAATGGCCTAAGTCATTTTTAAAGTTTTCAGGAAATGCAAAAACTGTCCCAAATGTAAAATACTTTATATCTTTCAATTGCAAAAATATTTAAATGTGGCTAACAAAGGTGTGTGTCAATCATGTAACATTTAACCATAAAATGATTTGGGCCACTATCTGAACTTTTAATTTTGAGTTTTAATTTAGGCAATTATGAACCTCATTTAGGCAGGGTCACCTACAGTATAAAATATCAGAGCACAAATTCATTCAAAACACCTAGAGGATGTTTGGCTATGGATGGCTTTTTATTTCAAAAATGCATTAGCTGAAATCAATCTTAGCTTAGAACAAACAACAAAACAAGCACAAAGAGAAATCATTCTCTGAAGCTTTTGACTCCTTACTACTTCCAGCTCTCCTAGCTAGGTTTCAATATAGCTTTCTCATTTTGATAAAACAAATTTCAATGTAAAAGGGAACTCCAAATGTCCAACTGTGTAAAATAACTACCATTTTAAAAAGCACTCCTGCTTCAAGTGCAACTTAAATCATTGACTTTTTTTTTTTTTTTTTTTTACAAGAGGTGGCCAGCATCTCCTTTTCGGCAAAATATAAGAGGTGGCTATATCAAATCTAGGAATATAATTGGCCCTTCTCAAAACCCCACACTTTGGGGTGGGGCTTAGTCACTGTCCAATGGCAGTCCAAGTACTTTAGCAACTGTTATGCAGGTCAAGCTTTTCTCTACTAACGTGCCAATTGAACAAGGACAGAGTGGGGAAGGACTTGGTGAAGGGCTAATTCTTAAATTTCTTCATTGTAGGCTACAATTAAAGCATTGTAGCCAAATTTCTTAATCCAGAGCGATTTACATTAAGCAATATGTTTTGTAGAGGTGTCCAACACATCCCAAATTGGTTTCTATTCAGCTACCCAATTTGATGGCTGCTGACAGCTGGGGTACCTTAACAACCAATGGGGCGCCGCCGGTGGCTTGGGTAGTCACCGGTTGGTAACCATAAGGTTGCTGAACCGAACCTGGGCTCCCCCAGAGTTTGTGTTGTGCCCCTGAGCAAGACACTTGACCCCTAATTTCTCCTAATGTACTGTCAGTACCTTGCATGCTTTCTTCCGCATTGTTGTGTGTGTGAGTGAATGGGCTCCACAATATATGTAAAGGGCCTTTAAAATAAAGGTGCTATATAAATCTAAGGCAAACATTTTGTAAACTTCATGCTTTTAAGTAACATGGGAATTGTCAAACTAGGAGTTTTTCACGACTTGGAATCCATTCCCGAACATTACAGCAGTTTTGCACAAACACTTCTTGGGCTAAAAACGGCTATAGCCATTGTGGCCATAACCACAAACGTGGTGAGGTCAGCGCGTTCGTGCAAGCGGATAATATGGTCGAATTTACAGCCTTCATTAGCAGGAGAAGTGAAAGTCCACTAGCATTGTGTTTGGACAGCTGTGTGGTTGGTGTGCACCTTCTGGCCAGCAACAGCTTGCCCCGACACTGTTACTGCTTCAATTCACTCTTCCCATCTTCCTGCCCCCCTCCCCTTTCCCTGCCTGTTCTGTCACGTTGAATGTCAGTATTTAACCAATCTCATGTAAAATGCATTCACTTTTCCTGTTCGTTCCCTGCTGCTGAACATGGCAGCATGTTATTTCTCATCAACCCATGACATGTTCACTCTCCCATTGCTCTCTCCACCACCCTCCTTTTGTAACCGGTCCCTTCTTTTTTGAGTCTCTTCCTCGGTTATTCATCCGCCTACTTTTTTCTCCAAAAAAGGCTCCAGTCGTTGCTGACATCACATGTATTTATCCTCAGCCTCCTTGCGCTGTACCCTAGTTGCTAATCTTCCCCTGCTCTCGCCCACACGCTCCTCTCCCAAAAGACGATGGTACAGTAGGGGCACTCTGCCTCTGGTTATGTAAAGGCCCTTTGCTGACTATCGACTTAATTGTTCCGCTTATCACCAATCCGATGTTACCCAGGGACAATCGTGCACTGAGTCACGATGGCCACGTCCATCTTAATGCTGCTTTGTTTTTGTTTTGTTAGTTTAATAATGGTGAACCTGTAACGACCTCCAGATCCATTAACTGGTCTTGGCGTCTTGTTTTCCTCCATGTGCCTCCATGGCTAGATGGATGCATACATAGAGAGTAATGATGATTCCATTACACTAACATTCCCCATTAACTAAGCCTATTCCAGCAAAAAAAATGCTCCCCCTCCTTGACTAAACCTATTTTGGGGTATGCTCATTTCTCTTCACCTCTTTTCTGAGACCACACAAACCTCGACACCCAGGCTTTCATTTTCGTCACTGCACTAAATCCATTCATTTTCTTTTGTCTCTGTAGGAATTAGGAAGACATTAATCTGTGCCATGATGTGTGACGCACATTTTGGGGGATTACATAGTTGTGTCTATTTCTGAATGTGTTTGGGTCATGTGTTTTGTATGGTGGTGTGTGAGTGAACCTGCTAGAGCTCTGGCTTCAGGGGGTCCAGGGAGCAGATGGCTCTGACAGACTGTAACTTACCCAGCAGAGAGCAGAGCGGTCAGCACGCCCTGGGAAGGACCAGAGATAAATGAGATGGAGAGGCTAATTGTGAATAAGACAAGTTGGTGTGTTTAAGGGACAGTGACGGGAAATTCAGACACAGCTGTGAACGTTGTGTATATATTTTTTCGGGTGATCTCATTGACCGTATCTTTGATTGTAGCCTCTGCAGATCTCATTCATGTCTAATTGTAGCCTGTACTGATTACAATTCTACCAATGGAATAATCTAGTATAACTGGCTAGTATATCATATCTGATGGGTAATGCAACAAACCACAACCTATCTACTAAATTGATATTGTATGTAAAAGTAATTACATGTATTGCACTAACTTTACTTGAAACCGTTAATAACTCAGGTTTTAGGTCCAGATGGAATATTGAGGTGCAGTGTTTTGCTTAACATGAACACAGCACTTGTTTTTGTTTTGTTTTTTATGGTACACGGCCAAGAAAGGCCGATCTCAGTCAATACAATATCTGGGAGTAAATATAAAGTGCATTAAATTATATTATTCCACATGTCTGGAGCATAAAAAACTAATGCAGTCTTTCAAAGTTCGGAGTTGACCCAAGGAACATGTAATGAAATTCTGTCCTTGAGAGTTTGATATCGGCTATTACACAAAGGTATAGTGACGTAATATAATGCTTAATTTATTTAGGAACACTTAAAATGAAGGTACCATTGTTGATCTGGTCTCAGGGAGAGAGGGCCATAGACAGAGTACAATGATGATGCACTGTTCTAAATAGAATGTTGACACGATTGGAACAATTCTAAAATGATACTTAATTAAATATATTGGTTATCTGTGCAGGTAACAGGTAAATTTTGTTTATTGAAAGGGGGCTACAGGTCTATCAACAGCCTAATGCTTTCATGACATTGCTCTCAGGTGGAAACCTTGTATCTCTAACTGGCAGGGCATATGAAAAGACCTGGTTTGTACACCATACAAGGTTATCACCCGACAGCAGCGATAATGTGATGACTACCTAAATGAATTTAGAGCAATGCAGCTCATGACCTACCCTTAATATCCAGCTAGCAGTCATTTGCCCTTTGAATTTAGTAGGCTAAGAAGTGCTCTTCAGTGGCATGGGCTATGAATCATGATCAAACTAAACTACATTATAGCAGTGGTGGGAGAAGTACTCCGATTTGTTGGCAAGTAAAACAAGCAATATACCACAATGACAAAAAAAAGATTCAAGATGTAAAAGCTCACTATGCTTTGGAATGTGGCAGCAGGTCAAGTGTTCATGTAACCAAGTTGTTGATCTTAATTTTCAAATAATTGTATAGGTTCAACTGTTCAACATTGTGCTGTATTCTTATTATTGTATTCAAATTATTGTTTGGCTTCAGACACTTGAGCCAACCTTGCATTGAGCACAGTTTAATTTTTGAGATGTCTGTAGTGCCACTATAGGCCTTGCCAGCTCCCTGGTTGCAGGGAAATGCACAGAACAGTCTCTGCAGCATTCCTGTACAGGGTACAGTCAGTCACCCTGGCAAAATGACAGTCACTCCAACGCCATGACAGCATACCCATGACAAGAGGTGGCAGTGGGTGTGGGTGGGGCTGATCTCTGGCACTGCATGGAAAAGCAAGCACCCCACCCCCTTACAACACCCGCACGCTGGCCCCATGCCCCCAACATTCAACCTCTGCCAAGTGAACAAAAGCCAGCAAATTCATCCTTTGGTTTTCCATCAGTGTGACAGACAGACAGACAGACAGACGGAGGGACAGAGTAGGAGGAGAGAGGGAGGGGCCTGGTTAGAGACACATCGTGATGCTGCTCTCAGCAGGTGCAAACAAGTGAGAGGTAACTGAGGGAGGAAGAGGGACTTGTGATGGAGAAGAGCCTGTAAGAGCAACACACACTCGCACGCAGAGAGAGACTCAGAGAGTCAGGAAAGACGTATCATACGGGAAGGTGAGTGTTTTCTATCCATTTTCAAATAATATAGATATGTAATATGATGATTAGCCTAAATTGTTTTGTAGGGTCAGAAGTGTTTATCTGCATTTGGTGCGGTCAGATTTTAATGCAACAGTAAAATCTTTAATACAGACTTTTTCAACACTTACATTGCATGCTTTAGTCATTATAAAGACGTAATGAATGAAATAACTTTTGAATCAATATCCCTCTCATTCACCTTCATAACTGTAACCATGCAGTAGTTTTATAGAAAGTCTGTGCCCAAGTTTACTGTGACATTTTCCATACTGACACTGATAAATTGTGTATCTTGTGGGAAAAAAAATAATAATAATAATAATTATACTGAGCTTTTTCCATCCAGGACAATACATGTCCTTGATGTCAGTCAGTGGCTACATTCCAACCAGTGTCTTCACAGATTCACACAGAACAGAATATTTTTTTCCAGGACTGAAGAACATTGTTCAGGATGTACCGCATACATATATACCAATTCATTTGCACCGATGTCACGAGTGCTGCGTCCTTTTTCACACTCATAATAATTGTCGTGTCAGTGTGGTGTGAAGTCGTGCCCAGGCTTTGTGACCCCTGCCAGTGCCAGTGATTCGTGGCTGTCCTAGATCTGCGCTGCCATGCTGTGCCCTGTGCTGCTTTGTGCCATTCTGCTCCTGCTGGCACCGCTGGAGAACACAGAGGCGCGCGCCCTGCACCCGTCCCCTGATGCTGTGCAGGTATGTACCGTACCACCAGACATGTAGGATGGATAGTTATGTGTAATCAACAAGGAGAGAGTCTTTGGCATCCCATCATCCCCATATGTTACATGACCGTACATGAACCACATTTAAATTCTGTAGCAAATACTGTATTTGTCCCAGCATTGCAGATCTGCAAGCCTCAAGGTGGGGTGTTGTAAGCTGTTGTAAGCTTATAGATTCAAACAGCTGAACCACAAGCTCCCAATGTGTTGATGTAGATCTGCTCTTTAGTTTCAACTATTTTAAAAGGTTTTTCTTTTTTTTTCTTTTTTTACATTTAGGGGTACCTGCACAAGGGGCATGCACGCTAAACCCCTTATCACTAACTTCTTTGCCTTTTCTTTTACTATTTTGAAAACCCTTTTGGATGGGTTCAATGTGCCAATCTATTAACATGTTGTCAGCTTGTGGACTGGCAATTTTAACTATTGGAAAATGTGTTTTAAAATAGTGTAAAAAGCCAGAGAGGTTAAAGGATAAGGGTTTTAGCGGAAAGGAAAAATCTAAGCATTAGAATTTTAGTTAATTTTAGTTAATTAGGGTAAGGGGTAAGGGCTCTTAGAATAAGAAAAATCAAATAGAAGAACACATAGTTAGATCAACCGGTCTCTGTGCATGTACAGTACATAGTCTCAGTAGCCTGGTGGTGGTCTCAAGACCCACGTGTCTACTGTACTCACTATACCTTCTCCTGCCCATCCAATCAAGTAAAAATGTCTTTAAATTGTCTGAAAGTCCTGCCCCCACTGACTTCTAATCAGGTAGAAATGTCTTCAAATGGTATGGGCGAGGAATCAAAAAGAAAAGGGCAGACTGGAGGAAGGATGCGGGAGAGACTGAAGAGAAGAGAGGAGGAGAAATTAAATGCATCGTTGATTGAATTAGCGTGCTCCCAATGAGATTGTTTTGTATATATAGCTGTATGTTTCTGTAGAGTGTATGTGCAGTTGTGTATGACTGTTCTGTGTGTGCGTGAGAGAGAGAGAAGATTTCTGTATGTTTTATTGTGTTTCTCTGTGTGGTTGTGTTTCTGTACCGCAGGAGTGCCCACACTTTTTTGACTTGAGAGATACTTTCAAAATGACCAGCTCAAATATGATTATCCCATTGCTGAAAATAGTTTAAAAGGCAATGCTAGAAAAAGTGTTATGCAGTGTTTAAGAAAAACACACTCAATGAAAAATGGAGGGTGAGAATTGGAAGGGTTTTCTTCTTTATGTTACTTCTGACGTTTGAAAACAAAGTAGGCTATTTGGGGTTTGAGTTGACAGTTATATATTTTAGGGGACTGTCATGTGATCTACCTGCACAGCCTATGTGATCTGATGGTAGATCACAGTCTACCTTTTGAGCACCCCTGTTGTACAGTATATAGTATGAATATGTGTGGTTTGTTTGGGTCTATGGTCTTACACTAGTTCTTCAGACCCCACCTCAGCCCATAGCACTTGCCCTCACCTTGATGACCCTGCAGGCGTGTACACACAGTGGATACACTGTATTTGTTATTACCACGTGTTGTTCTTGCTTAGTTCATGGGGCAGTTCCTGGACCGCTACAATGACCTTCTGACCCTGGACGACCTGGAGAACATGCTGAGCAGCAGCAGCAACCAATCGGAGGAACCCGCCGCCTCCACGTTCTCCACGGGGGGCGTCAAGGTGGCCGAGTACCCCAAGTGGGCGGACGTGGCCGTGCAGTCCGAGACCCCGTGGCTCCGCCTGCTCAAGGGGGCCCTGGCCAATCAGAAGCGGGCGGAGCCCGAGAGGTCACGGAGGGGCGGCGGGTGGAACCGAGGATGCTTCGGTCTGAAACTGGACCGGATCGGCTCCATGAGCGGACTGGGCTGTTAGTGGACGGAAAAGAAGAGGAAGGAGGACAGGAAAAAAAAACATAGAAGACTGCAGTGCCATTCTCCATAGGATCTATGACAAGGAAACACAGATTCACACATAAACACATGCACACACATACATTGTACAAGCACTTCTAGGAACATGTAGTATGGCATATCCTTGCAGTATCGCTAATGTGGATTCATCTAGTGTAGATAGGCATAGATAAACACGTTGCGCTAGGTGTTCAAAGGAGCAGATTTAATATCCCTCACCAACTCCATATGAATATCATTACGGAATCTTAAAGAACGTGGGAGCTATGTTTACAGCAAATTGATATCACACTTGACCATCCATTCGAGTTTTCATGGTACATTTGCACTTTAAGTATTTTGTCTAGAACAGTGTTTAGGTGAATAAATGTTAAGTGTGTATAGGCCAAGGGTAGTTGTTTGTTTGTAACTGAATGTGTAATGTATTTTTTGGAGTATTTGAATATGACATCTGTAGTTATATTATTTCTTTCTCTTCACTTTGTTTTATACTTTATATATAGATATACATATTCATAATTTGCATGAATAAATGCATTTGGCATTTGTGTTTAGTCTGGTTTGTCTCATGTAGAAATATAGGGCTTCGTGTACAACGTACATGCATAGAAATATTAGTGGTGTCATGATTTTGATTCCATTGCCAGCGCCTTTCTCTGCATTCCGTTTTCATTACAATAAAAAATAGTAACTCAATTTGTTGCGGCCCATGTTATTGAGCGGTTATTAAATCTACTGACTGCTCGAGCAGGTTAAGGTATGTCTGATCATTTGACAGATAATTAAAAATAATCAAACCATACCCTTTCAAAATGGGTTTTCTCGATGAGAAATGAGATATCTGGGAGTAAATTATATTTGTATGTCCTTCACCCAGTACTTACAAAGAATATGATAGCAAAGCCTATGGTTATACCAGTAGTAAGGTGTCATGTTCTGTTTATTGTACAGGGACAAACCAACTCAGTCAGTTTGAGCAACACAGAATGAGCATTAAAGCATTACAGGTGAATGGGAAATAAAGAAAGGATGATCTAATATAGATTGTCCTTGTGTGCTTTTGGAGGAAATTTTGGGGTGCAATTGTTTTATTCTTGTTACATTTTTCCAGTAAATACGCCTACTCTTACTCCATAATTTACCCCAAACCCAAGTCTGTGTGAGACATAGCTGACACTAATGGTGAATATTAGGATAGACAGATACTACAGACAGGAACTGTCCATCTTGGGGCTGGTTTTGGTGGCAGATCATGCAGGTACCAAAGCCAGCCATTGCAGTAGCCAGTTTTTCACGATGAAATGTCAACGCAGATTTGAGCTTTAGTTATTTTTCAAGTAAGCATCATTTTCAACCAAGATAGAGATGAAAACTGCATGTGTTGCCCAAAACATCACTGTATTTACTAAAATCCTCTTAATATATGGAAATCGTTGTGCTCCTCTGAGCTATGCACACTAGATGTCAGTCTAAGCCTAGTGGAGGCCTCCAATATCCAACACAAGTTTCTAGACTTTATACTGTTCTTAGGAATACATGTTACAAGGCATCTCACTCTATCAAGGAGCAATCTAGTTGTGGACCTGCAAAAGTGATTTGACATTTAAATCTTCACTGAATCATGTTATATTGTTCATGAATTTGGGCTGCGCTTTCAGAGATAAGACTTCCTTCAGATTGAGCACATTTTGCTGCAATGGTTGCAGGACTTTCACAAACATACTGTATGGTCAGATATGCTAATTCACACCGGTATTTCACAATTGCCCTCACACTGAACTACAGGAAACAAAACTACTATTCTTTTCTAATCAATGACAAATATTTGATTCAATGCCCTATCTCTTTCTCCATATAGAGTGAGTAGAAGGCAGTGCGGTTTCAGCATGGCTCATAATTATGACCTAAGAACACAGAATGTACAGAAGAAGAATCATTTTCACGAGGTACTGTAGTGCCAGGTCGTGTACATGTACACTCAGTGACACATACAGTGAGCGCGCTGCTCACCAGACAGTCAGCCCTGCCTGAGTCTAATCTTAGCATGACCTTTTCGTCCCCTCACTGACCTTAAGCTGCAGGGCACAAGGCCAAGACTGGTATGTTTAGCTATGTACAGGCTGATGGCCGGCGTCCAGACTGCAGACCCCCCTCTGATAAATATTTGTGCAGAGAGCATGCTTAGCATGCTGCTTAACATGTTGCATGGCATGTCATTGTTGAAACACTACCCGGTTGCATGTCATCTGCATTAGGATGGTAACAGTGGACAGTAACCAAGTACCAAATACGAAATATTTCTACTCCACTTACATCTCAGTGACTGGTATAGCCTAGTACTTTTACTCCACTATTACTTACTTTGCAGATTTTGTTTATTACTACAAAACATACATTAACCACTTTAGCCACCTAGAAAATAGCAGACCTGCGATCTCACAGCTTAATTGTCGCATCACGGCATGTTGTTGCAAGCTCATGAGGCCTTCCACATGATGAGTATGACAAGTAATATGCCAAACAACTGCCTTTAATACTTTCGTACCTTTACTCAAGTTAATGAATGAATAATGGGGTATTTCGGCATTGTGGTAGTGGTGCTAAGTAATGAATGGAAACAGTTGTTAGACCACAGCCCATTGCATAATGGGATGTGAATCTATGTTGAGCCTGTTGGTGACAAGATGCCAGGCTGTGGATGATCTTTCAATAACTGAGAGGTGGGACCTACTGTTGGTGAGGCTGGCTGTCCCACAGACTTCCTATATGGTTCATTCATCATTATAAGACTATTTTTTTAACCGTCATTCTCATTAGCAATGCAGAGAAGATGCAGGTCCAGCAGAGATATAGAGGGGTCATCCCCTCTTACAGTCAATTGAATAATTAGTTTAGTCTAAGTGACTGATCTGAAGTCATTCTCCATTTTAGCATGAGAAAAACTGGCTGTCCCACATCCAGTTTTATACATGCCACATCTTACAGATGTGTCGTTAATGAATTAATTAATCTGCCACCAAACAGTCTTTTTATTGCCTACTGTACAATATTATTTAAATTTAGGATTATTAAATATCTGGCCTAGAGTAGTGAATTGTATCTAGACATGTCATAAATCAGCAGATAAGACAACAATGCCAACATTGTACAATTCTCTGAGAAGGAGAGATGGAGATGGAGAGCGAGTGTGTGCGGGCGTGTGTGTGCGTGTGTGCGCGTGCGTGTCCGTGTGCACGGGTGGGGGTGGCCAGAGACAAGATGGTTGCAGTGAAGGACTGAAAGAGCGTGTCTAAGTTAGTAAGGGTCATGGTCTTTGGCCATTAAATGTCAGCGTCCTCCGGGTGGCGATTTGATCCGTCTCTCTGTGACTGTCTATATAGTGAGAAGGTCATTCAGGGACCCCATGTTACCTCAGATACACCCATGACCTTCATCATGCCTGTGTCCTCACGTACCCCATGTAGTCTGTGTATGCCTGAAAAGCATCAAAACAATCAAGCAAGTGTGGGTGCAGTTGTCATGCATAGACAGTTGTTAGGCTCGGCATGCACATACAGAGCAGCTGGGCAGTAGGCCACAGCACATGTTTTGGAGTGTGCATAGAGCTCTGTGAGAAACACTGTTATATGAGTATGTCTGTGTTCCACTTCAAGTCACGGTGAAGTCAGGCCACTGTGCGTGAATGCTTCCGGATTCACCGCATTAATTGCCAGATGAATGCAAACTTTGGACTCATAAAAAGACATATACACTGTACAAATCAGAGGACATGGGACCTCAAACAGATCCCTGGCTAATATGAGCATAGGCCTATGGCTTAAAAGCATTAG
Organism: Benthosema pterotum; assembly: GCA_039105355.1. NCBI lineage: Eukaryota > Metazoa > Chordata > Actinopteri > Myctophiformes > Myctophidae > Benthosema > Benthosema pterotum. Next base: position 13,121,266 of record CM076967.1, on the reverse strand, counting down.
CCTATACTTGCCCATTATAACTTATATTATAATATTTTATTTCTTTCATTAATAGAGAATGTTTCACTCAATAAGGCCTGCTCTTGTCGCAGGTTGATGATGTCATATATGCGTGTGTGGCTCTGGTTCAACATAGTGGTTCAAGCCTAAATGGAATAATGGAATGCACATGCTACTAAACATATATCAAACATATTGCTTTAATGCTTTACTTTACAAGGTATTAAGTTGTTTTATAGCCTAGGCCTACTACCACACATGGATATAGCTTATGACATCATCAACTTGGGATAGGAGCAGTCTCTAGGCCTATTGACTGAAGGATTCACTATTTCCGAAAGAGATACAATACTTAAGGCAATTTTATTTTGTGATTTTAGTTATGGAGGACAAGTATAATGTTTGTAATGTAGGCACATTTAGGGATGCTTTTAAAAAGATCTAATTAAGATCACACATGAACTTTCTAGTAGTGTGTGTGTGTGTGTGTGTGTGTGTGTGTGTGTGTGTGTGTGTGTGTGTGTGTGTGTGTGTGTGTGTGTGTGTGTGTGTGTGTGTGTGTGTGTGTGTGTGTGTTGGCTGACGACCTTGACATTCAAAGGGGGCGGGGCAGGGGGCGTGTCCTCACCGGTGTAGTTCATATAAACTGAGTCCCTGTCCCTGTCCGTCCCACTCACACCCTGCTGGAGTCCCAAGACAGACCTCTGCTCACAAACGGTAATTCATTCAAAGTAACTGCTTGATTAAAATGACTTACATTTCCAGTTTCATCAGTTCCAGTTTCATCAGTTCCAGTTTCCTGATGTTTTTTTTGGCTGCTTGCTGAAACTGCAAGTTTATGAAAGTTTTGGGAAGGCTTTAAAAGTCATATCACAGACAATATAATTTATAAAGATGTAATTCAAAGTGCAATTCAGAGTAGCATGAGTAGCTAGCTTGTGACATACTGTCAGGTGACTTGTTGCAATGACAATATATTATGCACCTGTACAACCTTTTTACAAATCTAGGCCTAACTGCAAATCTCCACAGTAGTTCCCTTTTCTGCAGTTTATCTAAATGAATTTATATGTATTGTTGCTAATCGATAGCTTTAATTGCCTATAGACTATTTTTTGTAACTATAGTTGCTCTTGTTGTTTGGGCAATCAAACTAAGTTGTTTATGCCTACTCTTAAAATGGTACTCAATTTCTTCATTTAACTCTTTTAATAATGATCTTTCACTCTTTCAGAGGACTAGACCAACCCAGGCAAAATGGTTAAAGTCGGTATCAATGGGTAAGTTTACATTTTTACAACACCACCACAGTCACACCACTTCCCTGTCTAGGCTGTAGACAATTATATGGCGATGGATTGGATCAATATTGCACCTGTTGAATCTCTACCAAAGGAGGATGTGTAGTTGTGTGTACACTGGCTTTGCTGCTAGGGCTACTTCAAACCTGCTTAGTTATAGCATGGGTTAATGTTTGCTGGCTTTAAGTCATGATTTATTTATACACGCGTTGGTATGTACCAATGGCTCCCAGTGTCTAGATAATGGCTTAGCTCAGACATTTTCTGGCCACGAGTCCCCACTCCTCTGCCTACAAGTGCTTTATCTTTAGCCAAGTAACCTTTTGATGAAGGGTTTTAGGCCCTCTGCTTGCTGTGAGACTACAGATCTCCTGCCATTCTGAAGTTTGCTTTTACGTAATGCTTCAATCTGCATGAGAGTTTAACAGTACATGCATAGATTGCATAACTAAATCCAGGGACTATCACGTAGCCAACCCCTGTGTATATGAGTTTTATATTTGGCTAAAGTTTTAGACGCTCTGGTTACTGTATTGGATCTGAATGAAGTAAGTCTTATATGTGACAGTCCAAAGTTGTTTCATGTGGAGGGTACATGTTGTCTACATGGTTTGTGCATACACAAACCAAGGGGCAGTCACCTAGATGCCTGTTAATTTGTTGTTTTGGGTGATCTTTGAACTCTTGGTCACCAGCTGAAGGGCTTGTGTGTGTGTGTGGACAGTTGTTTTGGTTTAATAGGGGCATTGTTTTCCCAACGCTTGCAAGTGGAAAAGCAGGTCTGCATGTTGGACTGTACAAGATTATCTCAACAACTTTTCTTTAACACATGACCCTGAGTGTCTGACTATCATTGAGATAATACCATCCTTGTAATCTGTTATCTCTCTACCCACCTCCCCAATTCCTTGCCCCCTTTCGTCTGTCCTCCTATGAGGACACGCTGTATCTCCCTTAACAGGGGCTTTGGCCCACAGTTAAATAGTAACTCTCGCCAAACTGATCAAACAGTTGGCTGTCGTCACAGCCAGGATTACCACATTAGATGTTCAGGCAGACTTTAGCCCCGCAGAGATGTTGCTTGTTCGCTGAAACATGTGCACGCCTCCCTCCCGTGACACTCCCCCTGGACCCTGCTCCTTTAACATGTGCTCTTAGGTCACCTTGCAGTTGGAAGTTACGTTTCCTGTATGATACAGTTGTAAAGGGCGTCTCAGTTTCAGCTATGTTTGATCTTTGAATGTGCCTTGAAAGATTGTGCCTTATATGCGTGAAATCAGACCAGAGTGTGCACCTCTGGCTTGTCATCTGAGAAATGTATTTACAGCAGAAATAAAATGGAATTGGTGCATTATTGGCTTTAAATGATGAGGAGTGTGAGAAACAAAACATGGCTGAATGCACTTGACATGGAACATGAGTCATTCATCAAAGTGCTTCAGTTTGTTTGCATGGGATTGTGCTGTAGTACCATCTACTGGAGAGAATATGGAACATGCTAATTGACTTGCCTTTCCCTGACCCATCCAGATTCGGCCGTATTGGTCGCCTGGTGACCCGTGCTGGTTTCCAGACCAAGAAGGTGGAGATTGTGGCAATCAACGACCCCTTCATTGACCTGGAATACATGGTGAGGCAACCAGACTGCGGTAGTAATGGTTTAAGTTTACAATGGAGACAAATGGTTCACCTGAACAAAGTCTTTCGCAAGATATCCTTATGTTCAACAGCCCGCTTCAACAATGGGTTCCGTTCATGTGTTTTGGCCTGTTGTATAAGACTTGCGATAAGATAAAGAAGCGGTGAAGACCGTGTAGCACGTCTGCGGTGTACCTAGCTTTACTATCTTTACTCTGACGGAATGTGTATGACAACCATGACACGAATGACAAGATGAGGCATTATGAGCATTTGTTAGCATGCCTAAATAACTAAATCATGATCTATATTTGACTGACTCTAGTTTTTAAATTCTGTCTGTCTCTATTGCACATTGGAGATTATTCACATTGTACAATTTGGGCATTTAGCAAACAGAATTTCAATATAAAAGTGTTTAATTTACATCCCCCATGTCTCCCCCAGGTCTACATGTTCAAATATGACTCTACCCACGGCCGTTACCCCGGTGAGGTCAAGATTGAGGGCGACAAACTGGTCGTCGATGGACACAAAATCACAGTCTTCCATGAGTACGTTCACCCTCCTTGATTGAACATGCTTTGAGTAGCGTTTCGATTTAGTGCCACTACAAAGTAAATCAACATTAAAATTGGAGACTTACTGTGGTCTCTCTAAATCCTGCTTTCTCATTCTTTAGGAGGGACCCTGCCAACATCAAATGGGGTGACGCTGGTGCCACATATGTGGTTGAGTCCACTGGCGTGTTCACCACCATTGAGAAGGCCTCTGTAAGTACTTCTATCTTACATGTTTTAGTTTAGCGATTCCATGCGTCTCAATTGATGTGTATAATGAGCTCAACGTGAAGTATTGTGAATCTCCTCCTGATCATGTTTTCCCCATCCTCTAGACTCACTTGAAGGGTGGTGCCAAGCGTGTCATCATCTCTGCTCCCAGCGCTGATGCCCCCATGTTCGTCATGGGTGTCAACCACGAGAAGTATGACAACTCCCTCACTGTGGTCAGGTGAGTTGGACATTTATTTTGTGCATAAATTGTTTCTAAGGTCAGGATCTCTACTAATCCACGGCTCAGTGGAGACTATTATTTCTGCAGTTCAGGCAAAACTAATGTATAAATGCTAAATAAAATACATCCTGGTGGAGTAGATTACACTATTCAAATTATGGACAGTATGCACCACACCTCTGAACAATGGCATCGGCTACAATGTGACATTGTAAATTTCTTTATCCGTAGCAATGCTTCCTGCACAACAAACTGCTTGGCACCCCTCGCCAAGGTCATCAACGACAACTTCACCATCATTGAGGGTCTGATGGTAAGGACTAAAATGTTTTTCATCAATCCCCATGTGAACCTTCATAAACCCATGAATGTAGCTACTTGATGCTCTTGCTCTAAGAAATCCTTTGAATCAATATTTGTTTCTTTCCTGATTTCAGAGCACAGTCCATGCCATCACTGCCACTCAGAAGACCGTGGACGGTCCCTCTGGTAAGCTGTGGAGAGATGGACGTGGTGCTGCCCAGAACATCATCCCTGCCTCCACCGGCGCCGCCAAGGCTGTGGGCAAGGTCATCCCCGAGCTTAACGGGTCAGTTCAAAATGACATTATTTAACAGAAATGTTTAGTACTATGAACTGTAGTTTGTCTTTTGAAATCCCTAGGTAAGAAACAAGCAACATTCAACATTTTATTAACATCTTTATAGTAAGCCAATAGCTAACAGTGTCATCATCTCTTTACAGCAAGCTGACCGGCATGGCCTTCCGTGTCCCCACCCCCAACGTCTCTGTGGTTGACCTGACTGTCCGTCTTGAGAAGCCTGTAAGCTACTAAGCTACATTCTAACATTTCTATCAATGTTTCACATGTGTGCTGTTTTGTTTCCATGTCTAATATTGTATAAAAATGACTAATCAATGTGAAATTTCAACAGGCCAAATATGACGATATCAAGAAGGTAGTGAAGGCAGCTGCTGAGGGACCCATGAAGGGATTCTTGGCATACACAGATCACCAGGTACATGCTGACCCTGTGGCCCTCATCCATTGTAAAGCGTTAAACTCAACTTTACAAACTTGAATGTTTTGCATAACTCTTCATTCCAGGTGGTGTCCACAGACTTCAACGGTGACTGCCACTCATCCATCTTTGATGCCGGTGCTGGCATTGCCCTCAACGACCACTTTGTCAAGTTGGTCTCATGGTATGACCTTTGCAAACAATCACTTTTTACATTTGGATGCATTTCCTGAAATCCGGCTTTGTCTTTTAGAGGCACCACCTTTTTCTGCCTAAACTTTGTATGTTAATACTGTTGTGTTAAGGGAGTGGATAATGTAAGACTTTAAATAGCTGGTAGGGTGTAGTGGAAATGGTAATGTCGGATTGCAGACTCACTTGAAAGACTTCCAATGTTTTAATTTACTTTTTTTTGCTTTTTTTTTTACTTTTCAGGTATGACAATGAGTTCGGCTACAGCAACCGCGTCTGTGACCTGATGGCCCACATGGCAACCAAGGAGTAAAAATGACTGGTCAATGCACAACCACTGTTCTGTGACGTCGCCTACATTCTCCTGATCTGGAGTTATACAATGAAGAAGTTGTATTCTCTATAACGCTGCCCGAGTTCCACTGCCAGATCGTTAACCATGCCTGAGGAAGGTCCCACAGATCACAAACAAAACCTGGCTTTAAATTGATGACCAATATTTTTTTGTATTATAAGAGTCCCTGTTCTGTTCTTGTGTAAAGTTTGAAGGGGGTGTGATGGTCTGTTCTGTCTGTGGTACAGAAAGTGCTGCATTCAGATATGGAATAAAGTCCCGTTTGTGAGATTCATGTCTTTGGCTGTCTTTATCAGTGGTTTTCCACCTCATCTAAACGTTTTCTGCTTGGGAGACCCAGAATGTTAAATGATGTACTCTATAACAAATCAACTCAAGAAAGACCTAATCACTATAAAGGGATCAAGATTTTAACATGTGCCATTATGTAGTAGTTGCAATTATATAGATTACCGGAGTCTGTCCATGGTGGGCGTTCTCTACTTTTGAAGTAGTTGGGTAATTTTGTGGGGGTCGTCCCTAGTCCAAAAATCCTATAGGATTTTAGAAAAGTCCCATCAGATTTTGGAACAAATCCTATTGGATTTCCAATAGGATCGTATAGAAATCCTATAGGATTCGTATTGGAAATCTAATAGGATTGTTTCAAAATCTCATGACTTTTCTATTGGAATCCTATAGGACTTTTTTTTTTTTTATATACAACTAGGGGTTAAATATGAGTTGATCACCAAACTATAAAATGTACTTAAATGTACATCAAAGTTGCAATATTAGAAATGGTCAAAACTGATTGTGGATTCATTTAATTGACCCTAAGAAAATGACCAGTAGGCTACTAAATATTTCACCAAAACCAGAGCTGAACTGTTCCAATGTATGTAAAATTCTGAACTATCCTTTCAATGGCTAAAAAAAATAAATCTGAGGTAATGTGATATTTCCAGATGCCTACAGTAGGTATGTGGTCTTTGAGAGGATGTATGAAAAGTAAACAAGCTTGCCTAAATGCCTAACAAAACATATGGACATGTCAGACAATTGCACAAGTCCCTCCGAGCCGAGTCTCAAGCAAGCGCAAGTCATTTGGTCCCAAGTCTCAAGCAAGTCAAGTTTTTTTTAGGTTGTGGGCGAGTCAAGTCGAGTCGAGTCCACACAGTTGGGCGAGTCAAGTCGAGTCAAGTCGCATGGTTGTTTCGAGTCGCGTCGAGTCACAATGTTTTCAAGTCGAGTCACTGGTTTTCAAGTCAAGTCACAGGTTACAACTTCCTACGGTCAAATGTAAAAAAAATATCAGTTTTATCAATTATCAGTTTTGTTGCAGTGTGTAGCTTGAATTATATGAATGAAAGAAAAAATGTATTAATAGAGATGAGAGTTACAGTACAATTGTGCTTGTGTAGCATTTTGTAGAGCAGGCATACCTGCACGCACACGGATCATTAATTTAACATAGTGTTCATTTTTCATCAGGCACTAAGTTAGCTACCTACTCGTGTACTACACGCAGTGTTGCCAACTGCCAAAATCCAAAATGCACTAGTGGCACTTCCCAAAACGCACTACAAGGAGCTAGAGCAGTGTTTTTCAACCCAGCTCACTATAAAAGCACTAGATGAATATCTAGTGAATATCACCTTGAGTTTTTCAATCATTTTGGTGCTAGGGGGGGTCTGGAAAACTAAATATAGTGTCAAATGCGTAAAGTTGGCAACACTGAGTCTATGACTACACGTGCATTTGTTTTGGTGGGATGGAGTCCTTCGGAGAGCAGAGCTGGCGAAATAATAACTGGACTAAATAAAACTATTTAGCGAGAAGAACGTACCGGTGGAAAGGGAAGGAATGAATCCGGAGTGAGTCCGGACCCCCGCAAATAGGTGATCGTGTTAGCTCCCTGACTGGTACATTTGGTCTCCCAGCAATGGTGACTCGGACGATGACTCGGACGAGTCGCCGAGTCAGGTTGTCTCAAGTCAAGTCCGAGTCTCAAGTATTTTACCTTCAAGTCCAAAGCGAGTCAAGTCACCGCAAAAATGCGACTTGGACTCGACTTGAGCCGAGTCGTAGGACTCAAGTCCAATTGTCTGGGACATGTACTGTATGTCCTGATCCCATTTCGCTTGTTAAATGAACTTGCTAAAGTTGAGCTTCTATAAAACTTCTAAGCTTTTAAAAAAGGATTTGGTGCCCTCTGCTGGAGCCTGGATCAACTATTCTCTGTATTTAGCTGCGATATTTTACAGATTTGGACTACCTGGTCCAGAATCAGGCTAGACTAGTTTGACTAGTTTAGTCAGTGAAAATAGTATTAGTACCCCATAGTTGGACTCTCGTAGGTGTGTATTGTAGAAAGTTTCCAATAGCACTAGATGGCGAGAATCGGGGGCGCATCCGGTGGTAGCCGGAATTACGCCTAACGTAAACAGGAAGTAAACAGCGGTGTAAATGGCGTTCGGCCACAGACGGGATTAAAACACTTCTATATTGTAAAATACGGACTAATACATTACACAAGTACCTCGCAGACCTCTCCAGCATGTGCACCATCAAGGTAAACACCTCACGTTGTATTTTGCATTGTAGCCCTATAAGTAGAAGGTAAACCCTAAACATGAAGACTCGTCGATTGAAGCAGTCAAAATCGATAAGATACGTCTATGCGGGTCTAAAGGCTTGCTTATGCACTCTCGTCAATCGAATATAATTGAGTTTTAAGGCTAATATAGGCTAATACAGGCTCGCAAGATACCATACAATTATAAACAAGGCGTTGGGAATTCGTAGAGCCGTTTAGATAGTGCTTGGGATTCACAGCCGCACAGCAAACAGCCAATGGCCACCTTATTACCACATTACCCATAATGCTCTCTGCTGCGCTCGTCAAACATCTTTACATTTCTGGATCGATACCTAGCGATAAACACAAACAGATCGCTCGATATGACCCAGGCTATTGTTTTCTACGCGTGTGTATGTCGTCAAGACACCGTGTTGTAGTTTTTGTAGTATATCACACTCGTTTTACAACCACGAGTGAGATGTATGTGCACTGTCTCCCTACTGGTGAAATGAAAACAGGTTGTTAAAAAGGGCTTCTGCTTTGTTTGGCACAGAGAGGGTGGTGAATAACTAACCTCTTTGCGGAATCGACATCAAGAGATTTCGGAAGCATAATTTTTGAAACATGGGATTGCTAGTGATCGTTTGTCCTGGCGTCCCAAAAATCTTGTCAAAGATAAGTGACTTAATGAATATCAATTGTGAGTAGCATTCCTCAGTCCGGTAAGGTGTTTCAGAGAAGCTCTTACAGAATTTCGGGGTTAGTCGCAGTTTAAAAATATAGCTATTCTAATTTCTCCCTATGGCAGTACAAAGGGGTCTGTATTACTGCCGAAAGGTTCATACTATAAGATATACATTAAATTAGAAAGTATATTATGCATATGCAATAAATGCAGGTTTACTTATTTCCACAGACAGGACCCTAGTCAATTTTTTTTCGATTTTTCGGAAAATCCTATAGGATTTGTTCCCAAATCCTATAGGATTTTCCGAAAAATCGTAAAGGAATCCTATAATCCTATAGGATTCCTATAAGATCTTATATGATCCTATAGGATTTCAATTGGAAATCCAATAGCATTTGTTCCAAAATCTGAGAGGACTTTTCCATTAGAACCCTACAGTTTTTTTTTTTGGCTAGGGGTAGCTGTATGAATTAATTCACCCATTTACCAACCAACAAAGTAAAAGACTGAGACTCAGAAGGGCTGGGAACACCCACCGCACACGTTTTGCTGTTACACTGTATTGTTTACTTTCAACATTGTTGGAGGGCTTCTAATTATTAGAAACCTGCTGGAGAAATACTAAAAGAGTTAAATTCCATTGTTATCTGGGGGGTATCTCTAGCCATCTGACGTATCAAACTATAGATCCTATTAACGGTTTGGCATAAATTACACCAAGCGTTTTGGACACTTACGGCCAGACTACACCGAGGATATAAGGGCCTTTCTGTCCCGCCCCCCTCTCTTCCGCTCCGCCCCCCGCAGCCATGATGTTGGTAGCAACGGAGTGTAAACAACTGTAGGAGCCCCCTGGAGTAAATAGGCGTCCCTCGCCTCCAGCTAAAACAACGGACGCGACAGGACATGTAACAGCTTTGGAGATAAACGAATATTAAGAAAATATCCAGCCCATTGCTGTTGATCATTCCATGTAAAAAAACGGGCCAATTTAGTGGATTTTATGACTTTATCCATTGGTAAAGCAGGCAGATAAGGTAGGCCTGGTCGTTCTGCAAGTAGGAAACATGTCCTTTTCCTCGGAGTTGATCTGCGGCTTTCTCCATCAAAAACCTCGACGTGGGGAACACAGGGGTGAGTTTATTTTTTATTAATCAAATAACCCCTTTGTTTTGCGCTATCCTGAGAGATGCAACTGTTATCAAGTTAAACAAATGGCTGCTGCAGTATATACTAGCCTAGTACTGTTAGAAGCTGGGCGCAGCTGCCAGCTGATCGTCATTGCAGCTAATCAAGTCATGCTTAGACTGGCACAGACTTTTGACGATGGTGTACTAAATGCCGATTAAACACATAGTTAATGTTGTTTGAAAGAACGTATCTTTGGCTATATAGGATGTTCAGTTGTTACTCTTGGCAGCCTTGCATCCCTAGACTCATCATACTGTAAAACGGCTCTGTAGAGTATAGCTAGCTTAGCACAGCTAGCTGTGCTAAGCTATTTAGTTCTAATCAAAAATGTGGAGATTGTCGTCATTGACACAACGCTGTAAGTACTTCAGAAAAATACATGTATTCTATCCTTTCTATTTCATTATGAAATAAAATAACGACAACTAGCCTATCCACATTATCTGCTGACATTATGTGAGATATTGATTTGATCATCATGATGGTCAATCAATGCATGTTGTTCAAAAATATTGACATGAAGGGTCAGCAAAGCAACAGTATATATTAACAGTATGTAAAAAAAAAAAAAAAAAGGAGGTCTTCATTGTTTTTCAACTCTAGGACACATTAACTTAAAAAGATTTAATCAGGACCCCTCACTACATGCATTAAAATGTGTTGCTACAGTATTTACAGTATATATCCACCTGTAGGATAAGTATGAGAAACTACATAAAACAAGCCCATTTGAAGGTAGACTACCAGGCTACATGATTTCATTTCAGTAGTCACCGCAATGTAGATGATGGATTATAATAGTTTGTTTATATGATGTCAATGTATTCTATTTGTTACAGGGACTGTCTAAATGATAAAAGGTTCCTGGTTCAAGATCACACTGCATTTTTATATTAAATGTTCAACTTGGCCACTGGCCTGTTGTTCTCTTTTGTTCTATTTCAGTCTGGATGTGGACAACCTGAAGGAAGAAGCTGATGTTTTCACAGGAAAGACTCAGATGCTGCTCCAGGAGATGGTTTACTTCTGTTGGGTTGACACGGAACCAGAGACCCTGGCTACAATCACTGGAAACCCTCTGAGACAGACTCATGGAGCGAACGTTGACGAAACACGAACATTGTCATTGTCGTATGGGACATCTCCAATTTAACATTTAGCTTAACTCTCCTGATCACCTGAATCCACCTCTCTCTTCTTTCACGGCTCAGTGCCTGTTTGTTCTCCTTGTAGGGTCAATATTTTAGGAAGTCTAAAGATTTTCTTTTTACCAAATGTGACATCTGATGTATTACTGGTGTTGTGACACCCAACTACTGAACAGGCCTGCGGCATTTTGACGACTTCAAAGTTAGGTTAACTTTAAAGAAGTTCCATTCTGGACGTGAGAATCTAAGATCTGAGGTCATATGCTGTCATTCCATTTAGCGTTCATCCATCAATGTAAATACAGACACTAGTGAATGACGTCATCTCGCCACAGGTAGTGATGCTGGACATTTGTCATAAACCAGAATAGCGTTTTTATAAACATTACATGAAACTGATTTATAACAACGTGAGGATGTTATTTATAGTAAATACTGACATCCACATAGTAATTTTAATTATGAGAATATAGGGGATATTGTTTTTGTATACAATCTAATAATATATAGTGACATTAATGATGGTAAGTAGTAAAAAGGGTGATAAAACCCTATATGGTATATTTTTCTGTCTACTGGAAGTCTAAGTAGTTCTGATACAAATACATACATGTCAATGGCACATAATCCATTTCAGGTGACATGGCTATTTCATTTTTTACCTTATTAACATTTAAAACAAAAAAACAAGTATGTTTTCATAAGCAGAATTGTTCTCGGACTAAGTGGTTAGATTGAACTGAAGTGATATGGACCATTTTAGAGCTTTGTCATTCAGCTAGCTCTTTCTTTCTGTCAACGTTGTCTGAAAAATCTTAATGTCTCAACAACAATACCAGCAGGGCATTGACCCCTGACTGGGACACACAGTATTGTGACAAATTGTGATTTGATAATCCTAGATATAGTTACAACTGTTGGTTTAGACATGGAGTAAAGAGAGAACCCACGTAGAGACAATGGTCAGTTTTAATAGCTCTTGACAGTTTTTTTTAAACAGGAATACAACTCTATTCATTGAATAAACTACTATAATGTTGTCATATCAGTCTATGAAGTTCAATGATTTCCTTGCCTTATTTTAATTTCTCAACAAGAAGAAAAACAAACAGTGGCCTTGTGTTTAGTGCCTACTGAAAAAAATCATTAAAAACTATTACTACTACTATTAGATGACTAGGGGAAGATCTTACACAACATGGCTGGTTGATGAACTTAGTGTCACAATAGAACAGGAATTCTTCAATCTTTTACAACACAAATGAAATTACCTGGTAACCTTCCATAATAAATGAATCTACACTCCTCAGTTTTGGACCACTTACACATTTATTCCCCCACCATCCACCATTTTTGATGGTGTTGGTTTTGTAGAATGTAGATGATGACCATAGTACTTTGCCAACCAACGTAACCTCGATGAAAGCAGAGCAATGTTTGTCGGGCTGACACTCTTGGCAAACTGCTTGAAAAAACGGGCCTGTAGGTGTTCATCAATCTGTGTGCCGTCTCTTCTGCTAGCGAGGTATTTTTCTATGAAGACAAAGGACTTTGCTTGAAGAGCTCTCAGGACAAATGCAATCAACCTGATGATGGGGGAAATTAAAAGTTAGCAGGTTTTGGAGAAAGCATCCCATACATACTATAACACAAACATTCTTTAATTATAATATGTATTTTCTCACCAAGTGTTCACTTGTCCAGATCCAAATGTGATGTAGGCACCATCCTGATACTTGTAGTTTAGCTGCCTCTGATAGCCTGGGCATGTCAGATATTCATTCGTTATTATAAAAAGGTCATGTGTTAAATGGAGTTCATGGTTATTATGATATCATTTAAAATATAAGAAAAACAGCATTTGTACAGGAATGTCATCACAATTTTCAATTTGGGTATTTAGCCCATACTCTTAATCCATGCATCAAGATCAATTAAAAATTCTAACAGATTTTGAAGAGATTGAGGTGCCATACCTTTGGCAACAATGCTATATACAGTCTCCATTATGTTGGCATCACATTATGGAGGTATTTCACGGTAGATTTCTTCCATCCAATAATCAAATAAAAAAAAAGTCAAAAGTTGGACTCACCACTGCTCAGAAAGGTAACGGCCTTCTTGATGGCCGGTGTCATCTGGTTGCCTTTTCTCTGGGTTGCTGGAGTGGAGAACCTGAGAACATTAAAAATAATAATGTGGCAGATAAGGCAAAAATGTAAAATAAAGTAAAAATGCATACATTAGCATGAATAGAAAAGTTAAACATTATGTTTGTTGACACCGACTACATTGCCTGTCAAACAACCCATGAAGGTGTCTTTGAAAAGGTTTAAGATAATATTGTACAATATTTTGACACTTGAACTCAAGTATTCTGTTCATTTTCCCTAAAAGGGCCTGTTTTTTCTCCAGCTATATTCTCTACTTCAGAGCTTCTCAAAGTATTTCATATCAAGGACCTCTAAGCTGACACTTCAGTTTGACATGCATTTTGGGATACAGACCCCAGTTAATGGCAATTTATATCTCTGGGAAACAACATTAGATTGTACAAGATAAATTGTAATTAAAATATCATTGTACCTCTGAGACATGTGAAAATGGAATCAAATGGACCCACCAGCGTTTGGTTTCATTTGTATACTCTCAAAGTTACAGAGCCATAAGGGTTCATTTGTTTCCTACATATCAGCCTTGAGCCATTTAGCTGGAACTACCTCAAGGACGCCTGGGGGTCCAAGGAGCACACTTTGAGAGCCAATGCTCTACTTATGTTAAAGATAGATATATTCTAGAAGTATAGTAGGGTTCTTGCGTCATCTCTCAGCTACTGTATCCCAATCTTGCCTAGCTATGAAGAACACCGATCACTCAAGACACTATGGATAGGCTAAAGTTTATGCTCTCGTTTTTATTGTATATTGAAGAAGGGCAAACATGTCTATTCTCATGATAGGCACATAGGACAGGATCTAGTTATTTCGGTGGTACATTCTATCTGGTGACGTGATAATCTCCACATTTTGGGTTGATTGTGCAAACACTAATGTCAACAAACACCAATCCTCACACAGCTACTCTTTTTTCAGCATTTGTTGTTAGAGACAGCAGTTGTTAAAAGAGACAGTATTGCTCCGATATCAATATAATTTTGCTTATAATGCCTCCTTATAGGAATCTACCCTCACCCAAATTCCAGAAAACATGAATGACGGTTGGTAAACGACTGACGGCCGTATGCTATGATACATTCTTTTCAACACCGTTTTAGCACAAGTACAGCATGTTTGAATTGCATTCATGGCCATTAGTTATTAGCATTACCAACGTCATAGTTTTGAGGCATGGTGGCCATTGCAACACTGTTTGGGCATCTTTCTGAAAAGTTCAGACAAAGTAAATGGAAACATATATACTAATAAACTCACCCTTGCAAGGATAACGTGGATGTCATTGAGAACAACTAAAAGTGGTTCTCTAATCCAGCCAGCCGTGAAGAACTTGTAAGCATCTAGACTTTTGTACGCCATGAACTGGTCGGTGGTGTATGCTATGCGTGAAAACAAGGTAGTTGACTACATCAGAGTACTGGAGCGATGGATATAAGTCCTTCTTCATGCTTAATTCACTTTTATTAATCTTGCAAGGATCAACACCAATGAGCTTTATCTTTTCCTCGTATCTTTTTATCTCCAAAGTGGATAAATGTCCTGTCGGGTCCGTCGTTGGAAATGAAGCCGCTCCGCTCTAACACGTTGGTTCCTGGCTTTGTTGTGGTCTTCTTCCTCCCGCAAGATGGCGACGGGGCAGAGAGGGGAGGAGCTGAGAAAGGGGGTTATAAACATGCACACAAACATAACAGTCCTAACCGTAGAGAGAGAGAGAGATTATGTAAAATATAAAATTATTATCTACTCTATTGCGAATACTATCTAATAAATTATACCGAACTGCATTCTGGTCAATATGCTAAATAGTTCTGCTTCTCCTTCAATCAAAATGCACCTTTCGGCTCAACTTCGACAATAGAGCTGAGCAGTCCCGCCCCCTCGTGAAGTCGCCCCGGTTCCAGAAATGGATTCCCCATTAATTTTTCTCACAGTCTTTTCGAAAATGATTCATAGAAAGACTATTACGGACAAAGCCAACTTGAGTCGTGACAAATCATGATAACACACCATGTTTTGGGACAATCAAATAATTTCTAAGTGAAAACGAAACAAAAAGTGTTGTAGCCTATCCTCCCATTGTTTTTTTTCTTGCTAATTACATATTGCATGATAATATTGTGTTGGTTGTCATGATTTGTCTGTCACATCGACCCGAGTTGTCTTTGTCCGCGGCGTAATCGTTTTTATTTTCACCGTTTTCGAAAAGTATGAGGGAAATAAATAAGGATTCCATTTCTGGAACACGGGCGAGGTCATGAAAGTGGCGGGACTGCTCAGCTCTATAGCCAGCAAGGTGACTGTAGCAGCCACGGTATCTGATTTTACCAGCAGATGGCATTCCCGAGCAGGAGTCGCGACGTACAGAAAATGAACATGCGTTCTATTCCTGAGACATCCACAAAATCAACGTGGAAATAATTAAATAGGCCTAACATTCTGACAGCCCACTGGGAGAAAAAGAAAGGAGGGAGGTTTAATTCTCAGCAATTTTTAAATACGCCTGTTGTTACTCTCCATTTCTTCTGCTTTTTCTTTATTTTAAAGTGTAGTGCGCGCACGCATACGTACCCCCCCCCCCCCCCCCCCCACACACACACACACACACACAAGCCTTTCATATGTAAAATTTGCTGCAAAAAGAAAATGTGTTCTTTCGACGACCATGACTGAGATGTTGTGTCCACTATGGTCCTACTGAGGGACTGTAGGCTGTTCTTTAAAAAGGGCTTCTGCTTTGTTTGGCACAGAGAGGGTGGTGAATAACTAACCTCTTTGCGGAATCGACATCAAGAGATTTCGGAAGCATAATTTTTTGAAACATGGGGTTGCTAGTGATCGTTTGTCCTGGCGTCCCAAAAATCAATGTTAAAGGTAACTGACCTATTAAACAACAGTAGGCCTAAAGACTAAGGAGTCGTGTTCTTAAGTCCGGTGTTTATAGAACTTCGATGATAGTCGCAGGTTAAAAAATAGTGCTGTTATCATTTCTCCCTATGGCAGTACTAAGGGGACTGTTTTACTGCCGGAAGGTTCATACTATAAAATATACATTAAATTAGAACGTTTATTATGCATATGCAATAAATGTAGGGTTACTTATTTCCATAGAAAAAAAAACTATAGGATTCCTCCTACCAGATTTCGGAACAAATCCTATTGGATTTCCAACAGGATTCCCATATAATCCTATAGGATTTTCCACAAAATCCTAAAGAAATCCTATAATCCTATAGGATTCCTATAAGATCTTATATGATCCTAGGATTTCCAGGAGGAGTTCCAAAATCTCAGAGGACTTTTCCATTAGAATCCTACAATTTTTTGGCTAGGGGTAGCTGTATGAATTCACCTATTTATCAACCGACAGAGTGAAAGGCTGGTTCAGGTGGGCTGGGAACACCAGCCACATAAGCTTTGGTTTGTTATAATGCATTGTTTACTTTTAACATTGTCGGAGGGCTTCTAATTATTAGAAACCTGCTGGAGAAATACTAAAAGAGTTAAATTCCATTGCTGTATGGGGGGTATCTCTAGCCATCTGACGTATCAAACTATAGATCCTACTAACGGTGTGGCATAAATTACACCAAGCGTTTTGGACACTTACGGCCAGACACCGAGGATATAAACATGCACACAAACATAACAGTCCTAACCGTAGAGAGAGAGAGAGATTATGTAAAATATGAAATTATGATCTACTCTACTGCTATCTAATAATTTATACCGAACTGCATTCTGGTCAATATGCTAAATAGTTCTGCTTCTCCTTCAATCAAAATGCACCGTTCGGCTCAACTTCGACAGCTGAACAGTTAACAGTTTTTGAAAAGTCTATGAGAGAAATAAATGAGGATTCCATTTCTTGCGCAGCGGCAATTTCATAGTCAATGAAGGCCGACTGCTGCTTGTCTGGCGGGGGCGACACCTTCACCAGTGTATGGGCTGAATTCAGTCGAATGTGTGGCATGACCGCAGTTCTTCTTGGAGCCCTTGCACTGCACAGTGGTCTAACCTGTTCAGCTGCCCACTATCCTGATCCAAGATGGCTACCGCTTCCAGAAGAAATGCTGTGAGATTTGAGCTCCAAGATGAACTGGAGATGGATCGTCTTCAGTTTAGCCGGAACGTCATCCAGAATGCACTTGGCTTTTCACCAGCAGAACTCGACTACATCTTTGCCTTGCCTGGAAGAAAGAGCTTTGAGGTAATTTTTGCCACCTACGACAAATACGAACAATGCCTTGCTCGCTTTGCTCAGAAGAAGCAGAACTCCTCAACCTTTGACAAAGTGGTTCTCGTCCCGCTCTCTGAAAGAGAGACAAAAGCCATCACTGTGATCATGTATTCTGAAAAAGTGAAGACAGAGGATATTAACACGTGGCTGTCCTTCCATTGCTCGGTCCTGCGGGGCATGGAGCTGGTGGACCAGGATGGCATCAAGACGGGGGCCAGACGCTTCTTCATCCGGCTGAAGAGAGAGGGTGGAATTCTCCACCATCTACCATCCACCATCCAGTTGGGTCCAGTCAGAGGGCATGTGTTTTTACCCAGGCCAACCAAAGACCTGCAGGAAGTGTGGCTCATCTTCTCATCTGGCAGCCAGCTGTGACAGCACCTTCTGCAAGAACTGCAACAGTGCTGAGCACGAAACCAAGAACTGTGACCTGCCGATGAAATGCAACCTCTGCGGTGCTAGAACCCATGTCTTCAGAGACTGCCCACAGTCGTATGCAAACCGAGCCAGACTGCAGCCACCCGAGCCTGATGAGGAGGGAACAGACAACCACATAGTGGCCCCCATACCAGCCGAACAACACCTACCGACTGGCGATGAGAGCCGACCAGGAGCCTGCGAACAAGACGACCCCGCCAGACAGGTTGACACCGCTCAAGACACACCTGCTCCACAGGAACGGCGGCTGGATCAACTGTTCTCAGAAGGCGCGCTTGCCGGAGGCCAGGCGGACTGGAGTGCTGATCCAGGCACACCAACAACAAGGAGCCGCTTCCAGCTGACGTCCACCCCTAATCGCCAGGCTCTCTCTCCCGAGTTTGGAGGGAATCGGAAGCTGACAGCCTACCGGCTGGCTGCGGCTGCTCGCGAGGCTGCTGCTTCTCATCCTGTGTCATCCGAAGACTGCAGAGACCTCCTGGATCGCATGCTGGAAGATCTACCTGCAACACACCCTCCTGCTGTTGAGGGAGAGACCCATGCACCGACCCCTCTGCCTGCTGACAACGCCTTGAGCCACACGCCATCTCGCAAGCGGGCCCAGGCACAGCAAACGTCAGGGGATCTATCGACCTCGAGTCTCGACCCAACATTTTGGCCCCCACTGTCTACTTCAGCCCCCTTTCTGGACCCAGCAAATCTGACCTCTCTCTCATCCGCCACACAAATGGCAGGTGAAACGGCAGATTGGGACTGGAAAAAGCAGCAGAAGAACAAAAAGAAGGTAAATACTCCGCACTGACATTGCTTTCTAAGCAAATGACCTGTCACCCCTCTTTAACCCCATTTTATGGCCCGTCTCTCTATTGCCTCACTAAATACAAGAGGTCTGAATGATCCTGTAAAATGCCTATCAGCCCTTACCTTTCTGTATAATGAAGGCAATGACATTTTCTTACTTCAAGAATGCAAACTATCCTTTCGAGAAAATTACAAGACTTTCAAGGAGAGATGGCGCTATGGGCCATCTGTGTGGTCGGGAGACAACAGTAATAGATCATCTGGGGTAGCTGTCTTATTTAAAGGTCATAATTTTAACATCAAGACGGTGCAACGCATAATAGATGGCAGGTTGCTTTGTATCGATGTAGAATATAACCATGTCAGTATAAGAATAATTAATGTATATTGTCCTAGTGGACGCCAAGATCGTGTTAACACATTGAAAGCCATACAGCCACTACTGTTATGTGGTAGAGAGGTGATCTTGGGGGGAGATTTTAATTGTATTATAGACACAAACGACAGGCTAACTACGGCCGAGGTTAGGCTGGACTCCAGTTCAGAGGTACTAAAAAATCTAATACAGGATTTCCGTTTAAAGGACACCTTTCGTCTAATAAACAGCAGCTTACCTGGCTACACATGGTCGAATGGTACAAGCCACTCAAGAATCGATTTTTTATTCACATCAAATGGCTTGATGGTTTCCAATGCCTCAGTTAAACCTGTCTTTTTTTCAGACCACGCCAAAATTGATTGCTCCCTTGTCCTGCAAAACAAAGTAAAAAAGCAGTCTAGCTCCTGGAAACTGAACGTATCTTTACTGCAAGATCCAAGAGTGGTTAAACAATTTAAAGAAAAAATTAAACAGTGGTGCTCTCTTCAATTCCTTTTTAATTCCAGGGGGGAATGGTGGGAATATGTTAAAGATAGAACCAAATCTTTTTTCATAAAAGAGGGTAAGAGAGTTGCCAAGAAAAAGCACTTCACCCTAAAAAGGCAACAAGAAAAATTACAGCGTCTGTATACAATGGCTCATGCAGGCTTTGAGGTTGCAGAGGACATTGCAGAGCTCAAGAGGGAGATGTTGCTGCTCGCTAATGAGGCAAGTAAAGGTTTTTTAATGCGTAGCAGAACTGAACACCTGGAAAACAATGAGAAATGCTCAAGGTATTTTTTCAGAAAACTAGCACGTTCACGAAACAGCATAGATTCACTTAAGAATTCAGAGGGAAATGAACAAACGGATCTTCAAAATATACTTACCATTGTACGTGATTTTTACTCAGACCTGTACAGGAGCGAGGAGATGGACAGCCAAGCGTTGCATGTCCTCCTATCTAAAGTAGAAAAAAAATTGGGTGAGGAGAGTAATGAAAATCTAGAACGTGTATTATCTGTCCAAGAATTGACAAAAGCTGTCTACAGTATGCAGAATAACAAGGCCCCCGGGGCGGACGGTTTACCCAAAGAATTTTACACCACATTTTGGGCAGAATTAAAGGACCCTCTTTTAGAGGTGTTTAATGAGAGCCTCTATTCGGGAAAGTTACCACCATCCATGAGAGAAGGTACCATCTCGCTCCTGTTTAAAAAGGGATGTAGAAACGATATTAAGAACTGGCGACCCCTTACTTTGTTGGGGGTTGACAGAAAGATCCTCGCAAAAGCTTTATTTTTTCGTTTGCAGGAGGTTGCAGGGGGAGGTGGTGGAAGTAGACCAAACATGTGTGATACCTGGTCGATCCATGAGTGACAGTTTGGCTTTGGTGAGAGACTCCTACCTGTATGCAAATGATCGCAAATTACCACTCTGTATTGCTGCTCTTGATCTAGAGAAAAGCTTTTGATAAGATAAGCCATGTATTCCTGAAGGAAGTTTTAGTTAAATTTGGTTTTGGCCCAAATATTAGAGCCTGGATTGACCTGCTTTATACGGAATGTGTTAGTAAAGTGATAGTAAATGGCCATGCTACAGACCCGATTGAGGTCCAATCAGGCGTCAGGCAGGGATGTCCATTATCTGTAATTCTTTTTATTCTGGTGATGGAACCCTTAGCCTGTGCGATTAGGCAGGATCAGTCAATTAACAGCCTTTCTGTTCCCGGTAGTAGCGACAAAAAAGCTAAATTGTCACTGTACATGGATGACCTTTCAATACTATGTACGGACAACAAGTCAATGGTCCAAGTCCTCAAGTGGTGTGATCAGTTTTCCCTTGGCTCAGGTGCAAAGCTGAATAGAGGTAAGAGTGAGGTTCTCTACCTGAATTGGAAGGAGCCTACACCTGATTTTGGCTTAATAATTAAAAAAGAAAGAATAAAAGTATTGGGCATAGAGATTGGAAAACATATGGAAACATTCAATTGGGAATCAAGACTGCCAATAATTCAAAGCAAGCTCATACGATGGGAGGACAGAGATCTCTCCTTTACTGGCAAAGTTCTAGTGATCAAGGCAGAAATCCTCTCCTCCCTGAACTTTTTAGCCACCACGCTTCCAGTGCCCTATTCCTTCCTTGCGTCACTGAGAAAATCCATCTTTAGATTTATCTGGGGTTCCCAGCAAGAAAAACTTAAGCGGGAAATTATGTACAGGCCTTTAGACAAAGGTGGGAAAGAAGTCCCGGAGGTGGGATCAAAACTTAATGCATTATTTTTGACACCTATTTTGAATGCTATTTTAAAAGAAAATAATATTGTTCTTTGGGCTTATTTTGCCAAGTTTTGGGCCGGCCATAATATTTTAAGAACATTGGGTAAAAGAATTCCTCTTGACACACCACATGCTGATTTTAGGCCTGGGCTATATGAAAAGGTTCTCACCCTTGTCAAGGCTTCTGGCCTAGGTAGAGTTGCAGGGGGTTATATAGACCGTAAAGTTGTTGAAAAGGGCTTAGCACCCAACATTTTTAGATTAGCTCCAGTTAGAAACCTAGTTGAAGAAAAATGTGTTAAAGTCTGGAGTAATGTTAATTCCCTAGTTCTTTCTAATGCACACAAAGATCTAGCATGGAAGATAGTGCATAATTGTCTTCCTACCAAAGCTTTTTTTCATAGACGAGGGTCGGCCCCAAATTCAAATTGCCCACGGTTAGGTTGTGGGGAGGAGGAGACTGTGACACATGCAATCTGGTCATGCAATTTTTCAAAAAAAGTGTGGGATTCTTTAAGACCATGGTTAAATAGCCTGTATAGAAATCCAGCGGAAATGGATGTATTGTATGGTGCCTTTGATTCCGTCTGTGAAAAACAGAAAAGATGGTGGATTGCTATCAACTGTGTAAAAGATGCATTGTGGAAAAGCAGAAATGTCTTGTTGTACAAACGCTATTCTATGCCAGAACAGGCCGTATTGAATTTATGCCTGACATTGATGAAGGACTACATCTTGACAGAAAAAAAGTGCAACCATAGAGATTTAAAAAGATGCTGGAATATGGAGGAATTTGCTGTGACACGAAGACTGCTGGATGTTTTTTAATCCCGTTCTCTGTTACATGAAATGGCTTCTGATGAAATTGTTTTGTATTTTTTGTAATTCTGTATTCTTTCTTTGATGCTACATTGCCTTGAAAGCATGAAAATGTAAAATCTATTGCCTGAAAGTAATAAAAGGTTCAGCCTCTAAAAAAAAAAAAAAAAAAGAAGGACTAACCTCTTTGCGGAATCGACATCAAGAGATTTCGGAAGCATAATTTTTGAAACATGGGATTGCTAGTGATCGTTTGTCCTGGCGTCCCAAAAATCAATGTTAAAGGTAACTGACCTATTAAACAACAGTAGGCCTAAAGACTAAGGAGTCGTGTTCTTAAGTCCGGTGTTTATAGAACTTCGACGATAGTCGCAGGTTAAAAAATAGTGCTGTTGTCATTTCTCCCTATGGCAGTACTAAGGGGACTGTTTTACTGCCGAAAGGTTCATACTATAAAATATACATTAAATTAGAACGTTTATTATGCATATGCAATAAATGTAGGGTTACTTATTTCCATAGACAGGTCCTTAGTAAAAAAAAACCTATAGGATTCCTCCTACCAGATTTTGGAACAAATCCTATTGGATTTCCAACAGGATTCCCATATAATCCTATAGGATTTTCCGCAAAATCCTAAAGAAATCCTATAATCCTATAGGATTCCTATAAGATCTTATATGATCCTAGGATTTCTATTGGAATCCAATATGGTTTGTTCCAAAATCTCAGAGGACTTTTCCATTAGAATCCTACAATTTTTTGGCTAGGGGTAGCTGTATGATTTCACCTATTTATCAACCGACAGAGTGAAAGGCTGGTTCAGGTGGGCTGGGAACACCAGCCACATAAGCTTTGGTTTGTTATAATGCATTGTTTACTTTTAACATTGTCGGAGGGCTTCTAATTATTAGAAACCTGCTGGAGAAATACTAAAAGAGTTAAATTCCATTGCTGTATGGGGGGTATCTCTAGCCATCTGACGTATCAAACTATAGATCCTACTAACGGTGTGGCATAAATTACACCAAGCGTTTTGGACACTTACGGCCAGACACCGAGGATATAAACATGCACACAAACATAACAGTCCTAACCGTAGAGAGAGAGAGAGATTATGTAAAATATAAAATTATTATCTACTCTATTGCGAATACTATCTAATAAATTATACCGAACTGCATTCTGGTCAATATGCTAAATAGTTCTGCTTCTCCTTCAATCAAAATGCACCGTTCGGCTCAACTTCGACAGCTGAACAGTTAACAGTTTTTGAAAAGTCTATGAGAGAAATAAATGAGGATTCCATTTCTGGAACACGGGCGAGGTCATGAAAGTGGCGGGACTGCTCAGCTCTATACGCCAGCAAGGTGACTGTAGCAGCCGCGGTATCTGATTTTACCAGCAGATAGCATTCCCGAGCAGGAGTCGCGACGTACAGAAAATGAACATGCGTTCTATTCCTGAGACAAAGACATCCACAAAATCAACGTGGAAATAATTAAATAGGCCTAACATTCTGACAGCCCACTGGGAGAAAAAGAAAGGAGGGAGGTTTAATTCTCAGCAATTTTTTAAATACGCCTGTTGTTACTCTCCATTTCTTCTGCTTTTTCTTTATTTTAAAGTGTAGTGCGCGCGCGCGCATACGTACCCCCCCCCCCCCCACACACACACACACACACAAGCCTTTCATATGTAAAATTTGCTGCAAAAAGAAAATGTGTTCTTTCGACGACCATGACTGAGATGTTGTGTCCACTATGGTCCTACTGAGGGACTGTAGGCTGTTCTTTAAAAAGGGCTTCTGCTTTGTTTGGCACAGAGAGGGTGGTGAATAACTAACCTCTTTGCGGAATCGACATCAAGAGATTTCGGAAGCATAATTTTTGAAACATGGGATTGCTAGTGATCGTTTGTCCTGGCGTCCCAAAAATCAATGTTAAAGGTAACTGACCTATTAAACAACAGTAGGCCTAAAGACTAAGGAGTCGTGTTCTTAAGTCCGGTGTTTATAGAACTTCGACGATAGTCGCAGGTTAAAAAATAGTGCTGTTGTCATTTCTCCCTATGGCAGTACTAAGGGGACTGTTTTACTGCCGAAAGGTTCATACTATAAAATATACATTAAATTAGAACGTTTATTATGCATATGCAATAAATGTAGGGTTACTTATTTCCATAGAAAAAAAAAACTATAGGATTCCTCCTACCAGATTTTGGAACAAATCCTATTGGATTTCTAGCCCCGATACGTTCCCTCAATACTCTACGCTCACTCTGTAGCTCCGAGATGAGGTCACGAGTCGAGCTTCGAAATCGCCGTTCAGACACGGCGCATGGTTTCCACAATACACGATTCTTACCTGTTTCTGCACATGTAATCCAAACAGTGAAGGACCCTACGCACGTATAACTAGGTTAACATTATGTACGGAAGAGAAAATCCAACCCGAAACTTGAACAGAGCACTTATATCTCTGCTTTTGTCAGACAGTTTTATGTTTTCGTCGCCATGTTGCCGCACATTACTGCCCCCTCTGGTCAGATTCTATGCATGGATTGCAATGCAACATATGGGAACGATCTGGCCAGAGGGGGCAGTAATGTGCGGCAACATGGCGACGAAAACATAAAACTGTCTGACAAAAGCAGAGATATAAGTGCTCTGTTCAAGTTTCGGGTTGGATTTTCTCTTCCGTACATAATGTTAACCTAGTTATACGTGCGTGGGGTCCTTCACTGTTTGGATTACATGTGCAGAAACGGGTAAGAATCGTGTATTGTGGAAACCATGCGCCGTGTCTGAACGGCGATTTCGAAGCTCGACTCGTGACCTCATCTCGGAGCTACAGAGTGAGCGTAGAGTATTGAGGGAACGTATCGGGGCTATTGGATTTCCAACAGGATTCCCATATAATCCTATAGGATTTTCCGCAAAATCCTAAAGAAATCCTATAATCCTATAGGATTCCTATAAGATCTTATATGATCCTAGGATTTCTATTGGAATCCAATATGGTTTGTTCCAAAATCTCAGAGGACTTTTCCATTAGAATCCTACAATTTTTTGGCTAGGGGTAGCTGTGTGAATTCACCTATTTATCAACCGACAGAGTGAAAGGCTGGTTCAGGTGGGCTGGGAACACCAGCCACATAAGCTTTGGTTTGTTATAATACATTGTTTACTTTTAACATTGTCGGAGGGCTTCTAATTATTAGAATCCTGCTGGAGAAATACCAAAAGAGTTAAATTCCATTGCTGGATGAGGGGTATCTCTAGCCATCTGACGTATCAAACTATAGATCCTACTAACGGTGTGGCATAAATTACACCAAGCGTTTTGGACACTTACGGCCAGACACCGAGGATATAAACATGCACACAAACATAACAGTCCTAACCGTAGAGAGAGAGAGAGAGATTATGTAAAATATGAAATTATGATCTACTCTACTGCTATCTAATAATTTATACCGAACTGCATTCTGGTCAATATGCTAAATAGTTCTGCTTCTCCTTCAATCAAAATGCACCGTTCGGCTCAACTTCGACAGCTGAACAGTTAACAGTTTTTGAAAAGTCTATGAGAGAAATAAATGAGGATTCCATTTCTGGAACACGGGCGAGGTCATGAAAGTGGCGGGACTGCTCAGCTCTATACGCCAGCAAGGTGACTGTAGCAGCCGCGGTATCTGATTTTACCAGCAGATAGCATTCCCGAGCAGGAGTCGCGACGTACAGAAAATGAACATGCGTTCTATTCCTGAGACAAAGACATCCACAAAATCAACGTGGAAATAATTAAATAGGCCTAACATTCTGACAGCCCACTGGGAGAAAAAGAAAGGAGGGAGGTTTAATTCTCAGCAATTTTTTAAATACGCCTGTTGTTACTCTCCATTTCTTCTGCTTTTTCTTTATTTTAAAGTGTAGTGCGCGCGCGCGCGCATACGTACCCCCCCCCCCCCCCCCCCCCCCCCCACACACACACACACACAAGCCTTTCATATGTAAAATTTGCTGCAAAAAGAAAATGTGTTCTTTCGACGACCATGACTGAGATGTTGTGTCCACTATGGTCCTACTGAGGGACTGTAGGCTGTTCTTTAAAAAGGGCTTCTGCTTTGTTTGGCACAGAGAGGGTGGTGAATAACTAACCTCTTTGCGGAATCGACATCAAGAGATTTCGGAAGCATAATTTTTGAAACATGGGATTGCTAGTGATCGTTTGTCCTGGCGTCCCAAAAATCAATGTCAAGGGTAACTGACCTATTAAACAACAGTAGGCCTAAAGACTAAGGAGTCGTGTTCTTAAGTCCGGTGTTTATAGAACTTCGATGATAGTCGCAGGTTAAAAAATAGTGCTGTTGTCATTTCTCCCTATGGCAGTACTAAGGGGACTGTTTTACTGCCGAAAGGTTCATACTATAAAATATACATTAAATTAGAACGTTTATTATGCATATGCAATAAATGTAGGGTTACTTATTTCCATAGAAAAAAAAAACTATAGGATTCCTCCTACCAGATTTTGGAACAAATCCTATTGGATTTCTAGCCCCGATACGTTCCCTCAATACTCTACGCTCACTCTGTAGCTCCGAGATGAGGTCACGAGTCGAGCTTCGAAATCGCCGTTCAGACACGGCGCATGGTTTCCACAATACACGATTCTTACCTGTTTCTGCACATGTAATCCAAACAGTGAAGGACCCTACGCACGTATAACTAGGTTAACATTATGTACGGAAGAGAAAATCCAACCCGAAACTTGAACAGAGCACTTATATCTCTGCTTTTGTCAGACAGTTTTATGTTTTCGTCGCCATGTTGCCGCACATTACTGCCCCCTCTGGTCAGATTCTATGCATGGATTGCAATGCAACATATGGGAACGATCTGGCCAGAGGGGGCAGTAATGTGCGGCAACATGGCGACGAAAACATAAAACTGTCTGACAAAAGCAGAGATATAAGTGCTCTGTTCAAGTTTCGGGTTGGATTTTCTCTTCCGTACATAATGTTAACCTAGTTATACGTGCGTGGGGTCCTTCACTGTTTGGATTACATGTGCAGAAACGGGTAAGAATCGTGTATTGTGGAAACCATGCGCCGTGTCTGAACGGCGATTTCGAAGCTCGACTCGTGACCTCATCTCGGAGCTACAGAGTGAGCGTAGAGTATTGAGGGAACGTATCGGGGCTATTGGATTTCCAACAGGATTCCCATATAATCCTATAGGATTTTCCGCAAAATCCTAAAGAAATCCTATAATCCTATAGGATTCCTATAAGATCTTATATGATCCTAGGATTTCTATTGGAATCCAATATGGTTTGTTCCAAAATCTCAGAGGACTTTTCCATTAGAATCCTACAATTTTTTGGCTAGGGGTAGCTGTATGAATTCACCTATTTATCAACCGACAGAGTGAAAGGCTGGTTCAGGTGGGCTGGGAACACCAGCCACATAAGCTTTGGTTTGTTATAATGCATTGTTTACTTTTAACATTGTCGGAGGGCTTCTAATTATTAGAATCCTGCTGGAGAAATACCAAAAGAGTTAAATTCCATTGCTGGATGAGGGGTATCTCTAGCCATCTGACGTATCAAACTATAGATCCTACTAACGGTGTGGCATAAATTACACCAAGCGTTTTGGACACTTACGGCCAGACACCGAGGATATAAACATGCACACAAACATAACAGTCCTAACCGTAGAGAGAGAGAGAGATTATGTAAAATATGAAATTATGATCTACTCTACTGCTATCTAATAATTTATACCGAACTGCATTCTGGTCAATATGCTAAATAGTTCTGCTTCTCCTTCAATCAAAATGCACCGTTCGGCTCAACTTCGACAGCTGAACAGTTAACAGTTTTTGAAAAGTCTATGAGAGAAATAAATGAGGATTCCATTTCTGGAACACGGGCGAGGTCATGAAAGTGGCGGGACTGCTCAGCTCTATACGCCAGCAAGGTGACTGTAGCAGCCGCGGTATCTGATTTTACCAGCAGATAGCATTCCCGAGCAGGAGTCGCGACGTACAGAAAATGAACATGCGTTCTATTCCTGAGACAAAGACATCCACAAAATCAACGTGGAAATAATTAAATAGGCCTAACATTCTGACAGCCCACTGGGAGAAAAAGAAAGGAGGGAGGTTTAATTCTCAGCAATTTTTTAAATACGCCTGTTGTTACTCTCCATTTCTTCTGCTTTTTCTTTATTTTAAAGTGTAGTGCGCGCGCGCGCGCATACGTACCCCCCCCCCCCCCCACACACACACACACACACAAGCCTTTCATATGTAAAATTTGCTGCAAAAAGAAAATGTGTTCTTTCGACGACCATGACTGAGATGTTGTGTCCACTATGGTCCTACTGAGGGACTGTAGGCTGTTCTTTAAAAAGGGCTTCTGCTTTGTTTGGCACAGAGAGGGTGGTGAATAACTAACCTCTTTGCGGAATCGACATCAAGAGATTTCGGAAGCATAATTTTTGAAACATGGGATTGCTAGTGATCGTTTGTCCTGGCGTCCCAAAAATCAATGTTAAAGGTAACTGACCTATTAAACAACAGTAGGCCTAAAGACTAAGGAGTCGTGTTCTTAAGTCCGGTGTTTATAGAACTTCGACGATAGTCGCAGGTTAAAAAATAGTGCTGTTGTCATTTCTCCCTATGGCAGTACTAAGGGGACTGTTTTACTGCCGAAAGGTTCATACTATAAAATATACATTAAATTAGAACGTTTATTATGCATATGCAATAAATGTAGGGTTACTTATTTCCATAGAAAAAAAAAACTATAGGATTCCTCCTACCAGATTTTGGAACAAATCCTATTGGATTTCTAGCCCCGATACGTTCCCTCAATACTCTACGCTCACTCTGTAGCTCCGAGATGAGGTCACGAGTCGAGCTTCGAAATCGCCGTTCAGACACGGCGCATGGTTTCCACAATACACGATTCTTACCTGTTTCTGCACATGTAATCCAAACAGTGAAGGACCCTACGCACGTATAACTAGGTTAACATTATGTACGGAAGAGAAAATCCAACCCGAAACTTGAACAGAGCACTTATATCTCTGCTTTTGTCAGACAGTTTTATGTTTTCGTCGCCATGTTGCCGCACATTACTGCCCCCTCTGGTCAGATTCTATGCATGGATTGCAATGCAACATATGGGAACGATCTGGCCAGAGGGGGCAGTAATGTGCGGCAACATGGCGACGAAAACATAAAACTGTCTGACAAAAGCAGAGATATAAGTGCTCTGTTCAAGTTTCGGGTTGGATTTTCTCTTCCGTACATAATGTTAACCTAGTTATACGTGCGTGGGGTCCTTCACTGTTTGGATTACATGTGCAGAAACGGGTAAGAATCGTGTATTGTGGAAACCATGCGCCGTGTCTGAACAGCGATTTCGAAGCTCGACTCGTGACCTCATCTCGGAGCTACAGAGTGAGCGTAGAGTATTGAGGGAACGTATCGGGGCTATTGGATTTCCAACAGGATTCCCATATAATCCTATAGGATTTTCCGCAAAATCCTAAAGAAATCCTATAATCCTATAGGATTCCTATAAGATCTTATATGATCCTAGGATTTCTATTGGAATCCAATATGGTTTGTTCCAAAATCTCAGAGGACTTTTCCATTAGAATCCTACAATTTTTTGGCTAGGGGTAGCTGTATGAATTCACCTATTTATCAACCGACAGAGTGAAAGGCTGGTTCAGGTGGGCTGGGAACACCAGCCACATAAGCTTTGGTTTGTTATAATACATTGTTTACTTTTAACATTGTCGGAGGGCTTCTAATTATTAGAATCCTGCTGGAGAAATACCAAAAGAGTTAAATTCCATTGCTGGATGAGGGGTATCTCTAGCCATCTGACGTATCAAACTATAGATCCTACTAACGGTGTGGCATAAATTACACCAAGCGTTTTGGACACTTACGGCCAGACACCGAGGATATAAACATGCACACAAACATAACAGTCCTAACCGTAGAGAGAGAGAGAGATTATGTAAAATATGAAATTATGATCTACTCTACTGCTATCTAATAATTTATACCGAACTGCATTCTGGTCAATATGCTAAATAGTTCTGCTTCTCCTTCAATCAAAATGCACCGTTCGGCTCAACTTCGACAGCTGAACAGTTAACAGTTTTTGAAAAGTCTATGAGAGAAATAAATGAGGATTCCATTTCTGGAACACGGGCGAGGTCATGAAAGTGGCGGGACTGCTCAGCTCTATACGCCAGCAAGGTGACTGTAGCAGCCGCGGTATCTGATTTTACCAGCAGATAGCATTCCCGAGCAGGAGTCGCGACGTACAGAAAATGAACATGCGTTCTATTCCTGAGACAAAGACATCCACAAAATCAACGTGGAAATAATTAAATAGGCCTAACATTCTGACAGCCCACTGGGAGAAAAAGAAAGGAGGGAGGTTTAATTCTCAGCAATTTTTAAATACGCCTGTTGTTACTCTCCATTTCTTCTGCTTTTTCTTTATTTTAAAGTGTAGTGCGCGCGCGCGCATACGTACCCCCCCCCCCCCACACACACACACACACACACACACACAAGCCTTTCATATGTAAAATTTGCTGCAAAAAGAAAATGTGTTCTTTCGACGACCATGGCTGAGATGTTGTGTCCACTATGGTCCTACTGAGGGACTGTAGGCTGTTCGTTAAAAAGGGCTTCTGCTTTGTTTGGCACAGAGAGGGTGGTGAATAACTAACCTCTTTGCGGAATCGACATCAAGAGATTTCGGAAGCATAATTTTTGAAACATGGGATTGCTAGTGATCGTTTGTCCTGGCGTCCCAAAAATCAATGTTAAAGGTAACTGACCTATTAAACAACAGTAGGCCTAAAGACTAAGGAGTCGTGTTCTTAAGTCCGGTGTTTATAGAACTTCGACGATAGTCGCAGGTTAAAAAATAGTGCTGTTGTCATTTCTCCCTATGGCAGTACTAAGGGGACTGTTTTACTGCCGAAAGGTTCATACTATAAAATATACATTAAATTAGAACGTTTATTATGCATATGCAATAAATGTAGGGTTACTTATTTCCATAGAAAAAAAAAACTATAGGATTCCTCCTACCAGATTTTGGAACAAATCCTATTGGATTTCTAGCCCCGATACGTTCCCTCAATACTCTACGCTCACTCTGTAGCTCCGAGATGAGGTCACGAGTCGAGCTTCGAAATCGCCGTTCAGACACGGCGCATGGTTTCCACAATACACGATTCTTACCTGTTTCTGCACATGTAATCCAAACAGTGAAGGACCCTACGCACGTATAACTAGGTTAACATTATGTACGGAAGAGAAAATCCAACCCGAAACTTGAACAGAGCACTTATATCTCTGCTTTTGTCAGACAGTTTTATGTTTTCGTCGCCATGTTGCCGCACATTACTGCCCCCTCTGGTCAGATTCTATGCATGGATTGCAATGCAACATATGGGAACGATCTGGCCAGAGGGGGCAGTAATGTGCGGCAACATGGCGACGAAAACATAAAACTGTCTGACAAAAGCAGAGATATAAGTGCTCTGTTCAAGTTTCGGGTTGGATTTTCTCTTCCGTACATAATGTTAACCTAGTTATACGTGCGTGGGGTCCTTCACTGTTTGGATTACATGTGCAGAAACGGGTAAGAATCGTGTATTGTGGAAACCATGCGCCGTGTCTGAACGGCGATTTCGAAGCTCGACTCGTGACCTCATCTCGGAGCTACAGAGTGAGCGTAGAGTATTGAGGGAACGTATCGGGGCTATTGGATTTCCAACAGGATTCCCATATAATCCTATAGGATTTTCCGCAAAATCCTAAAGAAATCCTATAATCCTATAGGATTCCTATAAGATCTTATATGATCCTAGGATTTCTATTGGAATCCAATATGGTTTGTTCCAAAATCTCAGAGGACTTTTCCATTAGAATCCTACAATTTTTTGGCTAGGGGTAGCTGTATGAATTCACCTATTTATCAACCGACAGAGTGAAAGGCTGGTTCAGGTGGGCTGGGAACACCAGCCACATAAGCTTTGGTTTGTTATAATGCATTGTTTACTTTTAACATTGTCGGAGGGCTTCTAATTATTAGAATCCTGCTGGAGAAATACCAAAAGAGTTAAATTCCATTGCTGGATGAGGGGTATCTCTAGCCATCTGACGTATCAAACTATAGATCCTACTAACGGTGTGGCATAAATTACACCAAGCGTTTTGGACACTTACGGCCAGACACCGAGGATATAAACATGCACACAAACATAACAGTCCTAACCGTAGAGAGAGAGAGAGATTATGTAAAATATAAAATTATGATCTACTCTACTGCTATCTAATAATTTATACCGAACTGCATTCTGGTCAATATGCTAAATAGTTCTGCTTCTCCTTCAATCAAAATGCACCGTTCGGCTCAACTTCGACAGCTGAACAGTTAACAGTTTTTGAAAAGTCTATGAGAGAAATAAATGAGGATTCCATTTCTGGAACACGGGCGAGGTCATGAAAGTGGCGGGACTGCTCAGCTCTATACGCCAGCAAGGTGACTGTAGCAGCCACGGTATCTGATTTTACCAGCAGATAGCATTCCCGAGCAGGAGTCGCGACGTACAGAAAATGAACATGCGTTCTATTCATGAGATATCCACAAAATCAACGTGGAAATAATCAAATAGGCCTAACATTCTGGCTGCCCACTGGGAGAAAAAGAAAGGAGGGGGAGGCTATTTAATTCTCAGCCATTTTTAAATACGCCTAAATAAATTTGTTGCTACTCTCCATTTCTTCTACTTTTTCTTTATTTTAAAGAAAAAGCACACACACACACGCATGCACGCACACACACGCGCACACACACACACACACACACACACACACACACACACACACACACACACACACACACACACACACACACACACACACACACACACACACACACAAGCCTTTCATATGTAAAATTTGGTGCAAAAAGAAAATGTGTTCTTTCGACGACCATGACTGAGATGTTGTGTCCACTATGGTCCTACTGAGGGACTGTAGGCTGTTCGTTAAAAAGGGCTTCTGCTTTGTTTGGCACAGAGAGGGTGGTGAATAACTAACCTCTTTGCGGAATCGACATCAAGAGATTTCGTAAGCATAATTTTTGACACATGGGATTGCTAGTGATCGTTTGTCCTGGCGTCCCAACATGATTGTTAAAGATAAATTGACTTACTTGTTACTATAAATGCTTCAAGCAGTCATTGCCTATTATTTAGTAAAATGTTAGAGAAGCATTGATAATCAACTGGTGTTTACTAACGATTAATTTGTTTTTCTGTTCAAAATAAAATGGAGATAAAAGTAAACGCCATGTTTTCTTTTAAATCCCCAAAATGAAAGAGAACACAGACCTGTTAAAACTAAGGCTGTCAGCATTAACTAGTTAATCGCGAGTTAACTCAGCCGTGAGTTAACTTGATTAATTTTTTTAGTGTGAGATTAACTCAAAGTAAAACCAAAGGCCAAGTGGGTCCATTTGGTTCAATTTCACCAAATGCAGGTGAATAATTTTCATCAGTTAAGTTACTTTAAAATAAGTCTACACAATTAGAGAATATAGAAAACTTGTGCATGTTCGCTCCTAATGATATTGTTGACAAATTCTTTAAGTTAGGTCTGGAAGTCTAAATAAATGTCATCAAATGGTGGTCTGTGGCTCAAATGCAGGATAAATAATTGACCTTGATATGAATATTCTTGAAAAACACTCATTTAAGGTATATTTAGAACATATATTAGAAAAATATGCGATTAAATTGTGATTAATCAAAGATTAACTATGGGCAATCATGCGATTAATTACTTTTTTAATCGATTGACAGCTCTAGTTAAAACACCATTACGCTATAGGCCTATTATGTTATAAGAAGATAATGGCCACAACTATGCTACACTCAGTACAGTTATATGTAATTGAGGATTATAAAAGCACTATAGAAGCACATTAGTGTTTAAAAATCACTGATCTAGACCCATGGTAAGTGACCCATTTAATCTGCCCATTTCACTTGCAGCTATTTGTTTATTTTTAATTATCTTAGCAGTAAACAACAAACAGAAAAGTTTTATTTTCAACATTATTGGGGGGCTTCTATTTATTAGAAGCCTGCTTGAGAAATACTAAAAGAGTTAAATTCCACTGTTGAAGAGATCGCTCTAACCATCTCAATTATGGAACTATACATTCTACTAATGGTGTTGCCCAGGGTTAGGGCTAACGCTGACACGCAATGCGTTTTGGACACAAACACCACACAAAAGTAAATCATATTGACTGTAGAAAAGTGTATATAGTATATTTAATAAAAAAAAATACTGAGAATCAATTTAATATTAAGTGATCATTTTAAAAGTAGGCCTACTGCTTTTCTCCAAAGTGCACCATTGGGCAACGTTGTCATATTTTATTTGACCAGCAGATGGCAATCCAGTGCCAAAAAAACCCACACATTGCACACATTAAATGTAATTGTGTTAAAACATTGTTGGTAAAAGATGATCATGGCCATTGGAGCAGTAGGTATATGTAATTGAGGATTATGCAAGTCGTTGTGTTAAAAACACAATTCTAGGCCTATAATTTACACAGTTAAGAGTAGGCCATAAAGAAATTTCATATGTGGTATCTCTCCAGATGGGTTATCTTGATCTTCTTAATTATGGTCAGTAGCTATATAGTTAACAGAGAATTCTTATTTTCAACATTGTTGGGGGCTTCTAATTATTAGAAACCTGCTTGAGAAATACTAAAAGAGTTAAATTCCGCTGTTGAAAGGATCTCTCTAATCATCTCAATTACCAAACTATAAATCCCACTAACGGTGTTGCATGACTATGATCTACATTGTGGACACTACAATTATGCACAAAAAAAATCAATCATAACTGATCACTATAAGTGGTTATCTAAAATATAAATATATCCTCTTCTTAGAAGTAGATTAGAAAATACTTTTTTGTGAACTACTCTTTTAAGAGATGTAAAATTTGCTTGAGTCTTTCAACAACCATGATTGAGATGGTATGTTCACTATGGTCCTACTGAGGAACTGTTGATCAATCAATTAAAAGTACTCTGCTTTTTTTTATAAGAAGAAGAAGAACAAGTTGAGGAAATCAAGACTCCTGATGAATCGAAGTAAGTTTATGTGGTGGGAGGGTAGAGATATGTCTTTTACTGGTAAAGATCTGGTTCTGAAAGCAGAAATCCTTGCCTCCCTGAATTTTTAGCTACCACACTTACTCATTCCTAGCGTCACAGAGAAGATCGATGTTCAGATTTATATGTTCTCAGCAAGAAAAACTTAATCATGACATCATGTACAGGCCTTTGTGAGAAAGAAGTTCCAGAAGTGGGCTCAAAATGTAATGCACTGTTTTTGACTATTTTGAATGTTGTTTTTTAAATGTCAATAATACTGTTTTATGGGCTCAGGATTGGTCATAATATCCTATATATGGGCAAAAGAATCCCTCTTGACACACCA
Source organism: Benthosema pterotum (assembly GCA_039105355.1). Classification (NCBI taxonomy): domain Eukaryota; kingdom Metazoa; phylum Chordata; class Actinopteri; order Myctophiformes; family Myctophidae; genus Benthosema; species Benthosema pterotum. Next base: position 13,085,458 of record CM076967.1, on the reverse strand, counting down.
CATGCTGCGGGTTATGCCTGGACTGTATGATAAGGTCTGACTCCTAACCCATTTTAGGGCAACTTGCTTGGGTAAGCTGCGCACACACACTACACTTTGCACTGCGGACAAAAGCCACTGCGTCTTGATGTCACGTAACATGCTTTATATGGACACACTGGATGGCATTTTTGTCCAGCACCTGACCATGTTTTTTGAGTTGTGTGACTTGGGAGTTGGGACACCAACTAGCAGCGGGCACCATGGTCCACATTGTTTCAGAAAAGTGCAAAACATTCAAATCTGTGGGCTCTGACCTGACCAGGGGAGGATTGTCCAATGGTCACGTTGGATCCAGGCCCAGGGGCCCCTGAGTTAGCCCCTGAGGTTGAGTGTACGTGGGGGGACTAAGCTCAGGGCCCCCCAAAAAAGCGGTAATAGTGCCACACACGGTCCTTTTCACTGTTATTTACAAGGGGTTTATTCATTTTGTGTCAATAAAATAATCCCAAAAGTCTTAATCCCTCATGATATGGTAGTCTACATTACTGCAAGAGTTTGCATTTATTTGGCTGAGTTATTTTAGCTGTTTATTAATTTCAAGCAATGCCTTGCTGTAAATCCTGCTGAAATTAGGTGAATATCGCACGCCTGTATTGTCATAACTGATAAGCGTGTGTGCAGACACTATGAGTTGCGTTGGGAAGTGAAATCCTCAGGTGTAGGGGGGCCCTTTGGCTGGGTACAGCCGAGCGGCCCATAATTTCTAGATCCGTCTATGGACCTGACCATGGTGTCTCCATGAAGGTGTGGCTGAGCCTCAGAGTCCCCAAGCCAAGCCCTAGAGTCCGGTATGACTAGAAGACGTTCTCCATTGACCCTGTTATGTTTGCAAGCCAGGTATACAGAGGTCAGGAAGCACTTGTCACAAATGAGGAGATGGCCAGGCTTTGTGTGCCTGTTCTGTCCTGGACAAAACCAATCCTCCCTGACATCTAGAAGCCCGGAGGTTGGCACGGGCTAGGGTAGAGGAAGCATGGCTTTGCTTTGTATGATAGCCAACTGATGAGAGACATGGGATACTGAGCGGAGCCAAACGGGGTCTATTCAATATAAGGAGACCAATTGTTGGAGAGGAAGAGGCATACCCCCACAGGTCACAAAGAACCGAAACTATTTATTTTTCATGCATTTCTAATAATACAATATGCAATATAATAATAGTCAAACAATATGGTCCTCAAATATAAGATGACTCAATTTTTTTTAGGATATTTCCATTGGGAAAACAACAACAACACTGTTTTTATATTCAGGCCAATAGGGTATTATTTTACTTTGTAGTGCTTGAGCAAGTATGTAATGTTATTTTAAAGGATTTATTACCCTACAATTGTAAGCTAATAACATTCTATTCTATGGCTGGCCTGGAATGCCATAGAATAGAATGTTTTAGCAACAGGGCTCTTGAGCAATGAGAACAGTCTGATATTCCTCCTGCTTTGCTTGAAATTATGCATGTTTACAAAATTAATCGGTTGCATGTGTATTGGCTACTTAGGTAAAATAAATCATCTGATTCTGCATGGAAAGAACAGGAAGTACAGAAATCTTTGAGGAGTATAGCATGTGTTGTGACTGTGAGTGACCCTTGTGTGAGAACTGCAGGCTCAGCATGAATATTTGATGCAACACTTAAGTGATGACATCATGTATGTTGCTTTTGTTTTTCTAGGCCACATGTCTCTGGACATATGATAGGGCTAATGTGCTGGGCCCTGGGCATACATGCTTTTCTGGCCCTTGTCCCTGCCTGTCTTCAACTGGGATATATATGGACCATAATTAGGAATTGAAGATCTGCCTTATGGGGTATAACGCTTAATAATTGCAATGCCCCCTGTTTGATTCAGGCCACATGCAGCTTTCTGTACACTCCTATACAAATTAAAACAACAAAAACATCAACGTGGCACTGATGAGAAAAATAGCTATACGAGGCTAGTTATACGTCAAACCAGTGTATCAAGTGTTTAAATGCCAATAGCAAATGTGGCTCTTTATTAGGCTATACCTGTCTCCAACTGGAAGGAGAAAAGTGAATGTAGCGCAGCTCGTCTATTGTAGTACTTACGGTAACTCTCTCCTTATCCAAATCCCGCAGCACTTGCTGCTGTCACATCATCTTATTGCTGGAAAGGGAACTTCACCGATTCCACTTTTATTCATTAGAGCTCTGCATCCGCTTGTCTTAAACTAATTACAGATTTATTTGACCAAACCGTTTTTTGCCCGGAAAATACATCATTTTTTTCATTGCCGCATTTATTACTTTTCTTTGAGCACTAGATCGTTCGCCTATGTTTTGTTATCGCTGGAACCGCTAAGGAGGGAGACAGGACTGATCCAGCCTATGTTTAGAGCTGACAGCTTTAAGATTCTCAATTAGAAACGCTTACATCATCGGACAAATTGCGGACCTTGGGTGCAACACACACACGTCTGTCTCGGTCGGTAGGGGCCTTTTGAGCTATTTATATTATCCAACCCGTCGCTATTATTACATTATTCAACTGTAACGAGCCATATCCCCCCGTCCGTGTTCATGCCAGATCTGCAGCGCTTTAGTTTTCCATACCATAGCATGAATCCTTTGTTGGGAAGCAACGCGCTTCTCCACCACCAACAGCAGCAGCATCCCAGCACAGGCTCCGGCGGCAGCCACCCGGACTCTCCGTCCGGCCTCCTGCCAGACCTCGTCTTCGGCGGGCCGGTGGTGGACCTCCCCGCGTCCTTTCTGCTGGGCGGCGCCGGGGACCAGCAGCAGCAGGGAGGACAGGTGGGCCTGGGGGCGGGGGGCCTTGCTGCGGATCTGCCTACAACGCTCGAGTTAACCACCGGCAGCAGCGGCGGCGGCGCGCCCTCCTCGCAGCAGCAGCAACAAGCATCCCTCTATAACCCCCACAACCATCACAACATCTACGGCCACCACCTGCAGCACCTGCACCGCGCGCTGCCCGCAGCGTCCCCGCCGCAACCCGCAGCCATGGCCCTGAGGAACGACCTGGGCTCCAACATCAGCGTCCTCAAGACGCTCAACCTGCGCTTCCGATGCTTCCTGGCCAAAGTGCACGAGGTAGGCACTGCAATTCGAAATATCATAGGCCTATATTTCCCTTTAACTCCGCTGTGATTTCCTGCTTTTGGCTATAGAAGTGAAAATGTGTCTCCAAATGTTTTGATGAAATGAACATGGTGGGCCCTCTAGTAAACAAGTAGAAATGCTTTATGGCAGTGGTTTTCAACCAGTGGTCCTTGAGAGGATTCCAGGTGGTCCCCAGGCTATATGATTGAAAGTTGGTTAACCAGATGTAACTCTTTTGAGAGTGTAAACATGAAACCAAATGGACCCACAAGCGTCCCTTTGGTTTCATTTTTACGCTCTGAGTTAAATATTCATCTGAATTACTGCCACTTCATTGATAAGTCTACACAATTAGAGAATGTAGAATAAATAGTGGGCCCTGGGATAAAAAAGGTTGAAAACCACTGCTTCATGGGTTCGCCCCACTCACAGTTAACAGTGCTTGCATTGAGTTGTGCTAGAAATGTACTGCAATTCTGCAAACTGTTAATACAAAATTTCAATCAATCAATCAGCTGGAGCGCAGGAACAAGATTCTGGAGAAACAGCTGCAACAGGCGCTCGATGCCAATAAAGGCTGCGAGGGGAAATGCGGCGAGAGCAGGCAGACGCAAGAGGCGGGCGTGCAGACCGGCTTCGTGGGCTCAATCCCGCTCAGGCCCGGCTCCCTCCCCTTCCACAACACCAACAATTCGGCCCGGAGGCCCACCACGCTCTTCACGGCTCCACTCACGTCATCAACGCATGCACAGTCTCCCGGCGGCAGCATGAGGAGCGAGAACCCGACCACTTCGAACCCGACCGAACCCAACGCCGCCCGGGCGAACCCCACGATCACCATCAGCCTGTCCACTCCGAACGTGGACTCCCCCAGTGGAGGAGGAGGAGGCTCTAAGACCTTCTCCAGCACCGGTTCTGGCTCAGGAACATCCACCCCACCCCGGTTCCTGCCAGGCCCAGCAGGAGGAGCTCCATCGACCAATCCTCCCCCGCGGTTCCTCCCAGGCACCATTTGGTCCTACAACCACACCCGCAAGTTTGGCACCGGCGTGGAGCGCGTCACCAGCCCCGGCGTGTCCTGGGTGCACCCGGACGGAGTCGGGGTCCAGATCGACACCATCACCCCAGAGATCAGAGCTTTGTACAACGTCCTGGCCAAAGTGAAGAGGGAAAGAGATGAGTATAAACGCAGGTAAATGGCATGTATTTATTATAGGCCCTACTGCTATTTCTGCTGCTGCTGAAATACAAGTCTCTCAAGCCTTCATTGCCTTTAATACCACAGACAACATTAAAGCTATACTAGGTAACTATTTCATTAAAACAAATCCATCCATTTCTATCCATTATAACTGGCATATGTATCACATATGGCATTTCATTGGGGGTACCGCTTCCAAGAAAAAACGTCTCACACTCTACTCTAAACATGGCTTATTACAAGGATCAATCGGAATGTGACTCAAATGCTCAGGGATGCTGGGAAATTTAGGACTAGATCTAAAAACTGCAGTACCTGCAGTGACCACCAGTCAAGTTACCAAGTATGGCTTTAACATTAATATAATGCAAAACACAACTAATATCTCTACCCACAGTAACTGTACTCTAGTATTGCTATAAGAGAAAACATTTTGGTTGTTGGCAGCATCAGTTGATATTAGCCATATAGGCAAGGTCTGTGCATATTTAATAAACAAAGCCTGACCATATGCTCTGTATTAATGGTCAAGGCAGCTGAATAGGCCTGCACGTAAAACGCAAATTGGTTGCATTATCCTCCGAACGCAAGGCCATAAACCTGTGAGGAGAGCAGCTGTCTCCTATAGAAGTAGAGTCAGCAGAAACCTCCTTCCATCCATCACCCTTCACCAGGCCAGCACTGACCACCCTGTCCACTGTATTCACGTCAGGGTCCTCTGACCACAGCGACAGATGGCATCGCTGGACATGTATCAAACATTATCAGTCTCTGTGGGCTAAATATAAAGGGAAAATAAAGGTCAACACATTAGGCATATTGTGTGTCGACCAGTGTAAATTTAGAATGAAATACCCCACTGTGTTTGTACGTTCCCCATGGAAGAATTAAAAGCAGCCAAGATGCTATAAGAAAACAGTGAAGATACAAGGACAGAGTTTCACAGTTACCAAAAGAAGCAGAAGCAAAGACTTCTTTTCCTTTTGCCTTTTTCCTTCAGGGATCGCCACAGCAAATCATCAACATCCATCTCGTTTTTATGTATTTTTTGTGGCTTCTGCTTTTATTTTATTTTTTAGAGGGTTAGGGTTATATTGGAGAAAAATCACAGATGATGCTAATCATGAAGAAGTCGTGGAGGCACACTCACATAATTTGCCATTGACTTTGGCCACAAACAAAGCCAGGCTTTGGAGGGGCTAGTGCTCCTCAATAATACTTTTCTCAAAAAGTATTGCGATCGGTTCGTGGGCGACATCAATCAATGGACTCCGATTGGCTGACCTAAGTAAGAGATCTTTAAGCATTGCCATGAGTATTCTTTCCTGGAGGTGTCGGCTTACTTGCGCTCTGGTCGCTTACTCTGCTCATACACAAGTAGGCCATGGCCTGTGTGCAATGTGCAAGTTGTCACTCTAAGGATGCAGTTCTAGTTCTGGTTTGGAATTTATTTTGGAACCATAATGGGACCTCATGATGATTCATGATACGGTATACAGGGGTCTCCCTTACTTTAAATCTCTAACAGCCTATGAAAAGGCATTGCAAAGTGTGTCAAGAATCTGATGTAGTTCAAGTTCTTCCCACAAGTACTATTATTTATGGCTCAAAATAATCGCTGGCCCTTCTGCCCCAGGAAACCAAGAGAGGCCATCACTGAATTCCTCCCCATTATGTGTAATTGAGCGAGCATGCATTGGTCAGAGCCGTGTCCCTGAGTCCTGACAACAGGACAGTGGGCCCTTTATGAGGAAGGGAACAGGGTGAAAAATAAACGTGCTGTTTCACATGAAGACTCTGAACGGTTTTCAAACCATTTCGTATCAAGGCCTATCTATTCATATCTATCTATATCTATTCAGCATTTCAGCCACGGACCCCTGACTAAAGAATATTTTGTTGTCGTTGGATAAGATTTTGTCCGCAATTCCAGGCAGTATTGATGTTGATACCATTAGGAGAGATAACAGGAAATATAAACTAAATGGACATGGAATTATCCATCTGCTTTTCACACTCTCAAGAATCAAAGCTAAAGATCCATTTCTTTACCAACTTTCCATCGTTTCGCTGGGGACCACCTGGTGGAATCTCTTCAAGGTCCACTGGTGGTCCCCGGACCACTGGTTGAAAATTACTGATGTAGACACTGATGGACATACTGAGGTCTGTTACATGCTACGGGGGATGATGTGTATTGATTGACAGATTGATGGAACCCTTTAGTAGACATGTAAAAAAAAATCGATTTTGAATCGATGTATCGATCCAACAGCCGACAATACGATGTATCGATACGTCCACAAGAGTATCGATTCATGTTTAAAAATAAATGAATAAAAATATCTGGTCTATTTTATCCATTTGCTCCTGGACATAATTCAGACAAGGCCTAGGTGAAGTACAACTTTGCTGTTTCTCAAATAAAATGTATAACGGTATTACAGCTTTCATTGATTTATTTCGAATTTGAAACATTGTCTAGTCTGTAAGGTAAAAAAGGGTAAAAAAAAAAAATCGAAATCGAATCGAATCGTGGTGTATTCTTGAGTATCGGAAAAAAATCGAATCGTTGGGTCAGGAAATCGATACTGAATCGAATCGCCATGATGGGTGTGATTTACACCCCTACCCTTTAGTCAAAAATGTAAACAGCATGAGGTACAGTTTAGGCTAAAAGGGTAACACAAAAAGTACTGGGGACCTGCTGTTTCCAGTGTGGTCCTGAATCAAGCAATCAATACTCAATTAGTACTAGACTAGAGGATACATTCTGTAAAAGGCTTCTATACAATCTTTTACAGAGATGGTGAATGGCCAACAAATTAACTGACTAGGAATTTCAATTATGGTTTCTTTGTTTGTTTATTCTTTCAACAAGGGGCTCTTTAAAGCAACTTATATGGACTGATGAGTTGTACTTCCCCCGGCACACATCTACACACATCTACCCAGTTGAATTCAAAATGGGTATAGGCTCAGGCGGCAGTACAGCAACTATATTGACTGACAACAATATAAAGGGTAAATCAGTACAACAGCTTAGCAAAATGCAGCTTTCGTTGTATTTATACGAGATAATGTTTCCCATAATCTAGTAATCTGTGTCTTGCTCAAAGTTATTGTTCATCATATGATGGTGTCGTTTGGAGGAAATAGCACATCTACCAACTCACAACCCCACATCACAACACGTACAACAGTATATACAGTAAATCAGTCCTGGATGAAGCTGCTCTTTCCATTGTTTCCATGTTGTCCATCTTTACTTTCTTTCTATTCTCTCTATGCGGAAACATTACAAAACAGGAAAACTGTCATTTCCCATTAGTAATGAATAGCGCTGGTGTGAAACAATAGCACATTTCTGCAGGTCACATAAAACCCCAAGGAGATTAAAATGTTATGCCCCAAAAGCAAAAAGTAAAAAATCATGAAGGGTAGAATTAAAGAACCTAACAAATGGCATTCATCTTAAGCTACTTACCGTTAGGACAAACCAACCAACTAAAAACTACATTGACTCCAACATGGTGTAGAATGGCGAAAGTAAAGAAATATGCCAATGATGATGACTTCTTTACTTTATCTCATGAACTACGTCCATCCAAAACTCCCCTATACATCTATATCTGATACCCCTTTCTCTGTCAAATAATTCTCTCAATTAACAGTTTAAACACATACTGTACATTCTTTATACTTTTCCCCACTGCACAAAATCTCTCTGAAAATAGCTGATCTACAAGCAATGCGTGGTGAACTTGTAAATCTGTTTTCACTGAATGTTCAGATCACCCCAGAACATTGATGGCAGCGTCCATGTGATTAACTGTTATTGCTCCCATGAGCCTTTGTCTTGAATAATGTCTTGAGAAATGAAATTACCGCAACATTCAGGCCAAGGCCTAAGGGGCGCGCGCACACACACACACACGCACACACACACACACACACACACACACACACACACACACACACACACACACACACACACACACACACACACACACACACACACACACACACACTTGACTCAAGATTCTCCTCCAAAGCTTGCAGTGATTCCTGGATTAACTTTTCAGCATTGCCCTGCATGAAACCCCCATATAACCCCACCCCCCTCTTCTGCTTTTGACAATGTGATTGTTCACACAAGGACCACTTAACCCCGGCCCTCTGTTCTCCTTCTCTCCACCCCCTCTCCCATCTTTTCCTGCACAGTCATGTCTTTTTCTCTGGCCAAGAGAATCTCTCCCCACCTTGCTCTGCTATCAGCATCCGTCCCTCCCCCGACTCCTTGTCCTGCGGGCTAGTGATGCTACCCCACCCCCTTCTTACTCGTGCTCACATGCACACACTCACGTATGCCCACATGTATACACGGTCCAGCCCCACCTCTCCACGTGCACGCACACACCCCCACCCCACCCCAACAAGCCATGCTGTTTATCCCACGTGAACATAACATACGCAGACACACACACCTCCTACACGTACCCCCACCCCCCCTCTTCTCTCTCTCTCCTTGCTTCCACTGCGTAAGTCTCCTCTGTACGCTTCACACAGTATCTGCAATGCAGCAGCACGGGGCTGCAAGCTGTCATAGCCGCTAAAGCGAGGGTTGGCTTGCAGAAGGAGTTCTTCTCCTCTTTCTCCTTCTCACTTATCTCAGCTTCTCTATTTTCTCTCTCTCTGTTTCTCTCTCTCTGTACATCAGTGCCTTTTGGGTTCAGTTTTCTCGTAGCCCCCAGGGCTGTGCCGCAACATTCTGCATTTTAAAATCAGGCAATCCTATAAGAGGTGCTAGTCTCTGCAGTGAGCACGGATCCCCTCTCTCCTCCCTGGGCCAGCCCCATGAGTGTTGTTGTTGTTAGAGTCACACCCAGTTTGCTGTCATAGATGGCTATTTAACACAGCCACCGCATAGTATTTCAAATTGACTGCTGAATTCAGGAGCTATAAGGAAGAAAACACAGTCAGTCAGGCACTCAATCACCTACACATAAACACTCAATCACTTGGTCACTCACCAGTGCTGCCACACACATGGCAGCTTGCACACTTGTTTCTTCCACTCACTCACTCACTCACTCACTCACTCACTCACTCACTCACTCACTCACTCACTCACTCACTCACTCACTCACTCACTCACTCACTCACTCACTCACTCACTCACTCACTCACTCACTCACACAAACCCAAGCCACCTACACAAAGTGGTGTCCCTGGACTCCCACAGGTCCTTGAGGGGCTCCCCCACCCACTGGACCACTAACTCACACACTCAGTATCCCACTCAACTCACAGTTGCTCATATTGTCATTCAGTCACAGGGCTAACTTGGTATTTCATTAATCAAGAAAAAAAGTAAATTATGTTACTTGAGAGAGAACCTGCCTGATGCCACTGATTTTCCAACCCTTTGCTCATGTTCAGCTTAATTCAAAGTGCCTTTCCTTGTCTGTTGTTGTTCTGCTAGATGGGAGGTGGAATATACCACGAGGGTGGATCTACAGCAGAAGATCACAGATCTACAAGAGGTATGTGTTTTTTTATATTTGTGCGTGTGTGCGCATCCATGTTTTTGGTCTGGCTATACCTATGTGTATGTGAGTGTGCGTGTGTACATGTCCACATTGTAGAAAAACTACAATATGTGCATGATTGCATATACAAGGAATTCACAGGGCAGTTACACATCTGTGGTCATTATATGGCCGTATCTAACAATCTATCTAACCTTTTCACTTTTGTGTACATAAGTACAGTACAGTAAGTCTATAAAAATATTTTAATTACTTTCTGAAAACTGAGATATGCTGCGTGATGACTTGTAGAGATTTATATTTATAAAGGCCAATAGAAATTAAGCTGACCTGTTTTTAACCCATTTCTGAATCGTCCACCAAATGCAGGTGGCTTTGATTACAGTCAGAACTAGATCAGCACTTGGTAGAGTGCAAACTTGCACGTTGCGCACAAGTAGGCCATGGCCTACACATGCGTGAGTGGAGAGAGCTTAACATTACGTCATCACCTACACCGGCCAATCGGACTACACCGAGAGACCACCGAAAATGTCTTGTGACAGCAAGCCCTTTACCAGATTTGCTCTAGAATCTTTTTTTCAAAGATTCCACATTTTATTTACAGTAAATATGGGAAAGGCAGATCTGCAAGCTCACTAGGTAGTGTGGAAGTGTCCTTGAGCAAGAACGCCTTTGGATAAGCGCTTTGGACAAAGGTGCTATATAAACACGCTATTTACCATTTTTCCAATGTGATGACTTGTGGGCTTATAGATCTGAAGTTTTCAAATAGCTGAAACATGTACCGTATACAGTATATACATATACAGTATACAGTATATATTTGGGCTTGTACCAAAACCTGTAAAGAGGGATGTAAAAAAGAACTATCCACCCTTGCATAATAGTTCAGGAGTTTTCTTTTATTTCATAACACACTGCAGCAGTCTACCTGGAGAAACGTTTCGGCATTGTGTCCTTCCTCAGCATTTCAAACAACTCAAAATCTGGCGAGACTCCCTGAGAGAGGCTCTGATCCATAAAGTAGGGCTGTGATGGCTGGCAGGCCAGCAGTGCAATATGTGGAGCAGTGGCTGCTGTGTCTGAGCATCTCAACGCAATGGTTGACAGCCTTCATGCTCTCCTGACTCACTGACTCAGTTCCTAGGTGTTAAGGGAACCTAATTTAAGTGCATATGCTGGGCTTAACCTAAGACTATTAGCTAACCTAATGATGTCTCTGGCCTATCTATAGGCATGGCAGGGAAAGGCGCTTCGTGGATGTTTTTTGGGGGGGATATTGATTTTTAAACAAAACAAATGAGACCTCAGTGTGTTTTGTAAATAGCCTTTTGGTTTAGATGGGACTATATTGGCAAGCACAAATCACACAGTATGCAGGTAGTCATAAGTACTTGTTTTGTTTGTGGTTTGTGGTTGAGTTGATTACTGCAATTAACCCGTAATTGCAATAGCTTAACTCCTGACTCATGCTGTGTCATCTAAACCCTCAGTCGATTTGTCCTTTCTGCCTTCATTACCCACTTTCATATCAGAAAAAGACGATGGTTCATGGTCTAACCTTTAAGAAAGACAGATTTATAGCAGCATGCCACACTCAGTAAATATGACTTCATCTCTTAATGGGATTACCATTTTTAGTACTTCCTGTTTCATACTTCCTAGAATTCTCTCTCTCTCTGTGTGTGTGTGTGTGTGTGTGTGTGTGTGTGTGTGTGTGTGTGTGGTGTGTGTGTGTGTGTGTGTGTGTGTGTGTGTGTGTGTGTGTGTGTGTGTGTGTGTGTGTGTGTGTGTGTGTGTGTGTGTGTGTGTGTGTGTGTGTGTGTGTGTGTGTGGCGTGTGTGTGTGCGCACGCGCGCGCAAATGAGCAGTGAGCACAACTACCTCCATGGTGCATCTGTCTATGACAGTGAGCATGTTGTTGGCTTGTGTCAGTTATGTGAATATGTATACATGCATACTTTTGCCAGGAAGTTAGATGCGCGCACGATTTCTCGTGCCTGTAAGCGTATGTATGACTGCCAGTAAGGTGCTGCTAGTGGTGACCCACTTTTGCAGGCAGGCAGGTGGGTATCTTATCTATCTATCAACAGGGGAACACATGCAGCAAACTGTGTAGTGCAGCAGAGGAGCAGCATAACAACATCAATGACCCCCTGTCTGTGTAGTGCAGCAGCAGAGAGCAACATAAACACTGATATGTCAAATACAGTAGAATGATCATGTGTATAAAGATCCCCAGGAGAGGTTAGCCGGACGTAGGCTTGCGTGTGTTGTGTTTATACAGTGTCACTCACCGAAAGGGTGTGGCACGCCGCAACCAAGTATAAATCATGCATTATGCATTGGGGATGTTCTTTGCAGCACTTATTTACCAACAGAATACAAGTATGCAGAATACAAGTATGAATGTAAGTATGCTCATTATACCAAAAAAAGAATAGCCAAGATATCAAATAAACAAAACAGTACAAGACCAAAACACTTCGTCAACCTTATTGTACTCTATACTAAGACGGCAAACAATCAAAAGGGCATTGCATGACCCGGGATTACATCAAGAGCCTGTGGCCTTACTGAGCATGCTCCACTACAAATCATATATTTTTAATCTAACTGATTATCTAAGCAGCCACAATACCAAGCTGACTATGTGTGGCAGAGGCAAATCCTCAAACATTCTTTAACAATGATCTTCCTACACGCCAATAATAACAATGAATCGAGTGAAGAGTGGGGAGAAATTTTAATGGCGATGGATCATGCATTTGGCATTTTCTGTCTGTGTGTGTCATTGAGAGTGTATCTGCTCAATCTGCTCTTGAACTATGTCTGGAATATTAACTTGCATGTTTGTGCATAGTGTAATGAGCATCTGTATGGAATGATTTTAATGCCAAAATTAATTTGAAGTGTAATTTTGAATCCGTAACTGTAATTGTGCTCAGTGTGTCTGCAAAATAAATCCAGTATCTGTAATTTTTTTCTGTATATCTGCAAAATAATCCGTGTCAAATTTTGCATGTGTAGAAAACTATTTGTAAGTTTGTATTTGCTGTTTGTATCACTGCAAAATTTCACAGGTGTAGAAAACAATTTTGCAGTGGTGAGCTTTGTATTTTTTGTATTTGCAGCTTTCAATCACTGCAAAATCCTTTTTGTACCTCTGCAAAATAAATATTGTGGTCTGCACAACAACAACTGCGGCGACATCTGCTGTTCAAGTACAACACCACACATCTACAATTAAAAAAAACACAGTTCAAAAAGTTACGATTTTTGGCAGTGTCTTCACTTCACCGGGAGAGCCAATCAGCAGTTGGCTTACAAAGCAGTGCACCATTTTGATTGGTTGGCCAAAGGGAGCAGTCCCTCCAATAGCGTCCCAGAAGTCATTCATAATACATGAATATTCAGTTGTGCACGGCTGTGAACCGTCCGTGTGGCTGCCTGCTAGTAAAAAGACGAAGGACAATGGCGGATTCTGGAGAAAGGTAATAATCAATCATTAATTGTTTTGTTGTCATCAGAAAGAGAGAAAAATACATAGCCAACCGCCGACATTCATTTCGAAGGAAGAATCAGCTAAATCTAGTGTTTGCTATGTAGTTTGGTTAGTGTGTGGCCAGGTGTATGGATGGACATAGACCAGTTAGCCATGGCCATAGCCGTGGGGGGGGGGGGGGGGGGGGGGGGGTGCTTCGGGTGCTATAGCAGCCCCAGGGAATTTGGGTTGGAAAAAGTTTTTTAAGTGAGTTATACGTTGAATCATTCAAAATCAAAGCCTTGAGTATAGACGGAGTTATGACAGCTCTGTTCACTTCTATGGAAAGGTCTAATGGCGGCTGCTCTACATAGTCTTCTATAATGAGAATGGGGACAGCCAAGTGCTGTACCTGAGAAACCCATTGGATTTAGGCAACAGCCCACGTTTATTGATCTTAAATATCTCATTTTAATCGTTGTGTAATAATAGTACTACATAACGCAAACAGAGGCCATAGTTGTTACTGTTCACATGTTACACACATGACCTACACTAGCACTTATTTGCTCCGACCTCATTGAAAACAATGTATCTCCAACTCCAGTTTTTCCCTTTTCAGGCTGCATAAACATCAGCTTGATCGCTGTTTTCTGCCCCCTCAATGTCGCAACTCTTCTACTAGATGGCTGTTGTCATGCATTTCCGGGTTACTCCGTCATGCATTTCCTGTTTACTCCCAAGTCCCGTGCGATCTAGATAATGTGTGAAATGTCTGTCTGTGGCATATCGTATCGTGATTCGTATCCTATGTCAGCCTTTTGGACATAATATTAACTTGATGATGACTCACAAAGGCTGCTCATAACCTCGGCGCAAGGCAAAGGTACAGTAATGGTGGTTAATTAAAACCAGTGGTTTTCAACCTCGTGATCCCAGGGCCCACTATTTATCCAGCACTTGAGCCACGGACCACCATTTGAGGACATTTTAGCCCCACAGACCCCAAAACTAAAGATTTATTTTGCTTTTGTCCACAATTCCAGGCTGGATTTTGGAAACCAAACAGTCCAACATACAGATCCAAATGACCATTAATCTTCTACATCCTCTAGTTGTGTAGACTTGGGATAATTCACATTAGACCCCGACCGTCTATCGGTGGTTCTATCTCATCGGATAGAATTTAAAAAAAAAACAAAAACAAAAAAAAAAAAAAAAAAACAGCGAAAAAACGACCCTTCGATCACGATTTCCGTGATCAAAGCGTTGCTGCCCCGTTCCATCCATCCATCCGTCCCTCCGTCCCATAGATGGCCACGTGCAATGATTTATTTTGCCCACATGAGTGCGCTCTGACAGTGACAGTGACTCAGTGACATTTCAATACATTCCTCCATGCTGGTTAGTACACAGAGAGAGCACAACAACACTGATTGAAGACCACCACTTTGGATTCACTTTTCCACATGCAAGAGCAGGTCGTTCAATCTAATCTTGACTGGTTCATGAAATAAGTATCTGTGCATCATTAGAACAAATATTGGCAACATGTCATTGCTCAATTCAACTTAAAACATGTTCCCCAACACCACCACAGCCGACCCATTGTCTAAACCAGGGGTTTTCAACAGGTGGTCCGGGGACCACCAGTGCTCAAGAGTTAAAATATTCATCATCTGAATTAGCACCACTTAAACAAGAAGTCTACACTGTTTTGTTTGCAAAATCCAGCCTGGAATTGTGGACAAAATCAAAAGAATTCTTTTAGTTCTTTGGTGTGAACATGTAATCAAATGGTGGTCCGTGCGCACGCATGGTTCAACCAGCACCCCCTAGTCTAAAGTACTTCCCACGGCCCTGGCCATGTCCTATCCACAACTTTCCTACAACCCATAAGTCTTTGCGTTTGTGTGTGCAGAAGTTCCTCTGTGTTGCCATGTTTGCGACAGAAACAAGTGGACAGGACTATAAAGACCAGCACAAATCAACATAGCTGATCTACAACCTCACAGCGACATATAGTGAGGTTCGAGACACTTCACTTCGAGAATAAAACGAAATATTTTGAGTATATTTTAAACATTTCATTAATAAATGCAGACAGTATTTTCTGGTCGTTGTCTGTGGACAATTACATATTAATCTGGGGTTCCTTGATGTGAATAAATGTAGGAAAACACTGGTTTAAGCTTTAGAATGTAAGCTCAAATAAGCAACTACGGTACACTTTAGAAACAAGCCCTTCAAATTCAACCAGCAACTACCAATAATTTATTTTTAAGTGATTCCCTACATGGAAAAACGAGTCAAGGGTTGCTTATAATAAGCAGACATGGCAACACTGTATGGACGCGTGTGTGCTCTGTTTCCGGACCCCTCCGTTGCCTTGGCGGGGAAAATTGTGGATATGGACATACACCAAAGTTGGACATGTCATAGTCTGCCAAAAAAAAAGAAGTACTCCCAGAGACCCCAATAATATATGGACTGCCTTTGTTACTCCACGGTAGGAGAGCTTATGCTAGCGACCTTCTGGTTGAACGCGTTAACCAGTATATATTCCGGTCTCACGAGAAGTCGGGCCGCCGCGAAGTCGGACCAACCGAAATTTTGCGACATTGAGGGGTCAGAAACTGTGCGCGGGAAGGCTGTTCAGCCTGAAAGAGGGACAAACTGGAGTTTGAAATACATTGTTTTCAACGATGGCGGTGCAAAGAAGAGCTATGTAAACATCTGTTATAAAGCATTGCACAGTGACAACTAAAGTCTCTAATGTCTAGGCTGTAGGCCTACTAGTAGTAGTAGGCTATAAAACATTCTAAAATAAAACAATGTATGTATAATCATCAAAGCTGGGTTGTTAATGTGTATGCTGTAGTAAATTACGTAAAATAAAGGGATTTGTGAACATCAGGCTATTGCCTGATGTTTTTACTATATCCTATAGTATTACAAAACAATCTAAAATAAAGAAAATATGAAGTCTATGTAGGAGAGCCGCCATTGGAATGATCCCATTTAGTGATCAGGGTTTGCAACAGCATAACTCCGTCTATACTCAGGGTCCGACTTCGTGGCGGCCCGACTTCTCCGTACCCCGCCGCCGCCTACATAGCCTTGTAAGCACAGCAACCGGAATGCACGCATTAATTAATGCAATACAAGTTAGAGAAGATTTCAGCCGCAAAGCCAAAAGGATTGATTCCCTGCATAAACTCTAGCATTTCACTGAGGGCAGTAGGCTCTACTTCTCTACCAAGCAGTCATTTCTTGAGCAGAATGCATGTCTGTGCCATCAACTCTTTTCTGTAATTTGTGTCCCCAGTGAAGTACAGGTGACTAGCGACCTTCTGGTTGAACGCGTTGCTTGCTTACTGCCTGCTCAATTGGAGGGAATCGTTCGGAAACCGGGAACAGCCGGAGGAGAGAAGAGCAGGGCAGAACTGTGAGCAGAAGAACTATTGGAGTGAAACCATGGCAGATGGTCAAGTAAGTGTTGTATTATAACAATTCAAGTATATGTTTAATGCAATGACCAAACCCGTGACAAGGCCATCAATGGACGTCACCAAGACCCTGGCCACACTATTTAATCGCATATTCCTGCAGAGCTGGCTAGTTGCTGCGCCAACTATGTATGAGATTAGATCATAGGGAGGCGTCAAACTTGACGAAATTAAGGATTTCCCCAGAGGTGTCAAAAGTAAAAGTAAAATAAGAAAAAAAGTTTCCTTCCAACACAGTTAACTTATCTGAGTAACCAGTAGACCTGTGTACATGTCTTACGATCAGCTAACTCTGTAATGGTTGGATCAAGTTTGTGGTGGGTCCTTGTTAGATTTTCAGTGTTTTCCAGTAATAACACTGTCTATCCATCTCATTAGGTACAATGGAGTAAATTGTGTAACAGCTACATGTATATAATGCCACGTGCTAGTGTTGTAATTACACCACAAAAGCTTTTACTTTTGACACCTGGATTTCCCGAATGTGTAGCAGTATTATTCAAAACACACACACACACGCACACACGCACACACACATATATATATATATATATATATATATATATATATATATATATATATATATATATATATATATATATATATCATCATAGGGACCACAATGGAAATAAGCCTTAGGGCTTTTTTGTGGCTTTTTTGTGTCTATCCATGACTTTCTTTTATTTATTGTATCGTCAGATTTCTCTGTTCCATGTTTTTAAATTGAGAATGGTCAAATAAATTATTTCAATCAAGTCTGTTACACCTACCACATGCATATGGCCGCCTTTTTTGTAAACTAATTTTAAAAATTTATTCTGTGTTGCTTAAGGAGTGTAGTGTAGGCCTAGCAATTTCATCAGTAAACCACATGAAACCTTTATGTCTGTATGTTCTTTCAGGTCATTCTCGCCCAGTAACAAATTTAAAAATGAAGCAAATCCATAAACGTGTTTTTGCCAAAGCAGTACGTACAGTATTGTAATAGAAGTGAACTAGACCCCCGATAGATCTCCGAAGGCGTCACCAAGATTGCAGCGTTTTGTCATATCTTGACAAGACCATCTTTGATTTCATGCAATGACTCTCACTGCCATCTGAATGTGCTAGTGCTGAGACAACAAGTTTGCCTTCAGATCACTTTATTGGCTGTTTATGCACTGTTGTATGTGTTTGACATTGCAATATCAATTTAGTTCTAGCTAGAATAAGTAAAAACTAAAAGAGCCGCCAAAAGCAACACTATGGGTCAAAAATCAAAATTAAATAATACAACAGTTAATACAATAATTATATTAATAATTATTATTAATAATTATTAACCTTGCATAATTGCATTATGTCTATGTGGGACTGTGCTCTGGGACTTGTTAAATACAAATACGGTACATAGGCTTACATATACATATTTTTGAAAGCTTTGGCTAGTTACCCTGAAAGTTACATGTTACATTCAGCGGCCGAAATCATAGCAATTTTAATTATTTCACCTTCTATTTATGCATTATCATTTTATATACGTAGAATGCCTTGCCTTTTAGCCAAGTAGAACTTGACTGGGATGAAAAAGTCAGGGAGTAAACATAAACTATGAAGGACTACAACGATAACTTCATTTTGAGACTAGACTAATATGAGACTAAAAACTAAAAGAGCCGCCAAAAGCAACATTTGGATATCACCAAGTAATCATCAATCCAGCACTGCTTTTTCAAGTAACCAATCAGGATCGCTGTTTCAGGTAACCAATCGGGGATCATGTTGTTTTTATGTGGATGTTTAAGCTGTGCTGTCCATGCGAAATGTGCCTAACCAAAACAATTCCTAAACCTAACCGTCAGTAAAGGTATTTTTATTATTATTATCATTGTAATTATTATTTTCACACGGATGTTTAGACTGTGCTCTTCATGCAAAAATGTGCCCAAACCAAAACAATTCCTAAACTTAACCGTCTGTAAAGGCATGTTTTATTATTATTATTCTCATTAAACTTGGCTGACACTTTTATTCAAAAGATTTTTCTAGTAATTGGCAAGGTTGGGAATTGGGAACCTGCAATCCTATGACTTGCAGTACAACTCCCTAACCACTACACCATGACTGGATTGAGAAACTCGCCTGTAGATGTCACATTCATCTCAAATGATCGCTGATTGGTTACCTGAAACAGCGATCCTGATTGGTTACTTGAAACAGCGATCCTGGATTGATGATTACTTGATGATGATCGGTGATGATTGGTGATATCAGATAAACCACACAGCACGCGCACACACACATTCAGAAAAGACCATCCATTGTCATTCAAAGTATTTTTGTTTTGCTTTTGTGTTGATACTATAGCTGGAAGGACACAGTCAACTGTCTGAGGATGAACAAAAAAAAATATATGAACTGGCCAGGCCATGGGGCCTCCCTCCCGTGTCAACGGAGAACCGCCACTGGCTGTACGAAAACCTCATGAGACATGCGGTAAGACAGAATGCCCACATATTTGGTGCAAGTACAGTGGGAGCTGTTTATTTTTCCCCCTGTCTGCTTGCTGTCAGTGTGCTAACTTGAGGCTGTCATGGCTGGTTCCAGCCAAGTCATAGCTGTTTCCAACTAGCAGGGGGAAGCCAGACAAAAACATGCCATGATTCAGCCATGAATCTGCGATGGAAACCAGAAACAAATTGAGTGGCTTTGTCTGTATCAGTGTTCACACCCATTTGGGTCTCATTGTAAATTGCACATTTGCTTTGTGGTTGTAGGTGATAGAGCGTCGAAGGCGCCAGATTAGAGATCTGAAAAAGGGTCTGAAGGAGACCAAGGTCCTGGCCTTGATTCAGGATAGGCCAGACACAGCCGCCGTGCTGTTTCCCAGATGCAACGAAGTAATAAATGCTGAGGTATGTTGAAGCTAGATTTTGGACTGAGTGTACAGTACTATAACATGACATTTATGCCATACTTTAAAGAATACTAGTGAATTTCAACATGGAATTTAATAATTAAATCGATTCCCAGCCGTAGTACCATTTGATGAGCGATTGTTCGAGTGCCCATTGAAGCCAATGTTTGTGTGTGTGTGTGCGTGCATGCGTGACGGTGTTATGTCTGACGTTTATTTATTTATTTCAGATATTATATATTTAGCTGGTGCCTTAATGCCAGTATGTGTTTTCATGAGAGCATAGTAGGTTTGACTGAATTCACACAGCAAGAACCCTGAATTTTATTTGTCTTAGAACATTCTGAGTCACGTTGTCTGGCCCGGGGAGGATGACGACGAGGATGAGGAGCCTCCCACCAATGCTCAGATTGCCACAGCAGCGTTCCTAAGAACCTTCATTGAACAAGGTAAGTAGAAATCCTGATCGATCAATCAATCAATCAATCTGTAAGGGACCGATCAGTGAGGCATGAGGACACAAGGAGGTTTAGTTCCAAGTAAGGGGCTTATTACCCAAAAAATGACCAAAGACTGATAAAGGCCGCAAACTGAAAATTAGGCCTATAAAAGAGGTCAACAAAAGTATGAAGACAAGACACAAAACTGACGTGACTTTAACTGAACAAAGACTGACCTGACACAATGAGACAAAAGGGAACATATATATCGGCTTGGCCAAGCCAAAAGACAAAAAAAGGGATAAACATAAAGTACATAGGCTTAAATCATAATAGAACAAAGCCACTAAGGCCAAATTCCCCCCTCGGGCACACGGCCGATGTGGTACGGCCTAATTGGTCAGCGCCGAGACCTAGGTCTTCTCAGCCCTTAGCCACACCTTTGCCCAAACAGGAAGGGACCGCCCCCAACGCTCAACCAGGTAACTCAAAGACAAAGAAACACATGGTTAGTGCCAAACAAATGATATAACCTTACAGTGTTAAAATGTGTGCACCCATATAAAACAATGTAAGGCTAAAGAAAGTAAACTAATAAAGTAAATAAATGAAACAAAGTGTGGGCTGTGTTATTTGAGCATGATAAGACATGTGACTGCAAACTATAAAATGTGCAGCAAATCTGCAATCTACCAAAAGAAATTAATAATGTGCATTGGAAGAGTGAGGGCTGATGTTACCCTGTGTGGCTGGAGCCATCACACAATCAATCAAATGTTAATTATAACTGACTGACTTTTAAAAACAGTTGGCAGTTAACCAAAATGCTTACAATAAAAGAAAAGAGAATAACAGCACAAAAATGGGGCTATTTAAAGGAGATGGGATATAAATGTATTAGAATATAAAAAAAGTGACAAGTTGCCAATAAAGAGATGGGTTTCAACATGGATAAACTAAAACCCAAAAGACATAGGAAAATTAAAACAGATGGTCTTATAGAGTTAAAGGCCTGTCCATAGAGGTATGTCTTCAGGCCAGTGTCCTGTCGATACAGTGACAGTGTAGTCTATCGATTTACGCTGTCTCATTGAAATAAATATTCCTTGGTTTTCTCTCCATGGAGGCGTGTCAATGATTTGCTGCTGGTGTATTCCTTATGCTGTGCTTTTTTTAATGGCCATCATTCGTGTCTTCTGTTTTTTGTGCCTCAAAAGACTCAAAACATTTTTCAGACCTCAACAATACCTAGAATCTCTAAAAGGGCTGTACAAAGAAATGCTGGTTGTCCAGGGATAGGCAGGAATTCTCCTTTAACTTTCTGTTTCTGTACTTTCAGCCTCTGCCACCGAGCTCGGACAGCTGGTCCGGTTCTGGGTCGGTTGGGAGGTTCCGACGGGGAGGATGAAGGTGGAAATTGAGAGCCGAGAGTACCTCAGGTCCTCAACATGTTTTGGGACGTTACATGTCCCAGCACACTTTACATGTTACGAGGACTTTAAAAAACATGTCAATGATTGTACTGCCACCAACAGCACCGGTTTCGGACTAATTTAAGGTTAATCATGCAGCTCCTCTTGTATTATTTTGGCTGCATTTACTATGGTGTGGTTCACCGTTGGGGGGGGGGGATGTGTTCTCTGTCTCAGGGCCTGCTGTTCAGATAGAAGTTTTAAAAATAAATTGTTACATGTTCATCCGTTTCTAACCATGCACTTTTTGAAAAACTTTATATGATGCAAATAAAAGCATTTTTTTTCCAACTAATGACTATTCGTGATTACATTGAGAATGTCATTCGCAACATCTTAAGTGAAAAAATGGTGTAGATACTTGGTGTAGAAGGAATTTAAACTTGTAGAACTTTTCCACACTTCTCCAAGTTGCACTAAAGAATCCAACCACGTCTTACTTTGGAAAATTAGTCAGCTAATACAGCAGTTCTACACTTTGATGCTCTTCATCTATGCTGCCCCTTCAGTCTTAAAGCCTCTATTTCACAGTTCCATTAGTTTCATCACTGTTGATATGTTGAAAACTCAGTCTGTACAAAAATGTGGGATGGTCTTCGATGCCTATTAGGAGAGACGAGCTCTGTCTTTTTATCTATAAAGCGCTACTAGCAAACTAACCTTTGCACCTTAGTTCACTATGGAATTTTCAGCCTATTTTTTAGTACCCAAATGTAACTGGACGTATTGAGTTGGGTTCTGTGTGTAAATGGGGCGTCAGGGCCAGTCCTAGTGTTCAGGTGTGTGTGTATGTCAGGTGTTGAGGCGGGAATAAATAACAGGCACGAAGGACAAAAACCCCAAAGCGCAGGGAATGCGTCAGCAAGACATGAAAATGTGTCAAAAGACAGAAAACCAGGCTTTACTGTCGGTTTTGGTTACTGGTGGCGAATCTCGACAGAACACTGGGGACTGACCCAGCTATGATTTTTGGTAAGGAGGCTAACGCTCCATAAATGGTGACCTCCCTAGTTATGAGCTAGGAGAGGAGGGCCAGCTAACTCAGGCTACCTGGCAAATTTGTGAAGATTGTTTCGGAGCGTGAATGCTGTTTGGTCTGGCTGGTTGGGAGGTGCGGATCGAGTGTCAAGTCAAGTTACCTTTATTTATATAGCACATTTAAAAACAACAGCAGTTGACCCAAAGTGCTTTCCATGCAAGGTTGCGACAGAAACCTTAAAACAATTTGAAACAGCAGGTAATACTGTACGACTGTATAAAATGATAAAGTAGCATAAAAAACAGAGCAAAAATGATAAACACAACACACAAAGCAATAAAGGTAGGCGTTAGGCGTGTGAAGGTAGGCGTTGTGTTTACAACTAATAACCGTCCTTGAGTTTGCACTTTGGCTAACATATTATAGCATATAATAATAATAATATATATTATAATATGTTATAATATATATTATAACATATTAGTGTGCTAACGTACAACCCTAGTGTGCTAAAGTTTTTGAAAATTGGATGTTCAGTTCAGTAGTTACAAGCAGAAATGTACCTGCAACTTTGACCTGTTCGTGGCGCTAGCTGAGCAATTATTTTTCCCAAGGGGCCAAATGAGACACATAAAACATTGTGGAGGGCTGAACTAAAGTCTGCGTGGTATTAATTTAATTTCAAGATAAAAGTAAGCATGAGACCAACCATTTTGACACCATTTATTTAGAAATTTGAGCCACAGAGGACCACCATTTGATGACATTTTAGTCCCAAAGACCCCCAAACTAAAGATTTCTTTAGCTTTTTCCACAACTCCAGGCTGGATTTGGCAAACAAAACAGTCAAACATGCAGATGAAATTGACCATTGATCTTCTACATTCTCTAGTTGTGTAGACTTGGGCTAATTCACATGATGAATATTTTAACTCTTGAGAGCGTAAAAATGAAACCAAATGGACTCGCAAGGGTCCATTTGGTTTCATTTTTACGCTCTCAAAGAGTTACATCTTGTTAACAAACTTTCCATGTTTAACTGGAACTCTCTCAAGGACCACTGGTGGTCCCTGGACCACTGGTTTAAAACCCTTTCACGGGCCGGTCAGAGTCAGCCAAAGGGCCGCATTTGGCCCCCGGGCCGCATGATGCCCAGGTATGCGCTAGAGGGTTAGGCCTGGGGACCCTTTACTGGCTGTGTAGAATCCTGAGACTGTCTAGAACAGTGGTGTCAAAGTCATTTGAGGTGGGGGCCGCATTGGACTTCATGTGACTTCATGGGGGCCGGAGCGCCGCGGTGCAACCAGTCGCAGACCCCAAGCATGCACGGCACACGCATGTTTACGTACACAGCCGTTACTTCTATACAGTATATCACACAAGTCATATTTATTAAAATAGCTATTAAAGATGGGGTAAGTGATTTGAAATTCATCATGTAGTACCAGCCTGGTGCACTAGGGGTGCCCAAGAGTAGCTACACTATGTGAACCTGCTGCTCGATCCTGATTGGAGGAGAATTCACCCTCCACCTGGGGAACTTTTATCAGCTCCTGCTAACGTGGGGGAAGGGGAAACTCCATATTATGGTCTGCACACCTTATAATATAAAAAAAAATGGGTGATATATAACAAAAGTGAAATCACTTCCCCTACCTTTAATATATATTAATGACTTTTCATTATTGGTTTTATACTTGTAGCCTAGGTTAAGAAGATGCTATTTTTTATTTACAGAGCATCAATAAACCATACGAAAATAGCACTTAAATTTCAAATACTAAATTTAAGTAAGTATGTACAGTTAACTAAGTATAGTTCTCAGTTATACAACCTTGTACTGCTGAAGTATAGTTCTCTCGGTTACACACCCTTGTACTGCTGATGAAGTATAGTTCTCTCGGTTACACACCCTTGTACTGCTTAAGTATAGTTCTCACTTTGCAGTGCCAGCAGCCTAGCTTGGTAAAACGACTCCCCCTGCTGGACAACATGCATTACATGCCGTTCAGAAGAGAGCTCAAAAGCATTTCTTTAAACGATCATAACCTTTGATAGAAACGTGCTAGAGACTTACTTTTTTTTAATAGACTCAGACATTTTTGCTCTACAAGCCTGGGGCCGGATTAAATCATCTCGCGGGCCGGATCTGGCCCGCAGGCCTTGACTTTGACACATGTGGTCTAGAATGTGTGTGCCAAATTATACCATTTTCCTATGTACGGTTCTATGGGCTGCCATAGAGTTCCAGAGCGAAAGAAAATAATAAGACGAAAAACAGACAAACACAATAAGTGTCTACGCAGCTTCGTTGCTTGACCCCTAAAAACTGAACTGAACCTAAATCAATCAAGGAGTAATAAAACGTAATTGAGCACACAACGGTAAATGTCCGCTCCGAAACATGCTGATGGCCCATTGGGGTCGAAGCTCTCTTCTAGCCTCTCCAGTTGCTCTATCGTCAATGGTGATGTATATTCTGGGACCTGCACTCCACCCTCTGGTACTTCTATGTCCGGGACGTTGAATTCCTGGAAAACAGTAATTAAAGGGTATGGTGCAGGTTAAAAGATAATACATTTCCACCACTTTCTTATTAGTAATACCCATTTTAACTACTATTGTCCGTTGTATGTTGTGGTTAGGTAACACAATAAAACGATAAATCGATACAACTTCGACTTGACTGTCTGACAAGTCGACTTGAAAAAATCTCAAGTCGTTAATGCCCTACTGCACACCCAAGACTCCATATAATCTTATTGAGGGGAGTCCCTAACGTGAAATCACAAATAACTAAAAAAAATATATGTTAAATGGACTAAACTAAATAAATGGACTTAAAGCACTCAAGATATGTATACCATTTGAAAAAGAAATCACCTTAAAAATCACCTAAGTGGTGTTTAAGTACCTGTCAATCTTCAGTGGTGGTTAACCTGCACCATAAGTTTTTTAAGTAATTTTCTTGACATTAGGGGGATGAAGGTGTACAGGTGTTGTGCTGGACCTCACCTCAGTATTCTCTGGATGCATGATGGACATCTGGCCCATTCCCAAAACCCAGAGTTGATTTGGGGTCCTGTAGCCCTCGGTGCGTATGCCGTGGTTGTTCCACCCATCTATGAATGACTGCATATCTTGTTCAATGCGGGGAAGGAATACAAACTATGCACAGAAGACATGGATGACATCCGCTGGGTCTAGACTGCCCTCCTCCTCCAAGGAGTGTAAGACATCATAGTAAACACAGGTAACTGCCATCCACACGTCACGCCAAAGCCGTTCAATTCTGAAGAAAAAGCATAAGTAACACCACATTACCTCTAGTTTTTCCAAAAGCATGGGGAGGCCTTTGAGCAATGACGTTGCTGGCTCCGGCCTCCCCTTGCAGTTTGTAAATTATTGCCGGGAACTCAGATGGGGTGATAACTAAGATATTCTGGCTACAATGTGAATTGTTTTCACTGTAGAACAGTTTTAAAAAGAGGAATGAGTCATTTGCTGACTGTATGTACTGTTGAGTGGATATCATTTGACACAATATCTCAGGAAATTGATAAATCGCACAAAAAAAAAGTAATAGGGGTGAGTAGAGTGGCGTGTTTTAAGCCAGAAAGGCCCCACATGCAAAAAATGGTTTCCCCTTTAAGGTTTAAAAAAGGGAGAGGACATGGTAATCAGCCCTTGACCTTACTTACCTTTGGTTGTGTACACTTTTACCAGAGATAAAGCTCCCTCGTCCACATCCACGGGCCGCGAACATATGTCTGGCAATTCCTACATTTTCCACTCCTTGGTCCCCCCTGACCCTTTACATGTGAAACAGTATGATGAGGACCATGTAGTGCGATTTTGTACTGCATGTAGTTAAAACACAATAATTGTCAGTAGAAATAAGGAGTAGACATACTGTAAGTGAGGAACCTCGGGCCAGCAAGGTCATAACAGGCTCACAACACATTATATGTACAGGGCTTTTTTTACTAGCCACAAAAATATAGAAAGCCACAAAAATATAGAAACCATATCTGTGTACATTGTGGTTGTACTACAGATACTAATATACATAGTGTGATCTATTAATTGAATACTCCTGATTCAGATGAATAATTTGGTTTAATACAGCCCTACTCCTATAGTAGTCAAATTAGTTATTATCAATCATTGCCTATTTTCATCATGCAGCCCTACCCCTCGTTCATATGGCCCTCAGAGGACATGAGCAAAAACGGAACTGGGCCTCCATATGAAAAAGGCCCCTGTCAAAAAAGAATGGGTTGATTCTGTGGATGTTTCCAAAATAATAGCGTTCAATTAGACTAACTTATGTGTTACATCTTCTTACCTGGACGGGCACCCGTGTTCCTCGACTGCCTCTAGAAAGAAACCCAGGGCTGTGCTTGCCTTGTTATTATTGGCAGCTCGTAGATAGAGGACCTATGAAAGGATAGAAACATACTGTACACATGACAACAACAGAAGCTCGACATGTAATTGAATAAATGCTGCATAATATATTTAGGAATGTAACATATGGTATGCATTCTGAGGAAGACCGCAGGGTTGAAACGTCAATCCAGCCTAATGAATAAAAAGAAGACCTAAAAAAGAAAATAATCCAAAGCAGTGTGCGAACCCTTTCTTCAAAAACATATTTAATCTTGTTCAGCACCAGGGATTGTGCCCAAATCAACCCCCAAAGTGATGCAATCTATACAACTCATGTGCTCAACTGTCATTTTATTTAATGGATTATATTCATATTACAGTATTTACATTTTGTTGACGTACAAGACTGGCACGGTACTTACCTTCCTTGAATACCCGTCAATTCCTCCAAATATGACAATGCCATATCTACAACGGAAACACACACTGTCTATCAAGACCTTTTCTCCAAAAAGGGGCACATGTAGAACATACATACCACTTAAACGATTCATTAGGTACACTGATCATAACTTATAGTTTTCATTTTCCAGGCCAGAAGAGATTTAAAAAGGTTTTTTTGGCACACGATCATGCCCATCAACTTAACCACTACAGCCTTTATCAGGTGTCACGTGGTGGTGGTTTGATGCAATGGCAGTGTACTCAGGCCCAGACTGCCCAGCCTGGGCACAACACATGGTCACAGTAATGCAAAATGTTGCTGAGGCAAAATGTCAGAAACTTGTCATATGCAAAACCAGTTTACATCTTCTGTCTTGAAAATGAAGCTGATAATAATGCAACTCTTTATGGCCCTGGTCTCCACAAACCTGATTAACTTGTGGTTGGTGTCAACGTGGACAAGAGCTAGAGGACAAGGAACACTGTAGGTCCGTCTCACTGCACCCATCCCATTCGAGTCATCCTCTGGAATATCCCAAGGGCATCGACTCAAACACCCTGGTCCACTGGACTCTGTATCCTAAGGCCTTCAGGCGTCCCTTGACCATCCTGTGACCTACCCAGAAAACAAACAACTCTCCTAATCAGGGCATTTCCAAAATGTTCAAGAGTTTGGTGTAAATAAGACAATTTGTGCGGCCTACAGTACAATACAGAACATAATACAATACCTAAATGTGGAGAGATGTCTTTGATCTGCCTGATTAGCTGATCGAGGTCATCATCAGACACATTGCTGTAAGTAGCCGTTACAGACAAGCCCCACTCCTGCATCCGCCGAAAGAGTGTCCTCGTTGATAAGCCAGTAAGTTTGGCGATGCAAGGAACAGGCAGCTCCATTTCAAGAAGGTCTTCAATATGCTGTTGGCTGACAATCAACTTCGGACGCCCCTTAGTCCTGTTGTACTGTCCACCACAACAGCTGTCGTTCTGGTCTCCATTTCTTGGTTGAGGAGGCTGATCAGTCCCTGAAGACCTTCAACTACCTAAATAGTTTTGGAAAGAAAAAAAAAAAAAAAAAAAAAAAAAAAAGACAGAACTTCCTTTCAACTTAATGGTACAGTTCACTGGTCAACAAAAAAATCTCTGCTACCAAAACCAGAACACCTGATTTATGGTAAATCAGCCACACTGATTCCGAATCTGAGAATTTATCTATCATGTCAGGATTTTTAGTTACGGGAATGTGCAAAAGCATGCCAATACCTTGATCTGAACGACTTTTATTGTAGAACTATCTTGTGAAATCATACAATTGGTTTAGATAAAAATACACAGAATAGAATAGAATAGAATAGAATAGAATAGAATAGAATAGAATAGAATAGAATAGAATAGAATAGTTCAGAAGTGTGCCAAGCACTTGGTCTTTCGCTTATAACTGCCCACTTAGCTCTGATGCATGATTGGGGAGCGACTTCAACGCCAACCACACAGAGGGTGCAGGATGCAAGTCCTGCCAGGCGTGGTGGCTGTGGCAGACTACCGTTTAAAGACACATAATTAAAAACAAAAGAAAAAAAAATCCTATATGTAAATCCAGTCAGTATTGTAAATTAGTCTCCACCTAAATGTTAATAAAAATGAGAAAACGCAGGGTGAAAATTGGCAGACAAAGTTGAATGTCTATACCTATGTCTGTTTTATTAAATTAAGTAAAGAATAAAAAATACATTTTCCATCCAACTCCAGCATTATTTTGCAGTTATTATAGGGCCTATACTGATAATTAGGCTTCACCCCAATGATGTCATGAAAAGGTAAAAATGGAGGGTAACATGTTGACGACTAAGTAGAATGTCTTTTTCTATCCATTTACTATCACTTTGAGCAAAAAATAAATAATTAGTTTTTAACATCCAAATCCATCTAGAATACACAGCACACTGACTGTGCTATGGCGACACACATGAGGAACAGGGGTATATGGATATGTCAAAATCCTGACGTGATAGAAAATTTCGAGTGGCAGATTTGGATTCAGCATGCCTGATTTACCCTTGTTAAGGTGTTTTTACTCTGGTAGCAAAACCACTGACACGTAGTTTATTTAGACAATTCATGCTCCCCATTCACAAATGGGGAATTGCACTTTTCAAACATCAAACGTTTGGTCTTCACCATTGTGAACGTCCAGAAAACCTGCTGTATTTTGTCATACCAATAAATATCAGTTTATACTTAAGAAAATATTAATGAAACGATCAAATTTGGCAATAGGCAGCAGAGTTTTAACAGAGTAGATGCCATATGTACTCTGCCCACAATCTTATTGTACACACTACTATTCCTTAAAAGACATCACATACATCCTAAACACCCTAAAAACATGGAAAGTTACCATATTGCCATTTGAAATGTTAAACCATCACATTATGCAAGATTCACAACCCATTTCAAGCATTTGACCAGACTCAAGACTTTATGTGTTTAAATATAGCATTTACACACTTATAATTGAAATAGTTTGGGCTTTGTCGCCATAACAAAACTATTCTTTGAAGAAGAAAATGTGTGCATAACAAACTTACCTCCTCTGGAAAATGAATGTGGGAAGATAAGGCTGCAATCACTGACAACTCACTTCGGCAAGAAAACTCCAGGAAGTCTACATCCAAAGGCTGACGTGATAGCGCCTGTTCCAGCCTTAACTGCAAGCGTTCCATGACAAACCTTCCCACCTGTACTTCACTGGGGACACAAATTACAGAAAAGAACGTGTGTTGATGGCACAGACATGCGTTCTGCTTTATGAGTTTATGCAGGGAATCAACCCCTTTTGGCTTTGCGGCTGAATTCTTCTCTAACTTGTACTGTATTGCATTAATTAATGCGTGCACAGGGCCGTGGGAAGTACTTTAGACTAGGGGGTGCTGGTTGAACCATGCGTGTGCACGTGCGTGCGTGCGTGAGTGTGCACGTACTGTACGTCTTGTGCGTAAAAATATGCATCCACTTTTTTTTGTTCATTTTTCAATTATTATTTTTTTTTACAAACAACAGCATAACAAGACATTTATCATGACAGCAGACAGTGGTCCTTGAGAGGGTTCCAGGTGGTCCCCAGTCTAAATGATGGACAGTTGGCTAACCGGTGTACTCTTTGAGGGCGTAAAACCCTTGCAGGTCCATTTGGTTTCATGTTTACACTCTCAAGATAAAATATTCATCATGTGAATTATCCCAAGTCTACACAACTAGAGGATGTGGAAGATTAATGGTCATTTGGATCTGTATGTTGGACTGTTTGGTTTCCAAAATCCAGCCTGGAGTTGTGGACAAAAGCAAAATAAATCTTTAGTTTTGGGGTCTGTGGGGCTAAAATGTCCTCAAATGGTGGTCCGTGGCTCAAGTGCTGGATAAATAGTGGGCCCTGGGATCACGAGGTTGAAAACCACTGGTTTTAATTAACCACCATTACTGTACCTTTGCCTTGCGCCGAGGTTATGAGCAGCCTTTGTGAGTCATCATCAAGTTAATATTATGTCCAAAAGGCTGACATAGGATACGAATCACGATACGATATGCCACAGACAGACATTTCACACATTATCTAGATCGCACGGGACTTGGGAGTAAACAGGAAATGCATGACGGAGTAACCCGGAAATGCATGACAACAGCCATCTAGTAGAAGAGTTGCGACATTGAGGGGGCAGAAAACAGCGATCAAGCTGATGTTTATGCAGCCTGAAAAGGGAAAAACTGGAGTTGGAGATACATTGTTTTCAATGAGGTCGGAGCAAATAAGTGCTAGTGTAGGTCATGTGTGTAACATGTGAACAGTAACAACTATGGCCTCTGTTTGCGTTATGTAGTACTATTATTACACAACGATTAAAATGAGATATTTAAGATCAATAAACGTGGGCTGTTGCCTAAATCCAATGGGTTTCTCAGGTACAGCACTTGGCTGTCCCCATTCTCATTATAGAAGACTATGTAGAGCAGCCGCCATTAGACCTTTCCATAGAAGTGAACAGAGCTGTCATAACTCCGTCTATACTCAAGGCTTTGATTTTGAATGATTCAACGTATAACTCACTTAAAAAACTTTTTCCAACCCAAATTCCCTGGGGCTGCTATAGCACCCGAAGCACCCCCCCCCCCCCCCCCCCCCCCCCCCACGGCTATGGCCATGGCTAACTGGTCTATGTCCATCCATACACCTGGCCACACACTAACCAAACTACATAGCAAACACTAGATTTAGCTGATTCTTCCTTCGAAATGAATGTCGGCGGTTGGCTATGTATTTTTCTCTCTTCTGATGACAACAAAACAATTAATGATTGATTATTACCTTTCTCCAGAATCCGCCATTGTCCTTCGTCTTTTTACTAGCAGGCAGCCACACGGACGGTTCACAGCCGTGCACAACTGAATATTCATGTATTATGAATGACTTCTGGGACGCTATTGGAGGGACTGCTCCCTTTGGCCAACCAATCAAAATGGTGCACTGCTTTGTAAGCCAACTGCTGATTGGCTCTCCCGGTGAAGTGAAGACACTGCCAAAAATCGTAACTTTTTGAACTGTGTTTTTTTTAATTGTAGATGTGTGGTGTTGTACTTGAACAGCAGATGTCGCCGCAGTTGTTGTTGTGCAGACCACAATATTTATTTTGCAGAGGTACAAAAAGGATTTTGCAGTGATTGAAAGCTGCAAATACAAAAAATACAAAGCTCACCACTGCAAAATTGTTTTCTACACCTGTGAAATTTTGCAGTGATACAAACAGCAAATACAAACTTACAAATAGTTTTCTACACATGCAAAATTTGACACGGATTATTTTGCAGATATACAGAAAAAAATTACAGATACTGGATTTATTTTGCAGACACACTGAGCACAATTACAGTTACGGATTCAAAATTACACTTCAAATTAATTTTGGCATTAAAATCATTCCATAGTGTAATGAGCATCTGTAATAAGAGTGCATCTGTTCATGCTCAAAGTTTGTTTATATATGTGGGTGTTTGTGTTGTGGCTGTGATGTTTCCATGCCAACACCTCTCTTCCTCATTAATTTCCTTTGCCTTAAAGGGATAGTTCAGACTTTTCAAAGTTAAGATGTATGAAATACTTGCAAATAACATAGTGGTGTCAACTGTATTAATTGATGTTCAGAGTCCCATGATAGGACTTCTGCTCTCATTGATTACATATATTAAGTATATCTGGTACATTTTGTGGGGTCACTGGCGCCACGCAGTAAAAGCAAATGGATGTTTGTTCAGTAGCAGCATTCCTGTCTCTCCAGTGTTTTGATGGACAGAAAATACAATTTCTGATAGATGACAAAATGTCAATCAGGAGAATCATATTAGCTTCATTATTATATTGTTCAAGTTCCAAATGTGCTCATTTCTTTGTGTCATATCATCACTTCCAATGTC
Organism: Benthosema pterotum; assembly: GCA_039105355.1. Lineage (NCBI taxonomy): Eukaryota > Metazoa > Chordata > Actinopteri > Myctophiformes > Myctophidae > Benthosema > Benthosema pterotum. The sequence continues at coordinate 13,052,496 of CM076967.1, read as the reverse complement.
ACTTTGTGAAACTGTATCCTGCAGTGCACTCTCTATCCTGATTGGATTAAATTGGTTTCAAGAACTGAAAATAGAGTTTCTGTTGAATAAAGAGCTGGGGAGACATGGCGAATCCTGTTACTATACATTTATATAGTAAATGTATATTTTTGACCAGAGAACATGTATAAAATGTACACTTCCTATAAATATAGATAACTAGTAATATTATTTCTTTTCTTAATGAGCAATGTGAACCAGTATGACATTACAGTTACTTCTACTAATATTATTAAGTACTTTTGTCAGGCTGCTGTTTACAACAGTATTGCGTTGGTGAAGGGAAACGAGCTAATGCCACTTTACTTTGACCTAAAAAAATGTTTTTTACTTACTTTTTTGTGGTTGGGGCAGTGCACAAGTAATATAAAAGTATTGTGTAATATGTTACATATTACTCCTGAGTCCAAGTAGTAATAATAATAATAATACGTAATAAGTAATATATTCTTCTCTTCTGTGTCTGTCTGTCTGTGTACGTGTGTCCAGGACCTGCAGGAGAGTGAGGGTTGTCAGGATGAGCTGGCTGTGCGGGTTCAGCAGCTCAAAGCAGAGCTGGTCGTCTTCAAAGGCCTCATGAGCAACGTGAGTCCAGCATACTGTCTAGCTCTGTGGACCAGAGCCTCCATCCACCAGAGTGGAGCTGTGACCGCACACATTTATCAAATTATACTACTTGTCCATAAATCCTTAAATGGTCAACAGTAATGGAAGTGGAGCGGGGAAAGAAAAATACCATTTTGTCCCAGCACTGTTATTGGTGGGACAAAATGGTAGTTTCTTTCTCTGCTCTAACATTCAGCACTCTTGCTTCATAAGCTGGTAGACTGGATATTTTTAACAAAGATTATTTGTGTAGAGTAGCCTTTACATGTATTTATTGTAGAATGGGTTAAATAATAATACCTGCCATAATTTTCCCAAAGGATATTTGTCTTCAAACATCAAAACAACGCAAGGCACAATACACCAAGACCATACAGAAAACAAAAACGTCCCATCATACATGTACACTGTATCCAAGACCATCCTTTCGGCAGGGCAGTTTGTTTAAAGCCACGATGGCTGAGGAAACAAGGCTCCCACTAAAACTGACCTTTTTCCAGGGCAATGTTTGTCCAGATGGCATGAGGTTAATAGAGGGATACAGAGGGGGTCAGTGTCATTTGACATTGATAGTGCTAGCTGTGTAATGGCCTAATTGTTCATATCAGAAAGTGAGGGTTGCAGAGTCCAATGATCTAGGAAGCAATGCAGGTAATACTGAAACGTTTGTTTTGGCATGGGCAAAATAGTGATGTTACATTAATGTTACATTACTGGTAAATAGGAAGCATATGAGGCATACTGGGAAACAATGTCCAGAGTAGACTATTTCCTATTTATTACATTTCTGTTTATTACATTTGAACATCAATGATTGTGTATTCCACGTTCATGTGCCCTCCACGTTCATGTGCTCTCTCCCCTCCTCCTTCACCTCCTTCTAGAACCTGTCAGAGCTGGACAGTAAGATTCAGGAGAAGGCTATGAAAGTGGACATGGACATTTGCAGACGCATCGACATCACGGCTCGTCTCTGTGATGTGGCCCAGCAGAGGAACTGTGAGGATGTCATCCAGATGTACCAGGTAGCTTATAGTACTAGCTTATAGCTTATATATGCATTGGATTAGCATCTCTTCCCATCCTTATCCAAGTCTGTAGGTGAGGAATGTTGTTGTTGCATGTGAAATGCATAGCAATTTAATCGAATGCCATGGAAAGTTAAATTGAGTACCATCGTTTTATCTGTAGGCTACAGACCCCCTGTGACCCCTAATTTGACCCCTAATTGCTCCCACAGCAACGCAGAATGGCACTCACTGCTCCTAGTTGTTTTAATAGAGGTAAATGCAGAGGAAATTTCATGTATGTGCAAAATACAGTGACAAAAACACCACCCTAAGGGTTGGGGACCTCTGTATTCTATTCTTCTACTCACCTTTTGCACAAGGGTTGAATACCAGGAGGATAAGGTACAACCCAGTAACCCAATTTCGTCAGCAATGGTGCTGCCCAGTTCTTGTGTTTCACTCGGTAGCGAAGTGAAACGTCAGCCAGACAGATTGGAGTAATAGTTGCAGATCTGTGAACAACACACGCTTGTATTGGTGTTGTCTCTATGCTGAATCAGCCTCCTGCTCCTGCCCTCCTGGATTCTCAGGTTCCCAACACACAGTCATCGCTCAACACTCGCTCCCGGAAGCAAAACCCCACGTCCTTCAACGGCAGCGAGGGGGAGGAGCCGGTCAGCACGTCGGAGAGCGACGGAGGCGGAGTTGTCAAAGAAGAAGATCTGTGCGGATCCTCGACCAACCAGATCAACGAGGAGATGCAGAGGATGCTGAACCACCTGTGAGTGGCCCAAACGTACACAATAGTAGTGTTTCTGAGTGAGATGTGGGTCTGTCCACCGCTAGGTGTTCATGCTCTATGTGTGATCCTGTTAATGTTGAACACTCCCTAAATAGCGATCTGTAAACCATATTTCCCTGTGGAAGATATAGTTGCTTACCTCTGGAGCATGCAAAATAGGTATTTGCGCCTCTGATCCATGACAAATCCATGAAGATCACACTGAAAACACCGTACCCCTGTTCACTTCAATGAAGCTCAAGGTGCGCCCCTTGTCCATGTTGTCCCTGGGAGTAAAACTGTTAACATTGTCTGACCTTTGTGTTCAAGAATTGGGCAATATGATGATGCATCACAATACATGGAATTCAGTATGTTGTAATACTCAAAGCATGCATCTCAAATAAAATAAAAAGTCATATTACTAAGAACGAATAACACATGCATAACATCTGAGAAAGTAAAAGTAACTTTGTTATTAGAACAGTGACTTGCATTTATCACATTCCCTGTTATGTTACATCCAGCGTCATAGCTCTACATCATATGCAATCTGTGCAAAGAAACTAACTTGCCTAAATCGATGCAGTGTTGTTGTTTTTGTTTGTAAGGATGGAGTATCATAAATTATATATTGTGCATGTACCTGTATACCAACAGGAGGGAGTGTGAGTTTGAGGATGATTGTGACAGTCTGGCCTGGGAGGAGACCGAGGAGACCCTGCTCCTGTGGGAGGACTTCCCAGGATGCACTCTGCCCCCTGACCCCACCCACCAGCCAGGAGAGGTACGTTAACACCTCAGCTCTGTTCAGACACCATAGAGGGGATGCACGGTACATTTCTTTATTTATGAAGAGACATTCATAAATAAAGCACTTATAAACTGAAGATGTTGGCCAAAGTTGATAAATGGGGGGAAGAAAATCCCCCAGGGACCACCTGCAATACCTCCGGACCACCAGGGGTCCGAGGACCACCAGCTGAAAACCCATGGATTAGACAAATGGTGACATGATTATACTTGTTTTATTATGGGCACAATGACTCTTCAGGCAAGCTTTCATGAGAATCTAACTTGTGAAAATTCTTAACCTCTATCAGACTTCCCATTAACTGAACACACTGACTCATTTCAAAGGAACAGTTTAAAAACCTATGTGGGAAACAATTCACAAACCACCAGTGTTCCATGGGTCTATCGTGAATTCAATGAAACATTGCAGACAGATTTTATTTGTGTAATTCTGGGAAATACTGTACTACACATAGCGACCACACACACACTCGAAAGACTATGCAGATCTCTCACAGTGTTAATGAAAACATCAGTTGAAATCTGTGAAATAAAATGGTGATACATGCAGTTTACACAACCAAGTGTGTTCAAGTCCTGCTGTATGTCTCAGTGATTCTCAGCTCTTCAGATGCCAATAGACCTTTAGGTAAGCCCCGCCCTCTTGTCCAACCCTGGGACACTTTATCCAGCCTGGGTCATTCATTCCAATGTAAATATCATGGACTTTACACAATAAATACTGGTACATTTTTGGAACCAGACCTTCAAAATCTCTTCCAAATCCATCAACAAGGCATACCCTATGCAGTGGAAAAAATGTGTGTGAGACGTGTATTTTATAGGAAAGCTATTGGTGGAGAGGTTTGTCTATCACATGTTATGCTTAGCTGTGATTGAACCATAACAGTTTGGGGAGGGGCTTACCTAAAGGTCTATTCTTTGGAGGGGCCCACTTGCAAATGCAATATTCTTCACAGTGCACCAGTGGGCCCTAACTCGCAGGTTGGGAACCACTGAAACATTATGTGTTCACCTGCTAGTGCTCTAGAAGTGTTGTTGTCTTCGGTTTGTATGGAGAGCTAATGGTAGCTAATGAGGTTGTCAGTCCAGTATTTACAGTGTTGACACAGGTCTATAGACCTTCACTGCACTTCTTTATAAACAATGAGCACACAAACACACATGCAGTACATTAATAAACACATACAGACATACACACGTGTACACGTGCACTCAGATACAGTCTTCTTCGGGCACTAAATGCATGCAGGTATTTGGTTTCCGTCAGCGACCGTGTGCGATTTGAGCCTCCGCTGTCCCCCTAGAGACACAGATGAAGACACATTAGTCCATGTAATTCGATTAGATTATTGAATAATGTCTGCTATGTTTTTAAGAGTCATACATTTGTATGTCTCCTGGTTGTCTCCTCACTGACTGGATGCCCTGCACACAAATGCACGTGGTATTTTCCACATGCTCCACATGTGTTTACCACTATGGGCTACTGCTTTATCATTCTCCCTGAGGGAAGAAGCTCTAATATCTTTCTAATTATAAAGGCAATAAAGTCATTTTGAAGGTTAATTTGTAGTTCAGTTCATGCTGAACTACAAATTGTATGAATAATTAGATGGATACATAGACTGATATGTTAATCCTGAAGGTAATTTGTTTTGCTCCAGTGCAATACATACTGTACATGCATACATACTGTACATACACATACAGGTTATCAATACAAAAAGAAGCATGATGTTCAGTAAATACATGACATCTGTGAAAATTAGGATGCAAAAGTTCAAAGTTCAAGTTAAGACCTGCTCTTGTCTCCACTCTACCCCACAGCCCCAGTGCTACTTCGTTGTACATTCTAATTGCCCTTGGGATAAAGCCGTTCCCTAGTCTATCTGTGCTACATGTCAGAGATAAAACCATGTTAGTGAATTTGCTCTTCTGAGGGTAAAGTGATGTCTGCAGTGGGGTGGCTGACATCATCCAGAACGGATAATGTCTTGGCCGGAGTCCTGTGCTCTGCCATCGATACCACAGAGTTCAGCTCGGTTCCTATCACCTTGCCAACCCGCCTTATCAGTATGTCCAGTCTGGCTGTCTGTCCCTCTGTCTGGCATTGCCTCCCCAAAAACACTCTGCCATCACTTTTATTAGACAGGTGAAACGTGCTCCAATGAACGTTTCAAACCATGAGTCACTAACCAGTTTAAGATCACTCCTTGCGCTCTTAAACTGACTTGGGACGTACGACGGCACCCGCAAATGATTCAGTGCTCGATACATAAGCCTCGCGAAAAACACAGCTTTTGGCGTCTACCCATTTTCAACATTCTAATGTCATTAGTATACCCTAGAGGTGTTGGGTGGACATGATAAAAAGTTCCCCCATTCTGTGTTCCCAAGAAATGGAGGTCTGAAGAAAACCACTAACATGGTGAAACATCTTGATGACATCATCAAGATGTATTTACACCATGTTAATGGATTTCTTTAGACGCTTCTTTTTTCTGGGGGCGTACAAATGGAACCAAATGAACCCGCCGGGGTTCATTTGGTTGCACTCTCAGAAAAAATGTTGAAAATGGGTGGAATTCCCCTTTAACAACGTGAATGAGAGGTACACTGCAGAGGTGCATCACCATGGAAACCAGAGATGCCAGTAGAAGGGTTACCTGTTTTCTTAACTATGTTAGGCTTCTGTAGCGACTGCGACGGAGCCCATGTCTTCGTCATGTTGAGGTCGTAGAGACGGCTTTCTTAAAGTCCCTATTATTAATGTCTTTCAACCTCAATTCCCAATCTGGATTGGCTATTTTTGTCTTCTGACACCATAGTATGAAGTATAAACTAAAGTAAATGGTGAAAAAACATGCCTAACTAATCTATTGATTTGAAAGGGTGCCTTAGTGGTTAACACGTTTGATATCATGGCTGTTGGGCAGAAAACTCATAGCTCTACACTTTTATACTTTTCATGTTTTCTTTTTGTAAATGTAAACTAGGTACGGTATGTATTTCAGTCTTCATTGATTGTACTGTAACGTGTCCTTGCCGTGTCCTTCCTTCTCTCCAGCAGGAGGACTGTCTGGAGCAGGTGATTAATGACACAGAATGTCTGTTCAAGTCCAGAGAGATGGAATACCAGGCCACCATTGACCAGATCGAGGTGAGCTTGTCATACGTCCGTTTGTAACTACATGTGTTCACATATTACTTTATTTCACTAGCCTGACTGCATTCCTGATGTGATTTTCTATCTATCTAGTGACCGAATGATAGATCTGTAGGCCTATGTCATGTCCGTCCATGTGTGTGTGCGCGAGAGAGAGAGATAGAAAATATGATCGAGTGTGCATTTGTGTGTGTTTGCGTCTTTTGCGTGTTTGTACAGTATTTTGTTTTGTTCATGCTTAATGTTAGTCACTCTGGATTAAGGGTGTCTCCTAAATTGTAAATTGCGTGCATCTACATTAAATGCATGCATTTCAGTAAGTATTCAAGTTCAAGTTTATTTAAGGTCCCTGAAGGGTGAATAGTTTGCAGCGTCAGGTAGACACAAACATCGACACAAACATCATGTGCTGTATGTCTACTGTGAAATATAACATTAACCACATACACATGCATATGTACATGTGTCGTATGAAGAGATTACACTGATCATTACAATGGTTACATATGTGGTTCTGATGTCGGCGTGGTTGTCTTCTACACCTACAGTTTGACCTGGCGACAGCGAAGAGTGACATGAACCGTCATCTGCATGAGTACATGGAGATGTGTTCCATGAAGAGAGGACTGGATGTTCAGATGGAGACCTGCAGGAGACTCATCACGCAGAGCGGAGACAGGTAGGTACCTGCACAAATATTACACACCACCACACTCCCACACGTTTTCATGTCAAGGACACACAAGTCAACTCAATAACTCCCAATGAAGTAAAGTAAGTAAAATCCAAACCTCCTGGTGATGTAGTTGACGTAATTATTTGATCCCCAATGATTGTGACATTAAATTTACTTTATTAGCAGGTCCCAGTGCTAATAAAGGTCCCACTCACCTAGAAATTATCGGGTGCACACGCATGGTCTGTATGTCCATCGCTGATCATAATCCAACAATCAGTGGGTCATTACAGCTTGATTTGATTTATGATATGATAATAAACACTATTAGCGAGCCCTCCCTGTTGATGAAAACACCACAGTGTTTTGCTGGCAGCAGTGACCCCATGAACCGGAAGTCCTCGGTACTCTGTGGTGGTTCACGGCCATTTTCCAGAGATCGTGGGCATTACTGCCACCAACTGCCACATAATTCTGAAGACTATTGATATAGAGATTTCCACTGATGACTTTATTTGATTGGGATTAAATTGATAAATTAAAATGATGAAAAAGCCTGGGCTGGGAGAGCAAACACAGTAAGCCTAAAGGGTTATGATGGATAAACAAAAGACCTTTCATTTTATCCTGTGAGGGAAGCCTAGTCCAGGAATGCCCAAAGGCAGCACAGCAGTTTCAAATTCAGTTGCAAGGCAAGAAGAAAATAGTGTCGAAACAGCATCATAAAAGAAATCACTCGAAACACTGTCGACAATGAACATCTAGAGCACCAAAGTCTGTTGCGATTTCACATCCTACCTGGTGTGCATTTTATTTTACCCCCTTTCTGAATTGTTATTATGAATTATTATTATGAATTATTTCCATAGAGAAATGACTCTGAGTGAGTGATGTTAGGTCTTTGGTAGTCTGTACATTCTTGGCAGTGCATGCATAATGTATGATCTAAGTAATAATAACAGTAACCATGACCTTTACTGTAATGGATGGTTATTACTTCTATTGAACGAGCTGAGTGGCCATTGTGTGCATCATAAAGTTCCTTTCAAATGGGTAGTGATTTAACGCACCTATAGTTCATTTGCACACACCCTCCACTCAGCTGACCTAGTTCTTTCAGGAGCCTGATTTGGCCCCCGGGACTTGAGTTTGACATACGCTGTATCTTCATAGCTAATGGAAGAAAAGACAGTCTAAATGTCTCCTACATTCTCCAAAATGACCTATCCAAGGTCAGAACGCCCTTATATGTCATCCACCAAAAGTCCCTTATTTATGATCTTTCGTGATTTTACTTCTGACCAAACTGAGGTGATTTGTCTCCTGCACTCAGCAATCTGGAAGGATTTAATAAAATCTGTGTAATTTGCTCTAGAAGTGTCAAAGTCAATTTCAGACAGCGGCCAAATTGCGACTTCAAGTGTGCAACTAAGCGGTTGTGTTATTCTGTCACATAGTACAAAACACATTTATGGTTATCTGTGGACAGATTTTAATATACATTGTAGAAGTATGAATATGTGTATAGTTGTATACTATATAATTATATACTTTGCATTTGTCTGACTCTGGACAGTTGCACATACAACAATGTATCTAATGCAAAGTGTGCATTCCTTGTCAGAGTGAATGTGCATACGGTGCTGTTAATATGATAATAACGGGTTACAAACATTCTGTTAATATGAGGTTTGGCAGTCAATACTATTATTGATCCGCCCCAATGAATATGAGCAGGAGTCAAGTCTGCAAAAATACATTTCCCACATGTTTCTAGCGGCTGACAATGATAACTGGACATGAACACTCTAAGAATACTCCCTTAGTATGTATTATTTGGCAGATAATAGTAGACCTCCTAAGTTCCTACAGTACCGCCTGCTTTCACTGCTTACATCCTAAAAGCTAGAGCTTGTGCCGATCGATCGGTGGCCAATTTATTGGCCCCATTAATGTAAACGTTCTTCCCATTATCGTGTATATCTCTCACCACTCCAGCTGGGCAGTGGTGGCCGCATGTCCTTTAGGCGCACTTGGGCAAGTGAAAAATGCTTACAGCTCCCACCGGCATAGTTTCCCCTCAAACAGCAAGCTTGATTATAGCTGTATCTGGTTCATAGAAATGGCATAGTACTCTCACACTGTTTCTCTCGTGTGCTGTTGAATCAAGCTGCTGGAAATGCGTAGGATATCCCTGAAACCCAGGTCTTGGTATTCTCCCATCTTATTCCAGTCATGGGGAGTACAGCTGTCAGCCGCTGGGTTCCCCCCATCCTGCTTGCTTGGGACGGTGGTTACACACACACAAAAAACTAATCGGTCAAAATTGCAACTAAACACTTCAGTCAATGGTGTTAGGTCACTTTCCTGGGTTGTTTCTTGAAGCCATAACCTTTTCCTGGGTTGCAGGGATTTTATTTTGACCGAATTCATGGGTTGTTTTATTTGGTTATTGGTTTTGGGTTGTTTTAATGAGAATAACCAATTTGTTAGGTCACAGACTTTGGTTGAATTGATTTATTGATGGAGTGGACTGGTCCAATTCCCCCCCTCTTTTTGTGGTATGTGGTATGTCCCAACTGCCAACCACACACGGAGGCTCTGGAGTATGTATGTTTCACCCTGTTATTTCCAGACTATTTCTAAGTAGAGCTGTCAGTCGATTAAAATATTTAATCGCGATTAATCGCATGATGGCCCATAGTTAATCTTCGATTAATCGCAAATTAATTGCATATTTTCATTTGTTTTAAATCTGACTTAAACACTCTGACTTTAACACTCTTACCAAATGTAAGCAGAGACAAATACTTCGCCAGAAATGCTTATTTTATTGTGCGCGGGGGGGGGGGGGGGGGGGGGTCGCTGAACATGTTTTTAGCCAAAATTAAAAGGTATGACAAACATACAGTACATAGCAGGCAAAGTTATTGACTTTTTCATTAAATATTATAGGCAGCGTTGCTTAAAAGATCTGGCCCAGATTCAGACTGTGTGGGTGCCCGCACATGTGTTATACACACCGTTGTGCAAACCGTTATACAAACCGATTGGTCTGTACAACAAATGTGTGAGCCCCCACACATGTGTTATACACACCGTCGTGCAAACCGGTATACAAACGGATTTGTACAAATGGTTTGTACAGGCGCACCAAGGAAAGCCATCGTCAGTGCGTTAATCTCGCGTTAATTTTTTTGACGCCGTTAACGCACGGCTGAGTTGGACACCTTTATTTCTAAGGTATATTAATGACATAGTAAAATGTTAAATGGGTGGAATTTCCCTTTAATAAAACAAATGGGTTAACTGAATATTCTGGATCAATTCAACTGGCAGTTGGGTAATCTTGACCCTCAAAATTAGGTTATTAATGCAACTTAATATGTCTGGTCAAATCAACTGGTATTTGGGTCATCTTGACCATCAAAATTAGGTTATTGATGCAAGCTAATATGTTCGGTCAAATCAACTGGTACTTAGGTTATGTTGACCCTCATAATTGGGTTATTAATGTAACCAAATGCATTCGGTCAAATATAATAACACGCATTATTCGGTCAAATTGACCAAAGACCCAGTTGGTCCTTATTCAACCTCTACGTTTGGTTGAAATTTGACCGAAGTTAGGTTGTTTTTGACCATTGTTTTTTCTCTGTGGTTACACAGGTTTAGATTCTGCTGTTAGTGATGTTTACGAAACATTGATTCACTTTTCCTTTCAGGGCTTTTTGTTAGCCCCCTTTGTGAATTCGAACCTAGACGTTTGGGGAGTTTTGACAGTATACTGTCACCTTGATGCTATAGCATCACATAATTCTTTGGATCACTTGTCAAGGTGGCTGCAGCACTGTGCATCAGGCATGCCATTGCCTTACAGTCCTTCTGTGCTGCTACAGCACCAGTTCCCTTTACCAGCACCCTCTTGTAAAAACGATGCAACCTTCCCACACTCTCCATACTGTAATGACCACATCGTTGATTAGTATGCAGCCTGCAGCTGTTGGCATCACTCCTCTGACTGTGGACGAATGTCATATCTATTCCCTTCTGTCCTTCCCTGTTAATCACGGGTCTCGCTTCTGTCTTTTCCTCGTCGTGCTCTCTCTCTCTCTCTCTCTCTCTCTCTCTCTCTTTCTCTCTCTCTCTCTCTCTCTCTCTCTCTCTCTCTCTCTCTCTCTCTCTCTCTCTCTCTCTCTTTGTCTTTCAGTAATTCTTCCGTCCCTGGCCCCGGTGAGGACAGCGAGAGAGACAGGGAGAAGTCCTCTGCCTCTCCCTCTCCTCCTCTGTCCTCCTCTGGCTCCTCTAAATCCTGACAGCACCACGTCCCGTCCCGTACGAGAGAAGGACCACCTCCTCCCGTTTCATCCAGCTACAGTATCACATAGACGCTATACACCTTACCACAGCATCATAAACAACATGTTTACATACATTGTTTAATGTTTTTTTTTTTCGGTTTGGGTGTGATTATTATTATTATTATTTTTAAAAAAGGACCTCACACAAGACATGCATACTGTTGAAATTGTGGCCGCGTCGCCATTATTATTATTATTACTATCGTTTCATGCAAATGTCACTGCCCACCCAGCAATCATGCTTGAAACGAGGCCTTATCATAGCTGTACTTCCCAGTGCGTATGTAGGCTGAGGTTATGTCCACGAATAGCAGCTGAGAGGTTGATTTGCTTGTTTGGGATTATGTTGATGTTGGCAAACCTTGCTAGGTAGTTGGATTCTAGCTTTGAGAGTTATGAGTCACTGATTTTACGAAGCGTTCAGTCACACCAACACATGTGACCGACAGACACGTTAACTCGCATCCTGAGCTGAGGATGCTTCATCATCATACGTACCACTGCGTTTGTACTTCTGTATAGTGCTTATATCAGTGGTTTTTCACCACTTCCACTCTGTGCACGGTGAAGGGGATTTCTAGGCACATTTCTGTCACCTGTGTTTTGATTTAAATACCACATTACTGCCGCGTTCTGTTACATCACACCAAAAAATAACAACAACAAGCTTTCAGTCCTAGCCTGCATCACAGCCATTCACAGCAGATCCTGAGCAATAATACTGTATAGAAACATAATTAGTGCTTCGGCCCAGTGCTTCATTATGGGAAACATGTAAAAAATAACCAAAAAACGTTACGAAAAAAAAGGAAAAAAGAGAAAAAATTAGAAAAAAAGAAAAGAAATAAATGACCAAAAATACGAAAGGAACGCAGAACCACGTCAGCAGTTGTATGCTAGCTTTGTATGTAATTCAGAACTGTAGAGGTTGCATCTCAGAAAGGCAACGTGCTCGCCTCCCTCTCAAGAACATCATTAACACAATCAGATATAACTGTGAAAAGAAAGACCTCCTTCATCTTTTAAATAGTCCAGTGTGATAACATCATTCTCTGGCCCCTTAATTCCACGATGTCAGTTCAAACTGAGCAGGTAAAACAACTGCTACCAACTAAGAAAGTACAACTTAACGGTGCTTGACTCTTATTAGATCAACCAAAGTCCTAGCCTAGGTGGTGATTGGAAATAAAGCATTAGGGACAGCAGAGTGTGTGGCTTATCTAGAGGGAAGTGTCTGTCCAGGTGTTTTCTCAGCTTGGAATACAGCCACAGTGTCTTTGTCTGCCCTCAAGCGCAGTGTGAATAGTGTGAATAATGTAGTGTACTCTCTGGTGAAGCTGATGGGTTCAGCTTATAGGGGCCTTGCTCTGTTCTCTGTGTCTTCTTGCTGCCTCTGGCACAGGGAAGGGGCAGATAAACGCACCATAAAGGGCACCGACGACAAGCGTCAGCCTCAGGGGCTGTGCACGGTCAAATCCTGAGTGTTCTTTTAGCCTAATTTGAGCTAGTTGCTTTTTTTTCAGTTTAGAGTAGGCAGATATTCTCTCAATTTCCCATGAACACTGCTGTTAATTTTGCTCGTATGAATGCTCGGCCATCTCCATCGTTTGGTGTAAGTTAATTGGAACTCCTAAAACTCAATCCAACACAGAGAAAAACCAATGGTCAAAAACAACCTAACTTCGGTCAAATTTCAACCAAACGTAGAGGTTGAATAAGGACCAACTGGGTCTTTGGTCAATCTGACCGAATAATGCGTGTTATTATATTTGACCGAATGCATTTGGTTACATTAATAACCCAATTATGAGGGTCAACATAACCTAAGTACCAGTTGATTTGACCGAACATATTAGCTTGCATTAATAACCTAATTTTGAGGGTCAAGATTACCCAACTGCCAGTTGAATTGATACAGAATATTCAGTTAACCCATTTGTTTTATTAAAGGAAATTCCACCCATTTAAAGGGGAACTTCACCACTTTTCAACACTCTTTGTGTGGTGTTGGTCATTAGCATACATGCTAATGGCCTCCTGATTAATAACATTGGGATTCTGTGGCTCCAGCGCCGTGCTTCCCAAGTTGTCAGATTCTGACCCAGTGACGTCATTGGTCAGAACGTCCCACTGACTTAAACTACAGCGAGTATGTGGACGGGTAAGGTTACCGTACCGGTCTGAGTAACGGTCTGAGTGCCGGTCTGAAGGAAAAGTCGTTGCAGTGTTGTGTTTACAGTGTTGGATGCATTCCTCGGCATTAGTATCCTATCTGTTCCTGTAAAAAGTATAAATAATTTCATTTTTCGTCATTTTGTCCGAGAAATTCTACAATACCCACAGTGCACCGCGGCATCAACCAAAGTCTGTGACCTAACAAATTGGTTACCGTACCGGTCTGAGTAACGGTCTGAGTGCCGGTCTGAAGGAAAAGTCGTTGCAGTGTTGTGTTTACAGTGTTGGATGCATTCCTCGGCATTAGTATCCTATCTGTTCCTGTAAAAAGTATAAATAATTTCATTTTTCGTCATTTTGTCCGAGAAATTCTACAATACCCACAGTGCACCGCGGCATCAACCAAAGTCTGTGACCTAACAAATTGGTTACCGTACCGGTCTGAGTAACGGTCTGAGTGCCGGTCTGAAGGAAAAATCGTTGCAGTGTTGTGTTTACAGTGTTGGATGCATTCCTCGGCATTAGTATCCTATCTGTTCCTGTAAAAAGTATAAATAATTTCATTTTTCGTCATTTTGTCCGAGAAATTCTACAATACCCACAGTGCACCGCGGCATCAACCAAAGTCTGTGACCTAACAAATTGGTTACCGTACCGGTCTGAGTAACGGTCTGAGTGCCGGTCTGAAGGAAAAGTCGTTGCAGTGTTGTGTTTACAGTGTTGGATGCATTCCTCGGCATTAGTATCCTATCTGTTCCTGTAAAAAGTATAAATAATTTCATTTTTCGTCATTTTGTCCGAGAAATTCTACAATACCCACAGTGCACCGCGGCATCAACCAAAGCCTGTGACCTAACAAATTGGTTATTCTCATTAAAACAACCCAAAACCAATAACCAAATAAAACAACCCATGAATTCGGTCAAAATAAAATCCCTGCAACCCAGGAAAAGGTTATGGCTTCAAGAAATAACCCAGGAAAGTGACCTAACACCATTGACTGAAGTGTTTAGTTGCAATTTTGACCGATTAGTTTTTTGTGTGTAGATGTCTTAAGCACCTAAACCCTACGTACTTAGTTGACTATGTCGGGGACACCAGGGGTCTATACTTTGCCCCCTCTCCTTTTTCCTTCTATACCAAATATTGCACTGTGAGCTTTGTATATACAGTATCTGCAAAATTTCGCTGAACGTTCGGCCCCAAACTAGAGGTGCTAGTGTCAATGTGGTTAAGTCGGATTTTCTTGTCTTAACGTTAACGATAAACAAGTTTAATATTATTGGGAGTTTTATCTTATCTTAAGTCTTGTTGTTGTTGCTTGGATCATGTGAAGCTCAATGATGTGAACATTGTTAAGAACAATTAGGTCCATATTCCCAGCACCTAGTAAGTTATCCTATATTTTCTGCATAAAAGACTTAGGCCTAGATTTTTGTCACCTCTAAAACCCTTATCCCTTAACTTCTTTGCCTTTTTAAACTAAATTAAAAACATTTTTTCAATAGTTAAAATGGACAATCTACAAGCTCACAACGTGTCAGCAGATTGGCATATTAACCATTCCAAAAAGTCAAAATAGTAAAAGAATTATACAGGGTTTGGGATAAGGCGTTTAGAGTGTGACGTAAATGGAGCCCTTACTTTGCAGCTGTACTGTACTCCACAGCAAAATGTGGAGTGCTAATTTAACACCGGAAATGCCATCAGAGTTAAATTGAGAGTTGAACATACTAATGGCCAGCCTACACTAGACGCAAGCATGCGAGATGGAGTCAGATGTTGTTATTTTTACTTACGTAGTCGTGAGGGTTAATTCAACGCTCAGGATTTTGCTGTGTATAGATTTACGTCGTTTTATTCTCAGCCATATACACGCATGTAGAAAAACAGCAGGCAGCGGTCATGAGCTGTCTCTGAGGGTGGCTGAGCAGGGCAGAAGGTTTTGTGCAAACATGAATTTTAAGCATATACCATGGATACAGAAAGGAAAAAAATGAAACCATGCTTTGAAAAGACAACGTTAGCAGCCGAGTGCCAAAATGAATGAACACAAGCAGTCTGAAGTAACCGTGTCGAAACTTCTGCTGTCAAAGCGACAAAATGACAAAATTGTGCTGCCGAACGCTATATCTCACCAATGGTGCTTGTTGTGTATATATACTGTAACTACACCTATTTTTCGAGCTTCTTTACATTTGCACATACAAAGGGAGGGCAGAGCTAAAGAATAATAGGCCTACTAAACAATCAGCACTGACACTGTACATGTATAGAATGTAACGGCAAGTGAAATTTGTGGTTTCACATGTTAGAAGTTGGTTTAAATGTTTAACGATATTTGAATTTATTACAATATTTCAATGTCCTCAACTCTTTCATGCCACAGGGAGAGGAGAATGATACATATACCTCATTTTTACTTAACATTAACATTCTTAGAGATGCTTGACTTCATCAAACCCGTCATTACTACCGCTAGTATATTATTTTAATTACTACCACACACACACTGTTGATCAATGTCATTTCACTAAGAGAGAGAGAGAAATATACCTTCATGACTACATAATAATTGTTCTTTGACAATGTCTCAGTGTAAGGCTGGTGCATATTTTTGTTTTTGTGGTTGGCTCAGGTGTAT
Source organism: Benthosema pterotum (assembly GCA_039105355.1). NCBI lineage: Eukaryota > Metazoa > Chordata > Actinopteri > Myctophiformes > Myctophidae > Benthosema > Benthosema pterotum. Next base: position 13,036,219 of record CM076967.1, on the reverse strand, counting down.
TACTGTTGCTTCAGCTGCTGTTACCACTCCAGAGCTTTATGTAATTATTAGTGTAGAAAACACGAATGCAGGACCTGATTGCTTAAAACATGGTGCATCCTAAATTTAGAAATCGGGACACAAACAGGGCACAAAATCACAATTCACACTAGCGCAGGCAAACAGCAATATGTGAGCCGCCAGGTCCAATAAACACATTGATGCCTATCAACTGAAGAGCGTTAGGTTCCAGAAACGAGGTCAGGTGGTTTTTCGAACATTACTTAAAATGGCGTGCATGTCAGGAGCCATGCCGGAATTGCTGGTGCTGCTCTTTTTTTGCTTCGCGACGGAACCGGAGGAGGGTTATTTTCCAAGCGCTGAGAGAAAGTGAGTCTCTGTATGTATGCATGTGCCAGTGTGTATGTTTCTTTGGGGGGGCGCTTTTTGAAAAGATGTTTTGCTTTGCAAGCCTGTCCAACATGAAGTGCGAAGAATACAACAAAAAAAGTATATTGATTGTTATAGTCTGGGACTCTTGTCCGTTTTGTGACATGTTTGAGCTCTGATTACTGCCTTAAGAACTGGATCCATCTAAATCATGGTAATGCTCTCTGTCAATTCAAGTATTGTCTTCATGGGTACTGTATGTACTGTCGGATTAGGGGCTGCAAAGTAAAGTCTTTTTAAAAACGGCTCTAAAATGTAAAAAAAGAAAATTGACATGCAAATGCTTTCTGTCAAATTACTATGACAGCTTTTGAAAATGTGAGCGTAAACCAATGTGGTTGTGGTTATATAGACTACATTAAGACTGCATTACAAGTCCTTCCATGGTCGCACACTGAAGTTGGTGTGTAAATGATCTGAGACAAACAAAACTGAAATTATGGGTGATATTTTTATTTCTGTTTGTTAATTCTCTTTTTTTTTCTCCACACAACTGAAAAGAGACAACGCCTTGTTTCACAATTTTGAATTGTATATTGCTTTTAGTAGAATGTTGCTTTGTTGTATGTGGCTGGGATTGGATAGGGTTGGGTAGGAGTACTTTTGGAAAGGTAAAGGTTTCATGACATTTTCTTTTGGGTTTTTATGACCTCAATTGCATCCTATGTTAAACCATGAACTTGGAAAATTCATAGGATTCTCTTAGTTTTGGGGAATTTTCTGTGGTTCCTTTTGAGCTGCAATGAAAAAATGCAAAACAGTGAAAACAGTGACACCAAAATCAGACCACTTGTTTGAGCCAGAAAACTCCAGACCACAGAAAATCTGTTGAAAAAATGTTACGATCCCTTTAACCTGAAGGCACGGTGGCGCAGTGGCACGAGTTTGAATGTTCTCCTCTTCTCCCCTTTTCCCCAAGGGTAGTTACCCTGGCAAAAAGCATGCAGTAATCCTGGTCTCTATACTGCCTCCCCCTGACCAGCCGGGGCACCTGATGGAGGGGAGAGGAACTGGTTGGAGTAACGTGTTCCTTCTGCACGCTACGTTCACTCAGAGGGACCCCCCCTCCCCCCTGTCAGGTGAAAAGAAGTGGCTTGAACTCCTCATTGAAGGAAGCATGAGGTCAGTGTGTTGCTCTCCCCAGTTTGGCAGGAGTGTCGCGACCAGGATTACATTGGATTAGATAATAACTGACAGTGGGTGGAAAAACAATGGGCTACAACAACCTGTCACAGGTTACTGCTTATCTGCTGAGAAATATTAGTAATGCAATTCACTAGAAGGTTCAAGCTCATTAAAATGATGGGATTACTTTCATTTAACTTTTGGGACTATTTTGCAACAAATCAATATATCATGGAGAATGTGAAACATATTGTAATTTAGACTGTGATGTGACTGTGCATTATTACCTATAGCCACGACAGTCGACCATTGTAAAAAAAAAAAAAAAAAAAAAAAAGATCTATAATACAAGAATAATTCAGCGTTATGTAATCCAACAATAAATTATGTTTAAAAGAAATAACTGATGACAGTTAGTAACTTAATGTAATGGGGTTACTGTTCAGTACAGCCATGTGACTACCCAGCCCCATGGTGACTGGCCTGGACAGCATCCCTCTGTACACGTCAAAATGAAAGCGAGTTTGGCTAAAGCTTCACTGCAGAGATGTGTGGAAGAGATGGGAGGAATAAAACATGAAGCTGAGCAATACCGTCATTTGTGGAACTGCTTTGTTTGACATACTAGTTTTGGTTTCAGTAGTTTTGTACACAAATGAACACAAATGAACATAGGCCTGCATGCACACACACTAGCATGTGCACGTGTGCACACACACACACACACACACACACACACACACACACACACACACACACACACACACACACACACACACACACACACACACACACACACACACACACACACACACACACACACACACAGCACAATGCCCCCACACACTTGCGGCATAAAGGGGTGAAAAGGAAGTCTTTTAAGTGCTTACAATATAATTAACTAAACAAATATTTTTTTTTTAATCTGCTGAGGTTTACGGAAATACAGGCTATTTTATTTAATTTTCCGTAACAGAAAAATAATAATAAAAAAAAAAAAAAAAAAAAAAAATTCAAAATACATTTCAGTTATGAACCTGTTAGTGCCAATATGATTAGAGGATCTTGGAGATTTGTGTTTTTGTTCTGTGTGAAATTCGGCAGTGGCTTAGGAGTAGAGTCACCGAATGGTAACCTCAAGCTTGCCGATTCGAACCCGCGGTTTCCCCCAGAGTAAGTGTCGATGTGTCGATTTCTCCCGATGTGCTGGTCCTTGCGCGGTACCTTGCATGGTTTCTTCCATCATTGATTTTAAAATCGGATTTTAATAATAATGTGTGTTGAGTAGTATTATCGTGATTAAAGATTGCTTTCACTGTCGCAGTGGAACTATTCAGGAATAGAAAGCCTGTTTCTGAACTGCCCACAGCCCTCCTATGAGACACCGACTGAGCAGGAAACAAAAGGTTTTATCATGAGTATTAGTGAGGACCATTGTTGTCAAGTAACTATACTTTACTAATATTTTACTTTCAGCAATATTATTACCTTTTCCCTGTACCAAGTAAAGTAATATTACAGTATTATTGCATATTTTGAGTAATATATATTACGTTTGCTTTTTTCCCAAATAATATATTACTATTTTCAAAAGCCATGATGGATCTGTGCGTTTAAGTGTTTGTTTATAATCTACTGGGTTGTGGTCAAGTTGCTTTGCAGGCTGTTGATCCAGTCTAGATCTAGGCTCTAAAGTGGATACAGAAACAATGTGCACTTCTCTGTAGTAAGTGTAGTATGATGCCTAGGTATGAAAATACTGGAGGTAAGAGGAAAAAGTAATATTTGATACTTATTAGTTCAAATATTACTTTTTCTAACGAATAAGTAATTAGTTACTTTTGGCAGGGAATAATAAGTAGTGTAACTATTACTTTTTTAGTGTAATAAGTAATAAATTACTGTTTAAGTAAGATTTTGACAACATTGGTGACGGATCAATTACAGCTATATATCAGTGGTGTTCAACAGGTGGTCCGGGGACCGTTTTTACACTCTCAAGAGTTAACATAATTGATCATCTGAATTCCCCCAAATCTACACAACCACATCAAATGGTGGTCAAACGCTGAATAAATAATGAGCCCTGAGATCAAAAAGGTTGAAAACCACTGCTATATATGAAGGCAAGTTTGCAAAGTGGTGAAGTGGTCCTTTCAGAGTGTCAGAGTTTCGAGTCTGGCGGAGTTTCATGTCATAACTTCTCTGTAGGCGCCGTACCTCTCAGGACACCCCGACGCGGGTGGAGGTGACGGGAAGTGGTTTAACTGTAGGCTACCTCGCAAACGGCTGAAGGAGGAGTGACAAAAGAGAGGCTGACAGAAAGATCGATGGATAGGCCTACAATACAGCGGGCCGCACCTTGAACACAGTTTCATCTGAACTTAATACAGTTTGTTGAACAATACAAGGCAGACTGACTTGTTGCAACTTGCCTGTTTTTGGGAGATCAAGGTAAAACGACACTTTTCTTATGCAGGTGTCCTCATACAAAATTGTATACTAGAAGGTGGGAGAGCATATCTGCTGTATTCGTGCATGCGTGTAGCAGCCTTTCATTGCCACTTAACTGTTTTTCACAGGGCTGCACTGTACATAGGCTATGCAGTCTGCTATAATGGGTGCTGCGGTGCCATGCTTTGTGCTCATCCTGTCTTTATCTGCACAGCTGGGGCTCACCTCTCCTCTGGTAATATTTTCCCTTTGTTGTGTATTTTTACTTGATTCCTTTACCAAGGATGGATGGATGGATGGATGATGGTATTTTTTGTCATTTGCATTCAAAGAATAATTAAGAAGAAATGACAATTGCAGACAACAACATATACATTATAGTGCATGCAATTGTTTAGATAATCACTGGATAGGCAGTTTGCAGTGTATGTGTGTACGCAACATGCACACACAACTGTATAGTTGTATAGACGTTGACATTGACTCAGTATGTGACATGGGGCAGTGAATGCCATGTGGATAGATACTAGATGGATATTTGGCAAGCATTAGGGATGCACTGAATGTGATTTTTTTTTTGGACAAAACCAAATAGCCGAATTTGATGAATATTATATATATTTTTTTCTTACCATTGCTGTCTGATTATCGCAAAAGACAGGATTATGTTATGGGAGAACTATTCACTATTATGGGTCCATAAATATTTATCCAGTACTTTTTATAGCATTAATTGCATACACTATTCCATGATATGTTTTCTGACACTTTGGGCCGAAACCGTATAAGCCGAAAATGATTTTATTTTAATTTTTTTGGCCCAATATTTGGCTGAATATTCGGTGCATCACAAATTGTATTGTAATTGTAGTTCTGCAGTTTAGAAGTTTTTTCTTTGTTTGTTTATTTAACCGATTAAAACCTGATGCCAATTCTAGAAATGCCTTCTAAATCAGTAGTTCTCATACACTAGATATTTTTCCAAAAATGTAAAACAAAAAAAAAATGCAGATGAGCTTGTATATCTGCTATTCTGTACTAATGTTGACATTATATTTGAATGGCTTTACAGAATGAGAAGAGAAGAGAGTGTAAACTGTGCCCACCAGGTACGAAATAACACTCTCACCCCTATGCTGAGTTGTTTTCCCAGAATGTTTTTCTTCTTGGTCTGACTCACTTCCATGAGGTTATCAACGGCTGAATGTGAATAACACACTGAAGTGATTTTCAGGAAAGAAGTATGACTAAAAGCAAAACAGTAGTATCTGTTTTGTTTACCTCAATTGTCCTCTCTGTCTCAGTCTTATAATCTTGCTATCTCTGTGTTGCAAGAGTTTAGTTGTTGAGTATTGCTGTTTCAAGGGTTTCACAAACATGCATGCACGCATGTGAGCACGTGCACACACACACACACACACACACACACACACACACACACACACACACACACACACATGTATACACACACACTCTTGATGAAAAATGACTCAAGCTGCATACAGCGCTTCATACCGTAATCACCACATCCTTGATTAGTATGCAGCCTGCTGCAGTTCCAAGAATCACTTTCAACTCACACTGCCTGTGACTGAATCTATTTATATTCATATAGTATAGTACAGTTATTGACACTAGTCACAAACTGCCACAAAAACGTGTTTTGAACACTGCTAAAAATGTCTGGATGAGTAAAAAATAAGAAAAAATACAAAGCAATAGGTTGAGAGCTGTGTTAAATTATTTTAAGTCACATTGATGTGTACTGTGCATGCATAACCTAATGCAATGTATGCATGTGTCAGTACAACACGTGCACACCTGGACTGTTGACACTGAGGTTTTAGCACAAACCTCAGTGTCAACAGTGCACAGCACGTGCAGGTGGGAGGGTGACCAGGTGCTATACTGCTAGAAAAGGTTTGGTAGAGAAGTCAAAGTCAGTTTCCTGCAGCTTCCTGCAATTAAGTAATAAGTTACACTGAAGTTTTCACCCACTTCTGTTATGAGTCGGCCAGACAACTAGAACAGTGCAAGGAGTACAAGTACCTTTTTCTCTTTCCAGAAAAGAAAAAAAAAATCAAACCCTCACCCTAACCCAACCCACTGAGCAGGAAACCTAAAGCTAAACTAGGTAACACATTTGATACAGTATATAATGGCTGGCATATTTGTCACATAAGCCACATGGGTTTCAGTCTGCAAAGCCTGTTCTAAATGTCATTTCTATTGAAAAGTGATGTGGTGCAGTTTCCCAGGAAAATGACATTGCACGCTAGACAGTCTAAACAGGGCTGATTACAAGGACCAATCAGGACGCTACTTACACACGCAAGGGATGCAGGGAAATGTAGGGCTCAATCCAAAAAATGCAGTACCGGCAGGAAAGTTACCTATAGTGTAGCTTTGACCCTCTCTCAGGCCCTAATGGTATGGAGTATGGACTATGGAATGTCCTACCAAAGTTTTCCTCCTGGCACTTTTTTTTTTTATTAATGGGAGAACTAGCTTTTGTTATAGCATGCTGCATGATAACCTTCCAGGAATAGAACCCTCAACTTAGATAACCCAAACAATGACCTCACTGGTAGACAAGTCTCTTCACTGACTACAGACCTCCACTGAGCAAAGGATAACTAGAATGCAATTTTGCAATTGCAAATTGTGGTCGCCCCAATGATGTTGTAATGGTGACGTGATGATGAGGTAACAGAAAGTTTTACATGACATGACATCACGTTCCTTGTTCAGCCAATCGAATGATTTATAATGTTTCAGAGAAAACGCATCACAATAACAATAGTGTGGTTGCCCTTCAGACAACCCCACTAATTATCATAGTGGGGAAGACCTATTTAATGAAAATGGTTGAATTAGTGTTTTTGAGTCGAAAGCTTTTGAATCACAACCAATGAATGTGAATGAAGCGTTACATATTGACACTCTTTCCTTCAGGTGAGTACCAGAAATCTTGTGGGGTGTGTGCACCCTGTGGTGATAATACCTTCACTGCTCTGTGGAATCGTGAAACTAACTGTCACTACTGCGCAGCCTCCGCAGACTGTAGACCGGGTAAAAACCTTATTCTCATTACTTCCACTTAGTGTCTGATTACTGGCACGGATTGACGTCTTTGAAATGCTGAAATACATGACTGTGGAAAATAGAATAAAAAAATAGGAGCAGAGCTGTGTGAATAACTTCCTGTCTAGCTGAGGGTGAACACTTCCTGCCTACAAGCTCACAACACATCTAGTATATTGGGGAAAATATTCTCCCAATTTGGTTATAATTAAAATGCATTGTTTGAGGTGTGATAGCCGCTCCTACTGTATATACAGCTTTTGGCCGTATGAGATGATTCATGATGACATATGATGATAAGTGCGGCCCTCACTTCAGAGGGGTGTGATTTGTTCGATTACCGCTTGCACCCGTAGACTGAATGCCTCCTTTGTTCTGTTCCTTTCTCAGATTTCCACCTGATGGTGTTGCAGGAATGCAACAGAACATCCAACCTCAGGTGTGTCTGTGAAGCCGGTTTCAGTTGTGAGATTGACGACCACACAGGTAACTGTCGAGATTGCAAAAAGATCCCTAAAACAACGACAATCTCACCTGGTGAGGATTCCGAGATCCCTGAGACAACCGCATCCATTGAGGATTCAAAGGTCCCTGAGAGAATCACATCTGGTGAGGATTTTAACTCCATGACTCCAAGGACGATAAAACAAAGTTGTAAACAACGTTGCTTACCTGTGCCAAGGACGTTAAGACGTAACTTGCTCAATCCATTGATTAATAATAATCCCAACTAACGTTGGGATTACTCTCTTCTAAATAATGTCCAAAATCCGGCCAGATTGAATCTGATTTCACTGAATCTTGGCATTTTAGTGTCAAAGCATATACACTGTGTGTGAAAGTCAAATGGCCTGGATGTTGGTCCAATGGAGCCATGGCAACGGTGGGATCGGTGGGTTTAAAGGCACAGTCATACGTCTACATACATGTAGGCTGGGAAAAATATGCATATGACTGCTGTTTATGATTTTTTGGTTTTGAGATCAATCAATCATTCATTCAATGAATGCATATAAATGGCACACTGGACCAAATGGGGATGCCACAAGCTGGCAAAATGGCACCTTACGAGTTAAGATCCTAGAGACAAAGTTGATCACCTCCGCTTTAAAGATCCCTGGGACAATCTGGTGAGGATTGTAGAGAAGTATGATGGGGAGGGCATTCCAGCTTTATGAGGAGACGATTATGAAGTTCTATTGTTCTAACGGACGCAGTGAGTCGACCTGAATGACTGATGGTTTCCCTGTTTTCTACCAGTACCGGATGAGGCTGGGATCACAATCCTGCAGACTAGAGTTTCACTTTCCACACAACATGCAAGCACTTCCACCAAACCCTGCCAACCTCCACAGTGAGTCCTGTACTTTCCCCACTTATCCCACACTTAACAGGAATCCCACAGTAACACTATGTTCTGTGTTGACAGCAGTTCACCAGGCTGACTATAGTCACCAGACTATATTAGGCCCCCTTATTTTTGAGAGCTCCCCATACTACTTACGCATAGCATGCACACGCCACATATTTCACGTCCACTTTTTAATACCCTCTTTTGACAAAACTATCAGTTTCAAGATGTTTATTGTCATCAGGCCTGGATGTAACATTTCCCAATTGGGGGGGCAGGTGAAAATGGTATGGGGGCGGCTTGATCGCCCGTGGCACGAAGCGTCACGGGCGATGAAGTCGCACCCATACCATTTTCGATTACAGGACTTAAAAGGGCAAGTAAGCCTCAACAATAACATCAGTTGTTGAAGTTGCATCAGGCATGCAGGCATGCATAAAGCTAAAGGTCTGACTCAGAGAGTTTTCTGTTTTGAATGATGAAATGGTGTTGGCTTAGTGGTAGAACAATTGTAGTTAGTAGCATAGTGTTTTCAAATCATTTTAATTATACACACTTTAATTTGAAATATCTTTGAAATCTGAGCTGTTTGCAAGACATCATGTTTGATGGGGCAGCCAGTCAGTGCATTTAGGCCCATGCCTAGATCCAGCCCTGATTGTCACACAGATGTACATGCGTTCCACTCCTATTATGCCTCTAGGCTACAATATATTATCTTAGTTATAACTACCTACAACCTACATAACAAACACACCTACAAGCTCAGCATGCGCTAGAATGAGAGACATTGTGAAATGTGAATGCGGATTTTCAACTCCAGAATCAGGACGCATATTTCATTCTTAGGCCTGCGTATGTGTATTTAAGCAGAAGTTTAACATCAATCTCTCCCACAGATGCACATCTAAACCTGAGGCAGAAATACTGGCAATGGCGAAGAATAACACACAACACAACACAGCAGGTGTGTATATGTGTGCTGTGTGTCTGTGTGTGTGTGCGTGTGCGTGAGAGAGAGGGAGAGAGAGAGAGAGAGAGAGAGAGAGAGAGAGAGAGAGAGAGGGAGAGAGAGAGAGAGAGAGAGAGAGAGAAGATAAATATGTATTTCTATTTTTGGTTGCTGCACTGCACATTCATGAGTATGATGTCATGAACATAAAATGAACAAAATGTCAGTACGTTATAAATACCGCCCCCCACCCCTCTCTCTCCCCCCCTGTCCCCCAGATAACACTAGCGTCCAACTGGCAGTCATTGTGTGTCCCGTCGTGGCTTTGGGATTCATCGGCCTGTTTATCCTGTACTGTGTCTGTCACCCCGGAGACGAAATGTGCTTCAAGCGAGGTAAGTTGAGTTTCCAAGGCCACCCTGGTGGCTATGAGCCAGTTAAGAGTGCAAAGGCCTGGGCCAAATGGCTCTGAGGTAGTTGTAAACACGCAGGGCTTTTATAATTATGTATAACGTGATTGTTCTTTTGACCATTGTTATATCTGCCTGTAAATGTCTGATATGAAACCCCTCTCTTTTCTCAAAACGATCTATATGGTATAATGTATACAGTTACAGTTTGTGGGGGTGGTTAGGGTATTTAAATGAGACTTTATGGGTGGAGTACATGACCCTTGTCACCTCCCATTGTTACACCCACCTTTATGGGACCCTCCCGTAGATGTGAGATTTTTCGCGTCCTCATGCTTCACACTTCACACTTCACACCGCGGACTGCCGTACATAATGTCCTTCATGTGAACCCGCAAGGGACGTAGACGGGTATATTGGGGATAAGACCTGCACTCAGAAAATAGAAAATTGACCCTGGCCTACTTGAGCCACAAAGTACCAGACCCAGTCACATATGTGGTCTGTGTAGTAGTACATTGCCTGTGTTGTTATTCCTTGTCCATCAAAGCAGAGATGGCTTATGAATATGCCAGTGGTTTTCAACCAGTGGTCCGGGGACCACCAGTGGTCCTTGAGAGGATTCCAGGTATTCCAGTATTGAGTAATGCCACCATGAGATACATTTTACAAATCTAGGGTGGATGTTATTGGTTGGCATACTAGGAGTATGTATGCATAGTTTCACCTAATTGATCCGGCGTCGCCTGAGATTTTAGCTGTTCACAGACAGTCCAGTGATGACTCACCATTATTAGGATTTAGGAAATACCCCTGACTCAGGGGTAGAGTCTCTACCCCTGACTCAGGGGTAGAGTCACTGGTTTGTTGCTGGCTGCTGGTTTGCACCCGGGCTCCCCCAAAGTTAGTGTCGATGTGTCTCTGAGCAAGACACTTAACCCCAAATTGCTCTGTGATGTGCTGGTTGTGCCTTGCATGGTTTCCGCCATCAATGTATGAATGTGTGAATCGCTGAATGTGATGCACAATCTGTGTAAAGTGCCATTTACCATTTACCGTTTGGACGGATGGACATGACAGACAGACGGACAGGCTCAGAGAAGTAATTCTGTACCTCCAGCTGTTATGGATTTTTCCTAATAACGGTGAATAATAATTTTCCCTCCTTTTCAGCTATTGTGAAGCTATGTCATAAGGTATGTGAATTCATCTGTATCTAGCTCATTGCATTAATTTTATTCATTATTACCTGCCCCCAAACTGATTCATCAACTTTTCATCTTATGGACAGAGAGATCGTTCCACTCGGAAAACACACCTAGGGGATGACTCCAGTGTCAAGCAGCAGCCATTCCCTTTTGCAACAAATATGGGTACTGATGACTAACATTTCTTTGTATTATATTGTATGAATTATTAGTAGTAAGTAATGTTTTGAGAAGTTCAGTTGTTTTTTTACTCTTTGACAGATTAGCAGAAAAGCTAGGCTCGCTCTCATTAGAATAAATAGTAACAAAATAATGGATAAAAAATATCTCTGAATTTGTGCAAATGAATGATATCCAAACACAGCTTAAGGTGTCTACTTTAAGGGAAAAAATAAAATTAGTTGATATGTTTCAGTTTTCTTTAAAGAGATAAACACATTTAAAGTTTAAGATATCATTTATCATTTACAGTATCAATTAAAGTGTGTGAGGTGTTTTCTGGGTTTTGTAGTGCAATCGCCACGTAAAGGACTCCATGAGGTGCTGTGCAGTGAGTTAATGAGCTTGTTTTAACAAAACAAAGCCTAAAACGACTTTTGGAGTGAATGATTATCTGTCAAGGAGTTAAATGCACCCGGCAAACTGTTTTTCACTAATTTTGTCGTTACTATACGGTTGACAAGCTATTGTCCTGCAAGAATATATATTAGACATTGCAGTTTATTCATGTCTTGTCTGTACTATCTCTCTCTCCCTCTAATTCTTTCTCTCTTTCTCAGGTTCCATCCATGTCCATAATGCAGAGACGGTCGTCTTCAGTTTGCTCAGTCATGTTACCGGCAAGGACGAAGGGACGACAGAGAGCCAGAAGAGAGGACACGAGGAACACATGAAACAGGAGGAGGAGGAGGAGGGAGGGGGAAGAAGAGGTCCAGTATTTCACCCAGTGCCGTGCACCAACTCCCCTGGCGTCGTCCATCCCTCCCAGGAAGAGACCGGGAGCAGCGGAGGGACAGACAGCGCGTTCTTCCCCTTACAGGAACAGGGCAAGGACTGCCACGTGTCTGTAGAGGAGGTGCTGTGAGGAAAACACCGAGGATCCCAAGAGACATAGTGGTGTTAAGTTCCTCTAGCGGCTCGGATAGCCCAGTGTTGTCCTAAACAAGGGGATCGCAAGGAGGCAACATTATGGAAGGACTATGGTAGGATATGGCCCAGGAGGAGCCGTGCTGGCTTGCCGTGGATTTTTTTTCTTTCTTTCTTTCTTTCTTTCTTTCTTTCTTTCTTTCTTTTTTTTTTTACCAGAAACACACAAAGAGCCTGGCCTGTATACCTTTAGGGTTGCTTGAAGGTGGTCCAAATTGAGACCATTGTGATGCGAAGAGATAAAACTCTATTAATCCTTGGCGGGAAATTGAAACGCTACAAAAGCATAAGGTGTGTGCGTTTTTCTGAGTGTGTTAAAAAAAAATATGTACACTCAGAATTATGGACGTCATTGGAAATAAACATTTTGAGAATCACCTGCTACGGACTACTACAGTGCTACTAATAGTACTACTAATGTCATACTGTACGAAATCACTGGGAGATATTTTGAAGAAAACCCAGCTGGATACTTGACATTCACTAACTGGGTTTCAGGGAGAAAATGAGAACATTATACAGTAATGTGACATAAGAAGAACACAATATTTGTGTTTTGCCAAGGACAAGACTCGCCATGAACCCCATGGACGTACTGATGACCCCTGTAGGAGAGGCTCGGTAATTGCGACGTTCACTGGTCCAATTCCTGCATCATCATTTCTGCCCATTCGAGTGTCACTTTGTACAGATATTGAAACTCTCTAGTCATTTTGACGTGCTTCAGATGAGTGTCACCTGAGTGCCTGAAATGCAAACATGTGCAGAAGGACAGAGTGAAAGAGATGGCGTACAAACACTTACTGGTGGAGTTGCAAAGTGATTGTGAAACTACACGTATTTACAATTTAGGTATTTAGCAGGTGCTTTGAATCCAGATTGAATTACAGTAAGCAAGACTAGACAAACTAGACAAACTGTTGTAATAACGATGGATGTACTGTGTACAATACTGTGTGCCACTCTGTCTGCAATGATCCAATACAGTGTCCTAATCATCAAATCACATCAGTCACAACATATTCGAACTTAGGCCTACATAATCACATATGTTAGACCACCGGTCCACAAATCCCTCAACCTTTTTGGCTGTGTAACCCCTGTTACTTCCTGACCTAGCTGATGCACACCGCAATGCTGTCTCGTTGCATTTGGCTGAATGGTAGACATTTTTTTAATGCCATTATGTCATACCGTATAATCACAGAATGTCACAGCCATGAGAGGGACACGGTGCTGCTGTATTCTCTTGCAACTGCTTTACTATATCTAACAATTGGTTAAATAATGCCATGAAACCGCCATGAACCTTTGTCATACACCCCCGAACTAGAGGGTGTTCCAGCACCACAAGGGGTGCATGCGCCGCGTTTTGGGAACCACTGTGTTTAGACTAGGGCTGTTGAATTATTAAAATTTTGAATCAGATAAATCACAGCTTCAAAATTAATCACTTTTTGAACTATGTCCAAAATATGCCATGTATTCCTGTACAGAATTTGAATATTTAAAAAGGAAACAGAATCTGAAAAAAAGAATCTGTTTATTTTTTTTAAATATTTATCAAAAGAGGTGATTTACTGTACAAGACCCCAATTCTTGTAGATCCCTGCAGCTATACTCTATGGGTCTGGTTGCAGGGAGACACACAGCTACTGTATATGTCTCCATTAAACCGTGCTTTATCGATTTTTTTTTTAAATGAGACAATGTACTGTATGTACTGTATGATGTCACTGTTTCTGTCTACTTGCTCTGCATTTCAGAGCTGGGCATCCTGATTTTAGTAATTTACCAAGAAAAATCCATTTATTTTTGGATTTCATGAAAAAGTTTACATTTTTAAACATAGCTGATATAGTAGTATTATAGCGCATACACAGTAGCCCTATGCTTTACAAAAGTAATGCCATTTTGAAAGATAACATGCATGTATAAATGCACACACATACACTGTCTAACGATATACCACAAGGGCATGTATCATACGATATAACGTATCTGATACCAAAGTACTCCTAAGATGTCTCTCATTTTCTCAAGCCGACATCCACAGCCGGTAAACGGTGCTCAGTGCTTCCTGTGCTCTATTTCACACACTGACATGACCTATATATAGCCTACTCTATGTCTGTGGACACGACCTCCAGGTCACAGCTGTTTCATCATCATCATCATCATAACCTTTATTTAAAGTCGGAATACAGTTGAGGAGCAGCCCCTCATTTTCAATGCCGCCGAAATACAAAACATGTCAACAGAATACATTAGACAGTATTATCAAAAGAAAAAAAGAAATATAAAAAGCAGGAAATAATGTATATAAAATAGATTAGGCAATAAATAGACAGTACAAATGAACAAAAACAGTTACAATGATGAACCAAAGTGCTATCAATCATGTCTCTGACCTAAGAAAGGCAATACATGGTCCAGCACAAATGATGAAAACAAAACATTCGTCGGTCTCAGGAAAGGCGGTGCTGATTTGTGAGCGGGAGGGGGGTCATGTGGGGGTGAGGCAGCGTTTTAGCCAATCACAGCACAGCAAATCCAGCGTGGAATTGTGGACAAAAGCAAAATAAATCTTTAGTTTTGGGTCTGTGGGCTAAAGTGTCCTCAAATGGTGGTCCGTGGCTCAAATGCTAAATAAATAGTGGTCCCCCTGGGATAAAAAAATGTTTGCTTTCAATTATGTGTCTTCGACGTCAATAGCGATGGGTTTGCCGCACATTTCCTGAACAGGCATTTGTACGTCGTCCTGATCATCCTTGGGTGAAACGGGATACATCGTCTGTAAACTGTAGCCTGTGGGGGAGGTGAGGGTTGTTTGCACTGTAGGGGGAAGAAAGGTGTTTGGCGGAATTAGGTTCGAATTCCTAGGTATACTGATATTTGATATATTGATGACCTAAAGGGGATTACCACTCATTTTCAACATTTGAATTTGTTATTAGATGTCGTGTGGACGTTCTGTGTTTCCTAGAAATGTAGGTCTGAAAAAACATTAACATGGTGAAACACAACTCGATGACCTCACCCAGTTGTCTTTCAATATGTTAATGATTTTTCTTACGAGATATTTTTCCTGAGAGCGTACAAATGGAACCAAATGGATCTGTTAGGGCTCATTTGGTTCCATTTGTTTGCTCTCAGAAAACATCTTGAAAATGGGGGGAATTCCCCTTTTTATAATGCAAATGTTTATCAAGCACAAGCACATATGGACAGTAGGTAAAGCAGACGCAATAACACAGTTGGGTGTATAGAGAGAGACAAGAGACTAACAGTGGGACTGACCGTTTGACCTGATCCAACGTCGAAAGGACTTGCTCGTTGTGATGACAATAAGCACTAAGGTCACAGCAAGAACTATACCAGACATCGCTATCCATATAATGTCTAGAAATCAGTGAAAAGTAATTTACCTTATTTTCTTTTTATTTACATTGTAACATATCAACAAAAAAAATGAGAATATTATTTGGCTTTTTGGCAGGTGTTTAATTTGAACATCTTCATCTTTACTCATTTATTTATTTATTTTAACAGGAATGATACAAGGTTATCTGATAGTATCATTCAAGAAACTTGGAAGACAGTTATTTCCATTTTGGAAAGATTAAGATAAACTTAATTAAATGTTGTTTTTAAAATCATATACCTGTGGATCCAGATTCAGTTGTGGTGATTTTGTTGTGTTGTGTTGTTGTGACCTTGTTGACATTACTGTGTGTTGTTTCGAACTTGGTTACTGGGTGGAAAAAGGAAGCTAGTTAGTAAATAAGCAAATAAATAGCCAGCCAACGCTTACATGTGTTGTTGATTATGGTGACAATTTCATATCAAATCATACAGTATTAGTTGTTAGCTGCTACCAGTATTTTCCGATGTGGAACTCCATATTTCAAAGAGCCAAGTTTCTGTCCTGAGGGGGACATTATAGATCAGCACACATGATATGGCCGATTTATCAACTGTTTACTCCTGAGTAAGATGTCAGCCTCGAAAAAAATGCCCTCTGGGATAAGAAGGCGAGTGAAAGAAATGGATAAAATAAATGTCTATAGGCGCAATACGCAATCCTGTGTTACTGACAACAGCAGTTAGCAAGACGAACGACCGCTAGGACAGTATCAAACAATTGGACTATTAAGATTACCAAAGTCATGGGTTCGATTGCGGGCACCGCCAACTCAATGTATAAGTAGCACAGTTTGGTTGTGGCAAGTTGTGTGGGAAGTACTGGGAGCTGAATGTGTGGCGCTCCACCTCAGCCATCCATCTCCCAGGGGTCTAGCGCATTGTAACGGGGATAGACTCCCACATGTTACCGGCTGATACCGACAATAAGCCACTCCCAAACTACTATGCATGCATGAAAAAAAACTGAAGACTATGGGTAAAATTAACTGGCAGTTGGGTTATTTTGACCTTCAAAATGTAACTTAATACATTCGGTCAAATATAATAACACACATTATTCGTTCAGTTTTTTGGACCAAATGTTTGGTTGAAGTTGTTTTTTCTCTGTGCGGTAATTGTGTTGTGTGTACAAATTCCTCATTTCCTTCATCCAGACTAGGCTAAAGTAGACCTTCTCAGTGGTACTTTGGGCAAGACCATGAGTGGAATATATAGACGTACCTGTAGTGTTGTCAGTAGGTCTGGGTGTGGTGGTGGGAATTGGCTCACAATATCTACAACGTTCATCCGTGCACCGATAACCATTCTTACATTGACACTTTGAGTTACGATTGATATCACACTGTATTTTATATTCCATATCTGCAAGAACAAAGAAAACCGTTATTTAAATATATTATCATATTCATATTGTAGTATTGTATTGTAGATTGCAAGAGATGTGATTCTACTGACTTCGAGAAACATTTTTATTTAGTTGTGAGAAATGAGTTTTAATTTTGACAACTTTATGGGTTATTTGCATTTCGGGAACTAGGAGATCAAGTCATGATCCATTTAAAAGAAAATCTAGTGTTGCAAATTGTGGCTATTCATGAGTCAATGGGAGATTGGGTCTACAATCAGCATGAGTGAAATCTTCAGTGCTGTCTTAACTGAGTACAAGCATTGTTTATTTGTTAACATTGTCTTGTTATTGCCTTACATACTGTACCTGTATATGGTAATTATGTATGTTGTACATATTATTATATTTTTTTACAACTCATTCAGTTACATACTAGCAGATACCTGCCATACCTGTCATACTGTATATGACGATGATATTGGCTTTCTAATCAAAGCAGGCCAGAACTTTATACTCTGTCACACAGTGTTTTCCCCAGTTCCCTCCTGACCTTTAAATTTGTATAATTGTCCCACTTGCAGGGCCCTGAGCACAGTG
The DNA here is from genome assembly GCA_039105355.1 of Benthosema pterotum. Taxonomy (NCBI): domain Eukaryota; kingdom Metazoa; phylum Chordata; class Actinopteri; order Myctophiformes; family Myctophidae; genus Benthosema; species Benthosema pterotum. Next base: position 13,018,689 of record CM076967.1, on the reverse strand, counting down.
AGCAACATCAAGCAGTAACATTGCTTGATAATACCACAGTAATGGGACACGATACTCATGATATCACCATGAAGGTACAAACCACTACATCTCTAACCCTCCACATGGGTTTACACAGGAATTTGTGTTGATTACATACAACGTAGAGTAGATTACAGAGAAGCCATCAATAGGCTATCACACACACACACACACACACACACACACACACACACACACACACACACACACACACACACACACACACACACATTCACACACTTACTCGACATTTCGCAGGAGTCACAGTATTCACAGTTGTACTCAACATTGATCCTATCATTGTACATTCCATCTGCACATCTTTCACACTGAGTGTCCTCGGTTTCTGAGCAAAGTGTAACAAGGTGCTCACCTGGAATACACACGATAGTCACTGTACAGTCATAAATGAATAACATTCAATTGTAACATAGAATGGTATGTAATGGTTGTGTAATAATTAGGGATGCACCAATATGGAAATTCGTTTTCGAAATACTGATGCCGATGTTTATAATAACAATTTAACTGATAGATGACCAACATAACAACAGTCAATGGAAAATGTATGCTCATCAGCAACAGGAACAAAACATCAGCTACTGCTTCAGTTTTATTTGCTGATACCGATATTGACCGATATCACCAAATATTGGCCAAACTGATATATGGACCGATATATCGGTGCATCACTAGTAATAATAACCCAGCATGTTTATGTTACTGTAGTCACTGATTTGTAGAAATTGAACAATAGACAGTTAATTGAGACTTGACCTATAGGCTACTAAGACATTGACAAAAGGTTATTGTGTGCCTGTAAAGCTTTATACTTTTTCAATACCTGGTTTGCACTTGTTGCAGCAGCCTGTGGGACTGTATGTTGGCCATTCATACTGGCTTGTATTACAAGGTAGAGGAGGTCTGACAGAAAGAACGACAGAGAGATGTAGAAAGAGAAAGATGATCTGTTGATTTTGCTGGGAAGAGATAAGTAGAGAAGAGGAAGGTGAAAGGAAGATGTTGTTTTTAATTCACTCTGTTTTCATACATTAAAAATGAATTCAAACTCATTTTTTCTCCAAAGAATCTCATGAATGAACAATTAAAAAAAATATATACATACAGTATATTACACAAAGCGTATAAGTTTTAAAAGTGAAAACATATCCCACAATGAACATGACACGTGTCGTTTTTTGCAAATGCTCACATTGCAATTTTACATCTGATGTTGGACATTGGACTAGATCTGAGTATATGGACTAGAAGCTAGAGTACAAGACAACTAACCACAAGTGAGATGGCAACTTGTTTGTTAGATGTGTTTGAGAAAGTGTAAAACAGACCATTGTAGTAAAACATAACATGACTTACCATGGTTTAGAGAGGATGCATACAAGTTCAAGATTGTGTGAGTTCCTGAGGCAATGTGAGACCTGCGTGTGTGCGAAAGACAGAAAAGTGGTGGCTTTTATCAATCAGTGAGTCATCTCATGCATGTTTTGACCTATCTCACATAGATTTATCTCTCTCACTGACACTCTCACTGCTGATCTGTGTCAATGTTCATTAACATTCATATACCTTTGTGGCATCCTAAATCTCCTCCTCCACCACAGACGCTATCTTTCCACTGCTTTGCTGTTGTTAGCCCAAACCCCAAAACGTTTTTTATCTGTTCCACAATAAGCAACTACGTGCCACTTTGGTTGGATGACACAGATTTCTGCTGAAGTCAGTGAGTCAAATGCAAAATTACATTGAATTCCTCATGTTGTTATGAGAGCCTGATGTCCCTGTCCCCTGGCAGCCAGCAGTGATTACTCAAACATTCTTAGATTTGTTGGTATTGTGTTGTGTACTATTCCTTTTCATTTTTTTGTTTTTAGTTAAAAAAGTGTGTTTGCTTCTGCGCAAACACAAACATTATGTTTGTCAATATCAATATCGGCGAATATTGGCCAAACCAATATATGGACTGATATTTTGGAACATCACTAGTAATAATAAGTATGTTTAACTTAACTTATTAGTTACTTTTGTCAAGGAATAATAACTACTGTAGGTGTATTACTGAAATACATTGAGTAAGAAATTACTGTTTACGTAATTTGACAACAGCGTGTATAATCTTTTAAAATGTAGGAAAAGTAAATGGGATTTTTGGTGTGTGACCCACAAATGGCTCCTGGGCCACTGCTTTGGAAACAGTGATCTATACAGAAAGGGCCCAGGGCCCACAGCAGAGAATAATACTATTGAATTCTGTTAGTGTATGGAGTTAACTGTTTAAAAAAGAATAAAACATATAGGTATAAAAACTATACAAAAATATTCATGGTACTGTAGCTACAGTATATAATGATCCATACTGGCACTGTGCCTGTTTGCCTCCTGACTATATTAGAGATACACATGGAAGCTTCCGGATGTTGTCTTGAACCAACAGACTGACGTAAGCGGAAGTGAAGTGGGTGGGGGGATCCGCCTCAGGTGGAGAACACTCAGGAGATGGCGGCAGATAACAAGATCGATCATTAGCATGGATAAGAGACAGTTTTAAGCGTTCATTTCGATGAGTTATCAACTGCTGTGGCAATGGAAACTCGGAGGAGGATCAACACGGTATCGGACGCAGGTTCCCATTGACTCAAGATAGTAATTTAGTGATATCATGGGGCAAGATGGAAACACGGTGATACAAGACATGTCTTGTTGCCTCTGAGAGTAGTGTCTAGTTTCCTGATGCTGTGGGATGACAGTAACTCACATGTATGTGGACCGTGGAAGAGCGTACGGGCATTTCCTGTTGGCGAGGACTTTGGTTAGATATATAATCCTCTGTGTCGTGTTCCTGGTTTTCTGTTGAAATCTTGATTTAATTTACATAGACCATCAGACATGTTTTATAGGATTCGTTTCAATGTGATGTTTTTGGACGGAAGTCCATCAATGCCGTTTCTCTGCTTTAGCCCATAATCCATTCACTTCTCAGCTGAAAAGACAGGATTTTGGATGGATAGGATGCACAGCCACATGTGGAAGACTTTACTTGTGGTGTCTTGAAAACATAGACCACATTATTATTTCTCAACCCATTTTCCTTTATTTTCATTTTATTTTCAGGGTTTCCCCCCCAGATTTTAAATTAACAGACAGTCCCAAGGGATATGTTCCAACGGTAGCCCATAGTAGTAAAAAAAAAAATAATAATAAGTTAAGTAAAAGTTATGAGCTCTAAAGCTCCACACAAAGCTAAAAAAAGAATTATATATAATGTGAAAAACTAAAATGCTTAGCATACTGGCAATGTCCAACAGTTTGATTTGAAATATTACACAGGTACACACAACTACTGTAAATGAGTAAAAAAAAAAAAAAAAGAGAGAGAGGGAAGGAGAGGGTGATGGGTTACAGGTTCGGTACCTAAACCACAATTTGTCAATACTCTTCCAATAGCTGAAGTCAGCTTTTACCCCACAGGGAAAATTTGATATAAATTTCAATATGCAAACTCGTGAAAATGGCACCTTTCATACAGGCCACTTTACAAAAATGGATCTTATATTTGTTTTGAATTCCATACATTACAAAATTATACATGTTTCACTTTACAAAAGAATCCGTTGGATCTTATGCATTTTTTGGAAAGTCATATATAATTCTTATACATTACAAAATTATATATGTTTTATATATGTTTCACTTTACAAAAAAAAATATGGATCTTATATTAACTTTATTCTCTCATATGAGTATGGAAGGTGCTACTTTCAAGAGTTCACATATACAATTTTCCATATGGGACAGTTAAATGATTGATCAAAAACAGTTGGCATGGATGTAATTTATTCCCTTCACTTCAGCTCTTCAGCTGTCAGTTTTATGAGTTCAGTGTGGGGCTTGGCGAAAGGTGTATCTGATTTGGGGCACTTCAACATCTTCATCCTCAAGGTTGTTGCAGAAGACGTCAAACACAAGGCTTTTCACATGCTTACCCAACTTCTTTTTGGACACTTGAGACACAATCTGGGTCATGGGCTGCCCCAGTCTCTCTGCGAGTTGTGCAGCAGGCATAGCAGGAAAGTCAGTGTAGAGACTTGAGACTCCCTGACAAAGCATGGTGATCTCCAACTTGTGCTCATTCCTGAAATAGTCCAGCAACTGGTTGAGTGTCATCTCTTCACCAGAGGGTTGCATTCCATTGACCTCAAATCGATCCCATAAAGTCCAGTCAATTTCATAGTACTTCTTGCTTGGAGCAGCAATGGGATCGGAGAAGATGAAGAAAGGGATTGCCATGTTCATGAAGCTGTTCTTGAAGGACTCCAACTTCTTGTGTCCCTGCGCAATCTTAATGAGCTCCAGACATACCAGGCCCACCACAGAGGCTGTGGTGGTAGCAATGGCAGGGATGATCTTGCCAGCGATCAGTTTGCTCTTATGCCTGTCGGCCGCAGGAATGCCATAGTTCTCTGCCCTCAGGTTGGACGCCGCCACAATGAAGTCCATGTGGAAGTTTGTGTCGTCATCCTTCTCAAAGTAGACAGGTTTGAGCTTGAACTGGGAGGGAGACTTGATGAATGGGAGAAGAAGAGTCTTCAGCTCCTCTAGTCGGGAGTCGTCAACGGAGGCAATAGAACTCTGTGGCTCTTTTTCAGCACTTTCTGAAACCTCAATTCTAACCCCAGAGCAAGGAGTAAAGGTCGGTACGCTGACCTGCTGCAGGATCTTGGCCACTGCAGCACGGTCAGTGCTACCAGGAAAACCATGCGTCTGGGCAAACAGGTTGGCTGCTGCCACTACATAGTCCATGTGCAGCTCATTGCTAGTGCTAAAGTCTAGGGCATGAGGACATCTCTTGGGGCCAGACCAGAAGGGGGCACCAGAGCTGTTGAGCTGATCTGGGGGGAAGTTGTGCAATAGCTGACGGATGTTGTTTCTGTATTGACACTGCCATTGGTTGCGTGCCCAGGCTACACAATCAGCCCAGTTGCGTGGGCAGTCTGTGACCAGGCTCTTATACACAGATTCCAGCAACTCTAAAGCCTGATTTCCAGAAAGTGTAGTGTCTCTGAAATTGGAATCGGTTAAGTACTGGATGGCATTTTCTGCTGGGAGCTTGAATAGACTGTCAAACTGCTCACGGGCCCACTGGAGTGTGTGTTCAATGGCATTGGGGAAATTCTTCAAGGTGCACATGGGGATGGACTTCTCCGGGGGGTCATGGCTGGAGCTGTAGCACTCTGTCAGGAAGGGGATGACCACCTGGATGCTGCCTTTGGTGCCCAGAGTACCAGACTCCAGCAGGGGTTTCTGGTAGTACACACATCGTTGGTCCATGTACCGACGGGCTTCGACATTGTCCAGTGCATTGGCCACGCCGTCAATGCCCTCAAAGAAGACATCGTCATATATACTCTCAGTGTCTGGTCCCACCCTGTTCTGGTGTGCCGTGATTTTCATGGAAGGATTCATCTGCTTTACCGCTGCTGCCGCCGTCTCGCTCTTCATTTTCGTGACATCACGAGGTCTGAAAAGGAATTGTCTGTTGAGGTTGGATTTCTCTATGGTGTCCATGTCTGTCACAATGACCTCGCCGTCACCACCAGCTAGTCCCATCATGGCAAAGTTTTTCATCAGCTCACAGCCGATGGCGCCGGCCCCAACCAAGAAGTAGCGCTGTTTGGCAAGCACATCCTGTAGCTTGGTGCCGAACACTGCAATCTGGCCATCATAACGACAATTCCTAGGAGCACACTCCGCCTCTGGGAGCACTAGGTTTTCCTCTTCCGACAAGCACTCCAGGGCATCAAAGTACAGCCACTGCATAATGGGCATAAACTTTCCCGTGCATGCCTTCATCACTTCCTGTGCAGCCACTCCACCAATGAAAGCATTGACGGGTGCCAGGTCACCGGCAGAGACAAAAGCCATTTTCCTGATGAGAGCCTCATCCAGCTCCTCCACCTTGGCTGACCCAGTCTGGGCAGAATTCACATCTTTAGCCAATGTCACCAGCTCATCGCCGTCCGCCTGGTTCCAGGGCTTGGGGAGGCGGCCATTTTTCTTCTGGAAGGCATGGAGAGCCTGGAAGGCCACATGGAGCTGCCCCGGACGATCAAACTTAGCAAGGTCTGTCCTTGTGAACTCTGGCTCGGCCATGGAGGATGAGAACGATTTGAAAGAGATATTTTTGGGCATCTTGACCTGGTTGACAATACCCCCTCTCACATAATCAGAAAAGCCAGTCGTGTCACAGATACTGAAGGTGTAGGGACCTAGACAATCGATTTTAATGGGCTGGCAGCCGTTGAGCTCCTTCATACCCTGGATCTCTGTGAAGGTGACATAGTCTCCGCTCTCGAACCCATGGCGAGCTTCGTCCAAACACGTCACAACACCGGCCGCGTCCTTCGTGATCATGGAGACCATGGCACTCAGAGGCTGCTCTCCGTTGGTGTCGTACACCACCATGTCCTCGCCAAAGTCGCAGAACAGCTGGCCAAACAGTCCCCGTGTGTCTGCGACGACCAGCTTGATTCCTTTGCTGTGGCAGAGTTCACCGACGCGCTGCTGCTCCTCCAGGGTGGAGTTAGTTAGCACTACCACCTGGTACTGAGTCAGGTAGTCCTGCGTGAGCGGCCCGGTGTAGGCCGCAACGGGGACATAGCTGTTAAGCTCGGCCAGACGAGGTTGACTCACCTCTGCCCTGTTCTGACCGAGGTCCTCTTCCCGCAGGTAGAACTGTGACGAGAGGTCTCTCCACTCCGCGGCGCCTTGGTCGTGCACAGTGACAGACTTGACTCCTCCCAGGATGACGTTCTTGGCGATCTCCACTCCCAGCCCTCTCATGCCTGAGATTAGGACATTGGAGTTCTGCATGCGCCTCATCGCTTCGTGGCCCAGCACGTAGAGCTGTCGGGAGTACAGGCCCTCGTCGATCTCCACAGCGCCATCGCCATTCTTAGCCACACTGTTGGTAGAGTTAGTCGTTTCCATCTCCTTTCCCGACAAGCTGCGCTTATTGGATGCTGAGATTGATGATGCCTGAAGAGATTTGCGGGGGGATCCTTTGGTTCGCGGTGACTTTCCGTGAAGAGTTGGACAGCTGTTATCTGCAGCACGTTTCATGACACTCACCGGATTCCGTTCAAATTAAAGAATTCACATGATCCTGTGTCGTAACTTTATATACAGGGGTTTGTGATGTGTCAGTATTTATTTTACGTAAAAACACAATAGAAATACTTAAGATTGTCGTGGATGCAGTGATTGAGAATGCCATGAGCCTTACTATGGAAGCCATTCCTAACATATGTGTCTGTGTCACACACTCCATATTTGGATGTGCTGCTCCACAAGCTGGCAGACTCCATATTTGTCTCCAACAGGCCAAACTTTGCGCACACACTCCTAGATGCCAACTATGAACCTCTGCCCCACATTTTTTATTTCAATTTTCTATACTGGCCTACCAGTTTGATAAAAAAAAAAAACATAGATGTTTGTTCTTTCACCTCAGTGCGTGCATGCGTGCGTGTGCGCGCACGTGTACAGTATGTGCATACATGTGTGGGTAACCACACTCAGGCAGTGGCCTACAATGCTACACTTGCATAGCCTGGTAGGCTACAAGAACGTTAAAGTTTCCACCCTCAAATTATTTGAGGGTGGAAACTTTAACGTTCATGTTGAACGTTTATGTTGCCAACGGCAAATTAGTATGGTACCAGGCTAACACTTGCACTGCTTGAACCTAAAATGGAACATATACCGTATGGTAGCTACCAAACTAATAAAGTTAACAAACTTAAACATAACAGCAGAGCAGATACACAGTGATTTCAAATATTCTTTTTTTGTATAATCATCCCTACTATAGACTGTGCTGACCATATAAGGAGTTCCTCCCTGTCCCCAGTGAGCTCTGCATGGGGTCAAAAAACCCTAGTCTCAGGATGTGAGCACATTGGGAGCACAAGATCGTGAGAAACACGATCACTCTGTCACGTGACGTCTTTGAATGGTGGTCAACGGGACTTCAAGCTTGTGCGCAGCTTGCATTTTGCGCTAGGGCCAGCTTACAGGAAGCCGCTTGCCCCAGCACAAAATGCAAGCTGCGCACAAGTGTGAAGTCCCGTTGACTGACCAGTCAAAAATGACATCACGTGACAGAGCGTGACGGCAAGTTTCTCAAGCTTTTCCACCAGCTGTGTGCGTGGAGTCCATATTGGTCCAAAGAAGGAATGACAAAAAGGAAACAGACACGCGCAATGAAGACCAACCATCCTTGGCGTCCATTGCACATGTCCGTTTGCATCCATGCGATTCCAAATCCACCTGGAAGTGAGAACGTCCTGTGATTGGAGGTCAGTGGAGTAAGGAGCACTGGCTGTATTTTGGTGCACGCACCCTAACCTTAAGTCCTTAACTTCAGTAAAACTATGCCTAAACCTAACCTTCATCCTAAACCTAACCTCAGTAAAACTATGCCTTAACCTAACCCTAAAACAAATTCCATTCAAATGTAACCGCAGCGGCGTAGTAAACAAGGGAGGAACTCCTTATATGGTCAGAACACTCTATAGTAGGGAGGATTTGCCAAAAACGAGGAAAAAATGACAATATTTGAATTTAGTAAAATCACTTGGGCTACTATACCTTTTGTTATTTTTTGGGTTTGTGAAAACATTTGAAAGTGAATGACATTTGAAGTGCAATGAATCATGGCTCTGTAATACAGAAATTAGAACAAGCGCCATGTCATAAATTATTGTGTAATAACAGAATTTCCATGAAATGAAGGCGTATAAGAACGCGTCCTCTCTCCCGGAGAGAGTCAGCAATCATCCAGTCTTACACACACACACACACACACACACACACACACACACACACACACACACACACACACACACACACACACACACTCACACACAGGAAGCAACGGGAAACAACACGGGTAGGTAACCATGTCTGTCTCTTCTGTAGAAAACACTATCGCAGTTAAAGGACAACTTTGTTTTTTTTTTAGGTTATTAGAGAAAGTAAAAGATGAGTGTTAGTTGGTTTACATTCCTTGCTTTCTTTAGTTTTAGGGATTTTAGCTATGCGAGGGGGCATTTGATATGTCCCAGATATGTTTTTAGGACCATGTTTGAATGCCCCCTCCCATACACACACCTAATAAAGGTGAGGAGGGTAAACCTTGCGGCCTAGGGGTGTTTTCTAGGCGTTGTTAATGGTATGGTCATATTATGCTATTTATGAAAATTGCTCAACATACAAAGATAGCATCTGGCACAATCTATGTTGTACATGCTGGGGACCCTACTCAACATTTCTAACATAAAACCTTGGTGTACTCAACATGTCTGGGTTCACATTCTGGCAAATGGACTATTTTGCAACTTGGCACAAAAAACCTGCCAACTTTGCAAAATGTGATTAAAATAATAGTTTGATTTGTGGTGATTATTTGTAGTTCAGAAGGCTTGACTGACAGCTGTCAAGAGGATGGATGGCATGAGCACTCAAGGGAAATGGAAGAAAAAATGCCCCATCATCATATTGGTTTTCTTGGTGAGAAATCATCAATCCTCTTCATTTATTTCTTTCTTTCTTTCTTTCTTTCTTTCTTTCTTTCTTTCTTTCTTTTTTTCTTTCTTTCTTTCTTTCTTTCTTTCTTTCTTTCTTTCTTTCTTTCTTTCTTTCTTTCTTTCTTTCTTTCTTTCTTTCTTTCTTTATTTATTTATTTATTTATTTAATAAATAACCAATTAATTAAATAACCAAGGTTAACCAAGGTTTCAGTGTTCTCAGTGATAAATTGTCATTGCTGGTATTTTTGTCTGTCTTTTCTGCAGTGCATGTTAATTGTCACATTAGGCACACCTACCTCAAAACCAGAGAGGATCTGCCCTTCAGATCAATTTGAATTCAATGGGTCTTGTTGCAACAAGTGCCATGCAGGTACTGTGATGTATTCTACTGCATGTTGCCATCAACATCAAAAACAAGCAACATAAAATATTTCTATTACTGTCTTTTACAAGCAGAATAACGTGAATTTTGGTTGCACAATAAAATCCTGCAAATCTGAATTTTAAGTCACACATGAACTCGAAATGCTTAATTTCACATTGAAGACTAACACTCTTTTCAAGATTTATCATCACAGCCACTCTTGTGTTGACTCAGGGGAGATACACAGAACCCAGAGTTACCATTCACCTGAGTACAACCCTGCTAATGCACATTTGAGATAAGACTGACAGATTCTGTGAGGTCTCTTTATTCATCTGCTGCTTTGCAGGAACTAAACTAAGAAAAACGTGTGAAAGCGACAACCATCAAAGCACATGTGAGCCCTGTGAAAAAGGGAAAACATACACTGCCCATCTTAACATCAACCCAAACTGCTACATCTGCAGGAAATGCAATGGTAAATTATTATCAAGCAGCTACTATCACAATTGAAATCCTAATTTTCGTCCTCTTTTGTTACAATCATTACAATTTGTAGTAAAGAGTGCTAAAGTCTTCCTCTCATTCTCGCCTACAGGGAATCATGGTATGGAGGTGGAATCCAATTGTACCACCACCAGAAATACTGTCTGTCGCTGCAAAGAAGGCTTTTTCAAAGAAAATATAGACAGTGACACATTTGAGTGTCACAAATGTACTCAGTGTGGGGAAGGATGGAAACAAGTACAGAACTGTGAGTATCTGAGTGAGTGATAAGATTAAACTTCCTTCATGATTTATTTTGTGCTAGTACTTGACTTTTGTCAGCCTAATATTCTGTGATTTACTGTGAATTTGCAAACTGTATATTTGCATTACACTAATTCCAATTCATGTCACCATTGTATCTTGATATCCTTTTTGTTTTTATAGTCTGTAATAATGATCATTGCGTTGTTATTGCTGTCCATAGGTACACAAGAACAAGACACTGTGTGTAGCAGCTGTTTGGATGGCTACTACAAAGACCAAGACAAATGCCTACCATGCGAGCAGTGAGTAACTAAAATATTGGACGTATAAAAAATATTCTAGGGACTCATGACTTTGTGCTACGTGTAACTCCCTGGCCCTGCTCCACGGGATGTTCTTTTAAGGGGAAATTTGAGCTGAAGCTGCATAATTTGCAACACAACTTCCGAACTTGCACAATCTTTCTGTGGGAGCAGAGGTCTCATTGATGATTAAGTGTGGATTGCTAACATAATGCATTTATACTATGCCTGCAGCAGTCGTATAGCAGGCCTTATTTTACTTGAAATTATTAAGCTGATAATTATTTCTTGAGGTTTTATTGACAATGAATGATTAGCATTTAGGGAACAAATTACTTGATTACTTAAATTATTAGAAAATGAATTAAATGTTCCAGCTTTGTCCACATCCCAGTGTTCTGGGGCTATTCAGCATAGAAACTCATTTGTGTGAGATTAACTGTAACTAGATTGTAAAATCTAGATGATGCCTGTCTTTGGACGAGCATCCACTCGAGCATCCACTCATCCACTGTCACAACAGGCACTAATAGATGTGTCATGGCACATCTGTGTCTCAAATAGTTCCTCTCTGGACATGCTAGTTCCTCAACAATAAACTGAAAATTCCTGTCTCCACAGATGTACAGACTCCTGTAAGTGTAAACATTTCTGTCCACTACCTTCCGCCGGTCCATCAAACTGTGAGTTGATGCCATTTATGAGACCTATATCAAAATTAAGCAGATGGGGGAAGGGATATGTAATAGAATCGATTAGGTTGTTAATAATCCGGGTTGTTATTATTAATTCCCTTTGGTGTCCTTCTTTAAGCTATAGGATCATACAATTACAATAATAAGACTCTCTCTCTCTCTCTCTCTCTCTCTCTCTCTCTCTTTCTCAGCGCAACCACCAATGGAGCAGCTGTGTGTGATATGTTTAGTTGCTCTGCTCATTCGGTTCATTCAGGTAATATAGTGATTAATATAATAATTATAACAATAAATATATTATTATTTTAGAGCCAGGGGGGCTTTGGGACACCCTACAACTGACTAACTTTTCTACACACTTCGACACCAGTGCACCTCAGTCCTGTTCTTACCCAGGTCCTCTCCCCGCAGGTGGAACTGTGAGCAGAGGTCTCTCCTCCTCGATGTTCTTGGTGATCTCCACTCCCAGTCCTCTTGTGCCAAATGAGGACATTGCAGGTCTGCACTATACAAGCCATTGTGAAAAGAGTGGGTTATTTTTCTCAACCTAGTAGGAAAGAGGGTTCGAGATTTTATGTAAATTACCGATACTGCGTTCGTAATTTCATGCTTTTTGCTCTAATCAGGCCAATCTTGCAAACTTTGAAAGTGAATTATAGCCAATTAGGATGGAATATGACATATGGGTCACATCCACCATGACTGTAGAGGTACTGTTACAAATTGCTGTTAAGAAAAATTCTTGGCAAAACAAGAAAGTAATGAATCCAACGTTTCGGCGGTTAAGCCTTCATCAGGGAATGATGAAGGCTTAACCGCCGAAACGTTGGATTCATTACTGCTATGTCCTAAATAAATATATTGGCACTTTGGCTACTGGTGTGTGCGGCCACTTTCTTGTTTTGCCAAGAAGTTTTCCTACAGTTCTCTCCCGTGGGCCTGCACCACCAAACAGGATTTTGGTGTGCGACTGTGCGTGAGCATTTCTGTGCACAAATTGCTGTTAAATCACTACATAACCTGGCCCCTCCCTCTCTAGTCTTATTAGGCCCCATAAACTGGTTAGAGCTCTCAGGTCAGCTAACCTTTTCTTACTGACCCTGCACTCTGCCCAGTTTAGAACTATGGGGTGACCGTGCATTCGCCGTGGCTGCCCCTAGGCTCTGGAATGGCCTCCCTCTCCATATTAGATCGTCCGAGTCCATTGACAACTTGCTTAAAACCCACCCTTTTGATCTGGCTTTTGGTCAAGTTTGATTTTATAGTTTTTAATTTCTACTTTTTTTTTTATCTTGTCCTATTTGATTTTATATTTACTTTTATTGATGATACTGTACTGCTCTGATTGCTTTTGTTTGCCTTTGCTTCTCTACATGTACAGCACTTTGGTCAGCAACTACCGGTATACCGTTTTAAAATGTGCTCTATAAATAAAGTTTTGATTGATTGGTTGAATTGCAGAATTTTGGGACAGAATCTGTATGGGTAATATGAAAAAATGTGTTTTACAAATAGGCCTCCTGGTTGCGCTATAAAAAGCTGAAATGAAGAATACAGGTCAAAGGTTCATCTTTTTCTTCTAAGGAGTGTACATGCAAAATTGCATGCAGGTCGGTGCAGGTACAGTAAATGTACAGTTGTGGTGCTATAACAGGCCGTTAGGAAAATTGAAAATTTGGGGCGGAGATTAGCTGGTAACAGACAGACACACACACACACACACACACACACACACACACACACACACACACACACACACACACACACACTGACATTGTGTGTGTGCGTGCGTGCGTGCTTGCATGTGTGCGTGTGTGGGTTACCACATTCAAGCTATGGGCTACACTGCTACACTTGCAGTGCATGAACTCTGAGCTTCATTCCCATCCACTACCAGCAAAAAAAAACACGAGACACAGAGTGTGAACCTTTTTTTTTTTTTAATTCATGCCCACAGTCTCAGCTATATCACACCTGCTTTTTCAAGGATTGCAGGTCATGTCATGAGATCTCATACAGTACCTCAACAAGACAGAGAGCCACAGTGATTGTCTACATACATACATACGACAAGAGAATGTTTCCTGCAGAGAGTCCTCTGCAGGAAACATTCACACACAGTGTACACAGTGCACAGGGAGATGAACATCCCCAGCATCACCAGAGTGATGTGCATGTATTGTATACTCAACACCACATGTCCATTGTCTTCCAAAAACAGCTGGTTGTGATTGAACAATTAGTCAGTTTTGAAACCCCCTTGGCCCTTTAATATGACACCCAGACAGCGTATTACTCGGTTTATACTTAGTCATCACAACCAATATAATACGAATATTGATTGTGTATAGTTTTGAAATAAGTGCCTGGCATGGTTCCTTGTCTCACAAAAATGTGCAAGGGTCTCATGAGATGTAATGGAAGTGACAGAGGATCCCATATTCAAATACTGTATGTTTACATACTGTGTAAACATACAGTATGTATGTTTGGCCACCCCAATTTTCTGGAGTAGGACATGGTTGTACAATTGAGCTATTCCAGACCAATCTATTCCAGACCAATCTGCTGACAGCTATTTTTTAAAGAGCTGCGTAGCAAGCACTTCATCAGACGATTCACAGACTGTGTGCGTGTGTGTGTCCCTACCTGGCTGCATGCGTCCCTGTGTGTGTGTGTGTCTACCTGGCTGCATGCGTGGAGTCATGTTGATGTTGCCATGTTCAGAGAAACAAGCACAATGGGATGAAGTGTGTATTGTTGATGTTGCCATGTTCAGAGAAACAAGCACAATGGGACGAAGTGTGTTTTAGTATACTGTAGCCACACACGCAGCACTTACTTTCGCACGGGTGTGATTTTTTAACAACAGCTGATTTGGTCTGGCTTTACCCAGGCTAGCAAGTAAGTGTTCGAATTTATCACTGGTATAACTGGACAATGGAACAATGATACCCTGCTGCTTGCTGTGAAAAATGGAAAGGTTTAGACATGGTTACATAAATGGAGGCTATAATCTTTTGTGTGTGTGTGTGTGTGTGTGTGTGTGTGTGTGTGTGTGTGTGTGTGTGTGTGTGTGTGTGTGTGTGTGTGTGTGTGTGTGTGTGTGTGTGTGCGCGTGCGTGTGTGTGTGTGTGTGAGAGAGAGAGAGAGAGAGAGAGAGAGAGAGAGAGAGAGAGAGAGAGAGAGAGAGCAGTGGCGTTTCTAAGCAATTTGGAGCCCCACTGCAACCCCACTGCAACTGACGTCATACCTATGACAGGCACAGTAAAATTAGTGCCTCTCATGGCGCCCCAGGCAACTGCCTATAGTCTCCCTAATGGCAAAAGAGAGAGAGAGAGAGAGAGAGAGAGAGAGAGAGAGAGAGAGAGAGAGAGAGAGAGAGAGAGAGAGAGAGAGAGAGACGTGACAGGGTGACAGTGAACATGGCAGTTCACTGTCCCTCTGTCTGCACCATGCTGTGGTGTGATGTCACACATTTTCGAGGAAGGCAGCTCAAACCTCAGCATGTGGCAGAGACTCCGCAGACCGGCAGTCAGTAGCAGCAGCAGCAGCAGCCAAACGTCTACAACAACAGCACTTCCTTCCTGTGAGGCCTCTACAGGAAGTGCACAGTGTACACAGATGACTGGGGGTGTCACCATATGAATACCACTCTGACTTTGATTAATTATGCCGTGCCGCTCTTCTCAGCGAGAGTTTCAACGATATTGCACGTCGGTTGACCAAAACGCTATATCCTCACGTTTAGATTAACATCAAAGGAATCCTTGACAGGAAGAATGATTAATTAGAATATATTGTAAAGTGTATATAGCTTTCTGGAAGTTCGTCCAGGCTAGACTGCTTTACCTCTCATTTCAAGTCATGTTTTTAATCCCCTCCCCTTCAGAGAGCAATGCAACAGTTCATTTAGAACAGGAAACCTCCCTGCATTACAAAGCTGTTATAACCTCACAAGACAATGGCTCTGCATGGACAACAGGAACAGGACTCGAACACGCAGGGCCAGGGCCATCACAGCAAATTTTTGGCCCCCTGAAATATGTTATAACAGGGGCCCCTAATAATTTGAGGTTTTAGAGGGCCCACTTTGGGCCCGTGCACAGGGCGCTGTCAGGCCGTAGCCCATATGTGGGCATGCGCCCAGACCACTTTTTCCCCTGCTTGTATATTTTTCTTTTCCCTTTTACCTTCACTATGATCTGCTGATTTTGGACTTTGCACAAGAGAAAGTCTTTAAATTAGGGGTGCAAAATTATGAAATTATGACCGATAATCGATCTCCGATTATTTGCAGGGTCACATCTGCTGATACCGATTCCGAACAATGTCGATATTATACAGATGATCACAAAGCCTGTTAATAAAGCATTCAGTCAGTCAATAAATAGCATAAAGTGTCTGTTTTCACAACAGAATGACTACTGACCATTAGGCTTAGGGCCTACCGATTAATCGTGCAACCCTACTTTAAATGTCTTGATCAAATTAACAAGCTGGCTGCCATTGCCGCAAATGCCAACGTTTTTTTAAGGACAAAAACTAAAGACAAGACCAACATGATCAGAAACAAGAGAGACAAAGGAGAAAAACAACCTAGAACAGTGGGTTTACATTCCAACTGATCACATGACAAAACAAGCTCTAGGTGGCGTCCTGTCTCCAGGGGAAAGAAACAGCTGCAGTCTGTTTCTATGACTCTTGTGTGAAACACAAGCAACATATTTATTTTAGGAAGTGCCCCTCTCTCTCTCTCTCTCTCTGCCTCTCTCTCTGTGCACATACACATGTGCATGTGTGTAACCAGCCAATTAAAAGGAAGATTGTGGTTTCCTGTGGAAGTACTTATCTCTGCTCTGCTGAATGAGGCAAGCTAAATTACTGTTGCAACACAATTAAGTTACATTTAGACCTACTTAATTATTTTGCACACCGTTACCATAATACAGTAGGCTATAATATCAGCCTAGTAGTGCATGTCGTATAATCAATTTTATTCTTTGAGATTATGGTAGTTTTAGTTACCTAAAACGGAACACATAGCCTACTGAACTAGTAAAGTTAACAACTTAAACATCACAGCAAAGCAGATACAGTAAAAGCTGTATAGGCCTGAATAAATCTTTCTTTTTAGATAATCATCCTGATACCATTGAGTGTGCTGACCATATAAGGACTTCCTCCCTGTCCCCAGTGAGCCCTGTATGAGGTCAAAAAATCCTATTGGATTCCAATAGAAAAGAAATCCCATAAGATTTTGGAACAAATCCTATTGGATATCCAATAGGATAGTGAGGCTAGAGATAGACACCACCATACTGCGAACTACGGAACTACGGACTTTGGATGCAGCGTTTTGAGGTCACATGACGTTTTTTGAATGGCTGTGGATGGGAAATAAAAATGGCTGTTGCGGCAAAGTGCCGCACGGCAGTGCGTCCCCAGGACGCAGGTCTTTGCGGCACTTTGCCTCCAAACATGGCGGAAAAGACGTCGGACTTTTGTCGCTATTGTGTGCTCACGGCCTATGGCACCACTGGGGGCTTGGGAGGAAAAACGTTCATCCAATAAGGATGAGAGGGGCCTCCCCCTATCAGGATCAAGTGGAGTTGGGCCTTGGTGTACTTGCCGTTGACCTGCTGACCCCCACCCCCTGCCCATAGAGTGTGTGCATGTGCCTATCTTGTTACTGGGGGGGAGAGGGTTTTCCAAAACACCCAAATCACTGAATGCTTCTTTTAAAAGTAGCCTAGCCTCGACACCCGCAGGCTTTCATTTAATAGTAGCCTAGTTCTTGTTAGTTTTGTGGTTCGTGAAAACGAATGAATGACAATACTTAGCCTACACTGTAATACAAAAATTAGAACATGATATGTGGAATATTTTTTCCAATATGTTCGGTCAAAATCAACAATTATGACAATTGGTCTTTAGTAGTACTTAAATGACTGATATCTGAAGTCTCCGGAAAAGTCTTTTGAAAAGTGTCCTAATATTCCTTTTTCTTCTTTTAAAGCAGGGGTTTTCAACAGGTGGTCCGGGGACTACCAGTGGTCCCTGAGAAGGTTCCTGGTGGTCCCCAGGCTAAATGATGGAAAGTTGGTTAACCAGATGTAACTCTTGAGAGTGTGAAAATTTTTACATTCATTTTTTACATTCATTTTTATATTCATCATCTTAATTAGCACCACTTAAGTAAGAAGTTTACACCTTTTTGTTGGCAAAATACAGCCTGGAATTGTGGACAAAACCAAAATAATTCTTTAATTTTAGGTCTTTGGTGTGGAAATGTAATCAAATGGTGGTCCGTGGCACAAATGCTGAATAAATGGTGGCCCCTGGAGTCAAAAAGGTTGAAAACCTCGGTTTTAAAGCACTGGGCCAGATGCCCTCTGCATGACGCCTGATCTTACCTGTGCTTACATGTGGCTGTGTGTGTTTTTTATGATAGACTACCGCCATGTTACATCCCAGTGAGACAAGCACCGTGTCATAAATATTGTGTAATAACCTCCTAGTGCTACTCTCTATGGTCCTATAGACAAGAGAATTTCCTTGAAATGAAGGCGTGACGTGCCCGCTCATTTCCCGTATGAGACCGCCTCCTCTCTCCCGGAGAGTCGGCTATCATCCAGTCACACACACACACACAGGAAACAACGCGAAACAACACGGTAAGTTAACCATGTCTGTCTCTCCTGTAGAAAACACGTCAAACTGTGATTTTAAGATTAACGCAAAAACATCGCGGTTAATCAAGTTCAAGGAGAGGATGGTAAACCTCGCGGCGTATTGTTGTGGGGACGGATTCGTGTCAGGTTGGTGGGTTGGGTGCGGGGCGTTATGGTTGACGTGGGAACCGAAACCAAATACTTTTTGATCGCATGATTGAGTGAATGGCCGCAGTGGCGACTTTTGAGAATGTGATGCCTGCCCTACAATAGGCTGCTATTAAACAGGGATATTTTAAAACGTTACACAGTACCCACGACTGCTTTGATATAAGTTGTCTTGTTGCAACAAAACATGGCTACTACAGTACTACTATGTTACTATTCAAAAGTTGGAAAAAAGTTGTGTCCGCTGTAGCATGATTGCCTTGTATGGATGTAAGCATCTGTAATGTTAACTCAACATGTTGTATTGCACAGTGTTTGCTCATTATAGATCAGCTCAGCCTCAGCTGTTTTGTAGCTTTTAACAGTAAGCATTGGTCAATCAGATTTATGCTGTGCTGTAGGCAATAACTTCCTGCCAAGCAAACATTCTTGAACTTGCACACTTGGCAACAATCAGGGTTGCAATGGATCATAGGTTTTTAAGTCTACTTGCCAGCTCATATAGCCCCATTGTATCTTAGAAATGTTGAGTATGGGTCCCCAGCATGTAGAAACAGATGTCAGATGTTATCTTTCATATGTTGAGCAATTTTCATAATTAGCATAATATGTGACCATTAACATTAAATGTATAGAAGGCAAAAATGTCAACATTTCATCATGCCTTATGTGTGCATTCATTCATTCATGAGGCCGAATACATTCAAAGTAAAAAAAAAAAAAAGTTTTGCAAAAACAAAAACACTCAACTTATTGGTCTGAAAATGGCCATTGCACTTGCCCAAATGTGCTGACTAAGCACATTTGTGAATACAGGCATGGCTGTTTTTCTTACCCCAGAGGGGTGTTTTCTATAGGTTGTGTATGGTCACATTATAATGCCAATTCTGAAAATTGCATTTTACATATGTAAGATAGCATCTGGCACTTTCTACATGCCGGGGACCCTACTCAACATTTGTAACATAAAACCTTGGTGTAGTCTGGGTTCACATTCTGGCAAATGGACTACTGTGTTTTGCGCACACACACACACACACACACACACACACACACACACACACACACACACACACACACACACACACACACACACACACACACACAAACCTTTGCAAGATGTGATTAAATTAATGGTTTGATTTGAGGTTATTGTAGTTTGTATTTGTAGTTAACCTCCACAACACTTGCAGGTCAGTTCAGATGGCTTGATTGACAGCTGTCAAGAGGATGGATGACCTGGGCACCCGAGGGAAATGGAAGAAAAAATGCCCCATCAACATATTGGCTTTCTTGGTGAGAAGTTCTTTCATCAATCTTCTTAATCCACACTTCTATTTGGCAAAATTATTGTTGTTGTTGGTTTATTTATTGATCAAAAACTGAATAAAAAACAAAACTTTTTGTGATCTCGATAACATCCCGGAAACCTGAACTTTGAACATTCAGTGGATTTTCTGTGATTTAGAGTTTTCTGTGGGGCTTGAAGGGCTTTTGAGTTGCAATGAAAACAGGAATAACAGTGAAAACGGTGACATCTGCTGGCAAATCCCATTAATATAACATGGGATTGGGATTTGCAGAATGTGACATCACTTTTGTGGTTATTTTATTGACACAAAATTAATAAACCCATTGTTAATAATATTGGCAAGGACCGTGCTGTTATTCACTGTTACCCCTTTTTGGGGGAGGGCTGAGCTTAAGCCTCTTAGCGATCACACGGACACTCAAGCCCAGCCTAGCTAAGGGGCCCCTGGGCCTGGGCCCAACGTGCCCATTGGATAATCCTCTCCTGGAAACGTTCAGATTTTTTTGTGCATTTGAGTCCGAAGAAGAAGGACAAGAAAAATTATCACAATTGTCACAATTCCTTTAACTTTGAAGCATTCAGTGTCCTCACTGATAGTTAAAAAATTATAAATTGTCATTGCTGGTATTTTTGTCTATTCTGCAGTGCATGTTAAGCCTCGCATCAGGCACACCTACATCAAAACCAGAGAAGAACTGCCCTGATCATCTTTTTGAATCCAATGGATCTTGTTGCAACAAGTGCCCTCCAGGTACTGTATTGTGTTCAATTCTACTGAATGTTGCCACCAGCATCTCAGAAAAACAAGCAGCACAAAATATTTATATTCATGTATGCAACTATGCATGCACTGATTGCTGTCTTTTACAAGCGTAATAACTGATTTTTGGTTCCACAATGAAATCACTGAATCTGAGTTTCGCACATTTCATCACTGATCTCGAAATGCTAAATTTCACATAGGAGACTAACTCGTTTCAGGATTTATCATCACAGCCACTCTTGTGCTGACTCAGGGGAGATACACAGAACCCAGAGTTACCATTCACCTCTATTCTGCGCACAACCCTGCTAATGCACATTTGAGATTGGACTGTTAGAGAGATTCTGTGAGGTCTAACTATATTCATCTGCTGTTTTACAGGATTTAAACTACTAAAAGTGTGCGAAGGAGATGGACAAACCACATGTGTGCCCTGTGAAAAAGGGAAAACATTCACTGCATACACAAACTTCCGCGAAAACTGCGAGAGCTGCAGGAAATGCAAAGGTAAATTATCAAGCAGCTACTATCACAATTGAAATCCTAATTTTCGTTTCATCTTCTATTATTGTTGTCATTGCACTATGTAGTAAATCGTGATAAAGTCTTCCTCTCGTTCTTGCCTACAGGGAATCATTATGAGGAGGTGGAATCCAATTGTACCACCACCAGAAATACTGTCTGTCGCTGCAAAGAAGGCTTTTACAAAGAAAATATAGACAGTGACACATTTGGGTGTCACAAATGTACTAAGTGTGGGAAAGGACAGAAACCAAAAACCAATTGTGAGTATCTGATTGAGCGATCATAAACCTATTGACAAGAAAATGTTATTTGTCTGTTACTGAAACCAACAGGTATAAATTCTCCTTTATTCCTATTTCCTACCTCCATTCGAGCTATCAATAAGGGAAGCAAGAAGAGGTAGATGCTGTAGATACGTTTAGTCTTAAGGGTAGGTGGTGGGGATAGATTGTTAGATTAGTCACACTTGGTGCACTTTAGGTCACACTTTATACAGTATTTATGTATTTAATCTGTCTTTGTGCTACTACATGTGTCTGTTGTTGTCATGTCATGTTTGCAATGTGTTTTTTAGAGCTTTTAGAGCTCTGCTGTAAAACAAAGTGCCCAGTTTGGGATAAACTTGACCTTATCAAAGATTAAACCCCCTTCATTGTTTATTTTGTGTTTAGCAGTGTTTGACTACTTTGTTAACCTAATATTCTGAGATTCACTGAACTGTGAATTTGCATAATGTATATTTGCATTACACTAATTCATGACACCATTGAACTCTTATCTTTTCTTAAATATGTTTTTATAGTCTGTAATAATGATCATTATTATAATGATCAATAATGATCATGTTATTGCTGTCCGTAGGTACACGAGAACAAGACACTGTGTGTGAGTGTTTGGACAGCCACTACAAAGACAAAAATAAATGCTTGCTATGTGAGCGGTGAGTGACTAAAATATTGGACGTCTAAAATGTTTCTTCTTAATGTAACTACAGGGACTCATGACTTTGTACTATGTGTCAGTCCCTGCTCCATAGGAATGACACGTAGTACAAAGTCATGAGCGTCATTCAAACTCATGATGTTGTAATGTAACTACGTATATGTACAACGTATGTCCCACATGCTACCCATGCTAACATGCAGAGCCTACCAACATACCCATAGAATTTAAGCTTTTCATCACATCTTTGACTTGCTTGGGACAATTTGTTGAAGTTCTTTTAGGGGGAAGTTTGAGCTGAAGCTGCATAATTTGCAACACGACTTCCGAACTTCTACAATCTTTCCGTGGGAGCAGAGGTCTCATTGTTAACCAATTGTGGATTACTAACATAATGCATTTACTGTATACTATACCTGTATCAGGCCTTATTTTACTTGAAATTGTAAAGCTGATAATTATTTCTTAATGCTTTTATTGATTATGAATAATTAGCAGTTTAGGTAACAAATCACTTTAGTAAATTGACCCAAACACGCTGATTCTTATTCTAAAGAAAACAAATTAAATGGTCCAGCTTTGTCCACATTCCAGTGTTCTGGGGCTATTCAGCGTGGAAAGTCACTTGTGTGAGATTAGCCGAAACTAAATTGTAAAATCTAGATGATTCCTGCCTTTGGACGAGCATCCACTCCTGTCACAACAGGCACTATTAGATGTGTCATGGCATCCTGTTGAGAGAGTGTGGTCTCTGTCTCAAATACTTCCTCTCTGGACATGCTAGTTCCTCAACAGTAAATTGAAACTTCCTGTATGTTCTCCACAGATGTACAGAATCCTGTAAACATCTCTGTCCATTACCTAGTGGCCGCTGTGATCCAAACTGTGAGTTGATGGCATTTATGACACTTACATCACTATGTCACAATTAAGCAGATGGGGGAAGGGAAATAAGAGAATTGATTATGTTGTTAATAACTTGTGTTATTATTATTAATTCCCTTTGATGTCCTCCTTTAAACTAGAGGATACAACAGATATGCCCGGAAGTTATGCAGAAAAGTCCTATCTGTTTGTATAAAATTAAAATAATTTAACCACTCACTTTTATTTAGAGATTTTCTCGATACTCTATTTGAGAAGTATCAGTATCGTCCCTTATTGGTATCAGTGACCATCTATCTGACACACTGGTAAGGGGTTGACACCATGTTTGATGAATCAAATGACGGGGCATGTGGAGTTTGCTTTTGAGTTGCCCAAACTGTAAGTGCACTTTTGAGTGTGTAGTCTGCTATAAACACATGACGAGATCATATAGTATACACACACTAGTACCGGTATTCGGTATCGGCTAACACAGAAATCGTGGTAAATCGAGATCGGTTCAGGAATGAAAATAGAGTACCGGGACATCCCTAATTGTATTATTAAATCATCAAAAAGTGATCATCAAATGATCACTTATTCTCTTATTATTAACAACACAGCAAATGCAGAGTAATGGTATACTAGAACTTGAAGACTGTAATTAAATTCACTATATGGCTGCTCTCATATTTCATGTCCATTTTGACTCCGTCTTTCTTCCCTTGAAGCTCCGGGTTGTGAAGGCACCAGCTTTTCGACAGCCTTGCCAATTGGAGTCTGTGCGACGACAGTGTTACTGGTGGTGGTCGGCTTCATCACGTACAAAGTGACCAAAGACAGGACCACCAAGAAGCTCATAAGCAGCTTGTCCGACACGAGTGTCCCAACAGACTCTACGGACTGCACCAAGGTAGGCCAAAGGAGAAACTGATTTTGAGCGTGATTTCAATGATATCAAACAAATAATGCAAATTCCTTTTTTTTCTTTCTGGCTAGCCTCTTCTCCAAGACTACTCCGTGCTAGAGTAGTACATAGAATGCCTAATCTAGGGATTGTTTTAATCTAGCGGTTGTTTGGGTCATTTCAAACCGCAACAAGCCTCTTGTTTGGAATATTAACCCTTGTAGAGAGACTTTACTGTAGATGTGACATTGTAATATAAATCTGCTATATCAGCATAGCACCCCAAGCTTCTATTTTGTTGAAAATCCCAGCACTCTTTGGGTTAAAAAATGTAGTAATATGTACTGTACTTTAAAAATTGCAACAACCAACCTCAACATGCTTTTCCTGCCCATCCCTGTCTCCGTTCCCCAGGTCCTGATGCACAACTTCAAGGAGCATCCAGACAATGAGTGCGACAAGGTCTCACCTCCAAGTTCTCTGGACCTCAGCAACCTACCTGACTGCATCCCAAAGAGTATGTTTCTTGCTCATTTTTTGTGTTAATCCCCATTACTCGTTCATGTCCGTAGCTCCAGTAGTGTTTATTATTATTGTTTAGTTTGTGTGGGAAACGGTACAGAGGATCCAACTTTGGGATTGTGTGTGTGTGTCTGTGTGTGTGCGTGTGCATTTGCGTGTGTGTGTGTGTGTGTGTGTACCATATTCGTCATGTGTAAGCTTATATTTGTATATATATAATGCTGGTGGCAGTGGCTCAGAGTGGCTGGATGGTAACCACACGGTTGCCAGTTCAACCCCAGGCTCCCCCACCGCCATTGGTGGGTGAATGGGATTTACAATGTATGTAAAGCACCTTTGATAAAGGGTGCTACTGTATAGAAGTGCACCATTTACCATATGCTACTGTTATGTATTATTTATGTTATACTATGCAAAGTACAGTATGTACAATACATGTGTGCGTTTGTATTCCCATATTTGAGTTTATTTAGGCACACATGTTGTGTACTGCACTGTACCGTACTGAACTGTATAGGACAGTATGCAAGTGTGCCAATCTGTCCACTGGCATGTGCACAGTCAGATCTCACAGCAGCCCTTTTGTGTGCAACTGGCCTCTCATCTTTCTCCTCTCTCTCTCTCTCACTCAAGGCGTTGCTCCCCCTGCAGTCTCTGAGCTGATATACGCGGTGCTGCATGAGGTTCCCGTGCCGCGGGTCAAAGAGCTGGCGCGTAAACTGGGTGTGCCGGACATTGAGATCGAGCGGGCGGAGGCCGACTACAGGCAGAGCAAGGAGGCTCACTACCACATGCTGAAGGTGTGGGCAGACAGGGGTTTGGGTCTGAGGGCGGGTGGTGGAGTGGCTCTGGGAGGAGGACGAGGTGATGTCCAGCAGCAGCCCTGGCTGCAGGAGCTCATAGATAAACTGGAGGACATGAATCTGTGCCTGGCCGCCCAGGAGCTGGAGAAAAAGTACAGCTGCCAATGAGAGGACGTGTTTGAGCGCACACGCATACGAACACGCACGCACACACACACGCACACACACCTGATCTTTTCTTCTTCCGTCTCTGTTTTGTTGGCTTACACCAGCATAGATATGCCAGTGCACCATTTCCCAACACTGGGATTCTAGACCCGTTTGTGGGGCACAACTCGAATAAGAATCCCATTTAGTTTTCCTTACAACTTACAGTTAAAAATATTATTCATAATTGCATGAATTTTATTGCAAACAATACAGCAGATCTAAGGCAAAGCGACTCGTTTTGTGCTTGTAGATCTGCTGTTTCCGCTAGTTTGAGTCCCCAGGCTCAGGTAAAACTCCTCTGGGTCTCGACCTGAAAAGTTTGGGAACCACACTGTGCTGAAAATAAGTTGGGTGAGGTCATAAGAACAAAATAATGTATTTGTGGAGAAAACTAAGAATGCACTCCATTGCCAAAGTTTGAAAGATCTGAAATCGAGGTGCTAGTGATTTGTTCACTGGTATCTGACGATAACATAACCAATGGACAGTTTTGAACCATGGCAGAGTGCTACACATGTGGCGCACAGCCGCACACCTTGTCCACTGAGGGCATGGTGTGACGAAAATAGTGAAGATCCACATGGCAAAATCACTGTTCAATTGTTTGACTTTTTGGCATATGCTAAGAGATTTTCTATTTTGCTTACTCTCTCTCTCTCACACACATCACACACTAGCACTCTGCTCGCAGAAAATGGAACAGTGGACTCTCGAGACCAAGTATTGCATTCATTGAACTACCCAACCGGCCTCAAGCACGCGCTAGCCTGAGGGACATGGTGCTACACACACTGTGAGCAGCAGAGATCTAAAAGTTAACAGAAAAAGCTTCATGTTTGTTCAGTAAACAGCGTCAACAAAGAACACCTCAACCACCCCCACCCCCCCTTGTCCTGCACGCCAGACACTGAGCCAGGGTGGGGTGGGCATCAAACTACTGAGGTTATGGTTGCAATGATCTTTCTTTTTTTTCCTAAAGCGTCTGATCCGATCATTGACAGTGAATATTTGTCTTGTGAATTCGGAGGAAAGAAATTGTATTTTATTGCACTATTTGCATACACAGTGAATATTTTCGGACACGTAGTTATAATTTTCCAAGAATCTATTCAAATAGTTAAACTTAAGCAGAAAGTAAGATTGATGAAATCCTGTCCCTTGTGATGAGTTAAATGGCTTGTGAGTATATCTTTACAAGTGACACAGAAAAGCCAAAACATCAACACTATAGTTTGATTGTTTAAAGGTTTTTATCAAGATGGGCACCTTGATCTTCAAAAATGTAGAATTATTTAGTCTCAAAGATGGGGAAAATGTATATATACAGTATAATTTTCATTTACTGAGTTCCTTCTACAGGGTGGGTGGTGACGGTTCACATTATTATAATGAGCCAAACTGGGGTCTATGCATTACTGATCCACGGTGCCGTCTCGTCCGCATGGTTGTTGACATTGTTTTTGTTACTGAACAATATAGGCCAGTTGAACAAACTATGTATTTTTTAATTGTCAGATAAACTGTGTACTTTATCCAGAGATGTGTTTTTTAAGATATGGTGTGTTTTTAGCCTTGTTTGTTCTGTATAGGATACAACATGGCAAGCTATTTTAACATGTGAAATGTAACAGGCTTTACCACTGGTTGCGATTCTAGGCTTATTCCAACTGCTGCTGGTGCTCCCGCTTCAGCTGTTATCAAGCGATAATTCCCAGTACGCTGCTTATTAGCTGATCTTCTCTACCAGGCATGTTGTCTGGGAGCCGACTGTCACGGTTGCATTGATAAGACGAAAACCCGGCAATCCTCAATCAGTGTGGCCTTTTTTAAGCCCTGTGTCAGCATGGCGACATGCTTGCGGTTATGGTTAGGCATAGTGTTAGAGGAGGCTAGTATATTGACCAAAACGTCCACAATAAAGTAGCCGAATGTGCGTTAAAATGGACTGCATCGTGACATGCTCATGGGGCTGAGGAGGACGCTTATCAACTCAGTCAGCTAGTAGCATGTGACAAGACGTAACATCGGCATAATAAGCAACCTACCGGGAATACTTGCTTCATTTTCGGTCGAATCCGCTGGATGGTGTCTAACCTTCTATAGCAACAGCAGCAAACAAGGAATAAAGTAGTCTGCAAAGTACAAAATGTAAACCGATGTGAACAGTGAACACCATGCATTACTGCAGTCACTTTTCACTGTGAAGCAAAACATTTATTCACCATGGCAACATCATTTCTAAGGAAGTCGGGGATATTTAAACTAAAATGAATAATACGTGTTGTAAATGTAAAAATAGCTTGCCACATGTAAGTGCTATAAAATCGTTAATTGTCATTCAAACTGATTTGTTTAGATTTTGTGTTCCTGCGCAGGTGTTCTCCGCCTCCCAGGAAGAGCTCGGGCCCCGGCTCTTGTTGTTTTTTGCACAGTCAGTGTCATTAGCGTGGCTTAAAGCTTCATCATACTAGCATTATTCACAGAGACGGACACACCCTGTCTCTCAGTCTGTCTCAGCCAAAGAGGGTTTCACCATGCCAGTCCCAGCTTGTAGCAACAGCCCTGAATGGTTGTTGTACACTTTGACCATATTCACACAGAGGCCATGTTGCTGTACCCACGACTATACTGTGGCTTTGTTATTGACAAATGTTATTTCAATATTTGTTTACCCTCTTTCTCTTTACCCTAAAATGCGATTTGAGCATGATTTAGATTTTAGCATTATGTTAGTGATGCTATTCTAGTTCCTTCAAGGCGCTAAATGGTTTTCTTTGCACTCCATCTAACGGCCGTCATTATGCTATTGTTTGTTCAACGGGGTTGCCATTTAACCCAATCTTGGGAAGTAAGTAGATGCAAGGGCAAAATACCCTCTAACTGAATATGGTCAATGAAGATGTGATTGGTTAAAGTGTGTCTCATATGATATCCAAGAAGGATAAAACTGTACTGTATAATACTGTAACTATTATCCAAAGTTATACTTTTCACTTTATTCTTTAAATGTAGTATACATTTAAATGTTTTTTTTTTAAGTGAAGGTTGACCTGAGGGCTGCAGACCTAATCTGTCTTTGTTTGTCTAACAGGTTTTTAGCTCAAGGGCATGGGTTTGTATTTAGTTTTCTATAATACTATAATTGCTTTTAAGCACTTTTTTTTACTTTTCTATTTTTGACTGATGGAAACAAAAACAAGCACGTAGTTTAAAATTTACATAGAATTATATTTTGGTGAGCAAACTAAGGATAGGTATTTTACTGTACAGTATATTGAGTTTCACTGCTTTGGTCCTTGAACTTTTAAATAAATACTATAGTGTATATGTGAAAGCAGTTGTAATTGTTGTCAGGGAAAAGACACGGCCTGTCATCGAGGTATTCATTAAGGTATTCATTTGTGTGTGTGTGTGTGTGTGTGTGTGTGTGTGTGTGTGTGTGTGTGTGTGTGTGTGTGTGTGTGTGTGTGTGTGTGTGTGTGTGTGTGTGTGTGTGTGTGTGTGTGTGTGTGTGTGTGTGTGTGTGTGTGTGTGTGTGTGTGTGTGTGTGTGTGTGTGTGTGTGTGTGTGTGTGTGTGTGTGTGTGTGTGTGTGTGTGTGAGAATAATAATTTGTGTGTTCATGACCCTGTACTGTAAAACTATGTATGTGTGTGTGTGTACTGTATATAGTATATCCTCTGGCATGCTGTCTCTCTACATTCCCTCCCAGGTAGCAATAACACTTAAAAACAGCACCTCCTCTTACCCCATCCTTCGCTTTCCCTCTCTGTAGGCGTACACCTGCTATTTTATTGGCTTTCTTCACCTGACCCAATATCTCTGTCTGCTTTTCTGCCCCTGTGGATACTGCCACTGGCCTTAATCACTTCCCCATAACCGTCTACCTGTGAACCGTCTCTGCTCTGATGTCAATCTGCCCTTCGTTCTCTCTCTCTGCAGCACCACCATGACCCCAACGGTATGTCTTTGCCCTGTTATGCAACAACGCACCTGAAATACATTGCAGTCACTCAAGGAAAATTACACACACACACACACACACACACACACACGATACGACACGAGGTATCTAGCCCTTGTGAAAACGATCATCTCCTTCCTGATTGTTTGTTTTTTCGCTGATCAATAAGCCTGATTGACGTCCCAACCTCTGAGTAGTCAATTATCACCCAGCCAAGGTAAACACTCAGTAACAACACATTAACCAGGACTGAGCCCTGATTTGTTGGCGCTGTAATCCAGTTGTTCTTGTTGGGCCAGTTGCAAAGGGCAGGGGTGCAGGTGAGAGAGAGAGAGGCAGAGTGAGAGAGACGGTAGAGAGGTGGAGGGAGGGAACAGACAGAAAGAGAGGGAGGGAGAGAGAGGAAATCTGGCAGAAACCAAAGATGACTGTGTGAAACAAGATGGATTTAACTAAGCCCAGGTGAAGTGTTTTCATTTATTCATTATAAACCTTTGTATTAATGTGGACCTTTTTTCTGTGATGTTTTTAGTTATACAGTATGTCTTCACTTGTTGCTCCACATGTGTGTTTGTTATACTGCTCTGTGGGGCTTGTGTGTTTATTGGCTTATGATTTTCTCAAATTACGATATAGATGAGCTGAAAATCTAGTTGTCAAAAAGAGTCCAGGAGTTAGAAATCCAGCCTTATCTAAGTTCAGACAGTGTTACAGTGACAGATACTGTATTTCTACTGAGTGAAAACAGCTGTCAGAGTCACTTTGCTTTAGAGCCTTGGCAGTTCTATAGGGTATGTTTAATAGCCGGAATGACTGGAATATGCACAGCCTACAGCAGTGGTTCTCAGCGTATTATGATCAGGGAACCCTCAGGGGACCTTGACGGCCAGGGGTTTCAGGGTGGCTAGTGGGGACCCCCCAGCTAAATGACTACCTTTATCATTAGCATGGTTACAGTAAATGCAACAGGAGAACAAGAATGTCATTTTGGCATGGAATTTTACAGACTTTATCAGGACAATTCATGTGTCACAAAACAAATGCTCTTGTTTTGGGAACGAGTACAAAACGCATCTAATAATGGCAGTTGAGGCCAAATTCCCATCAATTTGGAGAAAAGAAAATGTGTGGGTGTACTGTACACGTGTGCATTTGTGGGCAGTGCTGCGCACGCAACTACATGCATGTTGTTGATACAGTCACATTGTTGGTTTAATTCCACAGTCCACACTGCATTGGTTATACAGGCATATATACTTAGGAGATATACGGCTAATAATATACATCTAATAGAGCGTCTAAAAATTGGTTAAATAAAAGTCTAAAAAGGAATGTTTTTGGAAGTCTAAGCCCTAGAAGTTGATTAGCAGTTTACATGTCTAGTCTAAAAAAGTTCCTGTTTAGACACATGTCTAATTGCCATCTATTTTCTAGTTCTTCATAAACCCAGACATAGTCACAAAATAGTAGTGGCACAGCCTGCACTCCACTGTGCTGTGTCTTCTTAAATACCAAGCCATGAATAAAATCTTTCAAATGATCATTAAACGTTTGTTTTGAATCCCACGCATTCCTCTCTGTGTAACCAAACGCTTCAGTCGGACATTGTTGTGACGCTACTGTAGGTATGCAGGAGGAAACTGATGAGAAGGCCATATACTGCTCTCAGTCCTGTGCCCTGTAACTATCAGTATCATATTCACTAGTTTGCATACTCCGGTGGATGCTGTCAGCCTGTCATGTCACCTCTCTGCTTTTATGGTTGAGATTTGTCACTGTCAGTTTGGGTTGGTTCATTGCATTGGGGGGAAAACAGGAGGCACATGTGTATGTGTATGTGCAGTGTGTATTGTATGTATATATATACTGTATATACAGTATTTGTTTTATAATTATTAATTTTCACCTGGGTGGGCTTAACAAGCTTCGGCTTCAGCCCGTTCCCTTTCGGCCATTTGTAAGACTTACACTTGTATACTCTTTTTGTATGTTCATATATGAACGAAACAAAACTAACTAACTAACTAACATGTAAGACGTTTCGCAGTGAACACAATTTGCTTCCCGCCATGACTACTGTACAGGCGCCCTAACTCTAACCCTAACTGTAACGTATAACCACAGTGAAGCTATACCTAAACCTTATATTAATTACTATCCTCAGTGAAACTTTGTTTAATCCATTCCTAACCTACTGTAAGTGACATGACATTAAACCTAAACCTAACATTAACTGTTATCCTCAGTGAAACAATGCTTAATCTATTCCTAAAATAGTACACAGTACACAAGTGACATTATACCTAAACCTATTCTTAACCGTAAAAATAATCTCTTAGCTTAAAACTAAGGTAGATGTGCAAATGTGCCACATGGTGTGTGTGTGTGTGTGTGTGTGTGTGTGTGTGTGTGTGTGTGTGTGTGTGTGTGTGTGTGTGTGTGTGTGTGTGTGTGTGTGTGTGTGTGTGTGTGTGTGTGTGTGTGTGTGTGGGTGGGGGGTACAGGTACCCGATACTGGTACGGGTATCGGGTACTCTGGCCAATACCACCCTCATGTAGGCCTACTACTACTCTGAAGTGGTCCCCATTACTTTGACCCGGGTGTCAAAACATCCGATTGACTCTAGGCTGCACGAAAGCAACGGGAGCAAGTCTGGCCCAGAACTGTTGCAGAGATCCATCTGAATATTAGAAAATAGCATAACATAAGTGGTTACTCACCACTTATCTTCGCAAATACTATACTAAATGGGCTATTGGTGAGTAGGCCAACTAAAAATATAGTACTAGTACTTGTCTGAAAAATGGTAGTAAAAGTGGAGTAAATCACAGGCACGTTCTTGATACCGATATGTACAGTACACATGCCATGAAGGGCTCTAGCTCTCACAGCCAATACCATCTCTTACCATCAGGGCGGTGGTACACTGTACCTTCTCTGCAAGCAAGGACTTTGTTCCCATAAGTATAGGACTTATGAACAAGCAGGGCCCATCTCAGTTCCATGCATAAAATGTACTGTATTGTGTATGTGTTCTACTGTTCTGTGTATCCTGATGGCTGCTTGGCACAAAACACATATCCGAAAGGTCAAATATAGTATCTATCTCAAAGTTTTTTTCCCCCAGACTTCCAAGTAGCACCCCCACCCCACCCGCACCCTGACTGAGTGAGTGATAGAATACCGTATTACAACATATTATTTGCCTTGGTCCCCCTGAGCACATTTTGTGGCCATAACATCTTAGTGTGTGTGGTTTTCGTGGGTTATGTTTGACATAATACGGGACCAATTAAGCATTGGTCTCTATTTTACTGGATGAAGGGGTGGCAACTAAGTAAATGCAAACTGTACAAATTTGTGATATTTGTCATGCTTTCACTTCTCCACTAGCCTCGTCACCCAGATCCAAATATAATCCACAACTTTATTTATTTGAAAACGTTTCGCACTTTTGAAGATAGCCGACAATGCATGGTGATGCGGCACATTGTGAACTTGAAAGTCTGTTATTTTTATGTGTATGTGCATTTGAAACCTTGAAATGGGTCAGGTGTATATAGGACCCCTTTTTACTTACAGCAGAAGTGCATTTTGATATCAATATTCTCGTACTTTGGACATTTAATTGTATCAGAGTTTTCCTACGTTGCGGACCGGTATTTGATAGGTCTACCTACTGAATAAATTATTTGAGTAGGATACTTGTCCCTCTACTTGATGGATGGCATCTACTGTATCTATAAAAGTAACACTGCCACAGAGCAGGGCACTCCATGCAGTCCACACTCACATGACTCATTGTAGGAAGTCTTGCAGTGTGTGTATGTTTTTCCACTATTGCGACACACACACACACACACACACACACATGCACAGACGCACACACACATGCTAAAAGTGAACCATGAATATAGCATCGTACAGCCTACTTCCCCTATCTGTTTTCTTCTGCTTTGATGGCATTGTGTTTTGTGTTTCCTTTGTTCCATAATTCACTTATTTACTGTACTATTTTGTAGGAAGATGTTTGAAAAGAACTTCCTCTGCTCTAATTGAAGTATTATGTTGTTGTTGCATTCTCTCTGCCTTGGGCCACACATATGAAACGTTTAAAAGGTTGTTTGCAATATTACAGTTTTATTACAGCTTTTACACATTTATTGTTTCATATTTTGATTTAAACAGTGAAATATCAAGCATTGAATCAATACTTGATTGAATCAATACTTGATTCAATAGTTGATTCAGAAAGCTGAATTAACTCTTAATGAACACTATTGATTAAGAGTTAATTCACCTCTCTATAGCTCACTGTATGGGACAAATCTTCTTGAATTAACAGATTAAAGTTGTTCAGTTAACTTAATCTGTAGAACATTGCCTAAAGCCCTGCAGGTTTTGAACATGTCAACAACCAAGCCTCTCTCTGACAATCTGAATTTCAACCCAGCCTGGTCAAAGTCTTTATTTATTACTAAATGCAAAATGTATCCCAGTAGACTTCAATGCTGTGGATGAAATGTTTGTAAATCTATACTTTCCTCAACAGTGCAAAGATTGAAGTGTAAAATAAGTCAAGAAGATAGGGATAATCGCTGCAAAATATAGGCATAGTATAAATCAAAGAGCAAAAAAATATCTCTCTGTCAAATGTCTTCTGTGATATGGATCTCCCTGGGTCTTCAATCAAGAATTTATTGATTGTCATTGTCAATTGGTTAAAAAATATAGGATATACTGAAAGTATATGCAGAGTACAAAACCTTCATGTTTCCTTTCAAAGCAACTAAAGGTATGGCACCACAATATTTTGCAAGTCTCATAGGAACCCACAAGCCGTATGAATGCTCAGATCAGCTGCTGGAAGTACCCTCGCTAAAAACACCTGGCCAATGCTCCAAACACCCCAAACTCTTACTTTTTGTCCCCAAAACTATCAACAATGCACTTCCAATTGCAATCAGAACTGCAGACTCACTCCCAATCTTCCATTGCAATCTGAAAACTCAGCTCTTCAGAATCCAGCCCATACAGCACTTGCAGTACCAACCTAGATATCATATACTGCACATACACAAAAATGTGCACATGAAAATTAGCCTATATACATTTCCTACTTTGTATGCATATGATGTAATACCATGTTTTCTTTGCTTGTGTGAGCAGAGCGAGCGCAAGTTATGCAATCGGTTCGCGGTCATCAGTCGGTCGTCCGTTGTATAGAATATTAAAAATAAGTGTTTTTTTTGTTTTGGATTGTTCGCTCTGCTCACGCAAAAGTAGGCCATGGCCTACTTGTGCACAGTGCAGATCTAGTTTTGTTGTTTGCTTAATGTAAGTCACTCAAGGGCATCTGTTGAATTCCTAAATTGTAAAATAATATTGACATCACCAGTGCAATGAATAAAGTGGCCGCAGTGACCTCTGCTGTAAAAATACAGCACAAATGATGGATTATGGGTGGAATGCGGCCGCCCCACTAGCTATTCTCTTATTAGGCAATGAGTAACGCCTGTGTGTTTGTCCTCAGCCTCTCCTCTAGATCGCCGTATGTAAACAACAACGGCGGGGAAAATGAAACGGCGGTGGACGAACCGGGAGTGCCGTGGAGAGACGTATGGGAGGGGGAGAGGCAGAGGGATACCGCCATGGCACGGGACGGGGAGAGGCCCAGAGAAGCCCAGAGCAGAGAGACGGAGCTCACTGTGGACGGTCCCACTCCGCCTGCAGAAAGCCTCATCCACCGCAAGGGCTCAGGAGACAGCAGACACAGGTTCAATACCCTGGGCTACCAGGCAAGTGAAGTGGTCTAACTCATACTGTATATATACGTCAAACTCAAGGTCCTCAAGTACTGTTCCTCTGGTGTGTGTGTGTGTGTGTGTGTGTGTGTGTGTGTGTGTGTGTGTGTGTGTGTGTGTGTGTGTGTGTGTGTGTGTGTGTGTGTGTGTGTGTGTGTGTGTGTGTGTGTGTGTGTGTGTGTGTGTGTGTGTGTGTACGTGTGTGTGTGTGTGTCCATGCAAGGGGGGTGCGTATGTGCTTGCATGCACATGTGAGTGTGTTTGTAAGAGAGAAGCATCAGTGTGTGTGTATGTGGGAGAGAATCATTGTGTGTGTGAGAGAGACTCATCGATTCTCAGGAACAGAAGTGTGCGTGCGTGCATGTGTAAGGGGTGGGGGGGGGGTACATACGTGAGTGAAAGAGAAAGGGACACTGACTGACTGACAGCTTGGTATAGAACAGCAACAATTATAAAACTTTTATATAACATACTGGAACAGATTGACAGCCTGGAGCAGCAACAGTTCAATGAAGAAAACATTTATGTAACTAGTAACTATACTGTAGCAAAAGCTTTGTGCGTGTGTGTCAGGTGGCAAGGCATCAATTAGACGTCCTGTACTACCGTGCTGAGCTATTGTTTGGTCGCTTATCGGCTCCATCATGACCTAATGGGACTTAAGTGTCTTATCTTAGCTGCCATCCTTCAACCGGCTTTCTTTTGAATGTGTGCAACTTTCTTTTGAACTCGCCTCTTTCACAACCTGCAACATTCCAGAGGCGCACCAAGCAAAAGGTGGTGACAGATATCGCCACGGTGAGCAAGGCAGCGTCCGCGGGAGGCAAACCCAGAGCTGCACTGAGACAGGTCCTCTTCAGCCAGGGAGCGTCGGAGAAGAGCCCTACGCCTGAGGTACTATACTGTTGTTCACGTGACATCACGTTACGTTACGTATACACAGTCTGAATGCACGCTGGCTGTCTATTCTCCCAAAACATTTGCATTACCAGGCTGGGGATTGACGAACCGATATCCTGTAGCCAGATCATAACCAATGACTTGTAAATTGTACATCAAACTGCAAGAACTGGAGATAACAGGGCTACTTCCCTAAGGGCCTCATGGTCTGGCTTACTTACAGTTATTTAAAATGGCATACAGAACAACACAAATGTACAGATATGGTCTGTGCAGACCTGCTGTCCAGCTCACACAATATACTGTATAGGGCAAAATCTATTAGTTCTATTGTAACCTTGAGAGCACTTACTGTAAAGTTACATTCATTCGAGAATATGGCATGACATTTTTTCCTGTTTGTTACTGCTGTTAGCTAATTATTTATTCTTTCTACCTTCCCCATTCTACATCCGTCTTTTTTCCCTCGCCTCGTTTCAACCGAGCCTGAATATGTTTTTCTCAAATCGCTGTTGGATCTGTGTCTAACGTTCTGCTTCTGTGTGTTTCTGTCATTCGGTAGCTCTTTTGTTCTCTCTTATAACCTCTCTGTGTGTTCCTCTCTCCATCAGGACCGGGGTCAGCTGGACTTGCTGAAGCAGACTCTGCAGGCCTTCCCTGTGCCCGTGGATCTGAGGTGGAGATGGGAAGAGAATCCTCATGGAACCAGGCTGGAAAAAAGCTGGACTGAACTTGTGCACTCCCATTCGGTATATAAAGCAGCGCTACTGACACCCTATACAGCGGTGGATCTCAAAGTGGGTAGTGACCCAGTGAACACGGGGTTCAATGATTGGGCTCCAAATATCAAATTGGGGTGATTTGCAGACCAGCACTCGGTAGAGTGCAAACTTGCATGTTGCGCACAAGTAGACCATGGCCTACTTGTGCATGAGCAGAGTGAGCATGAGGGACGGTCAACAGTCGATGGCAGCAACTGATGAGCGCGTACCTATCACTTATAATAATGCAATAATAATGAAATATGTAGTCTACCAGTGATGATGCACATTTCACTTACATTTCCTAATCGTGCCATTCTGGTTTCAAGGCTGCACACTTTCACAAGATGTCTTAACCCACATCAATACTAAACGTATTACAGATGAAATATACCTATAGTGTGTCTGCTGTGAGTTTTGTGCTTTCTGTAAGCTGCCTGTCCTCTTCTCTTGTCATGACCAGACGATGTCTAAGATGCAGAGACACCAACAGGAGGCGCTGTGGGAGTTTCTCCATACTGAGCTCACATACATCAACAAGCTCACCGTCATCAAAGATGTAAGAAAGTCCCCAGAGACATACCAGACTATATCCTATATGTTGCATTGAGGGGAAAGTTTTTTGATGTTTTTGTTGAACAATACAGTAACCGTTATTGTCTCTTTCAGTTGGTTATTGCTGCCCTGGTCAACTTGCATCAGCATGGATTTCTCCTGGAGGTCAGTATGCAGGAGCTCTGTTTTAACGCTCTAACACAGCGTGGTGCTGGGTCTCTAATGAAATGTCTGTAAAACCAACACTTTGTCAGTATTATGGAATGTTAACCATCTCCACTAACTGGGCAAGGTTTCAGCCTGTTTTGTCCACAAGAAGAGTATAAGCTTATGAAAGAGAAATATTCAGGAATCTACTTCCTTGTCCTGCTGGCAGCATGCTCAAGCTGGTTGCTGGTATTAATTGACAACAAAGCGATTCTTCTTATGCAAATGAGCCCGACATCAAACCTGCAGGTTTACTTTCCACTGCTCTACCTACCGCTTACATTCACACTGAGAGCAAACGACAAAAGCACACATTGACCTCAAGAACAATAACATTGTGAGACATTTTAAGTAACAAATCCTACTTGGAATGCGGAGGCATAGACATTGATTTGAAATTTGTACTCCCAGCATGTAGAATGGGTACATTTCAAAGACAAAAGTCAAAGACAAAAGTCAAAGAGAAAAGCAGCAAGACAGGGAACTCCCATTTTCAATTCATCACAATATTTACAGATGTATACATATGTACTCATAGGAGCTTTATTTTACAGGGGCCAGTTTCAGAGCTGTTTTGGACAAATCTAGGGATTCACATGTTGATTTGGCAAGCAACATTATTAAATCGTGTCCTTCTCTGTTCTTCTTCTGCCAGGTGACGCCTGAGCTTCTCTTCTCCAACCTCCCTTCCATTCTCAGCGCTCACCGCCTCTTCTGGCAGGAAGTGATGTATCCCATGTTAAAGGATGTTCGGATCACTGGGAGACCCTTCGACCCCCTGAGGTTAGAAGCTGGGTGTCTACAGGTAACGATTAGTTGTTTGTTACAGGTTATTAATAGAATGGGATAGAATTAAATATAGCCCTAGCTCTTCCCTTCCTGATCTCTCACCTGAGCTGAAGGCCACAAATGGCAATTAGAAGTTGTTTTCACCTGCACATTAAACTAAATCAAACATCCTGCTGTCGTTTTAGTATGCTTCTGTACCTGACACATTTCAACATTCTTCCTCTTCTTTTCCCTCTAGTTCCACAAACGTTTCTCTTCCTATTTGCCATATTGTTGGGAGGAGGAAGACACTCTAGAGTTTACAAGAAGAGAGATGGATACCAAACCTCACTTCTTTACATACGTCCAGGTAAGAGTATACTGTATATGCTCAATCTGCAGGCATTCATATACATTTGTACACATGTACTCAGCCCTGAATCAGCACTTTAAAAATACTACCTTATTTTTTCTTTGTGATTAATGAAGTGAAACGGAATGACAATTCAGACTGAAGTCAGGCTAATACATTTGTACACATGTACTCAAACAAACACAATTACTCAACATCACAGGCATGTGTCCACATAATATTTAATACTGCATGACAAAGGCCTTAACCACAAATATGCTCCACAGCCGAGAAAAGGGGCAATGCCTAACACCCATGGTGTTATTGTTGTTTATTATTATGTGGTTTTGCACGTTTTCGTAACCTGTGGCTTACACGTATGAGTCAGTCATTCAGTCCCTTAAGGACAGGTGTTTGTCACACCAGCATTCTCTCACAATGACTCAGCCTGAGTCTGGCACTGCTAATAGCGTCATTTCTGAAGATTTATGCAGTTTATAGTGACAGATTGTGGGAGGCAAGCAGCCGCGCAGTACTTTCTTTAAACAGACTGTTGCTTTAGTGGCTTCATCTTTTGCTCAGATGATAAAGGGCCACCAGAAAGCTATTGAATCATTTAGCTAAAGTGCATTGTTTGGTGTATATTATTAGTGTGATTGCCATATAGGCAACCAGACAAGTGTGATTGTGCCACTTTATTCTTCTTTCTAGAGTAACCTTTTTTTCTCCTCCAGGAGATAATACTCATGACAACACTTTTACTTACGCCACCTAAATCGAAAAAGTGCCTAGTTAACAAAAGTCTGGTTGCCAGTCTGGTTGATGCACCCCTTCCTATTGGCTAGACAATACAAAGACACACTTATTATATTGTGCAAATTTCCCAAAATGGCATCACTCTAGTAACTTTTTGATATTGATGATATTACTTTGACAACCCAGAACAATTAACTTTTTTTTCTTTTCCC
Source organism: Benthosema pterotum (assembly GCA_039105355.1). Classification (NCBI taxonomy): domain Eukaryota; kingdom Metazoa; phylum Chordata; class Actinopteri; order Myctophiformes; family Myctophidae; genus Benthosema; species Benthosema pterotum. The sequence continues at coordinate 12,978,975 of CM076967.1, read as the reverse complement.
CCCCCCCTTTTTTTTTTTTTTTTTTTTTTTTTACAAAAGTCATCACAACAGTTGTCGTTATTATTCTTTCGAAGAGTGGATGGATGGATGGATGGATGGATTGATGGGTGCGTGGGTGGCTTGCTTGCTTGCTTGATTGCTTTGCTTGATTGATTGATTACAGTATGTGATTGTCCTTAGTGGGTGGAGACACACCCTCAGTGTGAGCGGATGCGTTTTGGAGACATGCAGGCCAAGCCCCACCAGAGGATCACCAAGTACCCCCTGCTGCTGAAGGCTGTGCTTAAAGCCACCCAGGACCCCCATGTACAGAACAAAATACGACACATGGTGAGCACGAGACACTTTTTTTGTCCTGTGATTTTGTAACACATTGTGTTTACCCAGTGCTTGTTCTCGAATCCTGGGTGCTAGTTTACATCTGTGGGAAACTGGGGAAAGCAATGGATTGACCTCATGCTTCTGGAGGTCAAGATTTCACAAGGGAATAGCGGTGGCATAAAAGTGCATTAGTGTCGTGTTTTCAAACGCAACTGCATGGGGCTTTTCTCTGTGTGGTTGCATGTTTTCCATGTGTTCAAAAGGTCTTCCTCCCATACCTACAGTACATGATAGGGTCAAGGGCCAAAGTGAGAAGAATGTTGAAATGAAGTGGCTGACAGCGTGGGAAGCTTTTATTTTGGCCTGCAGTTTCCTGAATGTACAGAAAGACTTGTATTATCGCATTATGCGGCCTGGGGTCCAAATACGTGCTTTTGGCTGACTCTGATTGGCCGTGAAAGGGGGAATTAGAAAAGTCAACATACAATACAATAGGCTGACCATACGTCCGTATTTCCCAGGACATGTCCGTATTTCACGTCCTGTCCTGGGTGTCCTGGTTTATTTTTAGAAAATGAGGAAATGTCCCAGTTTTTGTAAAATTACATTCATTCAGTTCTTTTCCGACACGTCTTTGTTTACATCGGACCAGTAAAGCAACAGGCATTAGGACACTGTGCACGATGACCTCAGCCCTGAGCAGAGTCAGTGCAGGCAGCCTTCGTCAATCAGTTAGTAGACACTAGACAGCGTGGTTGTCAGTCTCCACTACCATGCCCAAGCGCAAGTGCACGTTTACAGATGAGTTACAGAAAAAAATCCCTCTATTCAGACCGGGGCGAGACAAAAGTGAAGCACTGTGCACTGTTTGCAAAGCAGGCACGTATGTCTCGCTCTGCAATGGTGGTGCAAGGGACCTAAAATCCCACATTGACACAGAAAAACACAAAAAAGCTGTTCGAGGCGATAGTAGCGCCTGTTCGATATCTGAATATTTCGTGAAATCCCCCCCCCCCCCCCCCCGCTAAGGTGTCCTGGTTTTCTCCTTTGAGAATATGGTCACCCTACAATACAATACCTTTATTCGTGTACAGTTTCCTCCCGTGAACATTGTTTTTGAGATCTTGGAAACAACCTCACTTTTTCATTGCATAATAATCAATCAATGCCATTTACTACGTTTTTACTCTATATAAATTAAATTTATATTACTCAGAATTTATTTCAGCCTTTTGGCCCAGCCCTTCACAATATTTTCTGTATTTCATTTGGCCCCTTGGGAAAAAATAATTGCCCACCACTGGTCTACTGTAGAGTCTGTAGTTCTGCCAAGTTTAAGAGTGGGGTTCCACCATGAAATCCAATTTATTATAGACATGTTGCCCTTTAATATATCTCCATACCCACTGAAGCCATTTCAGTTACATTAACCCCCTGTGCTCCTCACCACTTATGGGGAGGCTGAAACCACCAACAATCAAATTCACAGTATTGCCTCTTCAAACTCAGACTGACAACACCTTCCTGACAACACATCTTCTTTTGTGTGTGCTCCAGTTGTCCAGTGTTAACGGCTTTCTGGAGAGCATCAATGACTACCTGAGGCTGAAAGATGAAGAGCTGGCTCTCTCCATCTCTGCCCAGAGAGTGGAGGGATATGTGGTGGAAGGGATAACCGAGGAAATCGACAAGGTAAGACATTTCAGGAAGAGCATCCCACCTTGTTTTTCATGGGAATTTGAAGATGTTATATGCACATGAAAATTGACAATAATTTTGTCATTCCGCAGCATGTCAGGGAGGTGTGTCGGTTTGACTTAACATGCCCAATGAAAGGGGTGGGCCCTGGGAATGTACGCAAACTGCTTCTAGAGGAAAACCTAAAGGTCCGTGCAAGGAAGGACAGTAAGGTATGTACCCAGTTACTAATTAAATGATTGATTGATTTTTAGTATAAAGAATATGATCTTCCAGATCAGATAACATGCAATTACTGTTGTTGTTTCTAAATACTGTTCTATGCATTCAGTTTGAATTTAGACCTTAAATCTCTTCCATATTTCTGTGTGTCACTGTGGTGGTGTAATGTAGTTGGAGGTGGTGGTGGCTCTACTCTTCTCAGATGTCCTCCTGTTAACCAAAGTTCAGAAGAAGGCGGAGAGGCTGAAGGTAGTGCGTCCGCCGTTGGCCTTGGACAGAAGTCATTGTTCAGCGCTCAGAGACGGCGGTATAAAATTTTATTTAAACTTTTACCTATCCTGGGATGAGGCACATTGAATACAGATATTCTTTCACACTGATAAAATATGCAACCATGCATCCATACACGGTATACTATCTAAAAATGCATTGTAAAGTGCACACATAAATGCACCATGCCAATCTCTCATTTTATCTTGAACATCCAGGAACCGACAACTGACTAAACCTGAACTGAACTAAAACGGAACTGACTAAAAATCTGGGAACTACAACGTAAATCATTACTATGAAATTGGTACCGATGCGTTTTTCTAATGGTCTTTCTAATGGTGACTATTAAATTGTAGAAATTCAACTCCCGGGAAACCCAAAAGGACATCCTGCTTTATGTAAAACACCACATAAATAGCGACTTGCCCAAATGTGCTAACTAAGCACATTTGTGATGACGGGTATGGCTGTTTTTAGACCAATGACTGTTTTCTGCAAAACTAGCAAAACTAATGCTTGGAATGAATCCAGCATCATGGGAACCACCTACAGTACATATCACAGGCTACATAAAGCAGGATGAAAAATGTTTTGGCTTCTATATGTTGTGATACTGAACTAGTACCCAATCTTTGAACCTGTTTTTATGAGGTTTCCCATGGGAGTTTGAATTTCAATTTTTAGTGCATGTTATGAGAAAACACATTGGTGAAGAAATTTCTTGGTAATGATTTAGTTCCCAGAATGGTCAAATATCTGATAAAATGCCCTAACCACAAGCACGTACTATACATTCCTTTTAACCTTTCTCCTCTACTTCTTCATGTTGTCCCTCAGGTTCCTTCGTTGTGGTGGAGCTCAGTGAACTGGGCTGTGCCATGAACGTCTATATATTCTCCACAGCCGCGCCAGAGAGCTGCTCCACGTGGGTCAACGCCATTCACCAGGCACAGGTTAGAACAGAGGTTTTCAACAGGTGGTCCGGGGAACACCAGTGGTCCTTGAGAGGATTCCAGGTGGTCCCCAGCTAAAGTATGGACAGTTGGTAACCAAATGGACCCTTATAGGTCTGTAACCCTTGAGAGTTACTCTCTCAAGAGCTAAATTATGTTTAAAAATATGAATTACTTAATTTTCAATAATCTACAAAATTGGAAAATGTACAACTGTAGAAGAATTATTATTTTGCCAGTTATCTCAACTAAATTGTGGACACAAACTTGAAAAAATCCATCAATTGGTGGTCTGTGACTTAAATGCAGAATAAATAGTGGGCCCTGGTATGAAAAAGGTTGAAAACCACTGGGTTAGAACACACAATCCTTATCCTCATTCCGCTTGATCCAATTACTTTTATTTGGTAATCACTATTGTGCCATTACTGTTGCGCAAGTTGAAAAATCAACATTTCTGAACTTGAACATATTCACTTTAATTTATGGTGTGTCTTTTTTTTAATTGACAGGAGACGCTGAAGAGACTCAGAGAGACAGAGAACAACAGGCAGCTGGACAGCCAGAAACTCTCACGGTCTGAGACCATGCTCAGTACGGAAACCAAAACGGCTCATAGGGATCAAGCGAAACGCCCACTTCAAAAATCTGGAAATGAAACATTTGTGGATAACCTCATTGAAGAACCCGTTCTTGCGCAGACAGTCAGTGGGATGTTGACATCCAGGGTGACAGATCCGGCACACCGCCACTCGGACCCGCAGGTCACCAGTAACGGCCCTGGATTATCCAGACAGCAACAAAGCGTCAGTTACAATCACCGCAAATCGGCGCACGAGGGCTTCGCCCGTCAAGCGTTCAAGAAAAGACAAGAAATCCAAAGTAAGGAATGGATAGAAATGGGCACGCTTGTGGATCAACAATGGAAGCCAGAGGAGTTTGTGGTTGAATTTCGAGGGACAAAAGAGCGCAAGGCGACCTGGAACCACAACAGACAGTCATCCCCTGACCTGAGCAACGGCGTCCTGCACCCTAGGGACGTGGCAAGGCCTTTCAGAGGAAAACCCAGTGGGCCGCACTCTCTGTTGGTCGGCGGAGTGTACCCTGACGTGGACTACCCAATGCCCCAGCCTGGACCTTCACTCCCTCCTCACAGAGAGCAGCAAACACTGCACACTTCTACGGGGACGTCTGGGTTTCAAGGGTTCCCCGCAGGAGCCGGAGGAAGGTCATTGCGGCGGCATTCAGAGACGCGGCCGGTGCACCAGGAGCCCAGGAGAGACTCGTTGCACAGCCATTCTGCGGAAGAGGCTCCGCCGTCTGAGTCGTGGGGCTTCTCGGGCAAGCTGAGGTCTCCCAAATTACGGCGGAGGAGACCAAACAGCGGCCATCACGGTGCTCCTCCTCCGACTCCTCAGGCGTCCGGCCAGCAGCAGTCATCCTCCAACTCGGACTCGGACAGCAACCACAAGCTCAAGGGACACTCCGCCTCTTCCTCCAGCCAGGAGCACCTGGTGCTCAAGCTGGGATCCTTGAAGCAGCCGGAACACCGGGTGTTGTGGGACGCGGTTGGTGGCGAGAGGGTTTCCCCAGAGCTGCAAAACGCGCCTGAGCAAAACAGGAAGCCCAAGTTAACGCCGCAGAGGAGCTCCTCCATCCCGGACCTGGCCACTCATGGCGGGGGGCATGCGGGACATCGCCTCGAGTCCCGCAAGAGCAGTCTGCCGAGAATGGACGCCCCGCCTTATTCACGCACCTCCACTCTGGCGGGCTTTCTGGAGCGAGCCAAAGAGAGGGGGGCCCAGACCAACGGGAAGCTGCACGCCAATGCCAACCTCAAAACGTGGAATCCGCCTCCGTCCCCGTCTCTCTCCACCACTCCGTCACAGTCACCCAGTGAAGGGGAGAGGGACACGGAGTGGGAGGAGGTGGAGGTGATGAGATGCAGAGCTCCAACCGTCAGTAAAGGATGGAGAGAGCAGCTGGTTGACGGAGATGAAGATGAGAAGAGGGGCAGGTAAGGATGAGATGCTGACATTTATTTTTTTTGGAAGGCAGATAGTGTATTGGAGAAAAAAAAATATGAAGGTACATTTAGTGGATAATGGTAGATCTGTGTATGCATTTATTTTTGAACAAAACTGAAGGCGGCTATCTGTTTGAGTGGAAACAAAACAGTTTCTATCTATGTAGTTTCTATGTACTTGCTTGGTTTCACTGCCTGCTGTTTAATTGTAAAACGTGACCAAATTCTGGCACACACCTAAAAATATTGGTGACAGGCTGCAAAGGGCAAATGCAAGGTCGAGGTGCACAAATTGAATTGTGGACACTGCTCGAAATATACAGAAATATTACAGAACAAGATTTCAGATAATATGTTCAACCAATGTATGAATAAACGTCTTCATTAATATCTTTCATTCCCATGTCCCTCTTTTCTGTAGCTCCGTCTTTGCGGATGGTGTAAATGTGGACTGGGCAGGGTGGTGCTTTGACGACGAAGAGGTCCTGGATCACCTGAACCCACCGGATTACACCATGGGAGGAGGTGAGGGGCTACTGGAGGACATCAGCAGATCTCTGACCGCATGGGACATGAAAAGATTCACAGAGCAAGAGGAAGGAGAGGTTAGCCAGGTCTAGCTCCGATGAGGCCAAAGAGAAAAAGGGGAACTCTCTCTCTCGCAAGGGCACTAACCTCCACAAGAAGAGTGTAAAAATGTGGATTTTACTTGGTGGGACTCGGCTAGTGCACCCACCATGGATTCAAATATGTGTTCTGAGATACACACCGTCACGCAACCGATGCAGTCCTGACTGAGACAGTTTTATGTCTACACACTGTGCCAAGGCTCAATCTGTGAGCTTGATTTATTTATAATACTTCCCTGACTGGGTTTAACTTGCCTCAAGATGCATATCTTCTTCATTGTTGGCAGAAACCTCTTATCTCTGTAGGGCATTCCCTAAACGAATGCCCTATTTGATCATAACGTCACACTAAAGTATCAAAAGTAGCAGATCTGCAATCGTCGAAATGCGTCACTTCATGACGCGTTTTAAGCATTCCGTTCTGCTACTTTTGCTATTTTTGAATTTGAATCCTGAATTTTAACAGTATTGGACGCATGATGAATAATAAAACGGGAACACTACTCTGATATTTAGAATTCATTCAATGTTGACAACAAACTGTAACACCCTAAAGGGCATTACAGACGGGGAGTGATAAACGGCTGCATTATAGCAGAGATTCCACTGTTCCACTCACCTGATGGCTGGGCGATAATCGATCAGCGTGAATAAAAAATCATACGTGGGTGTGTGCACGAAACAAGCATGCACGCAACAAAGGACTCTGTGCTGCGATAACACCCGGCGGCTTTTCTCAGCACAAACCGCTGGTCCCGTTGAAAAATGAACTCAAGGCACGATTTATCACTCCCCCTGTGAAACGCCCTTAACACTGCCTGTGTAAATATGCATCACTGTGTCAAATGAGGTAAGGTAATATATTTGTTTTTCCTTTTTTTCCTATGAAATGTGCTTAAGGTCAGTGACTTTAAGCGAGTGAGTGAGTTTTTATTTATATGAATAATAATTTCACTTTTGTCTTATTCATTTCACTTAGAAATTCCAGATTGTATATTTTGTATATAACAAAGAAAAGCGGTTTAGCTTGAACATATATATTTTATTATCATCTTGGCCACAAAGCTACTACAAGCTGCACGGATATACACATAAAAGGCCGGAAGAAAAAAAGTTCGATTTGAAATGAATGATACACGTCAGATATATTTTTTTCTATTTCTACAAATGTCTGCTGGGCATGTTTACAATTCATGTGTACTGTACATCTATAAAGGTTTTTGCTGGCAATATGAGTTTAGGTCCTCATCTTTATTCAACAAGTGTTGTGACATTTTGCAGCAACAACTGTGTTCTTTTCTCTTTCCTCTCTTTCGTTTGAGTTCAAGTGAAGAATGGTCTCCATAGTGCAGGGTATTGCAAGAGCCTTTTCCTCTGCACAGAAGACATGGATACAAACAGGCAAACGTGAGCACAGCATCACACCCTAGCTTAAGAACATAAATTGTCAGGGGGCACGGTGGCACAGTGCCTTTTGTTGCCACCTCACAGCTAGAAGGTCCCGGGTTTGATTCCCGCTGGGGTGCTGGCGGCGTGTCTCCTCCTCCCTGTCATCAGTGCCCACATCCAAGACGGGGTTGGCGAAAGGGCCTTTGTGTGTGGAATTTACATGTTCTGCATGTTTTTGTGAGGGTAGATCTACCCCACAAAAACCTGCAGTAGTCCTGGACTCTAGACTGTCTCCCTCCTGGCCAGGGCGCCTGATGGAGGGGACAGGAACTGGTTGGAATAACATGTTCCTTCTACACGTCATGTCCAACCACGGAAAATCCCTCCTGTCAGGTGAAAAGAAGGCAGCGTGACTCCTCATGCATTGAAGGAAGCATGAGCCCAGTCTGCTGCCTCCCCAGGTTGGCGGGGGATGTGTAGAGCCCAGGATCACGTTAGGAATTAGCACTGGGTGATAACAATGGGTTGCAAAATCTTGGGGATAAAAAAGAACATAAATTGTTGTCATTATCATCATCATTTTCAAGATGCTATTTACAGGCTCAAAGTGTAATTTTAAATATACCTCAAAATATAACTATTCCTATGTATTTAGAATTACAGCAGAGGTTAGAATTGACAAACCTTAAATTCAATCAACAAATACAGGTATAGGCTCTTTTCGGTGTGTCCTTGAGCAAAACAGAATGACCAACGATTCTCTGTGAGCTAACTTGTCTGTTGATTCAGTATGTTACTGATCCAGCAAAAAAGAAAAATCCTGCAGAAATCAATGACAGATCCATTCCCCAGAAGTATCTTGTGTCACTCTGATGATTTGTAACACCTTCCCCTTTTAGAGTAAAGGTCATGTGGGTCCACTCAGTGACCTCACCATAGGGTCACGGTGGTGACGGGTGAGTGTCTCAGAGCCTACTCTGGTGGATGGAGTTTTGCTCCCAACTGTAAGGAGAAGTACTGTATAGTTACTGTATAGTGCAGTGGTTTTGAACCTTGTTGATGTCAGGACCCACTATTTATTCTGCATTTGAGCCACGGACCACCATTTGATGGCATTTTAGCCACACAGACTCCAAAACTAAAGATTTCTTTTGGTTTTGTCCATAATTCCAGGCTGGATTTTGCGAACATAGAGCAAAATGGCCATTCTTCTACATTCCCTAATTGTGTAGACTTCCTAATTAAGTGGTGCTAATTCAGATGATGAATATTTTAACTCTTCATAGTGTAAACATGAAACCAAATGGAACCGCAGCGGTCCATTTGGTTCCATTTTTACACTCTCAAAAGTTACATCTGGTTAACCAACTTTCTATCATTTACCTGGGGACCATCTGGAACCGTCTCAAGGACCACTGGTGGTCCCCGCAACACCGGTTGAAAACCACTGGTATAGTGGAATTAACAGATTAAAATTATTTTAGTTTATTAAAGGGCTAAGCAACAGCAAAATATGGTTTGTCTGTGTATGCAAACAATTAATTGTCATGATAGCACTTCATAAATTTAATTCAAACTTGAGTGTTATTAATTTACTTCTGCATAATTTAGTGGAAACACATGGTTTGGAAGAACCGTTTGGGAGAACGCTGTCAGTCAGCTCTTATTGAAGTTAATAAAAAGAATTCCAGGCCATTCTGATGTTGATTTGAAGTAGATTCATCATTCATTCATGAGAGTGACGGATTCATCCTCTCCTGTTTGGTTTATCATGTTTTGCTAGATCCATTTTCAGAGCACTGTGATTATAAAAGCTCAGCACACCTTGCTGATGTGACGTCTAGAGTTATGGCCTTGGCTTCATGAATTGATTGCTAAGCTCTTGTCAGGCTGCTTTCATAGAAGACCGTGCCCTTTTGTTGTACGAATCAAAACACAGAACACTCTGCCCTGCTCTCATTCAGACATAGGATGCAATTATAACTGCTGTTGATTGTATAGACCTGTAAATGCAACCTCCATTGTCTGGAAGGGTGTACTGTAGGGACTGTACACTTGGCCAGAACTTCTCAAAGTGGACATCATCACCTAAAGTGATTGTTAATTACCAGTTTGGTAATTCTGACTTTTTTGCCAATTTGTTACATTTAAGAACCACAAATTAAATCTGTCTGAAGTTATATGAATCATATCATGAACTGATTTGAACATACACAGAATCTTTGTCGGATGGTGAATTCTGGTGGTCACCATCCCAGAGAGGAGGCAGAAGGCAGATTATAATCAAACATTACAACTCCAAGTCTGGACCATTCCAGCATTTAGTTTTCCTGTCAATTTGACAGCGGGGTGTGGTAACGAGATTTTTCCTTTTGTGTCACATGCAATACTTTTGTCCTTTTTGTCTAAAGAAATCCATTAACATGGTGAAAATACATTTTGATGATGCCATCCAGATGTTTCGCCATGTTAGTGGTTTTCTTCAGACCTCCATTTCGAACTTTTTATCATGTCCACCCAGCACCTCTAGGGTATACTAATGACATGTTGAAAATGGGTAGAGTTCCCCTTTAAGCTTTGTGTTTCATTGCATGTAATAACAAGAAAGAGAAAAAAGCAGATTCAGGCAGACAAAAAGATATTAACAATATGAGTATATACAGTAGATACTCATCATCATTGATAGTTTGTAGGGGCCTGTGTTCCTGATCAAGTCACTCCACACTGCCCCCTCCTGGTGGATGACAAGTAACATATAACTATGGTCCCCAATGTATCATTTCCCCTGCGCTTCTTCTGTCGTATTTACGGTAGCGGCGCTATGCTTTCTGGGATATGTTGTAAGATGGCAGCGACCACAGCGAGCGTGTCAGATTGATATGTCAATAATATTGTTTTAATTAATAACTGTGTTGCTTTGTTGTATTTTCTGTGGCCTTGGCGACCGCCACGAGCGATTTGGTGAGTGTACGATTATTATATAGCATGTATAAAAACGGATAAGATACTCAATAATGTATTGTTGTGGACAACCCGATAGCCGCTGCAGTGCTAACACGTCTAGGGGTCAATTCATTTCAGTACATTGTTTCCAACTTAACTACACATCTAGACGCAAATTTCAACTTAAAAATAATAATAAAAATAATGGGATGAATCTAGAGTTGACAAAAGCATCATCTGCGATCTGCTTTGGTCACCAACATTACAGCTGTACGGAAAGCTTGAATTGTCTTCTTTCTATGTGCACTGCATTTGTTTAATAACTCCACCGTAGAACTGTCATGAGCTACTTTCTGCCTCGATTAACCCCATTATAAAAACATCTAGACTTGCATTGCGGCTACTAACCAACAGGCGGCTGTTGGTTAGTATGATCACTGATCAGCTTGTTCTTGTAAATTCGTTTCGCTCATGTGGAACGCCCTACCAACAGCCTTTAAGACATGCAAATCAACTGAATCAAAGACTGCCATTCGGAACTGCCCCAGTACCCCCCTTTACATACTAAGATGTTTTCCTGTTGTTAAAGGGGATAATTCCACTTTCAAAAAAACTTTTGGTCATTTTATGGTCTACTCTACTCAGTCTCATGTGAACACACCAGACAGTTTATAAGTTACTCCTTTCAGTATTTAGATATTTGATTTTCATTTTAGCTGCCCGAACGTTCTTCCTATACAAACCCATTATAACTTAAAACTCCACTTTAACCATGACAGATTATTCGAATATACCCCATCTTTTTTTCTGGTGACTGATATTGTCCTCCTAATACGTGAGAGGACTGTGGAATTTCATTCACAGTTTTCATTTATTTATTTATTTTAATTTTTTTTTTTTGGGAAAATGTACGCGCCCACATATTTCGGCATACCCACCCAAATGAATAAAACAAGTGTAATATCCATTTACTCAGCTGTTGTAAACAAGTGTACAGTGTGCCATCCACAGTATTTTACTGAGTTGTGCTTTCATGTGAAATGTAACCATTCTGCAAAATGTTAATTGCCAGTACTTCAATCAATCAAGTCAGTGAAAATATTACCTCTTGCTAACCCATTGTCTTGTCATCATCGGTCATATGTATTGGCATCTGTGGAGTCTTCACTGCTCATAATGGCACTGCAGATGTTATAATTATTTATCAGTGTGTTGTGGACAGTAACAGTCTTTGTTGTGCTTTCTGCAAAGTACTTCAATGAATCAATTCAAATATAGTTAGTGCTGTAAAACGAAGGCTTTCATTTCATTTATCTTCATGTCATATATGGCATATAGGCTGTCAGAGTTACTCTCTCCAGTGAATACTGGTATTCCCATATGTTATTAGGAAAAGCCAACATTTTTCTTTTTGTTCCTCTTGACTTCTGTTCCAGGTGTCATGTCCCTGTTTGGAGGGTTTCTGAAAGCTGGAGCTTTTCTCTGTCAGTCGTCGTCTTCCATTCTGTTACAGACAGCGAGACACATATCTACTGGTATGTATGGACTAGGGGTGGGACAATTCACCGAAAAAAACCGAACCGTTCAATACGGGGTCCAAGGTTCAATACGCAATAATGAACCGCAATATTTTGGTTCAGACAGACACATTTCCTTAATTATAGTATGGAACCAATGTCTTGTAAACTCAACTAATTTAACTTTGTTGTCTGTCTACAGGGCTGCATGTCTGCATGCTACCTGCCTGATACTTAACTGAGACATGCATTCATTTTATTAGCCTAGGTATTTCATATTTCCTTTGAAAATAGCCTAATAATGAGGCACAAATAGCAATATACACTTTTTCTTCTGTAAATAATGGGTTTACAATACAAGGTTGTTTTGAAAATCTTGATTTATTTTTTTATATTCACGTTCAATTTGCTTATAAATGAAATAAAACATTTTTCGTTTTATTTATTTTTAAAAAGCAAAACGTACCGAAACCGTGGCCCCCGTACCGAGGTACAAACCGAACCGTGGGATAAGTGAACCGTCCCACCCCTAGTATGGACTGGTACTAATTAAATATATACAGTACATATATCTGTGTTTGTAGAGTAGACACATCTAGTCATACATATACCGGTAGCTGTGTTTCTGGACACCTGTATGTGTGGCAGCTTCTGTATGTATGGCTGGCTTTGTTTCTAGACGTCTACAAGTTTGTGTTTTGCCAAAGGCTCTGCAATCAGTACAATGTATAAATCGAGCTTAACATGTTCTCATTCATCCTGCCTGCTAACCTATTAAACATCATTTCAGTTATCTCACTGCTCATAAAATGCGCTCTGTTCAGGCGTCTGCTGTAGAGTCCGGATGCATTCCATCCCTGCTCCGAAGGTTGTGGATAGATGGACAGAGAAGAGGACTATGTTTGGGGTTTATGACAACATAGGAATCCTTGGTGAGTTTCTTCAAACCAACAAAGCATAAAAGTATAGCTGGCTATATTCTGGCTTTGGATGTGAAGACTAGATGATTTGTTCGTTTCAATCTCCAAATTTCTTTCTTTCCTAAATTTAAACTGAGTGAGAAAGAGAGGTTGCTGTAATGGAGGTAGAAGCAAGACGATCACTCACTTTATCACTCAGTGTACCCGCGAGTCTTTCAGACTCACAGGTACACCTTCACACTGCATTATTACGATGTGTGTAACTAAAAAAATGTTAGTCATAACCAAGTTAAATGCTAGCCGTTTAGTGCTAGCATAGTAGTCGATTTCCCGAATATTATTTTTCTCATTTTCTCAGCTTCTCCACTTCTGATGTTGCATTGCCCTGTATTCAATGATGGCATCCAACAATCTCATAATTATCCTTGGTGCACGTCGCAACAGAGTGGGGGAGCTGTTTTTGTTACCTGTAAAATTTAAACAATAAAAACAATATGAAATCCACAACAATAGGAAGTTCCACTCTTCTGCCACACTTAAACCTGAGCTCTTACAACATGCAGTCTTAACAGTATACCAACGGTAAATGGTGCATTTGTACAGTGCCTTTATCCAAGGCACTTTACATACTGTAGATTGTAGATCCTATTTACATACCAAGGTTACAGGTGGCAGAAACCATGTCAGATACTGACCAGCACATCGGGGGCAATTAGGGGTTAAGTGTCTTGCTCAGGGACACATCAACACTAATTCTGTGGGAGCCCAGCCTCGAACTGGCAACCTTGCAGTGACTCTGATAAAGGGGAAAAAACATAAAGAAGCACAGAAAGTAGTTGAAAGTGTGAAGAATGATGCGTCAGATTCAGCTTTGGTGAACTTATCACCCGGCAGTGCACTAACCAATGGGATAGTAGATAAGATACATGATCTACTACACGTCTGGAGGCCAGACCAATATTTTTTGAAGCGGCACTTTGATGGCACTTGCCAGCAGGTGCTCAAAACCACAGAAGATATCAAAGGCACAAACAGCTGAAGTGCTGCCTGGGCTCACGTTTTGCTCGCTGAAAAATAATCTACTAGCTGTGTGCATGCAGTGCACCCGATGACTTGGGACTTCAATAGTATTGCAATCGTTGCTTTGTTGTTTTTCGGTCCATTCTCAGCGCTGCATCAGCACTGTGTGTAGCCGCCAAGCACAAAATGTGTGCCAGTACCAGCCTCTAAACATCCTGGCTCCTTTTCGGATGTGTCAGCCCTTCCCTATTTTCTTATTGTTTTTGACCACTGCACCACCGCATGTATTCTTGTTCTCTCTCGCTTTTCTTATGTGCTCCGTCTCTGTCCCTATCCGAATCTCATTTTCACTCACTTTCTCTTTCAGTGGTTTTATGTTTCTCTATCAAATGGTTGGTTTCATTTTTACACTCTCAAGAATTAAAATATTAATCATCTTAAAGTCAAAGTCGCATTACTTGTTCACTATGTTACAGCAGCGAAATTGGTTCTCCGCTTTTGACCCATCACTTGTAGCGGTGAGCTCCAAGGAGCGGTGAGCTGCAGCTTGCTGCGCTCAGGAATCATTGGCTGATTTTGACCCCCAATCCATTCCATACCTTTGCTGCTGAGTGCCAAGCAGGGAGGCATGGGGTCCCATTTTTAGAGTCTTTGGTATGACCCGACCGGGAACCGAACCCCGGCCACCCAGTTCCAGGGCGGACACTCTAACCACAAGGCCACTGTTCTGTTAGCCCCCCTTGTCTACACAACTAGAAGGTTAATTGTCATTTTGATCTGTATGTTAATTTCCCTGTTTTGTTTCCCAAATTCAGCAAAAGAAATCTTTGGTTTTGGGTCTGTGGGGCTAAAATGTCCTCAAATGGTGGTCCGTGGCTCAAATGCTGAATAAATGGTGGGCCCTATCTATATGCTGTGTGGGTCTCAGGGGGGCTTTTCAGTCGTTCATCTTTGAAAAGACTAAACAAACAAACAAAAAACGACACACACACGCACGCCCACCCACACACATACACACCTCTGACCCTCTCGCTGTGTGTGCCTGCAGGCGATTTCAAAGCCCACCCGCGGGACCTCATCAAAGGCCCCTGCTGGCTAAAGGGTTTCCGTGGTAACGAGCTACAGCGTCTGATCAGGAAGAAGAAAATGGTGGGCGACAGGATGATGACGCTGGACAAACACAACCTGGAGAAGAGAATCAAATTCCTCTACCGACGATTCAACCGTTACGGCAAACACCGCTGATGCGGGGCTGGACCCGAGCTGGCTCACATCGGATCATATCGCGCCTATCTCCTTTTTTTTTAATCAAGTGGATGCCCTATATTTGACTACTCTACACAGCATCACACAATAGCGTTTTGTTTTGTCATTCTGGACGTATTGATCTGCCACATTTTCCATTCTTGGAATTTGAATCCTGAAAAGGTTTTTTTGGACATCATGAGGTTTCCTTTCCACCTGACGGAGACAATATATAATTTATGCATAACAACAGTATTCCGAGCTGGCACAATGTTGTGCGTTTTCTTGTGTATGTGTATTTATAAAGCATTCAAATCGAATTAAAATTCCTTTGATATGTTACCGTGGCTTTGTTTCTTTCCATACAAGTATAGTTTAACCAGACACTATTTTACTGTCTTCAAGGAGAATTCCACCCCAAACGGCTTTCTTAACTTTATTTGCAGTTGATTTATTTCCATAAAAGTGGTCTAGTTGTTAGTGAAAATGCTCCTTTATTGTTGTTTCCCCTAGCCCAATATAAGCTTAGAATGGGGCTAATGGGTGTTGTTCAAATTCATCTATTTACATCGCTCCAAAATGCATTTTTTCCCCTATATTTAGTCTCTCCACTTTCACTTTTGGTTCAGCAGTGATTCAGTTGTCTCAAAAGGGGGAGGGGTCACATGGTTTATGGCTGAACCACTGCTGAACCAAAAGTGAAAGTGCGAGTGTCAAGACACTACTGATACTGTATGTAGCAAAAAATGCATTTTGGAGCAATTGTAAATAGGTGAATTTGAACCACCCCCATTAGCCCCATTCTAAGTTTATGTTGGGGCAGGGGAAATGAGTGTTTTCACTAAACAACTGGACCACTTTTTTGAGAAATGAATCAAGTGCACATAAACTAAATACAGAAAGCCTTTTTGGTTGGAATTCTCCTTGAAAGACACTACTAGCCCTGCTTGGAGATCTCTGGCATCTCAGAGATCATTAAAAGCATATGTACTGTATGTGTGAAACCAGCAATCGGACAAATCTGGAAAACCAATTATTTTTATACTATTTGGAAGTCGGTGATTATTTCTGATTAGTGTGCCTGTGCTTCCCACAAGCAGAATTTATATTGTTTGTGTGAAGTGTGGTCATTTTGAAATTACCCAGGGGTGACCGTGTGTATGTGTGTGTTTTGGGTGGTGTCGCACTATAAATTACACAAAAATGGACAAGCAACTGAAGCAATTGATTATTGATATTTCAACAGTGTCTTTATTGTCTAATAGAACATTTTGATTACAGGTGTATTTCATCCATATAACTACTCTGGCTGCAGACAACAGACCTGCTACTTCTGTAAGCCTACTCTTGTATGCATGTGTGCACACTTCTCACGCTTGCTTATTCATCCATTTTAATGGAGTTCAATTCCGATGGCTTGGGGCTGGGGGAAGCTATAAATAAAAGAAAGAGCCTCGCCGTTGTATGGCAAATGATTCAAACGCGAGGATGTAGGTAATTGGGAGGGGACTAGCAGAGAGAATACAATAATACAACAATAGTACTCTTCAGTCAGACCCAGCGAGGTCCATGACTGGGTATAGGAGGGGAGGGGGGTTGTTCGCCGAGTCAACATTCTGTACTCAAACCAAAGCAGCACCACCACTGTACCGCAGTGTCGTCCTGCCGCCCCATCCCATCCGACACAGAAAGCTGCAGTACTGCAAAGTGTAGGGAGAACGAGGAGGGGGAGTCAGAGGCATTTAGTAGAAGAGTTGCGACATTGAGGGGTCAGAAACTGAGCGCTCGAGCGCTGATCATGCAGTCCGGTGAGGGACAAACTGGAGTTAGAAATGCTTTGATTTAAACGTGGAAGCGACTATTTTAAAGTATTGTACAGTAACGACTAAAGTCTTTAGTGTACCATTACACAAAAGCTGGGGTATTGGGCCAAATCCTGCATTTCTGCCTGCGTCCGGGTCTAGGACTTTTCCCCTATTCGTTGTCCCCATTCTCAGTAGAAGTCTATGGAGAAGGGCCGCCATTGGGCTGACCCCATGAAGTGAACGGAGTTTGCGTAACTACCTGTACTCTAAAGGCTCTGTGAGGGAGAAGGGAGGGAGGGGGTAGGAAGGAGGAGGTAGGCTGTACCGCACCGTCGTTACGACTTCCAACTGGAGAAGGGAAAAGGGAACGACGCATTATTGCAGCATCGCACACTCGAGCGCAACTATACCGCACTTCGCCACCAGAAGACGCGTGCGTGCACGGCACACGTCCATCCATCCGGGAGAGGGGAGACAGACAGACCGACAGACAGACAGACAGCCGGCGATACAAACCACAGAGGTGTCTTATTGTTAAACAACAAAAGAAATACATTTTTCCCCTCCCGACTGGACAATTCCGCAAGCGCTTCATTGCTACAGTGCTCAAAGCGACCAGCAGCTGTGCGTTTTTGTGTGTTTTTTTCTGCACCCACTTTTCTCGAGCATCTCTCACACAGTCTCTAGTAGGCATCCTTTGGAATAACGGTCTCGCAAATATTACGCACATCCTATAGGGGAGTGTTTTTCATCCATCCATCTCTTAACGGATTATAGGAGGAGAAAAGTCCTTTTTTGGCTTGAGATTGCTGTTTTTACTCGTCTGCTCTGCTCCTGAGTGCTGGTTGCTGCTGTGTGTTAGTGAGAGATTGAGTTATTACCCAGTGCGGTGCGCGCCTAGCTCGGTGGTACTGCGGTATAGCCTACTTCAGTCACTGTGATGACTTGGGCTGCGATATAAAAGCGCGTCGCTATAAAAAGCTTTCCGTTGCACCAAAGAGACCCCCTCTCTCCTCTCCACTTTTAATTACCTAATTGAACATTTTGTGGACTTTTTGTTTTGGGAGGACCACCACCACCACCACCAACAGAACAGAACCTTCCTCCTTGTCTCTTTCATCTTGTGATCTATCTTCCTCTCCTCCTGACTGACTTCAGACTCTCATCAGCATCACTACCCTCCCCCTCTCTCACACACGCACGCAACACGCGCGCACGCACTCACACACACATACATACACACCCCGTCTCCCCCCTCCTCCTCCTCCTCCTCCTCTGTCCGTGAGTCAGTTCGACACGGCTGCATAGAAGATGTGAGTATTGATGCGGCTTTATATTTCTCCACAATCTGATCAGTTTAAAAGATATATATGTATTATATATTACCTTAGTTGGTTGTTACATTTTGTCGTGTTTTTTAATTCTTTCCTCCTTTGCATTTCCAATTGATTTGTTTCAGCATGATGGATTTTGCTGACGCAAGTAGATTTTTCCCGTAACAGCTGCACTAAATAATGTAGGCTATTCAAGGGTCGTGTTGTTCACAGCTAGGGTTTTAAAACGAGTTGAGCTTTTTTTCTTCTTTTTCCCCCCTCTCCCCACCCTGCCAATAATTGGTGTTACCTACTTTTATTTATTTCTTCCACAGGGAATTCTACTTTTGTGCAGAAGTCTTTGGATAGATTGGGGATCCGGGGATGCTCAAGTCAAGCCACCAGGCAATTGAATTATCAATGATATCAATTATGCCATGATCGATTGTTTCTGAGGTTGGGGGCAGCCCGGTGGCTTCATCATAGCCTATACCATTACAATATGAGGGCCCACTGCTGGAGGGGGGGTGGGCCGGTGGTGGTGGTGGGGGGTAGGGCAGGCACCTCTCCATCGGTCGGCTCCAATAAGAAGAGCCTTTATAGATGCACTCTCGCCTGGCAGAATTCTGACATTCTGGTATAGCAGCAGCACATTATGCAAGTGACATATCATTCTTAAACCTTTCCCGTTAATATTCCATGACTTTAGCTCAAGGCCAATGCGCCAACTCCATATTTGGAATACTAGATTGAAGGCCATCTTCTTACATCCTCTCTCTCTCTCTGCGACTCCAATCTGTCCATACTACCACTTAATGTTTGGATTTGTCATGTGTATTTTAGGTTTCTACTCTTAGTTTTTATTGCCTATGAACTCATTGAACTGCTCCTACGGGAACCCTTCGCTGTTAGTGATATTACATCATTAAACTAATGTGTTCCTTTTTCAGTCCACCTCTTTCAAGCACACTTCCCCCTCCCTCCTGCTTCCTTGCCTTCCTTGCATATCTGTTCCTGCATCTTGGCTACATCCTCTAACTCTCCTACTTTTAATCTTTCACTTACTTTCACAACATTATGTTACTGCAGGCCTTTATTTATAGGACAGTAGACTGACACGTAGGAAAAGCGTCATGATTGGGATTGGAACCTGCAGCACGTTGTCAGCTTTTAGTGCCTGGATCGCTGTTATGTCTTTTGAAACAAGCATTTGATTCTACAGCTATCTCATTAGTCCAGTGGTTTTCAACCTTTTCGATGCCAGTCCAGGGCCCACTATTTTTACAGACCATGCACCATTTGATGACATTTTAGCCCCACCGACCCCAAAACTAAACATTTCTTTTGTTTTTGTCCACAATTCCAGGCTGGATTTCATAAACAAAACACAACACAATAAAACAACATAAAACAACAAAACACAATAAAACAACATAAAGATCAAAATGACCATTAATCTTCTACATTCTCTAGTTGTGTGGACTTGGACTAATTCACATGACAAATTTTTTAACTCTTGAGAGCGTAAAATGAAACCAAATGGACCCGCAATGGTCCATTTGGTTTCATTTTCTCAAAGATTTACATCTGGTTAACCAACTTTTAACCATCATTCAGCCTGGGGGGCACCTGGAACCCTCTCAAGGACCACTGGTGGCCCCCAGATCACTGGTGTTGAGTTATTAGTCCTTCTAGTTACTGAAGAAGGCCCATCGTCATAAATGACGCCATAAAATAATAATCTTATTTGTCCTCCCAACTCCATTCCTCCACCTGCTAATTAGAGTGGCTTATACACTGCCATTGTCTTCATCTTCCCCTCTCTTCTCCTCCTCTTCCTCCCCATCCAGGTCTGCCCCAGATGCCGCCCCTCCAGCTGCTGCTCCCGGAGCAGAAGGAGCAGAAGGAGCCCCAGGTGCTCCCGCTGCTCCACCCAACACCACCAGCAACCGCAGGCTACAACAGACGCAGGCCCAAGTAGAGGAGGTGAGCCCCAGGCACCCGTGTCACTTCAAGATAGAAGTCCGATTGGTCTAACTGACGGGTCACGTGAGTCATTCAAACAAATCAGATTCCAATCTGGTTGTGGCTCAGTGTTCCTTCTGTGACCTGGAAGGGTCTGTTTGGGTCAGTGTTGTATAAGTTTAAAGCCGTGGTTTTCAACCCCTTTCATATAAAGGTCCATTATTACTTGGGTATTGAGCCACAAACTAAATTTGACGAGATTTAGCCTCTCAAACCCAAACCCTAACCCTAACCCTGACATGAAAAAAAAAATCCATTCTGTATTGATGGTGGTACCATTAGAAGAGATAACAGGCAAACCTTGTAAATTAATTAATGCAGATGTGTAACAATAATTTAACACTAAAAATACACACTCAAGGCATAAACATCTATAAGAGCACATTTTGATTAACAACTTTCCATCATAGCAGGGATCACCTGAAACCCTCTCAAAGCCCACTGGTTGAAAACCAATTATTTAAAGGATTAGTTAAGATTTTTGGACTTAAAAGAGGAAATACTTGAATCAATATTCATTGATTGCTTGAGTCCTGTGGTGGGAGTTCTGCTTTGGTGTTGGTTACTCCGGTCATTTGGTAGAGGACACTGGGGGGCCATAAATTAATCCGCACAACTAGCTTAATTTGTATTTTTGACTGATTTCTTCCATATTGCACAACTCACACGAAGGTTTGGATCTATGCTTTTATGCTGATAGTGGTGTAGTACGGACACAAAAAATATTTCCATGTGACACAAAGTAAAAATGTAAATCTGAACTAACTATTTAAAATGCACACATAATTATGTTGCCTATGTAATTTATTACATAACACATCACGTTTCAGCAAACATGTTGTCAACAATCTTGACCCGGTCAAGAACACTGTTGAAAGTAGCAGTAACACCATAATGCTCAGTGAGATAATAAGTCTGATTACCCTTGTAGTGTTAATGCCGCCAATGGCAATTTGCAAATGGGTTCTGAGTTCGTTCCCATATGTGATGTGTGAGCATGATGGCTTTTAATGTATTGCCTTTTAGAAGGCAATACATCTTGAGCCTCTATCCCTTCCTTTCCTCGTTTGCGTTTGACCTTGTTTTCACCATCCCATTCCCTCTCACACATCGTCAACTGTGCTGCTTTCAAAGAAGTGCTGATGGCTCACCTGCTTGGCACACAGCACATGTCATGTTTATTACTAAACTGTGATCACAGGTTTGACTCAGACCCAGGTCATGACTCACATCTTTCCTGGCGTTTTTCAGACAACAATTCAGTTCAATCCAGAGCGCAAGGCAGCTTGCATAGTAGTACTAAACAATACCTCAGTGTTGTTACTAAAGTACACTGTAACACCAACAATACATAAACAGTACAAGTTATTGTCAGAATACTTAAGTGAGTCTATGATATGAGTCTTCTGTGATGTGAGCACTTCATGTCTTGAAATGACACGTGTGTCACACATATCTAGATTGGTCAATCCACCCAGATTCCTGGAATTTATAATTTACTCCATACAGTAATACCATATGGCAGGGATGTCAAAACTCATATTCTCAAAGATGAAACTGATTGTATTAAAAGGTGAAAAGGCATTATTAAAGCTCAGTTTACTGTTCTATGATCCTCATCAGTGGTTTAATAGTACAATGAGAGCAAGTAAATCAAAGGACTTGCATTAATATCTTATGGTGCATCAAATACACCAGAGGGCCAGTGCTAATAGTAATTCAATATCATTCTGTGGGCCAAAGATAATACATTCACAAGCCTGATTTGGCCTGCAGGCCTTGAGATTGACATACTGTGCCATATGGCATATTGTCCATGGAAATCTTTCCTGTCAAAAACTCAGAAAATGGAAGATATATACTATACAGTATACCCATATATACTGTACTTGATTCCATTGTAGCTATTCTTTAGTCACCAGCTTTTATTAACCCTTTTCTTTGGTAAATATTGATAAAAGGCAACCTTAACCACTTTCACCTTCACATTTCCCAACCAAAAAAACAAAAAACAAAACGAAGATTTTCAACCTGGCTTGTATAACAACTCCCACTGTGTTCCAGGTGGTGGACATCATGCGTGTAAACGTGGACAAGGTGCTGGAGAGAGATCAGAAGCTATCAGAACTGGATGACAGAGCGGATGCACTGCAGGCCGGAGCCTCCCAGTTTGAAAGCTGCGCAGCCAAGCTGAAGAACAAGTACTGGTGGAAGAACTGCAAGGTAAGCAGCATGTGCCACTGTGTGCGGATGCTAGGTGACTCACAGTACTCCCGTTCATCTGTGCAGTAGCCTCGACACCCAGGCTTTCATTTTCCTCTGCGTTGCACGAAAACGGAAAGCCTAGACTAATTTGTTAGTCACGGTGGCCTAGAAGTGGAAGTCAACTTTTCGGGATGGGCGTCTCTCCAAATGATGTGACGTAGCACAGCAGTGAGTGGACGGGAGGGGGAAGAGCCGGGGATGATGATACGCTGATACAAATCAGATCAGCTCAAATTCTGACGCCATCTACCCACCCCCCCCCCACCCCCAGGCCAAAATCAGTTCAGGCTAGGCCAGGCTAGTGGTTGTCAAGCGTTTCTGGGTTAGCTCATTTTTGCTTTCTCAAGAGTTACATCTGGTTAACCCACTGTCCATCATTTAGCTGGGGACCACCTGGAACCCTCTCAAGGATGAACTAATATACCATTGTAAATAAGGAACGCAATGAAACGTGTTACAATTAAAATGTAAAATGTGACCATAGCATTTTAGCAAATATCCATAGTACTGTTTGTTCAACATAAAACTGTATGAAGGCAAATGCTTATTGCTTTATTTCAAACATATCTGGCAGATTTGGTTTAATACTATATACAGATCAGCACTTTCATACAGTTTCAATTTTTTGTAAATGTAACGATAAAATAAATATTTTCATTTGCCACATTATCCACATTATCTTACATGTATTGCCTCCAAATGTGCTTAGAGGTACAAGTACCACCTTTTGAGAAACACAACACACAGGCTAAAAGTAAATGTGATATAGGAGGTGTTCAATCTCACCAGATGCTGTGCCTGCAGGCACACTAACACTTTCATTTCAAACAATTGAAACATGCCTGTGTGAACTAAGCCACACTGAATTTAACCACACAATATTGGTATGTGCCATTTATAACCCATCCCCGCCAGGATGAATGCATTAATCAATCATGCATTGTCAAGGTTTCCCCCCTTTCAATCATTATTTTGAAGAGTGATAGGGCGTACAGTAATGGTGTGTCTGGTGTCTTTCTTGACGGGTTGCTCTCTCGCTCGCCATAGAAAAAAAACCTGATCAAGTGTATCGCAGCGCCGGCTGTCGTTTGTTGAAACAAGTTGGTCTGCCAAAAAAGGGCCATTCATGGGGCCAACTTGGACACACAAGCAATTGAAATCAGCCAGCCCACAGAGCGAATGCATGCATGTTAAAATGGCCACAGCCACTGTCAAACTTTGCACTGTAATGCTCTCAACAGAGAGCTATCAAAACATGGATTAAAGAATGTAATTCCCAGAAAACATAGGCTATGGGATTTACACTCTGTTAAAGCAAAGCCACACTGGCTGCGTGTTAAAACATGGGAACGCAACTGTATAATCTTGGTTATTCACAGCTTGCATATTTTCGTGATTGCACATTTTAGGGATGATCTGTGAACTAATGATTTAGATGACATTTGTAGAATTTGGCCTCCACTTTTAATTGGTTGCTGAGGTTGAGTCAATGAAAACTGAATGGATCATACCACACATCCAGCTCCACGTCGAGGTGTGCGCTGAACCGAACACAGCGCATCTGTCACAGGATTGCAGGAATGTGGACGTTACATTACACTCCCCAAACACTAAACTGCTAATGAACGGCTGTCAGTTGAACTCACTGGGATGCTCCAGGGAGGGCCACCGTTTCCCAAACAGTGGGCTGAGGCTCACTCGTGGTTAACACGAACCAATTTATATGGGTCACGACTTGAGTAAAAACGATGTCTGTCTTTCTGTCCATTTGTCTGTCCGTCAGTCAATCACTATGGAGTGCTCAGCTAATGAAATCATTGTTATGGGGTACACAAAACACACACAGCTGGCCATTGGAGGAATATATACTGTATATTCAGTGTTGGGACATGTGCACTACGTAACTTAATATATTACATAATATATTATCAAAATGCAGTAACTTGTAATATAAATATATTACCCAACAAAAATAATCTAATATATTATACATTTCGTTCTGCATTACTGCACTACTTTCAATATTACTTTCTGTCAGTCTGTCCCGTTGCAAGTGTTCTTGTGAAACTATCTTGACAATTGCAGAAGTTAAATAATTACTTATTTTCTATGATTTGTCATCAAAATATTTATTGGCTTCCATGAATTCAAGGAATAAATTCAACTCCTGTGTTAACTGTCCATAGCTGAGTAGGATGAGGTCGGTCTATGCCAGTGCTGTTTTTAGGAGTGACGTTTTTTCAAGTTGATTTCATATGGATTTGGCCAGATTTTTTTAAAGTAATATGTAATAGTAATATTAATATATTACACTTGCTCAGACAGTAATATTGTTATATAATATATTGCTTTAAAATGAAGGTAATAATTAATAAGTAATATATTAACAAGTTAAAGTAATATTCCCAACACTGTGTATATTTCAAAAGATTACTTTCTGAGTGACGCTAGTGATAATCAGCTATTTTCTATCCTACACAAAGATTAAATTGTTTGTTTGATTGATTGACTAAACATGCTGTGAAATGCAGCCATCCCACCCATATGAACACCTAACATGGTGTTTAGTAATCTAGAGAAGCTTGAGAAACACTGAGCTATACAGCAATTCACGGATGGAGCAGTATAATGTAGTTAACACATCATACCAGGTGGCAAGGACATAATTTACTTAATCACTAGTTTTTAGCTATTTTACCAGGCTGTGTGGATGGATTGGGGAATGAAATTCTCCAGGTATAGCCATTTGTGAAGAAACCAAACCTATGTTTGGTACTGATGAGAATGTGTTTTGTACCATTTGTAAACAGCGGAGGAGACTTGGAGGAGGGTAATTTGTTCATGTCAATTACAGTGGACAGACAAACAGATATTTTAAATTTGAAAGTATTTGAGAGTACTTTTTATTGCATTGTGTGCAACACTTACTGACTGAATTAAGTTGAAGTTCTTTGTGGAAAAACAAAATCGGTAATTTTGTATTCTCCTTTCAGATGATGATCATGATGGGCATTATTGGAGTCATTGTCGTTGGAATCCTATTCTGTGAGTATACATTACTATTACCTGTGTATATATGGGAATCAGAAAGTGTAGCCAAGGTTATGAATTGGTACAGTGGGATACTGGTAACGTAGCTATTCTATGGCACTCACCTAGAGGAAGTAGAAAAGCACTTATCCAACACACCACAAGGCAACTGTGGTAACTGTCCAATAGGCACGTTAGCAGTGAGGAGACATGACAAGCTGTCCTCCCCATAGAGATGCATGTTAAATTAAGGGGATTTCTCCATATAAATAATGGATCATTTCAGTAGAGAGAGTTACACAAAAGTCTTCTAGATCTAGTAAACACGGCCTGTAGTTTGCTATAAACTAGAAATGCGAGGAAATGACACAGAGAGAAAAGGTATCTAACAATCAATGTTAAAGACCGTCTGTCAGGAGTTTCATCCAATGCACAGTCAGACTATTGTGATTAGTGTTATTGCCAACACCTGGTGGCTGAGTCGTGTAACTTTCCCAACAAGCTGCCTATGCATTCAAGAAAGAAAGAGAGAGGAATAACAGATAAATGGTTTGTGTAGTTTTGATGCACCATCACAGGCATAATCTTTGCACCTACAAAGACATGCCTGGTCTGCACACTGCAGTCTTTGCCAGTTAATTATTCATGGCTGGTTATTACAGTGTGTATATGCACACGCGCATGAATGCGTGCAGTGCACACACACACACACACACACACACACACACACACACACACACACACACACACACACACACACACACAACACACAACACACACACACACACACACACACAGTCTAAATGTTCTTTAGCAAATAATGTGCAGATCCATTGGACTAACAATTCTTTCTTTTCTGTCCTGTCTTGTCTCCATTGTTGTCCCTCCTCTCTTCTTCTTCCCTTAGTGTATTTCTTCTACTGAGCTAATCCGAAGCATTACGGAGGAGGATATATATGGACTTCAGTATGATATAAGAGAGAGGGATGAGAATTAAAACAACAACAACAACAACTATGATGACAAAAAAAGACACAAATCCAAGCACTCCCACTCTCCCTCCATCCCACTCCGCCCTCTCCTCTCCTGTCTCTTCACACAGTCTTCCATCCGAACCATCTTGCACTTGTAACATGCCAGATACTGTAGTGTATAGAGGCCCCTGCTCCCCGATTCACCTAACCACCTCTTCCCCCTTTCCCCTCCTCCTCCTCATCATCACTCTCTGACTTCCTCCGCGTCTATGACGTGGAGTCTCATATTCCCTCTCCACTGTCTCTGCATCCCATGCATTATTGAAGGGTGCAGCCTGGAGAGAGAGAGACAGGAGAGAGAGAAAGGAGTTATGAAGTGAAAATCCTTGTGAGACTGGGAACACATAGGGTTAATACCTGCTGCTGGGATGGGGTAGGTTGGGTGCGGGGTACTACAGGGGCATTGAGCAGGGGAGAGGCAACATGAGTTTGGGGCAAAGACAAAAAAAAGAGAGAGAGATGCAAGTGAGCATGGGAGACAACACTGAACGAGAGATAACCAATCTTTTAATCCCCCAGAAAAAAACGACGCCAAAGCCCCGGTTCATTTGACCTTTTCGACAGTGTCCTATACATTTGTAAATTGATACTGACATGATCTAACCGACATTGCCCCCTCCTGCCCCACCACTGCTACCATCATTACTACTTAACTAATACAAGGTCATGGTTAGATTAAGATTATGATCTTTTTGTTGTACGTGTGTGTGTATGTGTATGTGTTTGTGATTCATAGCATTGTAGCCAATAGCCTTTTTCTATCCCCCATAGGTTTAGCTGATATTACTGGTTAATTTTCCTTTTCCTGCCTAAACCGTGTCTTTCTCTCAGTCTCTGGAGTCTGAAGAGCAGACAGAATACAGACATAGAAGAGATTTACAGGCGAATGCAGGTGAAGAAGAGATTTAAACAGGGCAAGGAGACTGTGAGAGATATGGTTTGGCAAGGGAAATGTAGGGAAAAGTAGAGAAATAAGTTGTGACACCTTTCCCCCATTAAGTGAAGTTGGAACCTCCTTTTGGACTTGATTTACTCTTAATGCATTACTATGCATAATTTGTTTTCCAGGGTTTCAGCTCCGTATTAGAGAGGTAGATAAGATTTACAGTAGTGGCATAGTCGTGCCACAGTGAAGCAAGCCAC
Organism: Benthosema pterotum; assembly: GCA_039105355.1. Lineage (NCBI taxonomy): Eukaryota > Metazoa > Chordata > Actinopteri > Myctophiformes > Myctophidae > Benthosema > Benthosema pterotum. Next base: position 12,951,204 of record CM076967.1, on the reverse strand, counting down.
TGACAGACAATCTCTCTTATGTATTATGTGAATAGACCTCTCTGGCAGGGAGGGCGGTCCCTCTCAACTCTGACTCGGACAAAGACAGCCATATAGACAGATGAATGTGTAACGTCACATTTTAAAACAGGTAGATACTGTAGTAGACGGTGGTTCAGAACTATGTGCTCATACACTGCTCATTTGTTTGTTGTGTAAGTTGTTTTATTAAGGCCTGGTCGCAGAAAGCAAACAAGAACAAATCATGCGTTGACTCTTTGTCAGTTGAAAATACCTTATTTTAGTCGTGTGATACAACTGTTTGACAAAATCTAAATTAGCCTTTTAGTAACCCATCCCCTGTCAAGTCACCCACAGACTCACTCACTGTCACCTACAGTGCAGTAAAGGCCAAAATGGAGGTATGTTTCTAACTTGCATGGCAAACGGTGTCCATAGTTTTGCCTTTTTTGTGTGACCTGTATATCTGCCACTTCTGAAAACTAACTGCCGATTGTACATTGTTTGTTTCCTTTTGTCAGTGGTTTAAAAAGGACCTGTGTATAGTTTATCTCTGATCTGGTAATGATTGCGTGTGCAATGCAATGGTGATGCTCAAGAGTTTGCCAAAATTGTTAGAATTCACTTGCTGTTGAGAGAAAAAGAATACCACTCAGTGAACACTAATTGCTCCAATACCATATTGTCAGCAAATATAGTGCACCTTTGTCAGACTATGCTCCTAAAAAAATGTGTTTATAGGATGATAAATGTTTTTTCTTTCTTTTTTTGAGAGGGGAGGGTTAGATCTTACTGGAAAGATCATTTCCCTCTCTTAAGACCTAAAGAATTTTGAGGTGGCAAAATTGTAAAAATGAAAAAACCCTATACGTGTAAATTGCATTCATGAACAAAGTGGTCAATAAGAATGATCTAATGATATTGTACAGTAATATTAATGGGTAATTAACTTGAAACATGATTATGCAGTGAGAGATGCAAATGGAATTGTGAGAATTCTTAAAAATGCATGCTTACCACTTTTGCTGATGCCAATAAAGAAATCATCAACAGAGCTCTGACTTTTTCATACAAGTGATTCTCACCTGCTATGCTCAGATAGTTGGTTTTACTCTAGTGATGAACCCCATGTGACTGGACTAAACGCCAGCTTCCATCAATGTTTAATAGTTTTAGAAATCTGAATGTTTTTTAGTTTCTGATGAATTCATAATGGGGGTCAATGGCAGATTTTGGTAACATTTATACAAAATGTTGTTACCACTGAAAATTTTGTATCAATGTTTTTGTATTGGTTTTATGGCTTTTCTATTCATGGGGGCCCCAATTTATGATTTTATATTGCAAAATCATGTTAATGTAACTCAATTTACTTGTCCACTCTCAGACCCATAAGGATCCATTTGGTTCCAAACTATCATTTAGCTGGGACAGACTTCTACTGAAAATGGTCCAATGGAGGCAGCTACAATGAAAAATGGCAGGTAAAACTATAGTAAAAAGGCATGCTGTGCAAGACGGTAAAGCTTTTCCAAAAATCCTCAAAACAATGAAAAAATGTAAGGTAACGTAAAAACGTATTTTTTTTTTTAATTTCAACATTTTTCGAAAATCCTCAAAAATCCTCAAAACAATTAAAAACGGCATGTTGTGCAGGACAATAGCCTTGCGTTTTTTTCCCGAAATTTCAACATTTTTCGAAAATCCTCAAAACAATGTAGAGTTCTATAAAACGATGAAAAACGGCATGCTGTGCAAGACTGTAAGGCTATTGCCTTCTTCTTTTTGCCAGGTTTTGTCATTTTTCGCCATTTTCGAAAATCCTCAAAACGATGAAAAACAGTAAGGCTATAGCCTTGCTTTTTTTTTTTTTTTTTTTTTTTTTTTTTTGGAAATTTCGACATTTTTCGAAAATCCTCAAGGCAATGAAAAACGACATGCTGTCCAAGAACGTAAGGCTATAGCCTTGAAGTTTTTTGAAATTTTGAAATTTTCGAAAATCCTCAAAAATCCTCAAAACGATGAAAAACAGCATGCTGTGCAAGACTGTAGGCTATAGCCTTGCGTTTTTGCCAGGTTTCGTCATTTTTGGAAAATCGTCAAAATAGCCTTACGTTTTTTCGAAATTTCAACATTTTTCGAAAATCCTCAAAATCCTCAAAAATCCTCAAAACGATGAAAAACAGCATGCTGTGCAAGATCGTAGGCTATAGCCTTGCGTTTTTGCCAGGTTTCATAATTTTTTGAAAATCGTCAAAATCATGAAAAAACTTAAGGCTATAGCCTTGCGTTTTTTTCGAAATTTCGACATTTTTCGAAAATCCTCAAAAATCCTCAAAACGATGAAAAAAAGCATGCTGTGCAAGAAACTAGGCTATAGCCTTGCGTTTTTGCCAGGTTTCGTCATTTTTTGAAAATCGTCAAAATCATGAAAAAACGTAAGGCTATAGCCTTGCGTTTTTCGAATTTCGACATTTTTCGAAAATCCTCAAAATCCTCAAAAATCCTCAAAACGATAAAAAACAGCATGCTGTGCAAGACCGTAGGCTATAGGCTTGTGTTTTTGCCAGGTTTCGTCATTTTTTGAAAATCGTCAAAATCATGAAAAAACGTAAGGCTATAGCCTTGCGTTTTTTCGAAATTTCGACATTTTTCGAAAATCCTCAAAAATCCTCAAAAATCCTCAAAACGATGAAAAACAGCATGCTGTGCAAGACCGTAGGCTATAGCCTTGCGTTTTTGCCAGGTTTCGTCATTTTTTGAAAATCATCAAAATCATGAAAAACGTAAGGCTATAGCCTTGCGTTTTTTCGAAATTTCGACATTTTTTGAAAATCCTCAAAAATCCTCAAAACGATGAAAAAAGCATGCTGTGCAAGACCGTAGGCTATAGCCTTGCGTTTTTGCTAGGTTTCGTCATTTTTTGAAAATCGTCAAAATCATGAAAAAACGTAAGGGTATAGCCTTGCGTTTTTTTTGAAATTTCGACATTTTCGAAAAAACTCAAAATCCTCAAAAATCCTCAAAACGATGAAAAAAAGCATGCTGTGCAAGACCGTAGGCTATAGCCTTGCGTTTTTGCAAGGTTTCGTCATTTTTTGAAAATCGTCAAAATCATGAAAAAACGTAAGGCTATAGCCTTTGGGTTTTTTCGAAATTTCGACATTTTTCGAAAATCCTCAAAATCCTCAAAAATCCTCAAAACGATGAAAAAAAGCATGCTGTGCAAGACCGTAGGCTATAGCCTTGCGTTTTTGCCAGGTTTCGTCATTTTTTGAAAATCGTCAAAATCATGAAAAAACGTAAGGCTATAGCCTTTGGGGTTTTTTTTTTTTCGAAATTTCGACATTTTTCGAAAATCCTCAAAATCCTCAAAAATCCTCAAAACGATGAAAAAAAGCATGCTGTGCAAGACCGTAGGCTATAGCCTTGCGTTTTTGCCAGGTTTAGTCATTTTTTGAAAATCGTCAAAATCATGAAAAAACGTAAGGCTATAGCCTTTGGGTTTTTTTTTTTTTTTTTTTTTTTTTTTTTTTTTCGAAAAATCCTCGAAAATCCTCAAAAATCCTCAAAACGATGAAAAAAAGCATGCTGTGCAAGACCGTAGGCTATAGCCTTGCGTTTTTGCCAGGTTTCGTCATTTTTTGAAAATCGTCAAAATCATGAAAAAACGTAAGGCTATAGCCTTTGGGGTTTTTTTTCGAAATTTCGACATTTTTCAAAAATCCTCAAAATCCTCAAAAATCCTCAAAACGATGAAAAAAAGCATGCTGTGCAAGACCGTAGGCTATAGCCTTGCGTTTTTGCCAGGTTTCGTCATTTTTTGAAAATCGTCAAAATCATGAAAAAGCGTAAGGCTATAGCCTTTGGGTTTTTTCGAAAATTCGACATTTTTCGAAAATCCTCAAAGTCCTCAAAAATCCTCAAAACGATGAAAAAAAGGCATGCTGTGCAAGACCATAGGCTATGCGTTTTTTGCAAGGTTTCGTCATTTTTTGAAAATCGTCAAAATCATGAAAAAACGTAAGGCTATAGCCTTTGGGTTTTTTTTTTTTTTTTGAAATTTCAACATTTTTCGAAAATCCTCAAAAATCCTCAAAACGAGGAAAAAAGCATGCTGTGCAAGACCGTAGGCTATAGCCTTGCGTTTTTGCCAGGTTTCGTCATTTTTTGAAAATCGTCAAAATCATGAAAAAACGTAAGGGCCTTTGTTTTTTTTTCGAAATTTCGACATTTTTCAAAAATCCTCAAAATCCTCAAAAATCCTCAAAACGATGAAAAAAAGCATGCTGTGCAAGACCGTAGGCTATAGCCTTGCGTTTTTTCCAGGTTTCGTCATTTTTTGAAAATCGTCAAAATCATGAAAAAACGTAAGGCTATAGCCTTGGTTTTTTCGAAATTTCGACATTTTTCAAAAATCCTCAAAATCCTCAAAAATCCTCAAAACGATGAAAAAAAGCATGCTGTGCAAGACCGGAGGCTATAGCCTTGCGTTTTTGCCAGGTTTCGTCATTTTTTGAAAATCGTCAAAATCATGAAAAAGCGTAAGGCTATAGCCTTACGGTTTTTTTTTTCGAAATTTCGACATTTTTCGAAAATCCTCAAAATCCTCAAAAATCCTCAAAACGATGAAAAAAAGCATGCTGTGCAAGACCGTAGGCTATAGCCTTGCGTTTTTTCCAAGTTTCGTCATTTTTTGAAAATCGTCAAAATCATGAAAAACGTAAGGCTATAGCCTTTGGGTTTTTTTGAAATTTCGACATTTTTCGAAAATCCTCAAAATCCTCAAAAATCCTCAAAATGATGAAAAAAAGCATGCTGTGCAAGACCGTAGGCTATAGCCTTGCGTTTTTGCCAGGTTTCGTCATTTTTTGAAAATCGTCAAAATCATGAAAAAACGTAAGGCTATAGCCTTACGTTTTTTTCGAAATTTCGACATTTTTCGAAAATCCTCAAAATCCTCAAAAATCCTCAAAACGATGAAAAAAAGCATGCTGTGCAAGACCGTAGGCTATAGCCTTGCGTTTTTGCCAGGTTTCGTCATTTTTTGAAAATCGTCAAAATCATGAAAAAACGTAAGGCTATAGCCTTGCGGTTTTTTCGAAATTTCGACATTTCTCGAAAATCCTCAAAAATCCTCAAAACGATGAAAAAAAGCATGCTGTGCAAGACCGTAGGCTATAGCCTTGCGTTTTTGCCAGGTTTTCGTCATTTTTTGAAAATCGTCAAAATCATGAAAAAACGTAAGGCTAAGCCTTGGGTTTTTTTTCGAAATTCCGACCATTTTTCAAAAATTTCTCAAAATCCTCAAAAATCCTCAAAACGATGAAAAAAAGCATGCTGTGCCAGACCGTAGGCTATAGCCTTGCGTTTTTGCCAGGTTTCGTCATTTTTTGAAAATCGTCAAAATCATGAAAAACCCGTAAGGCTATAGCCTTGCCGTTTTTTCGAAATTTCGACATTTTTCGAAAATCCTCAAAAATCCTCAAAACGATGAAAAAAAGCATGCTGTGCAAGACCGTAGGCTATAGCCTTGCGTTTTTGCAAGGTTTCGTCATTTTTTGAAAATCGTCAAAATCATGAAAAAACGTAAGGCTATAGCCTTGCGTTTTTTTTTTCGAAATTTCGACATTTTTCAAAAATCCTCAAAATCCTCAAAAATCCTCAAAACGATGAAAAAAAGCATGCTGTGCAAGACCGTAGGCTATAGCCTTGCGTTTTTTGCAAGGTTTCGTCATTTTTTGAAAATCGTCAAAATCATGAAAAACGTAAGAATATAGCCTTTGGGTTTTTCGAAATTTCGACATTTTTTCGAAAATCCTCAAAATCCTCAAAAATCCTCAAAACGATGAAAAAAAGCATGCTGTGCAAGACCGTAGGCTATAGCCTTGCGTTTTTGCCAGGTTTCGTCATTTTTTGAAAATCGTCAAAATCATGAAAAAACGTAAGGCTATAGCCTTGCGTTTTTTTCGAAATTTCGACATTTTTCAAAAATCCTCAAAATCCTCAAAAATCCTCAAAACGATGAAAAAAAGCATGCTGTGCAAGACCGTAGGCTATAGCCTTGCGTTTTTGCCAATTTTTCGTCATTTTTTGAAAATCGCCAAAATCATGAAAAAGCGTAAGGCTATATATAGCCTTTGGTTTTTTTTTTTCGAAATTTCGACATTTTTCGAAAATCCTCAAAATCCTCAAAAATCCTCAAAACGATGAAAAAAAGCATGCTGTGCAAGACCGTAGGCTATAGCCTTGCGTTTTTGCCAGGTTTCGTCATTTTTTGAAAATCGTCAAAATCATGAAAAAACGTAAGGCTATAGCCTTACGTTTTTTTTCGAAATTTCGACATTTTTCGAAAATCCTCAAAATCCTCAAAAATCCTCAAAACGATGAAAAAAAGCATGCTGTGCAAGACCGTAGGCTATAGCCTTGCGTTTTTGCAAGGTTTCGTCATTTTTTGAAAATCGTCAAAATCATGAAAAAACGTAAGGCTATAGCCTTTGGGGTTTTTTTCGAAATTTCGACATTTTTCGAAAATCCTCAAAATCCTCAAAAATCCTCAAAACGATGAAAAAAAGCATGCTGTGCAAGACCGTAGGCTATAGCCTTGCGTTTTTGCCTGGTTTCGTCATTTTTTGAAAATCGTCAAAATCATGAAAAAACGTAAGGCTATAGCCTTGCGTTTTTTTTTTTCCCGAAATTTCGACATTTTTCGAAAATCCTCAAAATCCTCAAAAATCCTCAAAACGATGAAAAAAGCATGCTGTCTTAGACCGTAGGCTATAGCCTTGCGTTTTTGCAAGGTTTCGTCATTTTTTGAAAATCGTCAAAATCATGAAAAAACGTAAGGCTATAGCCTTTGGGTTTTTTTTCGAAATTTCAACATTTTAACGAAATCCCACAAAATCCTCAAAAATCCTCAAAAATGTAAAAAAAGCATGCTGTGCAAGACCGTAGGCTATAGCCTTGCGTTTTTGCCAAGGTTTCGTCATTTTTTGAAAATCGTCAAAATCATGAAAAACCGTAAGGCTATAGCCTTTGCGTTTTTTCGAAATTTCGACATTTTTCAAAAATCCTCAAAATCCTCAAAAATCCTCAAAACGATGAAAAAAAGCATGCTGTGCAAGACCGTAGGCTATAGCCTTGCATTTTTTCCAGGTTTCGTCATTTTCTGAAAATCGCCAAAATCATGAAAAAACGTAAGGCTATAGCCTTGCGTTTTTTTTTTCGAAATTTCGACATTTTTCGAAAATCCTCAAAATCCTCAAAAATCCTCAAAACGATGAAAAAAGCATGCTGTCTTAGACCGTAGGCTATAGCCTTGCGTTTTTGCAAGGTTTCGTCATTTTTTGAAAATCGTCAAAATCATGAAAAAACGTAAGGCTATAGCCTTTGGGGTTTTTTCGAAATTTCAGCATTTAACGAAAATCCTCAAAAATCCTCAAAACGATGAAAAAAAGCATGCTGTGCAAGACCGTAGGCTATAGCCTTGCGTTTTGCAAGGTTTCGTCATTTTTTGAAACAAT